>CM076570.1:1247881337-1249117586 GCA_034641835.2 Pinus albicaulis | reverse complement strand
GGATGGTCCATGTCCCCTTTGTTGCGCTGGCAAACCTCGCACTCCCTGACATGCCGGAGTACGTCCTCCTTGAGGCCCTTCCAAGAGAACCTCTCTGTGATGGCCCTGTAGGTTTTGGTGAACCCCTGATGGCCTGATAGTGGTGAATCATGAGAAGCCTGCAATATCTTCTTCTTGAGCTGAGAACCCTCAGTCAAGAAGATCTTGTCCCTGTAATAGATGATCTCATCCATCACCCTGTACCTATCATCCGTCACCTGCCCATCCAAGATCTCACAGGAAAAATGGTCCTTAGAGTACTCTACCAACAATCGAGCCCTCCAATCCATGTCTATGCTCATCAGGGACAACGCGGCTGGTCTGTGTGAGAGCGCATCAGCTACCACGTTGTTCTTCCCCTTTACATACTCAATGTCAAAATCGTAAGCCTGGATCTTACTAACCCACTTTTGCTGCCTCTCTTGCAACTGCTTCTGCTCTAAGAAAAATTTGAGGCTGTTGTGGTCTGTCCTCACCCTGAACCTGTTGCCCACCAGGTACTGCCGGAATTTGGCCAAGGCATGCATGATGGCCAACATCTCCTTGTCGTATATGGCATACAACTGCTCATGTGGTAAGAGCTTCCGGCTCTCAAAAGCTATGGGGTGGCCTCCCTGCATCAAAACCACACCTATCCCCTCTCCCGACGCGTCATACACCAAAACAAAGGGCTGCGTGAAGTCTGGCAATGCTAAGACAGATCCTTGAACCTGTCAAAAGCCCTCTGTGTTGTATCTGTCCAACTAAATGCCCCCTTTTTGGTCAGATCTATAAGGGGTGCAGCAAGTTGGGAAAATCCCTTGACGAACTTCCAGTAGTAGGTGCAGATACCCACAAACCCTCGGAGTTTTGTCACGTTCTTCGGCTCTGACCAATCCCTGATGGCCCTGATCTTGTCCTTGTGGACCCTCACTCCGTCCACTCCGATGATGTGCCCCAAATAGAGCATCTCAGTCAACCCGAATTCACACTTGGAGAGCTTAGCATAGAACTGCTGCTCCTCCAAAATATGCAATACTACCTCTATGTGTTGGAGATGCTCCTCCCAGGTCCTGCTGTATATCAATATGTCGTCAAAGAACACCAACACACACTTCCTCAGATGACTGCGGAAAATGTGGTTCATGTACGACTGGAAAGTGGTCGGTGCATTGGTTAGCCCGAAGGGCATCACCAAAAACTCAAAATGGCCATAGTGATCTGAAAGCAGTCTTGGGAATGTCCTGCTCCCTCACGAGAATCTGGTGGTACCCAGATCTCAAGTCAATCTTCGAGAAGAACTGTGCTCCTCTCAACTCATCCTTCAACTCGTCAATCCGTGGAATAGGGTACCTGTTCTTCATCGTCTTCTTGTTCAAGGCCCCGTAGTCAATGCACAACCTGAATGTGCCATCCTTCTTCTTCACCAGAACTACGGAAGAAGCGAAAGGACTAGTGCTAGGCCAAATGTGTCTAAGAGCTAGCAACTCCTGGATAGCTCGCTCGATCTCATCCTGATAGGCCTTGGGGTGCCTATAGGGTGTGGTGATGACAGCCTGTATGCCCTGCTCCAACTCAATAGTGTGCTCAAATCCCCGATCCGGTGGCTGTCCTGGTGGTATCTCCCCAAACACCATAGCATACCTGTCAAGGATGGTTTGCACCTCTAGGTGTACGGTCTGCCCCGTAGAACCTGCCTCTGAAGCACGCAGCTCCACTGCCCACTCTATATCCCCCTTCCGGAAGTCTGCCTCCATCCGGTGCGCTGAGACTGTCTGAGGTGGATATGTATGCATGCCCCGTATCTTCTCGTGCTTCCCTGTCTTCTTATCATCCCACTCCATCTCCAAGGCCTCCCAATCCGTGGTGACCTTGCCTAACGTGAGCAGCCACTGCACTCCCAATATCACATTGGTGTCCGGAATGTTCACCACGAAGAAGTGGTCGGTCAATGTGTAAGTGCCCATCATCACTGCCAATGCCAGGATGTACCTGGCACACTGCATGGTTTGGTCCCCGGGGACCAACACTGAATACCCGTCAAAACTCTCTGTCAAAATGCCTCTCTGCTCTACCATCTATGCATCAATGAAGTTGTGGGTTGCCCCACTATCTACTAGTATTAACACTCGCTGCCCTCGCACCGTACCTCAGACACGTAGTGTCAAATACTTGGGAACTCCTCGCAAGGCTGCAAGGGCTCCTCCAGTAGGTGCGAAAGATGCACCCCCTGCTCCTGGTGGTGGGGGCGGCAAATGATCTTCCCTCTGCGCTGCATGGCTCCCCCCTGCACCTGTGTCATCGTACTCATCCTCTTCTCCATTGTTCTCAGAGAAGACCTCAATATAATGTGCCTTACCTGCGGCACAACGGTGTCCTGGTGCCCATGGCTCCTGGCAGGTGAAACACAGTCTCTTCCTCCTCAGATCCCTCCTGGTCTCATCATCTATCGGTCCTCTGCTCTGGGTCTCCTTTGTAGGCGAAGCCCTCACGTCCCTCCCCTTGGGCTGGAATGACGTCCTCTGAGGGTAAGGTGCTCTAGTCCGAGGTAAAGCATCCTGTAAATCTCTAGTCCTGTCAACTGCATCCTGAAGTGTGGTTGGCCTAGTGGACTGGACCAATCCCCAAAGGGGCTCTGCTAACTCGTCAATAAACATGTATATCATCTGTGCTGCTGATAAATCTGGCACCATCACTGAGAGTGTCAAGAAATCTGAGATGTATGTGTCCGGACTCCCAGTCTGCTTGAGCTTCGTCAACTCAACAAAATGCTCCTACGGATCCTTCCGGTCAAACCTCTCTATCAACCTCCGGGTGAACTCGGCATAAGCGGTCACTGTTGAATGCCCGAGCGTAACCATCCCATGGAACCACCAATCTTGGGCCTCGCCATTTAGGTGCAGCGCTGCCACCTTGATGGCCTCCATCTCCGCCATCTGCTTAAGCTGGAAATATATATCCAACTTCTCTATCCATGCCTTTGTCGAACTATTTTCCGAACCATCAAAAGTTGGCAAGTGAAACCTGCCCACAGTACGATGCAGATCTCCATCCTGATAATGTCTATTCCCCCTATGCTGATGACGGGGTCTACTGTCCCGCTTGAGCAAGACAAAATCGTGAAATGTGAGCGCATCTCCGAACTCCTATCCATAGGCCTGGTACTCAGCAAAGTAGTCACCCATGTGGGCTAGCTCCTACTCTTGCTGCACTCCCACCCCTGTATCTACTGCCAGGAAAGTGGGCATCATGGAGCGTGGGAGTGTATGAGATGCAACATGCTATGCTGCGTAGTGCCTCTGCAAATGATGGGACGTACCCGATCCCTCTCCAATGTGGAAACCCCCCCGGGTTTCACGCTTTCTGGACTCTGCTGCAGTGAATCTCTGCCCCATCTCCTCTATCCACTTAGACAGATCCTGTATTGACTTGATGAGTATGTCTGCAAACTCCTTTGCGGTGTCTTTTTCCCCTGCCATCAGTTCCTCTTGCTCTGCGTCCACTACTGGAACGTAGTCCCCCTCTCCGTAGGTGATCTGCAACATACGCTCTCGGTCACGGTATTTCCTACCCCTGTAGCACATATACGGCTTCTCGCCTGGTGTCATAGACAACTTTGCTCCACAGGCTGAGCCAGGTCTATGAGCTCTGATACCATTGTAATATCCCGAAGGGAAATAAACAGTAATATAAAGCACACAAACAAGGTACACAGCAACCAAAGACAAATCACGAGACCAAATACACAATATGGAGAACACTGAGCCATTTTATTAATACTGAGAAATAAGGAAAGTAAAAAGGTGATCAGAATGATAGCACCTCGACTTGCTCAGGGCAAGTGTAGAAATACTCTCAGAACACTGTATGGAATGGCTGCTCCCTCTATCAACTGCGTAATCTCCAAACTGCTAGAAAATGCAGTCGTGCTGCTGCAACTACTAGAATGGAATGAGTCTTTGGGGCTATTCCCCAACTCAAAAAACGTTGAAACTCTGGGAATGGCCTCCTCTCCCAATACCCAGAAAAGCCAAGAGAGCTTCTCGAGAATGGCTGACCCCGGAAAATACCTCCTTTGAGGCACTACGCTATCCCTCGAGGGAAAACGCCGACCCTGAAGGCAACACTGCAAAATATGGCCTCTCCCTTTGCAAAATGTCTCCAATAGGCAAGGGTTGATCCCTTCCCTAATCCTCTGGTCTGAATCCACCCAAATCACCTCAATCCGGAACTCTCCCCAACTGGAACTGCGTCCTCCCTCTGCAAGACTGTGTTGTCCCTCCAAGGAATGCTCCTCAATGACTGAAGCTCTGATCTCCTCCTGCAAAATACGATAGGACTCCTCACCCGAGCAAGCACTCGAAGTCTCCCAAGGCTGAGGTTGGGATCTCCGCACGGAGACACCCAGTGTACTGAACAGTACGTGCAGACTAGCTAAACAGCAAGCGTGCTCAATGTCTAGAGACAATCTCCAAAATGCATAATCAACAATCAGAGAAATGAGGTAGCCTCTCCTCTATTTATCTTGGGTGAGCCTCCCTCTCTCCTTGGTCCCACCATGCTACGCTGTCCCTCTTTGGCCCACGCTGCCAACTCATCTGCGCTGGCTGGGCCCACACTGTCCAAGTGTGTCCCCCTCCTACGTTGTCTCTTGGCCCCCCTTGGCCCACCTTGACCATACGTTGTATTTCCTAGGGGACTTTAAGGAGTGTGCTTTATCCTAAGTGAGTCACACTCCCACTTTATTTATATTTTAATTATACAAGGCAAAATTGATCAAAATTAATATTTCCAATTAGCTATAGCTAATTGGGAATATTACACTCTTCCAGGCATGGAAGTCATCCTTCCCAGTCAATTTGTCATCAGCGTTAAAGCCATTATAGTTAGAGGAACCCATGCTCTTCTTCGGTGATTGCTACAAACTAGGGTTTTGTCTTCACCTCAGCTCTGATACCATGTAAATTTTTGTAGATGTTCTATGCTTCATGCAACTTTATTTTTTATCCCAATATCAGTCAGCAATCACATAAACAACAAAGTAAAATGCTGATAGAACATACCAGTAGATCGACAGAAAACAAGCCAAAATATAAAAGTGTGTTGGTGCATTACAGCGGTCAGCGGGATGCTTCAACCAGCAAAGTCTCAATATGGTCAGCCAACCAGAAGTGTCACACAACCCTCTAGGACAGTCAAAACGGTCAACCCAAAAATCAACACTGAGAGTCAACGGTCAACACAAACAGCAGCAGCAGCTAGGTCAACGCAACCAAGTCAAAGTCAACGTCTAGCCTCGAGAATAGTGCCAAAAAATGTGGATTTGGAAAATCGAAATTTTGGGAGTTTCAGGTTTGTTTGACCTTTGACCAAAGTCAACGCTGCTGCAGAAACCCTAGGCCAAAAACACAAATGTGCTGCTTGCTAAAATTTCACACGTGTGAAGAGAAGAGCCTCCAAGGTCATCGAACCAATCAGATGAGGAGAGAGAAATGTGTGAGGATGAGATGAGTGAAAATGTCCTCCAACGTTGACCAATATATATCCATCAATGAGGGTGTGTGACACAACTGCTGGGGCACAAAACCTTAAGGCCTACCAGCACATATTTTGAATAAATTCAAAATAAATATTCTGCTCATTGGATCAAGATGATCTTTAGATCGATCTTGCACCTCTCTGAAAGAGGAATCCAATAAAAATATTGGCATCTTCATCTGAGCATCACAACATGGAGTTAAGACCTAGTTATCCAAAATTAACAAGATAATGACAAAATCATTCAGTCACAAGAAGGCTTGCCAGGGCACAAGAGAAACAAGCAAAGGTCAATGCAATTAACCTTCAGAGTTTGTCAGACTTGCAGAGAGAGGGACGACCACAGATCTAATGGGGCATAAGGGAGCACATCTCATGGTGGACATGGGTCGGACAGAGATGACACAGTCAAAGATGGCATATTCTTGGATACACCTAACAGGAGAGGTGGTGGGTATAGATTCTATTATGGTCATCATCGCTATAATCCCTACAGGAGGAGTGACAGGGGATATTTGTCGGATGAGTTCGAAAAAGCCAAGCCACCTACATTTGAAGGAGAGTTGACGAAGTCGGAAGATGCAGAGGCATGGTTGCTTGGAATGAAGAAGTTATTTGAGTTGCATGACTACACAGAGAACATGAAGGTCGGGGTAACTATTTGCAGCCTAAAAGGGAAAGCAGACATCTGGTGGGAAGATGTAAAGCGTGTCAGAGACATCAGGACAAAGGAGTTGAGTTGGCATGAATTCAAGAGACTTTTCAGGAATAAATACTTGTCAGAGAGGTACCATGATGGAAAAGCGAAGGATTTTTATGAGCTGAAGATGGGATCTATAACAGACGAGAAGTACATGACTAAGTTCTTGGAATTGTTGAGGTATGTGCCATATCTTAAGGATGAGAAGACAAAAGTTCAGAGATTTATTAGTGGACCGCCATTAGCATTTAAGGATCAGATTGAGTATGATAAGCCTCAGTCGTTGGAGAAAGTCATTGCGAAGTTGAAGAACTGTTATGAGCAATTGAAGCATAAGACCGAGTCTAAGCAGGGTTGGAAAGGGAATGACAAGACTAAAGGTAAATGGCCATCAAATTGGGCAAGACCTCAGGAGGTAGGTGAGAAAGAAAATGTTGATCCTTACAAGAAGTTTAATGTAGTTGAGAAGGGACATGGGTCGCAGCCTAGAGAGCAGCAAAACAAAGGTAGTGGACAGTTACAGTGTTCGATATGTAGCAAGGATCATCGCAAGAAGGATTATTTGTTGTATCAGGGTTATAGGCCTCAGATCTATAGTGTTCAAGAGGAGCAGACAGTTGGGGATATTGGATAGAGCATTCCTCGGATCTACGCAGCATTTGATAACAAGCAGGACGATCACGAGGCATCCATCATTGAGATGGAAGGTAAGCTCTGTGATCGAGCTGTTTCTATTTTGATTGACCTTGATCTCAATTATAGTTATGTTAATCCTGACCTGGTGGATAAGTGTGGTTTGAGAAAACAAGTCCATGCAAAGTCTTGATTGGTGCAGTTGGATACAAGTACTAAGAAAAGAGTTCATCATTGGGTAAGATCTTGTGCATTTCAGTTGAATGATATGACTACATCGGCACATCTAAATATGCATCCATTGGGATCATACAGTATGATTTTGTGTATGGATTGGTTGTACCTTCACGGGACTAAGGTGGATTGTTATGAGAAGGCTATTAAGTGTTTGGATAATGATGGAGAGAAGAGAATCTTGCAGGGTAAGAAGAAGCCTACATTGGTGAGGATGTTTATAGCTATGTCGGCTAAGCGCAGTGGCAGGAAAGGGTGTGTCTTCTGTGAAAATTCCTCAAATCTAGAATCCTATTGCTGCAATTGGTATTAATTCTTCTAACTGATTTAATTATTCAGTTTATTGCTACGGCAACATCGAATAAAAAAAATGCAACCTTCACTAAATAAACTACGGAAAATTACAAGTGCGGAAACAAAACTGAACAAGAAGAAATTATAAACACATGTGACACAATTGTTTTTGGACTAATGTCCCTGGAAAAACACAATGTGGGAAAACCGATGCAGCAGTTGAGGGTTTGTATATTATGCAGTAAATTTTCCAATTACAAGTCTGTGATTGACAAATCTGTCAAACCATGCAGAAAAACTGACAAGAAAGATCTAGTGAGATAAACCTCACTCCTCCAAGGGAACCCGGCACTGATCAGCATCCAAAACGAATTGCCCTGCGCAGTCTCTACGTCACAGCTGTGGCTACCCTCTATCTCTGCGTCGGTCTTTCCGTTGGCTGGAAACTGGAGCCTTCTGGCCTTCGAGATTTGGCACTGACCCAACATTGTCTCCTCAGCAAAAATACGAATGCCTCTCAGGCTCTGCACAGTGCCTGCTTAGCCTCTGCATCATTGGCTCTGCACTGCCTCTGTGGCTCTCACTGTCTCCTCTGTTATGCACTCTTTGGATCAAGAATGCTTCCAACCGGAATTGATGCCCCTCTCTACAAAAGATCTCTTGATCGAAGTTTCCTTTGAGCACTACTCACTTCAAAAATTCGATCTCTTAATCCTCCGGTCTTTCATGTGTTTTCCAAATGAGCCTTCAAGCCCTTCTTATAATCTTCTCATTGAAACATCAACAGTCGAGATTAAATCTCTAATCAATGGAAAAGATTAACTTTTGACGTGATCCGCTTTTTCTAGAACATTCACACCCATATTCTATTAATTCACTTTATTTATTTTATTTTCCTAAGTTTAAACTTAGGGTCCTTTTAAAATAATTATTTTTTTCAATAAAATACAATCTGGGTGGAATTTTCCAAAATGACTTCTAGGTTATCTGGAATACATGTGTTTAAGCCTCCCTGCAAAATTTGAGACTTAGAGCACATCCAATGCTACCAGAAATCAACACTCCCTCTTAGCGAGGAATGTGCTCTAGTAATACACCCTACTGAGAACTGCACTGATTCTGCAACATCTCCCTCTGCACTGCTGATGTCTGACACTGCTGCCCACCAACTCTACGCAAATGCTGCATCTGTACTGCTGCTGATACTGCCACTATCAACACTACATCTGTACTGCAACTCCCTCTCAAATTCTGCATCCATGCTGCTACTGACACTGACACTGCCACTGCCAACTGCTACTGTACTACAATAATGTTGCTTGTTGCAACAAAAAAACATCCAATACTGAACAACTTTTCAATATGATGCACCTCAGTGCTGAAGATCCGACTGTTGCTAGCCTCTGCGTTGTACCTCTGAAGTTGTTGCGCTACTGCTGACTTTTGTGCTGTGTTTTCTTGCACTGCTACCAACTTTGCTCTGCGTTGCTCAGGTTTTGGCGCTGCTAACCACTGCACTGTCACGTTCGCACTCCTCTGCACCAACTGGCACTCGTCCATCCTGCTACATATGATTTGGGCTCCCGTAGCAAGGTATTGATCTGGGAGGTGGACTCCTCAAGGATCCTGCCCAATCTGTAAATCTCTGGGTGTACAACTCCAAGTCAACCCACTTCCCTCCTGGAGGTCTATGAGCTATCATGGCAAACTCTTCCTCATTGATCTTGGCAGGTGTTGCTTGCGGATCATGCTTCTCGTCCTTGTCCTTCTTCTTGAGAGGACATTGTCTGGCATAATGAACCATTCCACAATACCGAAAACATTTGATCTTGGAAAGATCCTTCTTCCTTCTACGCTGCTCGTGTTGTCCCTTTGATACAAGGGCCACATTATCCTTCTCCTCCTTCGACTTCTTCCCACTGTTGTTGCTGCCCTCAAGTTGACACTTGAGTAAGTCCCACCTCATCTCTTCTTGCTGAAGAGTAGCCCACATTGACTCCCAGTCCGGCAAATTCTCTCTGCCCAGGATGCTCTAGAAAAAGACCTGATATTCTTCGGACACTGAGTTGAGGACCATTCTGACCATCTCGGTGGCCTAAGTAGCTAATCCCACTGCTGACAGTTGATCTCAGTTCTCCTTAAGTCTAGATAGGAATGGATCAATCTGCTCACCTTTCCTCATCCTAGTAGTCCTCATCTTCTCCTCCAGATACATCTTTCGCTGCTTGGAAGATCCTTGATATAGCTTTTCCAAGGCCTGCCACATTTCTCTAGTAGTCCCTTTGCTAGTTATGTGACATACGACATGATCTCTGACTCCATCAAGGGTCAGGCGCTTTACCTTAGCCATATTCTTCTTGTATTCCTTTAGAGGATCTGCATATACTGGAACAACCACCATACGTTCGACGAAGAGCTTGAGCTCATGCTCATCCAGCAGGCATTTGATCCTTGCCTGCCAGATCACATAGTTGGAGGCTCCCTTCAACCTGTCTTCGTCTCTCAGCCCACTTGCTGCCATTTCTGCTGATTGAAAAATGTCAAATCTAGCTCCCTCTCTTTCTCCTCTACGCAACGTTGGACTGGCTTACGCACTCCTTGCTGGAGATGGTAGATCTACCACCCAAAATTGTTGTTCGACACTTGAAAAATAGAATTCCCCAGCTAGGAGTTCCCTCGGGAAGAAAATTCCCTCACAGTGTCTCCAGATCTCTCTTCTGACGCTTCTGCACCCACAATCACTACTGCACAGAACCTGCGTCCCTTCGACTGCTGATCCGCTGTGCTGCTCCCTCTGCCTCTGCCAAACTGTAATCTAAAAAATCTTTCCTCTCTTTCGACTCACTCAAAGAGAGATTTTCTTTATTGGTTTTGGCCCTCCTGGCTTGGATTGCGCAATCTGCTAGGAGATCGATCTGCTGCTTACGCAGCTCTTTGATCCCGGCTTCACCAACTTTGGATATACAAATCTATTCTTCTGTTCCTCCTGCACTCAGCGATACAAGCTCTGATACCATGGAAAATTCCTCAAATCTGGAATACTATTGCAGCAAATGGTATTAATTCTTCTAATTGATTTAACTATTCAGTTTATTACTACGGCAACATCGAATTAAAGACACTGCAACCTTCACTAAATAAACTGCGGAAAATTACAAGTGCGGAAACAAAATTGAACAAGAAGAAATCATAAACACATGTGACACAGTTGTTTTTGGACTAATGTCTCCGAATAAACCCAATGTGGGAAAACCGGTGCAGCAACTGAGGGTTTGTATATTATGCAGTAAATTTTATCAGTACAAGTCTATGATTGATGTCAAGACAGCGTTCTAGAACAGGGTGATAGAAGAAGAGGTAAACATAGAACAACCAGAGGGCTTCGAAACTCATGAGAAGTGCACTCGTGTATGCAAACTAAAAAAATATCTATACAGGCTCAAGCAGGCTCCCAGGGCCTAGTATGGTCGGATTGACAGTTACTTATAGCAGATGGGATTCGTCAAGAGTGATGCAGATCCCAACCTCTACTATTTGATGGTAGAAAGTGACCCACTCATTCTAGTTTTGTATGTGGATGATCCCTTTTTGACAAGATCATCAAGGCTCATAGAAGATTGCAAGAGGAACTTGGAAGAAGAGTTCGACATGAAGGATCTAGGGTTGATGCACTATTTTCTAGGATTGGAAGTGTGGCAAAAGAATGGGGAGATCTTCCTTGGACAAGGAAGATACGCTACATATATTCTAAATAGGTTCAAAATGCAGGATTGCAGACCCATGACTACGCCCATGATCACAAATTGGAAGAAGATAGATGCATCAGATGACAAAGATGTCAACCCCACCTTGTATAGACAACTCATTGGGTCTCTCATGTATTTGGTCAACACTAGACAAGACATTTTCTTCGTAGTCAATACCCTAAGTCAATTCATGGTAGAGCCGAAGAGGGTACATTGGGCAGTAGAGAGGCACATTCTACGGTATTTGGGCGGAACAATCTAATATGGCTCGAGGTATACTTGAGGGTATGACATCAGAGTATGTGGGTTCACAGATGCAGATTGGGCAGGCAGTTTACTGGATAGAAAAAGTACCTCTGGGTACTGCTTCAATGTTAGATCAGGGATCGTTTCTTAGCAGAGGATGGAAGCGACCAGCGTCTACTGTGATAATCAGAGTTGCATAAAGCTCTCTGAGAATCCAGTGTTTCATGACAGGTCAAAGCACATAGATATTAGATGCCATTTCATCCGAGATTGTGTACAGTGTGGGGTAGTCCAGCTACAATATGTTCCTAGAGGAGAGCAGATAGCAGACATACTCACGAAAGCTCTAGGGAGAGCTAAGTTCATCCTGTTATCACTCCCCCTTGCTTCCCAAGGCTGAGAATGGAGCTGAAGGAAGGCAACAACAAACCAACCTTTAGGTTAGGTAGCTAGCCCTACCAAGACCAGAGAGGGCTCTCTCAATGTCACTTAGCGGCCAAAATGATGACTAGATATAATGTTTTAGGCTAGTTATGATGCTCAATAAATAAGGATTTTTTGTTTGTTTGGAGTTTTTCTGGATAGGAATGGTAGTTAGAAAACTAGGTCTAGGGTTTTGGTCTAATTTCAAAGGTTTAGTTGCAGAGGTAAGGGTGAGGCCAAGTAGGTAAGCTTAGAAGCATGCTTAATTTTTCATTGTGTATAGAGTGAACTAAGAGGGAGTCAGAATAAGCATTAAATTGAATTCATTCATCTAAAGAGCAGAGACAATTTCATGAAAATCTTATAAAAAACAGAGCATGGAAAGCATGATTTTTGTCAATAAACTAATAAGACTTAGCATAAAAAAGCACATAGATGAAAGATGAGTAACATAACATTCAACATGATGAGTTTACAGAGAAAAACAAATGCTCAAAGGCATACCATTGGAGTCTCAACACTATGTCTGCAACACTGTCTTTTATTTCATTAGCAGAAGCTTGTACAATAGCTTCACTGCAAATAACAACTATCCAACCTCTAAAATGACTTGAGGTGAACTACTTATAGAAAATAGAGTTCATGACACCTCATAGGGTCGAAATCCTATCCAAAAAGCATCATAATTACATCAGATGGGTCATTTCCTAGAATCTAGGCAAGTTAGAAACTAATCACTGAAATTTAGCTAAAGACTAGGAGTGTGTGTCTCTCCTTCACTAAATTACATGTTTCCTCATCATAAGAGGCAAAAACAAACTCAAATACATCAAATGACACCTCACGAGACAACTAGCATCGAATTCTGAAGTTTTCCTGGCATGATAGTTGTCTAAAAGGAATCCAATGCATAAACGTAGCGCCTTTAGCGGAAGCGTCACGCCTGTCTGGAAGAAACGTTGCACATGTTAAAGGGTGATTTTGACACACTTAAAAGAATCCAAATGCAAGTTTGAAGGTCGGGTTGAGTAACCCTATGTGTCTACTTTCCAATGCACCTTGAAATTTGAGAAAACACCCACAGGAAGACCTCCAAAAGTTGATTTTCCCAACCTCACTCCAGAAGCGTCGCGCCTGGTCAAAAACACTGGCAGAAGCATGGAAAAGAGGCAGTTTGTTGGCTTTTTCTCCACAACCAAGGGTTGTCATGAAAAGCCAGAGCCTGATCTAGAATGTAGTGTGAAGATTTTGTAATGTAGAATCCTACTGTAGCTACTTATTATATTTCTTCTATTGCATTCTCAAATACAATTACTTAATATTTTACTATGTTAAATAGCAAAATAAAATATGTTGCAGACTTCACGATCAATAACAATATAAAAGAAAATAGCACAAGTATTCACACATAGACACCGTTATTTTTGGACAATTATCCCCAGAAAAACCCAATGTGGGAAAACCGGTGTAGCAAATCTGAGGGTTTCTTTATTATGCAGAAATTCTTAGTACAAATGTGTGATTGTAAATATCAATCAATCACCTGAAGAAATCTAATGAGAATAGACTTAGTGAGACAGTTCTCACTTCACCACGAAGTTCCGGCTGAGACTTGCTCCCACACTGAGTGGCTCTGCATGATTTCTGCGCAGTGACTGCATCACTCACGTTATCACTGCGTCAGTGCTGCTGCTGCTCATTGTGGGTGCCTCGGTGCTCACTGTTGTGTGAGACTAGAGATTTCTCCTCTTCCAGAAATGCCCTCCGGAAACTGGATGAACCCTCAGTTGTCTCTCCAACTGAAATCGAAACTCCCTCTGCTGCTCTGCGTTGGCCCAGCGTAACTGCTGCCTGGCTATCTCTGCGCTTTTGCTATGGCTCCCTTCTCACTTCTCTTCCCGCACTCTTTATCCTTCAGAAATTATCCCTCCTGGAGATTTCACCTTCCCCTCTCTACAATCGAGAATCACTTCAATTCATCCTTCGGCTCAAGAAATCGATCTATCTTGATTCTTTCTCCATCTGATCTGTTTACCATAGGCCCCTCACCCTCCTTCTTATATTCTTTTGTTGACTCTTCAACGACCAAGATTAAAACATAATCAAGGGCTAAGATTAACTTGGAGGTGATCCATGACTTTATCTAGAAGATTCACACTTAGTTTAATTAATACCCTTTACTCAATCAATTTCCTAAAGTTTAGACTTAGGAAAACATTAAAAAACGATTAATTAATTTAATTAAACCATCTCTAAGTGGAATTTTCCAAAATCCTTTCGAGGTATTATGGAATACATGTGTCTTAGCCTATATACAAAGTTACAAGGCTAGAGCACATCAGATGCTACCATAAATCAACACTCCCTCTTAGAGAGGAAAGTGCTCTAGCAAGACAACTCAATGTGCTGCTCTGACTTCTGTAACATCTACTGCTGTGTTGTTGATGTTGCTCACCAACACTGCACAAATGTTGCAACTGTACTACTGCTGACTCTGCATGCCGTTGCCAACTGCTACTATATTGCAACTCCCTCCTTCAACTGCGTTGAAGATCCATTAACTACTGAAATGGATTTTCAGTCATACCCAACTTTTCCCTGAACTGAGTGAACGTAATCCTCCCCAGAGCTTTAGTGAGTACATCTATTGTTTGTTCTCCTATGGGAATGTATTGGAGTTGTATTGCCCCACGCTGAATAGAGTCTCTGATAAAATGACACCTGATGTCAATATGTTTGGACCGATCATAAAATATTGGATTTTCAGAGAGTTTGATACAACTCTGATTGTCACAGTAAATGCTAGTCGGCTCCATCCTGCTCCTAAATAGACTCATAAGAAGTTTTTGAAGCCAGATGGCTTCGCATGTAGCTGTACTAGCTACCATGTACTCTGCTTCAGTTGTGCTGAATGCTACTGACTTTTGTTTCCTGCTACACCAGGGCACCATTCGTGATCCAATGTTGAAACAGTACCCAGAGGTACTTTTCTATATCTAACGATTCTCGCTCAATCGCATCATCGATTCTGACATCCTCTCACCATATGTTATTGAAAAATTTTATTGTTCCTCGTACATACCTCAAGACGTGTCTTGTTGCTGCCCAATGCACTATTTTGGGTTCCACCATGAACTGACTAAGAGTGTTGACAGCAAAACAAATGTCTGGTCTAGTGTTAACCAGATACATTAATGATCCGATGAGCTGTCTGTATAAGGTGGGGTCTACTTTTGCGTCTTTTGATGCATCTATATTTTTCCAATTTGTGATCATGGGTGTGGCCATGGGCCTGCACTCCTACATTATGAACCTCTTCAGAATCTCCAAGGCATACCTCTCCTGTCCCATGAAGATATCTTCATTCTTCTGATAGACTTCCAATCCTAGGAAGTAATGCATCAACCCCAAATCCTTCATGTCGAATTCAACCTCTAGATTCCTTTTGCAATCCTTGATGAGCCTAGATGACCTAGTGAGAAACAGATCATCTACATATAGTACTAATACTAGTGGTTGATCCTCTACCAATAAATAGTAGAGATTGGGATCTGCGTCACTCTTGACAAACCCAATTTTCTGCAAATAGCTATCTATTCGACCATACCATGCTCTCGGAGCCTGCTTGAGCCCATACAAGGCCTTCTTCAATCGACATACATGAGACTTCCTTTCATGAGTCTCAAAACCTTTTGCTTGTTCGATATATACCTCTTCCTCAATCTCTCCATTCAAGAACGTTGTCTTGACATCCATTTGATGAATCTCCCATCCCATCTGCGTTGCTAAGGATACGACAGTCCGAACGGAGGTATATCTGGCAACTAGTGTGAAAGTCTCTCCATAGTCAATGCCTTCCTTCTGAGCATACCCGTTTTCTACGAACCTTGCCTTATATTTCTCTGCGCTACCATCTGCAGCGTATTTGATCTTGTAGATCCATCAAGATCTAACAACTGATCTGCTCTGAGGTCTGGGCACAACTTCCCAGACATCATTTTTCATGATAGAAGCATACTCCTCTATCATGGCATCAACCCATACCTGGTGCTGAACAGTGTCATGAAAGCTAGAGGGTTCTTCTACTTGAGCAACCAAAGCCTAGTACCTGTCAGGGGGTCGACGCTGCCTCTTCCCATTCCTGGGAGTCCCAATAAATTTTTTTGTGTCCCTCGGTATTTGCTGAGCTTCCCTACTTATCCGACCACTGGTGGAAGGTTACTCTTTCAACTCTTCCTCCTGATTTGGTTGTTCCTCAAACTAAGTATCCTCCTGATCCTCCTGATCTTCTTCTAAGAAAACGTTAGTACCTGTACTGGGTACTAAAGTCTGTCTTTCTGTCTGTTCTTCTTAGTGCCCCAGCTGTTCTTGGACCAAGGGAACTTCTATAGCATGATCCTCTATCGGCATATCACATGATTTTTGAAAAGCTCTATCCTCCATGAACTTAACATCACATCTTATCACAACTTTCTTGCTGCTAGGAATATAGATCCTATATGCCTTGGAGACTTCACTGTATCCTACAAGAAATCCCCTTTCTGTAGTTTGATCAAGCTTGCTTCTCTTCTCGCTTCGTACATGGCAGTATGCCATGCTACCAAATATTCGAAGGTGCCCTACCTCTGGTTTCTTCCCTATGAAAACCTCTTCAGGAGTCTTCTTCCCCAAAGCTCTATGAGGAGTCCTGTTCTGGATGTACACTGCCGTATTGCAGGCTTTAGCCCATAAATATCTGGGAAAATCAAGGTCAAATACACATGGCCTGGCTGTGCCTACAATTGTCCTGTTTTTCCATTCTGCCACACCATTTTGTTCGAGATTGTATGGCGCAGTCCATTCTCTCCTGATGCCCTCCTTTGCACAGAAATATGTGACGTCTCCATCTATGTATTCTCCACCATTATCAGAACGCAATGTTTTGATTTTCTTCCCCATCATATTTTCAACAAGAGCCTTGAATTCTTTGAACTTTTCAAAGACTTCATCTTTTGTCTTCCGGAAGTAGATCCAGGTTTTCCTGGAGTGATCATCAATGAATGTGACAAAGTATTTTCCACCCTTGAGAGCATTAGTGGACATTGGTCCACAGATATTTGAGTGTATCAATCCTAATATGCTCGCTGCCCTGTTTTCACTTCTGGGAAAGGCTGCCTTAGCGTACTTCCCAAGCACACATCCTCAACATACATCATCATGCTCCGTGCTGAGAACAGGTGCCCCGTCAACTGTTTCTCTGAGCATCATCAATGCACCATGGTGTAAGTGTCCCATTCTTCTATGCCAAAGTTCATTCAACCCTTTCTTGTCTTCAAGATTACTACTAATTAGTGCCATCAGAGTTTCAAGCTGCAACCTGTATAGTCTGTTGCTTCTAACCCCGATCTGCCATGTTTGCTTCCAACTAGGATGCTTGAAATACAATTTCTTCCAAATAAAGTGAATGTCATACCCTTTGTCCTGCAACTGGGATACTGAGATTATATTTATCTCAAGCCCTGGCACATGTAGTACATCTGTGACCTTGACACTGGTTCCGACTTCCGTCTAAAACACTACGACTCCTCTCCCAACTGGAGTGCATTTCGTGCTATTCCCCATAGTGATTTGGAAGTTCATCTGCTCCTCCCTATAGCTCAAGAAGTATTCTCATACTCCAGCCATATGAGCTGAAGTCCCGCTATCAATATACCAGATTCCTGCAGATGCTAAACTTGAAAAGCATGCAAAATCCTCTTTTAAACTAGAGGACAAAACATTTGTCTGCCATACTTATCTGTGCTTTCTTTTCTCTGTGTTGCATCCCCTGTGAAGCTTCTGGTTTGCGCAGTCTTTTCTCTGACCCTGCTTCCTTTGGATCTGACTGCTCTGATACCATGTGAAAATTATGTAATGTAGAATCCTACTGCAGCTACTTATTATATTTCTTCTATTGCATTCTCAAAAATAATTATTTAATATTTCACTGTGTTAAATAGCAAAATAAAATATGCTGCAAACTTCACAATCAATAACAATATAAAAGAAAATAGCACAAGTATTCACACATAGACACCGTTATTTTTGGATAATTGTCCCTGCAAAAACCCAAAGCAAGAAACCGGTGCAGCAGATCTGAGGGTTTCCTTATTATGCAGAAATTTTGAGTACAAATGTGTGATTGTAAATATCAATCAATCACCTGAAGAAATCTAATGAGAATAGGCTTAGCGAGACAGTTCTCACTTCACCATGAAGTTCCGACACTGACTTGCTCCCACACTGAGTGGCTCTGTGTGATTTTTGCGCAGTGACTGCATCACTCACACTGTCACTGCATCACTGTTGTTGTTGCTCGTTGTGGCTTCCTCGGTGCTCACTGCTGTGTGAGACTCGAGATTTCTCCTCTTCCAGAAATTCCCTTCGGAAATTGGATGAAACCTCAGCTGTCTCTCCAACTAAAATTGAAACTCACTCAACTGCTCTGCCCTGGCCCAACGTAACTGTTGCCTGACTATCTCTGCGCTGCTACTATGGCTCCCTTCTCACTTCTCTTCCCGCACTCTTTATCCTTCAGAAATTCTCCATCCTAGAGATTTCACCTTCCCCTCTCTACAATTGAGAAGCACTTTGATTCTTCCTTCGGCTGAAGAAATTGATCTCTCTTGATTCTTTCTCCGTCTGATCTGTTTTCCATAGGCCCCTCACCCTCCTTCTTATATTCTTTTGTTGACTCTTCAACGGCCAAGATTAGAACATCATCAAGGGCTAAGATTAACTTGAAGGTGATCCATGACTTTATTTAGAAGAATCACACTTAGTTTAATTAATACCCTTTAATTAATCAGTTTCCCTAAGTTTAGACTTACGAAAACATTAAAAAACGTGATTAAACTATCTCTAAGTGGAATTGTCCAAAACCATTTATGGGTATTATGGAATACATGTATCTTAGCCCGTATACAAAATTACAAGGCTAGAGCACATCCGATGCTACCATAAATCAACAAGCTTCAGTGCTCTGCCTCTATGTGTCTCCTCCAAATGACCCCAAGCCTTTCCTTTATACTTTTCTCGTTGGGAAACCAACGACCATGATCAAATCTTAAATCAATGGATAAGATTAAAAGAAATCTTGATCCGTGTGACTTAAGATAATTTCATCACATGTTTTAATTAATTACCTTTAATAATTTAATTTTCCTAAGTTAGACTTAGGGTCCATAATTAAAATTATTAATTAATTAATTATCGCCCAAACCGGGTTAAATTTCCCAAATCCTTTTCTGGGTATTGGATATCTCATGTACTCTAGTCCCTCCACAAATTTTGGGAGCTAGAGCACATCCGATGCTACCCTATCACTCAAGAAAACTCAATAGTCCCTCTTAGCGAGGAATGTGCTCTAGTACAAACTTTGTTTCATCCCGAAGCTCTGCACTGATCTCTGGTGTGGGTCTTTGCACTGATGTTGGACCTGCTGCCCTTCATCACTGTGTTGTTGCTTCCATTCTGTACTGTTGCCCATGACGCTGCCATTGCCACTGCTACATCTATACTGCAGCTCCCTCTCAATATGTTGCATCCGTGATGCCATCTGCTGCACTGCATCTTCAGTTGCTGAGAGAAACAACTGAATCTCCTGCCCAATCTTTGACAGACATGTCAGTTGGGTTGCAACCTCATAACTGAAGCTCCATCGACTGATGATCTGTGTTGTCAACTGGAGGATGATGCACAGCTACAGCTTTGCACTGCGTAAGCAGACTTCCTCTGCACTGCTGAAGTCACATCAGCCCCTTGTACTAAAATCTCTCACGCTGCTGCTGCACTGCGCTGTCCTCCTAAAGCCTCCACGCTGCTGCAGCTTTGCTTTGTGCTGCTGAAGTCACATCGGCCCTACGCTGCTACTACATCTGCACTGCGCTGCTCCTTCCAGACTTCAGATCTGCGTCTGCTCCATCCGTGATTCTTTGCACCCACTTCTCCACTTGTCTTGCTACTGTCTTAAGGCTCCCGTAGCTCGAATGTGATCCAAGAGATGAGCTGCTCAAGGATCCCAGCCCCAGTCTGTAGTTGCTCTACAGATCCATGTCACCCCACTTTCGTGGTTCATGAGCGCTCATGGCTACATCGTCTTCTGACCCATCATCCGCCACAGTAGCCTTGGACATAGAAGCTTCCTTGTCCTTCTTCTTCTGTGGACAATTTTTGGCGAAATGTCCTAGTTCGCAGCACTGGAAACATTTGATCTTGGAAAGATCACACTTCTTCTTCCCTTGCTGCCTCTTTGATACCAAGGCTGCATCATCTTCATCTTCCTTCTTCACCTTACTGGATCCCGTGTTGTACTGCTTCTCGGTGATTCTACGGAGTTCTTCTTGACGTAAGATTGCCCACAAGTCGTCCCAGTCGAAAAGGGCCGCTCTGCCCAAGACACTTTGGACAAAGGTTTCCCACTCTTCTGAGACCGCATTGAGTGCAGTCCTTACCATCACATCGTCCTCCACCTTTGCACCCATGGCAGTCAACTGATCTCTAATCGACTATAGTATGAAGAGAAAGTGCCCCATCTCTTCCCCCTTGGTCATCATGAATGACTGCAGCTGAGTCTCCAGAAACATCTTCCTTTGGACGGACTTCCCCTCATATAGGGTTGTTGAGGCCTTCCACATCTCATTAGATGTTTTCTTCTCAGCTATATGTGGAACAATATGGTCCTTCACTCCATCCATTATGAGTCGCTTGGCATGTGCCGCAGCTTCCTCATGCTTCTTTAGGAGATCTGCATCGGTCGACGTGGCCAGGACTTGTTTTGCATGGTCTCTTAGACGATATGCCTCCAAGACTACCAAGATTCTGGCCTTCCAAACTATAAAGTTGGACAGGCCATCCAACCTATCCTGATCATGTAGTCCGTGAGGTGCCATTTGCTCAAAAAATTTGTCGGAGCTCCTCCTCTCCACACTAGAGATCTGAATCTAGGGTACTTGGCGAAATAGGCACCCTCTACTCCCTCTAACAACTGATTTCCTCTCTTGGAAATCCGCCAAATCAATTAACGATTCAGCTCTCTTTGATCCTTTGATCGATCTGTAAGTTTCTTTGGCTAGAACCCTCTGAGAAGTTGATCTCCTCCCGCTCTTTGTCACTAGTGCTTATGCTAAATTCTGAAAACTTCAAAACTTTAACCCCACCGGCACCTTCTGAAGTTCTACAGCTATGCTTTCGAAACTTCTGAATCAGACAGCTTTAGATCTGCGTCACCCTGGCTGGCCTCTGCGTGAGAAGACAGTCCCAGCGCTGCCTCCGCACAATAAGTAAGTGGGCCTGCGTGGAAACAGCGTAAGATTGTGTCACCCTGGCCTCTGTGTGACTCTGCTCCCTCTGAAACTGCGTTGTCCCTTCAGATCTGGCTTTCTGCTGCTACTGCTTTCTGCAACAAGATTATTTTGTCTTCTGCTAGTGACTCTGCTAGATCTACAATTGCTCTGATACTATGTGAAAATTTATGGATGTTACTCATGCAGAAATCTACTGTTAGATCTGGTTATAATTCTCCTACTTAAACAAGTTATTAATGCTGAAATCTTCAAATTAACAACGAAGTAAACACATAACAAAATTTCACCGATTCAGATCTAAAACAGAAAAAGTATATGCACACATAGACAAAGTGACACAAGATTTTCTGGACCATAGTCCCCAGAAAAACCCAATACGGGAAAACCGGTCTTCTGGTTGCTGGAGGGTTTGTATTATTAAGAGTTTTCTGAATACAGCAAATCTGGGTACCACACTAGTAAACTCGATAGAGAAAAATATATATATGTAGCTAGCCTATTGTTCTAAAGCCAAAATGTTGACTGATCCACGCCCTCAAACGCGACTTACAAGGCTCAACCAGATCTTGGCCCTAGAAACCCCGACGCTGCCCATGAAGCCCCTGCGTTAGCCCCTACGTGCCTCTGCGCTAGCCTAGAGAGGGCTGCGTAACCCCAAAATGGGTGACGCAGACCCTACGTTGCCCCTAAGGGTCTCTGCGTAACCCAGCTAGGTCCCCGACTGACCAGCATTGCCCTAGAAGGGACTGCGTAGCACCTGTGTAGCTGAAGTTGCCCTGCACTGCGCAGCTGCTGCCCTCTTTGCTATTGTTGCCTCTGCTTCTTTGCGCTACCTCTGGATGTTGATCTCTGCCTCTTCCTGATTCTAGGCACTGGGATCAGACCATCCCCTTTGCCTAAACTCCCCTCCCTCCAGCTAAAACATTTCTGGAAATTCTTAGCAAACCACGCCCTAGAATTCCAGCTTAGCTTCAGTGCTCTGCCTCTGTGTGTTTCCTCCAAATGACCCCAAGTCTTTCCTTTATACTTTTCTCGTTGGGAAACCAACAGCCATGATCAGTTCTTGAATCAATGGCTAAGATTAAAAGAAAGCTTGATCCATGTGACTTAAGATAATTTCATTACATGTTTTAATTAATTACCTTTAATAATTTAACTTTCCTAAGTTAGGCTTAGGGTCCATAATTAAAAATATTAATTAATTAATTATCTCCCAAATCGGACGAAATTTCCCAAATCCCTTTCTGGATATTGGAAATATCATGTACTCTAGTCCCTCCACCAATTTTGGGAGCTAGAGCACATCCGATGCTACCCCATCACTCAAGAAAACTCAACAGAAAATACTATTTTGTGAGAAAAGGGGAGAAATTATTATTTTAATGAAATGGCGGCAAAATAATATTTTATTAGAGGAAGAAAAATTATTATTGTAATAGAGAACGACAGCAAATAATATTTTATTGGAGGAAGGAGGAAAACTATTATTTTATTGGAGATTGGCGGCAAAATAATATTTTATTGATAAAGGAGGCAAATTATTATTTAATTCAAAATGGGAGCAAAAGTCTCCTAGTGGAAATTGGGCCCCGCCAATAAAATAATAGGGAAAAAGGAGAATTTAGAAGCTAGAAAGAGGCTCAACAGAGAATTATAAATAGAAGATGGACTCAATTGCAAATAATTCTATTCCTATCTATTTCAGTGACAAATTGAAAGGAGCTCAAGGGAGTTCAAGAGTTCCAAATGAAACTCAAGCTAAATTCAGTGGACTTCGAGTGCTACCCTAGTTAGCTCTTTGAAAAGATTACTTCAGATATTTCATTGTCCTTATTGCAGAGAATCTACACCATTTAAACTTGTTGTTTACAGGGTTATAACTTTTCCAAGAGGGTCGAATCGATCTGATCATTACGTTCACACAAATTCCAAGACCAATCATTCTAGATCAGAGGATTTAGCGAAGGTACTAATAATATATTTTCAGATTGTGGGAACAGGGTTTTTAACCAGCCATCAAGGGATGAATTCAATCTCCAAAAGAAACTGAATTATTTTATCAGTCCTCATCGATTTCTAGTGCACAAGAGTCGAATTGTGTAAAGAGGGAGGACAAGTTTACAAGCTCCAGGCACCAGTTTTTCCATACAGGCCAAGTACTAAATTTGGCATAGGGTTCATGGCATCAATGTAAAATGAAGAGGGACAAATTCTGAATTAAAGGAGGCAGCTGGTATAATTCCAGACCTGGCATCTTCCGCCAAAATCCTATAGCAGCTCTTCCACTCAAAAGCCGAGTTGTTATTTCTCCTCAAGGTGGGCTGAGTCACCAAAGGGGGGAAGGTCGGTAGCATGCATTAAATCCCACAGGCCTAGTAGTTATAAAGGCATTGATTTCAGAGGTGAAAGGATGATCGAATTCCCTCTTTCAAGAGGTAATAGAGCCCAATTTATGTATCCTTATTCGTTGTCCAGAATTGAAGATTTTTGCCAAATCCTGTAGCAGTTTGCCTACTCAAGAAATCAAGTTAATTCCAAAATCTCCTACAATCAGCAAATTTAAGTTATTATCAGATGGAGCATGTTCCAGGTGTGTCCTTCCCAATAGCATTGTAAAATTTGGGAAATTTCCTCTTAAACAAGATCAGACTTTGCCTTGTTAAACAACGACTTTTCAGAGAACAAGCTATGTTTATTGCTGATCCACTTCTGCTATAGAAGACTGATTTTAATGGCTGAAGATCCATTATTTAAACTTTAAAGGCGGGTATTCCATTTATATATTTTTGTACTGCTACCAGGTTCCACTGTTTCAACCTTCACTACATTTATTGGTGTTTAGTTAATTGTATGGTTGTTTATGCTCAGAATTTTTCATCATTTGAAGTTGTAACAGCAGTGAAAGTCTATATATGAGTTTATAAATAAGTTGTCTAGTTATTTGAAGTATTTTCCAATTAGCCTTGCTAATTGGAATATTTCATTTTTGCTTTATTTTGCCGCTTTAGCTAGAAATAATAAATAAAGTGAGAAATAAGAGGTGTCACCTCACTTAGTCACCTCACTTTATAATAAAGTGTTCTTTTCCTAGTAGATTGACGTTGTAACTTAAGAGAGGGGGCCTTGGGGGTCCACATGAGTATGATGGGGGAGGCATCAGGCTGACCCAAGGTAAACTGCGCAGGTCAAAGGAGAGTAAGGACGCAGTTAAGTTTTGGAGGGAGTTTGGCATTATAAAAGGAGAGGTTCTCACCTCATTTGGGGATGCATATTTTTGATATTGATATTGAGAGCTAGACTTTTGTCTGCTTCAGCACGCCGGTTGTTTAGTCGGTCTGCAGCACTGTTTAGTGCACGAGTGTCTCCGGTCGGAGATCTCACCCTTAGCCTCGGGGGACTTCGAGTGCCTGCCCTGGTAAGGTTATTTCTGGTTTCACCCTTAGCTTCGGGGGACTTCGAGTGCCCGCCCTAGTAAGGTTAATTTCCGAGTTCTATCTTTCAGTTTCAGTAGCAGTTTCAGGTGGAGAGTCGGAGTGGAAGAAGCCCTCTAGTGGCTGCGCAGATCTAGCAGGAAAAACGCAGTTTCAGCAGCAGGAAGGACGCAGATCAGTTTGGAGTGAGGACGCTGTTCCAGGAGGAAGAGGAAGGACGCAGATCTGAAGGCACAGTGATAGATCCAGCCTTGGAGATTGTAGATCTGAGCAGAGATTTGCAGATCTGGTTCTGTAGGTTGCAGATCTGGAGGGGTAGCACTAGATCCAGCTTGGGAGATTGCAGATCTGAGGAGATATTGGCAGATCCAGCCTAGTTCTGAAGAGATAACATCAGATCCAGCCTTTGAGGTTGCAGATCTGAGGAGATATTGGCAGATCTAGCATAGATCCGAAGAGCTAGCAGCAGATCTAGCCTTGTGGGACGCAGATCTGGAGAGATAGTAGCAGATCCAGCCTTGTATGACTCTGTGATCCAAAGCACAGATCTCGGGCAGAGAGGACGCAGATCCGGGCCTCGGGGAGGACGCAGATCTCGATGAGTAGGGTTCCTTGTGTGGGGTTCGAAAGATTTTTCAAAGGTTTTCTTCAGCCTTGAGGAGTTGGTCATCTCATCTGGAGGATTTGTGGGTAGATCCAGCCCTTTTGCCAGCATATTTCTTGAGCTTCCGAGCTGTTCCTGAAGGCACAGCGTTTTTGTAGGAGGAGGGTTTCTGGGGGCGATTTTCGGAGGTGGTCCATTTGCTTCACGGTTTCTGGGTTTTGTCCGAAGCAGCGAGTATAGGTGATCTGTAGATTTTTAGCTCATTCCGCAGGACTTGCCCCTAGCTCCGGGCTTCACTCAACAGCCAGCAGCTACTTCTGCAGCTTTCTTCCAAGAAACCGGGATGGCCAGATGTACCCATTTCCTATTTTTCTCGAGAGGATTCTCCACTTGCCTTGAGCAAGTGATAGGTGCCTCATTCTGATTTTCTCAGATTCCTCTCTATGTACTTTCAGATTAATAAAATGGCTCAGCTTTCTGGAATTCTATGTGTCATTATTCAGTGATCTGGATCAGCATTGTGTTTTCTATATCTGTCTGGCATATTTCTGTTTATTACTGGTTATTTCCCTTTGGGGATATTACAGTGGTATCAGAGCATAATTCTGGCTCAGCCTGTGGTCTATGACATCAGAAAATAGATCATACAGAGCAATAGCAGTTGCAATACCAGAAACGCAGTTGGAAAAAGGGCCAAAATAAAAAGGGTCAAATTTTGAAGTTTGGAATTAGGAAAAACGTTTTCTGGGTTTTTCTGGGTTTTGGACGAGGATCACTTTCCAAAATTCCTGGAATTTTCTGAATAGTTTTCAGTGGGTAAATCGGAGGTTGAAGTAAGCAGCAGTATGGTTTTGCAGCAGCCGTGCAGTTTCTGAGGAGCCTGTAGGCACCCAGCAGAAATACCAATGGCAGGAGATGTGAGTCCAGCTCAACATGCGGCCATTTTTGCAGATTGGCGGGCATGGGGCCAGTCTGGATGCTCCGCTTTTGATATTATATCCAGGTCCGATGTGGCGGCAAGTCTTATGATCGGGAGCGAAACAAGGGACGTGGCTCCCACCGTGAGAGTCACCGTGCAGCAAGTAAATTCCATTTGCCGATGTTTGATGGATCGCAGAAGACTACGGCAGAGTCTTGGGTGGAGAAGTTGGACCTCTACTTTCAGCTTAACCGGATGCCAGAGAGGTTGGCCATTAAGATGGCTGCATTGCATTTAGAGGGTGAGGCCCAGGATTGGTGGCTCCATGGGATGGCGACACTCGGGCATTCTACAGTGACGACATATGCCGAGTTTACACGGAGGGTGATAGAACACTTTTGAGAGGAGGTTCGGAGCTTGCATTTGGTGGTGATCAGCTCAAGCAGGCTGGGAGGCGCGAGCACCACATTCGAACTTCTTGAGGATTTCGGGTGATGTATTTTGATTTGTGGCGGATAGTTGGCATGTTGTGGAGGGCTATCGAGAGCCGCCCACGTGGCCTAGTCGTTATCTGGACAAGCCTACCCTTCGAACGCCATCGAGCGGGACTCGGGACTTACGGATCTCTTACGGGACTCGAACACCTTATCCCCAGAGACAGGCCTTCCAGCCTAAGGGTAAGGACACGAGGGCTCCGCCTCCCAAGGCGAATCCTGGACGAGGGCAGTTTGATGATGAGGCCAGGAGAAAGCTGAGGAGGAAGCGGTTGTGCTTCACTTGCCGGGAGCCATGGGCACCGGGACACAATTACCCTGCGCGAGGAAGCCACACTTCGCTCTCCTTTCTCCGAGGCTTGAGTGGAGAAGAGGATGAAACATGAGGGTCTGGGGGATTCGAGGATACACCTAGTGAGACACGAGAACTCACCATCATTAGAGACCTCCTGGCTATTGAAGGTTGATATACGTAGTGGATAAAGTAGAGCCTACCGTGAGAGCCATCCAGCAGGTGATGGCTGAGCCATGCTCAGGAGTCTTCGGAGCTGGTAGCGGCACACGACGGATGGGTGAGGTATCAGGAGATATATCCACTATCGATGAGGCACTAGGAGATACAGAGGTATTGGACGATGATCGCAGACAGCGGTATCATCGGCTTCGGACGGACCTTCGAGTTTTGAGGGAGAAGGCCGCGTCAGTACGGGAGACCGTTTTGTTACAGGACCAGGAGCTGGAGGGTATGAGAGCGACTTGTGCCAAGTCGGCGGCCAAGTTGGTCCGCATTGGGGAACAACTGGATTCCCTGATGGTACAACCTGAGGGCACATTGCAACATCAGATCATTCCCTTTCAGGCATGCATGGATGGGACTAGCAGTATTGTTGGATCATCTCTTCCCGTTGGAGATAGAGAGGAAGAGCCACCTAGTCAGGTCTCATATGTTGACTTGGATAGCGGTATGAGACGATCAGAGTTGCACAGGGTACAGCAGCCACGTGTTGAGATTGGATGGCGAGAGATTTTGAGTTGGTACTCGGTGGAGCAGACTATGGATGAAGGGGAGGTCTCAAGGAGAGATCTTACTGGAGATGCACTTCGACACACCATGGGGTGCAATGACTTTCTTCCCTTCTCACAAGAGCAGATAGAATATGGGGGACATCTCCGGATGGATAACATCTCTCATGCTTGTGTTGGACATCCCTTGAGCCCTACACATCATGATGGGAGGTTTTTGCCTACCACCTATTTGATTCTTGATAGGGTCTCATTGATCCTTGAGAAGTTTATACTTCAAAATCCCATGCAGTGCAAAATCAGAAATTTGATTTGGGAGGATGGTAGCCCTCATGGGAGGAGTACCAGGATGAGGAGGAGGAGGCATCCACAAGTGATTGAGTGGATGGGGATGATGAGCAAGGAGCTAGGAGGCTACTTGCAGATCTGTGCTGCCAGGCAGCAGGAGGCTTGGCTGCGCTGGTTACTCTTGAAAGAGTTTGGCCATCTCTTGGCAAACACTCTTCCTAAGAGTCGGAGGGTGGAGGAAAGATGGCTGGATACTTGCATCATTGAGCAGCATAGAGTATGGATGCATGGTGTTGATGTGTTACTCATATCATTCATTGTGTCTTCATCACATGAGTTGTTTGATGGAGGTATGGAGAGGCAACACAATGTTTTGTTGCTTGGGTTGTTCCTAGGAGAGCAAGGGCAGATTTGCTCTCACACTTTGTATGATGTTGCAGGAGAAGGAGATGGCACAATCTCCATGGTCTTTGATTGGAAAGCACTTCCACCTTGGGAGGTATTCCATATTTATTGCAGCATTATTAGAGGAGTCTTTGACAAGGAGCATGTCAAAGAACAGAGTCTTGTACTGACAGGAACTCATTTGCATGAGCTCACAGCGTTGTCACCTTGGAGCAGAACATTATGGGGGAAGTATGCGCAGCAGAGATATGGTGGATCTATAACCCATAGGTCCCAGGATCACTTCATATTTGTTGCACTTACAAGAAGTAATGATGATAGAGACATCTATGGCCTATTCTTCTTGACTTGGGTTTCCAAGCATAAGGAGGATTATCTTCTTGCACCACATGAGACCTTCGGCATTTCCTTCATTTTGCTGCTGATCATGTCTTCATTTGCTGATATATATCAGATGTGTATGGGAGGCTTGATTATGAGGGAGACACATGAGCTGGATGTATCCGTGAGTGGGAAAAATTCTCACAATTTCTGCACTACATGTTCTAATGGGAGCATGGGAGGAGGCATAGCCACCACTACTATGTATGCGTTCTCTTTTGATGTGGGCCATGAGATTGATATTTACAGCCATGGGCAAGTGTTTGGACCTATGTTGTTGTCATATTCAGCCATTTGTTATCCATTAGTAGATGTGTTGGATCTTGTACATTGCTTGCCATGTGATTTTCTGAGGTTGCAGTGGATGAGACTGCACTATGGTTTGTTTTGGGCCAGCTTGTTCTTCATCGATGGAGGAACCTTCTATGGTGGATTGTTTTTCACTTTGCCATTGGAGGGCAATGATTTTGCAGCCCAGGATCAGCATAGACTCTACGCTTGTCATGAGTGGAGAGAAGGACAGCATGGGGTAAGCTATGATGCTTGCCAAGTTCATATTTTCAGCCCACCTTCATTACCAGAGCTTGAGGTGGAAGGAGATTTTCAGGAGTTGCCTTGTTGGGAGGTGGCTCATTTTGTCTGGATGATTGCTTGGGGATGGAGGATCCACAGGAGGGAGATATTCCTCATTATATTTTCGACTCCATGCCTTGATTGGAGAGAGGTGACGAGTTGGTTCACAGTTGATGGGCCAGCTTACACAGTTATGGATGCAGAGCAGCAGCGGTCATGGTCCTTAGTCATAGCCAGAGGCAATGAGCAGTTCGAGTCACGGGACTTGTGCGATTATTGGCCACAGTGGCGATGGGATCCGGGAGGACTATTGATTGGCTGGTACCATGAGAGGTCAGTTTGGGATCCTGGCATTGAGATGTCCCTTCATATCAGGGTGATGCAGGAGGCAGAGAGGTTTCAGTGGGACCCAGGCACATTTTGCAGTATTGGCAGGGAGCATCAGCTAGAGAGTGGGCTTGTTCAAGCATTGCTTGAGAACAAGCAATTTTTGCCGGATGAGGATGCCACGTGGGGGAGCGAGCAGACTTTACAGCATCCATCACTTCGGTTGCTTGAGGACAAGCAACGTTTTGCCGGGGGAGACTGTAATATTCCCAATTAGCCTTGCTAATTGGAATATTTCATTTTTGCTTTATTTTGCCGCTTTAGCTAGACATAATAAATAAAGTGAGAAATAAGAGGGGTCACCTCACTTTAGTCACCTCACTTTATAATAAAGTGTTCTTTTCTAGTAGATTGACGTTGTAACTTAAGAGAGGGGGCCTTGGGGGTCCACATGAGTATGATGGGGGAGGCATCAGGCTGACCCAAAGTAAACTGCGCAGGTCAAAGGAGAGTTAAGTTTTGGAGGGAGTTTGGCATTATAAAAGGAGAGGTTCTCACCTCATTTGGATCATGCATATTTGGATATTGATATTGAGAGCTAGACTTTTGTCTGCTTCAGCACGCCGGTTGTTTAGTCGGTCTGCAGCACTGTTTAGTGCACGAGTGTCTCCGGTCGGAGATCTCACCCTTAGCCTCGGGGGACTTCGAGTGCCTGCCCTGGTAAGGTTATTTCCGGTTTCACCCTTAGCTTCGGGGGACTTCGAGTGCCCGCCCTAGTAAGGTTAATTTCTGAGTTCTATCTTTCAGTTTCAGTAGCAGTTTCAGGTGGAGAGTCGGAGAGGAAGGAGCCCTCTAGTGGCTGCGCAGATCTAGCAGGAAAAACGCAGTTTCAGCAGCAGGAAGGACGCAGATCAGTTTGGAGTGAGGACGATGTTCCAGTAGGAAGAGGAAGGACGCAGATCTGAAGGCACAGTGATAGATCCAGCCTTGGAGATTGTAGATCTGAGCCGATATTTGCAGATCTGGTTCTGTAGGTTGCAGATCTGGAGGGGTAGCACTAGATCCAGCTTGGGAGATTGCAGATCTGAGGAGATATTGGCAGATCTTGGCCTTAGATCTCAAGAGATAACATCGGATCTGGGCCCTTTGAGGTTGCGTATCCGAGAGATATCGCATCTAGCATAGATCTCAAGAGCTAGCAGCACGAGCCTTGTGGGACGGTATCCTGGAGAGATAGTAGCATCCACCCTTGTATGACTCGTGATCCACAGACCGCGCAGAGGACGTGCAGATCCATCAGTGGAGGACGCAGATCTGATGAGTAGGGTCTTTATGTGGGGTTCTGGCAGCATTTTTCAGTGTTTTCAGCTTTGAGGAGTTGGTCATCTCATCTGGAGGATTTGTGGGTAGATCCAGCCCTTTTGCCAGCATATTTCTTGAGCTTCTGAGCTGTTCCTGAAGGCACAGCGTTTTTGTAGGAGGAGGGTTTCTGGGGGCGATTTTCGGAGGTGGTCCATTTGCTTCATGGTTTCTGGGTTTTGTCCGGAGCAGCGAGTATAGGTGATCTGTAGATTTTTAGCTCGTTCCGGCAAGGGGATCAACCCCTAGCTTCAGTTCACTCCAGCAGCAGCAGTTTACGGCAGTTTCTTCCAGTAGCTGGGATGCAGTTTCTGTAGTAGCCATTTCCTATTTTCTGAGAGGATTCTTCACTTGCCTTGAGCAAGGATAGGTGCCCTCATTCTGATTTTCTTGTACTCCTCTCTATGTACTTTCAGATTAATAAAATGGCTCAGTTTTCTGGCATTCTATGTGTAATTGTTCCATGATCTGGTTCAGCATTGTATTTTCTATATCTGTCTGGCATATTTCTGTTTATTAATGCCATTTCCTCTGGATATGCGGGTATCGTAGCATAATTCTCGTTCACCGTGGTCTATGACATCGAAATAGATCATACAAGAGTAACAGCGCTTGCAATACCGTGAACGTATGGAAAAAGGGCCAAAATAAAAAGGGTCAAATTTTGAAGTTTGGAATTAGGAAAAACGTTTTCTGGGTTTTTCTGGGTTTTGGGTGAGGATCACTTTCCCAAATTCCTAGAATTTTCCGAATAGTTTTCAGTGGGTAAATCGGAGGTTGAAGTTAAGCAGCAGTATGGTTTTGCAGCAGCCGTGCAGTTTCTGAGGAGCCTGTAGGCACCTAGCAGAAAATACCAATGGCGGGAGATGTGAGTCCAGCTCAACATGCGGCCATTCTTGCAGATTGGCGGAGCATGGGACAGGAATTCATGGATGCTTTCCCTTTTAATCAATATATCCAGTTCCGATGTGGCGGCAAGTCTTATGATCGAAACAAGGGACGTGGATCCCACCGTGATAGTCACCGTGCAGCAAGTAAATTCCATTTGCCGATGTTTGATGGATCGCAGAAGACTACGGCAGAGTCTTGGGTGGAGAAGTTGGACCTCTACTTTCAGCTTAACCGGATGCCAGAGAGGTTGGCCATTAAGATGGCTGCATTGCATTTAGAGGGTGAGGCCTGTGATTGGTGGCTCCAGTGGATGGCGACACCTCGGCATTCTGCTGACGACATATGCAGAGTTTACATGGAGGGTGATAGAGCACTTTGACAGGAGGGATTCGGAGCAGTATTTTGGTGAGCTGATCAAGCTCAAACAGACTGGGAGTGCAGAGACATACATTTCAGACTTCTTGAGGATTTCGGTGATGGTACCTGATTTATCTGCAGCTCGGATGGTTGGCTTGTTTGTGGAAGGGCTGTCAGAGCCACTTCGTGACTCAGTCCGGTCAAGCAGACCGGCTACCCTTCAGGATGCCATCAGCAGGACTCGGGACTTACAGGATGTCTTGCCCAGGACTCGAACACCTTATCCCCAGAGACGGGCCTTCCAGCCTAAGGGTAAGGACACGAGGGCTCCGCCTCCCAAGGCGAATCCTGGACGAGGGCAGTTTGATGATGAGGCCAGGAGAGAGCTGAGGAGGAAGCGGTTTTGCTTCACTTCCGCTCGGAGCCATGGGCACTGTGACGTGTGCGGCAGGTGGAAGGCACACTTCACGGAGGTCTTCTCCGAGAGCAGTGGAGAAGAGGATGAGGGAACGCAGGATTGCAGGGAGTTCGAGGATACACCTAGTGAGACACAGGACTCACCATCATTAGAGGCCTCCTTGACCGTGCCGGTTGATATCGTAGCGGAGGAGGTAGAGCCTACCCCGGTAGAGCCATCCATTGAGGTGATGACCGGAGCCATGTCCGAGTCTTCGGGTGGTAGCGGCGCACGACAGATGGGTGAGGTATCAGGAGATATATCCACTATCGATGAGGCACTAGGAGATACAGAGGTACTGGACGATGATCGCAAACAGCGGTATCATCGGCTTCGGACGAACCTTCGAGCTTTGAGGGAGAAGGCCGCGTCAGTACGAGAGACCGTTCTGTTGCAGGACCAGGAGCTGGAGGGTATGAGAGCGACTTGTGCCAAGTCGGCGGCCAAGTTGGTCCGCATTGGGGAACAACTGGATTCCCTGATGGTACAACCCGAGGGCACACAACAAAGATCGCATCATTCCCTTTTCGTGCATGCACATGGGACAAGCGTGATTATTTTTGATCATCTCTTCCCATTAGAGAGAGAGAGGCAGAGCCACCTGGTCAGGTCTCATATATTGACTTGGATAATGGGATGAGACGATTAGAGTTGCACAGGGTACAGCAGCCACGTGTTGAGGTTGGATGGCGAGAGATTTTGAGTTGGTACTCGATGGAGCAGACTATGGATGAAGAGGAGGTCTCGAGGAGAGATCTCACTGGAGATGCACTTCGATACACCATGGGGTGCGATGACTTTCTTCCCTTCTCACAAGAGCAGATAAAAGATGGGGGACATCTTCGGATGGATAACATCTCTCATGCTTGTGTTGGACATTCCTTGAGCCACACACATCATGATGGGAGGTTTTTGCCTACCACCTATTCGATTCTTGATAGGGTCTCATTGATCCTTGAGAAGTTTATATTTCAAAATCCCATGAAGTGCAAAATCAGAAATTTGATTTGGGAGGATGGTAACCCTCATGGGAGGAGTACCAGGATGAGGAGAAGGAGGCATCCACAAGTGATTGAGTGGATGGGGATGATGAGCAAGGAGCTAGGAGGCTACTTGCAGATCTATGACACCAGGCAGCAGGAGGCTTGGATGCGCTGGTTACTCTTGAAAGAGTTTGGCCATCACTTGGCAAACACTCTTCCTAAGAGTAGGAGGATGGGGAAAAGATGGATGGATACTTGCATCATGGAGCAGCATAGAGTATGGATGCATGGTGTTGATGTGTTACTCATATCATTCATTGTGTCTTCATCACATGAGTTGTTCGATGGAGGTATGGAGAGGCAACACAATGTCTTGTTGCTTGGGTTGTTCCTAGGAGAGCAAGGGCAGATTTGCTCTCACACTTTGTATGATGTTGCAGGAGAAGGAGATGGCACAATCTCCATGGTCTTTGATGATGATTGGGAAGCACATCCATCTTCGGAAGTATTCCACTATTGTTGCAACATTATTGGAAGAATCTTTGACAAGGAGAATGTCAAAGAACATAGTTGTGTATTGACGGGAGCTTGTTTGCATAAGATCACAGCGTTGTCACCTTGGAGTAAAGACTTATGAATGAAGTGTGCCCAGTAGAGATATGGTGGATCCATAACCCATAGGTCCCGTGATCACTTCATATTTGTTGTACTTACAAGAAGTAATGATGATAGAGACATCTATGGCCTATTCTTCTTGACTTGGGTTTCCAAGCATAAGGAGGATTATCTTCTTGCACCCCATGAGACCTTCGGCATTTCCTTCATTTTGCTGCTGATCATGTCTTCATTTGCTGATATATATCAGATTTGTATGGGAGGCTTGATTATGACGGAGACACATGAGCTGGATGTATCCGTGAGTGGGAAAAATTCTCACAATTTCTGCACTACATGTTCTAATGGGAGCATGGGAGGAGGCATGGCCACCACTACTATGTATGCGTACTCTTTTGATGTGGGCCATGAGATTGATATTTACAGCCATGGGCAAGTGTTTGACCTATGTTGTTGTCATATTCACCATTTGCTATCCATTAGTAGATGTGTTGGATCTTGTACATTGCTTGCCATGTGATTTTCTGAGGTTGCAGTGGATGAGACTGCACTATGGTTTGTTTAGGGCCAGCTTGTTCTTCATCGATGGAGGAACCTTCTATGGTGGATTGTTTTTCACTTTGCCATTGGAGGGCAATGATTTTGCAGCCCAGGATCAGCATAGACTCTACACTTGTCATGAGCGGAGAGAAGGACAGCATGAGGTAAGCTATGATGCTTGCCAAGTTCATATTTTCAGCCCACCTTCATTACCAGAGCTCGAGGTGGAAGGAGATTTTTGGGAGTTGCCTTGTTGGGGGGTGGCTCATTTGGTCTGGATGATTGCTTGGAGATGGAGGATCCACAGGAGGGAGATATTCCTCATTATATTTTCGACTCCATGCCTTGATGGGAGAGAGATGATGAGTCAGGCACGCCGAGGGACAACTTACACCCATAGATGCAGAGGAAGAATGGTCATGGTCTTCAATATAGCTAGAGGTATCCTCTCGTACCGAGCCATGGGGCTTGGTATTTATTACGTCACAAAGTGGCGATGGGATCCGGGAGGACTATCGATTGGCTGGTACCCTGAGAGGCCAGTTTGGGATCCTGGCATTGAGATATCCCTTCATATCAGGGTGATGCAGGAGACAGAAAGGTTTCAGTGGGACCCAGGCACATTTTGCAGTATTGGCGGGGAGCATCAGCCAGAGAGTAGGCTTGTTCAAGCATTGCTTGAGAACAAGCAATTTTTGCCGGATGAGGATGCCACTTGGGAGAGCGAGCAGACTTTACAGCATCCATCATTTCAGTTGCTTGAGGACAAGCAACGTTTTGTCGGGGGAGACTGTAATATTCCCAATTAGCTTTGCTAATTGGAATATTTCATTTTTGCTTTATTTTGCCGCTTTAGCTAGAAATAATAAATAAAGTGAGAAATAAGAGGTATCACCTCACTTAGTCACCTCACTTTATAATAAAGTGTTCTTTTCCTAGTAGATTGACGTTGTAACTTAAGAGAGGGGGCCTTGGGGGTCCACATGAGTATGATGGGGGAGGCATCAGGCTGACCCAAAGTAAACTGCGCAGGTCAAAGGAGAGTTAAGTTTTGGAGGGAGTTTGGCATTATAGAAGGAGAGGTTCTCACCTCATTTGTATCATTCATGATTTGATATTCTTATTGATAGCTGGACTCTTGTCTGCTTCAGCACGCCGGTTGTTTAGTCGGTCTGCAGCACTGTTTAGTGCACGAGTGTCTCCGGTCGGAGATCTCACCCTTAGCCTCGGGGGACTTCGAGTGCCTGCCCTGGTAAGGTTAATTCTGGTTTCACCCTTAGCTTCGGGGGACTTCGAGTGCCCGCCCTAGTAAGGTTAATTTCTGAGTTCTATCTTTCAGTTTCAGTAGCAGTTTCAGGTGGAGAGTCGGAGAGGAAGAAGCCCTCTAGTGGCTGCGCAGATCTAGCAGAAAAAACGCAGTTTCAGCAGCAGGAAGGACGCAGATCAGTTTGGAGTGAGGACGCTGTTCCAGTAGGAAGAGGAAGGACGCAGATCTGAAGGCACAGTGAGAGATCCAGCCTTGGAGATTGTAGATCCGAGCAGATATTTGCAGATCTGGTTCTGTAGGTTGCAGATCTAGAGGGGTAGCACTAGATCCAGCTTGGGAGATTGCAGATCTGAGGAGATATTGGCAGGTCCAGCCTAGATCTGAAGAGATAACATCAGATCCAGCCTTTGAGGTTGCAGATCTGAGGAGATATTGGCAGATCTAGCATAGATCTGAAGAGCTAGCAGCAGATCTAGCCTTGTGGGACGCAGATCTGGAGAGATAGTAGCAGATCCAGCCTTGTATGACTCAGATCCAGCAGATCTGGGCAGAGAGGACGCAGATCCAGTCAGGGAGGACGCAGATCTGATGAGTAGGGTCTTTATGTGGGGTTCTGGCAGCATTTTTCAGTGTTTTCAGCCTTGAGGAGTTGGTCATCTAATCTGGAGGATTTGTGGGTAGATCCAGCCCTTTTGCCAGCATATTTCTTGAGCTTCTGAGCTGTTCCTGAAGGCACAGCGTTTTTGTAGGAGGAGGGTTTCTGGGGGCGATTTTCTGAGGTGGTCCATTTGCTTCACGGTTTCTGGGTTTTGTCCGGAGCAGCGAGTATAGGTGATCTGTAGATTTTTAGCTCATTCCGGCAAGGGGATCAGCCCCTAGCTTCAGTTCACTCCAGCAGCAGCAGTTTACGGCAGTTTCTTCCAACAGCTGGGATGCAGTTTCTGTAGTAGCCATTTCCTATTTTCTGAGAGGATTCTTCACTTGCCTTGAGCAAGGATAGGTGCCTTCATTCTGATTTTCTTGTACTCCTCTCTATGTACTCGATTAATAAAATGACAAGATTTACGGTATTCTATGTGAAAATATTCGATGATGCGGTTCACCATTATATTTTCTATATACGCATATTTACGTTTATTCTTGGTTATTTCCCTTTGGGGATATTCCATATACATTTATCATCATTGATATATAACATTTATCATCATTGATTCATTGATTTCAAAATTCAATATATAACATTTATCATCATTGATATTATATAACATTTATCATCATTGATTCATTGATCACCATATAACTTTCATGAAACATCATATTCATAATTCATAATGACTTGTAAACAGTAAACTTATAAATGCCAACTTCAAAGTTTCACCTTTCAAATTCAAACTTCAAACTTAAATTGTCATTAAATATATGAAAGAGTCAAGTTTCAACTGTTCAACTGTCAACAACAAATAGAAAAAACTAGTAAACAACAAATCCATTTTATCTACTGGCTGGCCCCTTGCCACGCCCACGAGAAATGTCTAATTTGTGCGAGCCACGAGGAAATGTTGGTCTTCTAGTACTCTCAGGAGTACCACGACCATGACTAGAAGGTAGAGGCTGGATCTGCAAAAGAACAATAGTGTGATATCGAGAACTGGCACTGGCACTTGGCACCCGCACCCGCACTGCTACCAGTAGATGGTGGGACTGGCCATGTGTGTGGCGGTGCTGCTGATGCTTAATCATCATCCCTAAAAAGTTCTGCTTCCAATTCTTCCAGATGTAACGTGTCGTCCTCCAAATTATCGTCCTACAGGTTCGAATGATGATCTACGTATGATTGATCCTCATTTGCCCGCTCACAGTAATGGCTCAACAACCTCAAGTTGTAATGCACATAAACCAAGATTTCAGCTCGGTTTTCATTCAGCCTGTTTCTTCTCACATTATGTATAACGCTGTAGGTGCGCCAACACCTCTCTGCAGAAGAAGTGTTCACAACTTGTGAGAGAACTTTTTTTGCCAACTTTGGCAAAAGTCCCATGCCGCTATATGCTTCCCACCATGTGAGAGCATCAAATCTGTCTCTGTCTTCCATTGCATGGAAAGAACCAAAGTTAGCAGTGCAACTGAAGTATTTGCCTAATTCAAGGCGCAATCTAGCACACTCCTCCCTGTTGGGTACCAACTTGTCTAATGCCTTCATGTACCCCTCTTGTACCTCTAGATCAGTGTGAGGTTTCATCCTAACCCCACCTCCAGGTGCAGGTTGGCCCAACCAGGATGGAGAGTAACATTTTGGCGTAAGGATATATACCAAAGCATGTAGTGGAACATTGAGTTTATTCCACCGTGCACACACACAGTCATGAATCATAACATACAAGTTGGGATCATTATCCTTAACAATATCTTTTATTTGCCCCAACATGCTGTCCATCTACTCATAAACCTCCCCAATCACTGGTTTATCAGTATCTGCAAACTGAATCATGTGATAAATGGACTTGGTAAAATTCAAAATTTCTCTCACACGTGCCCAAAACAAAGGGTCAAGGGCGATCTCCTCCACATGTTCGAAACCTTGCCTGTCAACTATTGTCGCTACCCTGTCCTTTAATAGCTTCCAGTGTGGGCTTGATACCATTGCAGCCAATGACTCTCTTACCTTCAAAAGGCACTTGAAGGTGAGGTAATAGCTAGCAAATCTAGTCTTTGCTATCTTCAACAACTCCAATTTGGAGTGAGTACGGAAAAGCCCATGGGTATTGCTATGATTTGTAATAAATTTTATCATTGTTTTACCTCTCTTGTACAAACCACCAAGCCATTTCAACTATTGTCGCTGTCCTGTCCTTTAATAGCTTCCAGTGTGGGCTTGATACCATTGCAGCCAATGACTCTCTTACCTTCAAAAGGTGCTTGAAGGTGAGGTAATAGCTAGCAAATCTAGTCTTTGCTATCTTCAACAACTCCAATTTGGAGTGAGTACGGAAAAGCCCATGGGTATTGCTATGATTTGTAATAAATTTTATCATTTTTTTACCTCTCTTGTACAAACCACCAAGCCATTTCAATTGAGGTTGTTTGTTTTTGATGATATCATGCATCAAAAGGTTCATTGTGTGAACAAAACACCCAGACCAAAAAATGTTGGGGTATTTATCCTCAATAATTGCTCCTGCTGCCTTACAGTTAGCAGCATTATCAGTGATGACCTATATGACATTGTATGGCCCAGTCTTTTCAATAATATCAATTAATGGTTCTGCAATGTTAATGTCGGTTTTGAATTTGTCTGAATAATCATATGCTGCCAGGAAGATTGCACCACTAACCAACATAGCCAAAACACTTATCAATGGCTTTCCTTTTACATTGGTCCATCCATCAGAGACAATGGACAGCCCATGCTCATTCCACGAACTTGTCATTCTAGCCAAAGAATGGTTTATTTTAGCTTTTTCATGATCAAGACCCGCGGTTCTGGCCTTGTCATACTCAGGGCTTTTGTATCCTTTGGGGGCATCATTAATGGCAGAAACCATTTCATGCCAATAAGGTGAGCAAAGAACATTGAATGGAACCCCACATGCATATAGAAACCAGTAAACTTTTGAATCCACATCATTCCTAAACCCTTCGTCCAGGAAATCAAATATGGTTCTACGCCTTAATCCAGGTGTGCCACTGCCTCCAAAACCACTGGCATGGGTAAAAGTTGAACCTGTTTGTCCATGACATGTTGGGCCTGAATAAGAATCAATGAAACCCCTAGATCTTTTAGATGATCTCTGTAGGGAAGCCTCCTCTTCCTTCCTATATTTCTCTCTCTGTGTCGCTGGCACATTAGTACAAATTTTGATTCCAATATTTTTATCTCCATCCCCTAGCATTTTCTCACAAAGGTGCCTTCTTGCACGGGTGTATGAACCATGGTATTGTTTATTGCAATGGGAGCAAATAAATTTAGTGGTTCCACCACCTTTCCCTCCTTCCTGTTTCTGAACATATTTCCACAAAGGTGTCTGAGTTTGGTCTTGTCTAGTTGGGGAATCTATGTCCTCATGTTCTCCACTCCCCACTTCCTCCTCAACATAATCCTCCTCTTCATGATTTTCTTCAAATCCACCATAACCCTCCTCTTCATCCTCCTCTTCTTTGATTTGCCTCTTTCTTCTACTACTCTCCAACACCATTATCACAAAGAAATGAACCAACATGAGGAAAATCCCTAGCCATATAGCCATGATGGAAACAAGTTTCAAGTTTCAAGTTTCTAGCCTGCAAAACAAATGGAAAAATGCCAAATGGGAATAGGAAATGCAACATAGGAAAAAAAAACAATTCATTTTTTAAGTTTTAAACACAATAAAATGCAACATTCAAGAAAAAATCAAGTTTTCATTTTTAAACAACCTACAGATTCATCCTAGAAAATACAAAATTGGATTAGAAGGCCTACTTTTTTCTTGCAATCCTCCTGTTGCCTTGCAACTTGCTCCTTGCTCTCCTTGTCACTTCTGCAGCTCAGCTCTCCAGTTCTCTCCTCAAGCTCTTCTTGCTCTCTCTCACTCACTCAACAAACAACAAAAACAAAATGCCCCCCCCCAATAAACCAAAAAAAAAATCATTGAAAAAAAATTCCGCCCGGCGGGAAGCGTTCGGGAGCGAACACTCCCCAATCGTTTCCGGCGTTTAAAAAACGCTCCCGAAGCGTTTTTTAAACGCCGAAAGCGCTCGGGAGCGTTTGCTCCCGAGCGCTTCCAGAAACGTTCCCGAAAAGGCAGGGAGTGTTTTAACAGGTTCGAAAACACACTCCCAAAAACACTCCCCTCAAGAAGCGTTTTCAGGAGCGCGTTTCCGAACGTTTCCAAAACGCTCCCGCACGGAGCGCGTTTCGGAAATGGGAACGAGGGGGGGTGAAGCTTCCCCGCAACCCTGATCAAGGATCATCATGAAGACAGAATTCTGGGATGTGATGACATATTGATGGAGCAGGCCAAAGGAATGAAGCTCTTCATTCTAGAGAAATTGCTACAGGATGACTCAAGGGAAATAGTATGAGGTATGTATATATATATATGATGATATTGGATGTTGTGAAGTCATGTCATATTGTTGCAGGTAATAAACTTCCATATTTAGAAGTATGATCTATGAAGAAGGATCTCTCGATGCACTGACAGATGAAATCAAACATAATATGTCCTCATGGAATATGAGGTGGTTGTATATGAACAAGAAGTTGAAAATTTGTAAGTTCCTAGGAATGGAGAATGTGCAAAAAGGAAGAGATCATGAAATGCAACCATGTTAAAAGGCAATTATCATCCGGAAGCCAAGAAGATGTGACTAAGAGATCTCCTAGGAAGATATGTAGACTCTGACGGAAGTCTAGTAAATAAGAAGACCCTTGGCAAAACATATCATTAGGAGATGTGTCAATCTGAATAAAGGATGTCGATGCCTACAGGAAGATGTCATGGTAAAAGATCATCACTGAGGTAACTTTTTAAAGGTTCATATGTATATGTTTATCTGGATTGAATTTGTGCAGGGTTGCTAATCATGAGAAAGGATGTATGATCCTTGGAGATGATTCGAAGGTAACCAGCATGGCATAACGATGAACCAGATGAGGAAGTCTGATGAATCACTTTCTAATAGCTAAAATGACTGGTGGATGAAAGTGATGGATGATATGTGTCCTATGAAGCTAAAAGTTGAAGATTCCTTAATATCAAAATCCATGACATCGAGGGCAGGAATTCTTCATGAGCAGTTGAGTGTCTCACCATTGTTGTTGGAGGTCCCTGGTTAAGAGGGAGCCTGGTGATAAGTTTCTTACTTGGAAGAAACTTGGTAATTCCTAAGAATGAGCTTAGGTACATTCCTTGTATAGGAATAAGTACATTCCCTTGTGGAATCGGTCCTCCCTGGTTGAGAGGGAGAGATAGACACATCATTCTTGTCTTGGGAAGACAGAATGGAGGATTGGGTAATCATATGGCATTCGATACTCTTTGAGAATGTGTTAGGGCATTCAAGTTAAGAGTAGTCGAAGACCAATATTCTTTGAGGGCTAGCTACCCAAGAGAAGAATAGTCCAATAAGGTCATACTTTGGGAACATCCGGGTGGAGTATGTACCTTGGAGAGGCAATGACTATGGTGTCTATAAGTCATGTGTCTCGCCAGCATTGTAGCCCATTGTCTCGTTGAGAGATGGGGCTGTTAGTCAAGGCCTTGCACTAGGACAATGTTGGTAGATATGATGCTATATAAATGCGATTACCAATCCGATTCTTCTTATGAGATTTTTCAGTTTGAAAGTAACCATGTACTTGTATGAATACCTCCCTAGTTAAGAGGGAGAGTTGAAAAGTGTAACTAGGTCGGTCTTCATGTTGACTATGTAATTATGTATTTATGTAAAGAAGAAGACAAAAATAATAAAATGTATTTTGTTGTACTTGCTTCATGGGTTTCATGAGCAAGAATTTATTATGTAGATAGACTTCTTCTTGATGTCTATTAGGTTCTTGTCTTCTAGGTATAAATAGAATTAAGTGTAAAAATCATGAAGGATCTAGTTCAAATTTATATGAACCAAGATCTTGTAAAGAAGCTCTCAACAGCCCTCAAAAAGCATTGGAAAACAAGCTCCAAATACAGTGAACACAGCCTTCAACAATGTTGGAATATATGTGAAGAAAATGCCTCATAAAATGTTGGAGAAAAATAAACTACAAGTCGGCCTACAAATTGTGTTAAAGTTGGCTGGAAGGTCGGCTTATTAACAGACTGCAACAACTATAGATACCCAGCTGAACTGTGCAGAAAAACACAGAATTAGTGGATTTTCTATGTGGCTTTTACAGAGCTGATAGTGCAGATTTGAGTACAAGAGAAAGTGCAGATTTGGGTACAAGAAAAAGTGCGAATTTGAGAACATAAAATTGCGGATTTGACGAAAGATTTTACAGTGATACAATTGCTGATTTGTCTAAAGATTTTTCAGTGATAAAAGTGCAAATTTGTCTGAATATTTTGCATTGGTAAAAGTGCAGATCTGAGAGAAGGAAGAAGTGCGGAATTCCGGACAAAGACTAATATACATATTCGGATTAGAGTAAAGGAATTTCGGACAGCCCTGAAGGATATTGCGGATAGTTCTGAGATGGTGACAGCATGACCAGGTCTGGAAGATACGGGTTAAAGCAGGGTTCTAGTGTGGTGCGGATCTGTTCTATGAAGCAATCAATGCAAACCTGTATAAAGGAGCTGCGGTCAAGAAGAATATCGTCAAGCTTGTAATAAATATACCTGCAATCAAATGACAGCATAAGGTTGGTAAAGAAAAGAAGGATCAGCGTTGATGGTAGAAAAAGAAGCAGTGTCAAGGTCTTGGAAGCATTAATAAGTCAAGGTCTGAGTCTTGGTCATGGTACTTGTCATTTGAAAGTCTATAAGAAGAATTTCTCGTGGGTTGTTTTGCCCTGGCTCTAGGAGCCTAATCTTATGTCTTGTTTATTTTGATAATTGACTTGATGAAAGACTAAACAAGATAATGAAGACAAGACATAAGTAACTCACAAGTAATTATCAAGAAGAAAATTTGTATTAAACACCAGCCCTCTAAATTCTCAACATGCACCTCCCTGGACGACAGTGTAAAGACTGGGGGTGGCCATGTGTCCTTCGTCTACGGGACTCAGGGGACGCAGGACACAGTCAGAGCCAAGGTCAGCCGAGGGTTCAAAAGTGGAGCATGGGTCTCCCAAACGGGCGTAATTGAGGCGACTTGGAGAGTTAGCGCAGCATAGCGAACAGCAGAGAAGGGCGCCTGTATGCCGAGAGAGCATGGTTGGGCTCGTCGTGGTGGTCTTGGCCAAGGAATGGATAATCGAGAGGTTCCAGAAGACCTGAGTTCCCACTCGGAGTCTACGGAGAGCCAACTCAGCAGCAGCCATGGTTGTCTCCCCAGCCCAATCCCCTGGCGAGATTGAGGCCCTGGTCAACTCTTGAAGCCATCTTCGCCCAACTGCAGCAGATTCACCTCAACTTGGACACCCTAAGAGAGCAAAGGTACGAGGACCGGAATGAATTAGTGGCTTACATTAACATTGTCCAAAGCCTACAGACGGAGACCCTTGAGGCTCTGGAGAGTCTGCGCCGTATTCTGAGGCGCTCTCAAGACCACCTCCGAGCCCTGGAGACTCAAGTGGATCACATCATCTACCACCTGCACCATCAGGGTCATCTCTTCGTGGCTCCTCTGCCCGGCCCCCAACATCCCACCCCATGATGATAGTTTTCGGTATGTTTTTTTGTAATTTTGCGGCAAATAACCAAGTGCTTTGAATGCCTTGGCAAGCACCCAAGTTCTACGGGCAATGTATGCCTTCTAGAGTGACTGAATGTACTCGAGCCATCGTGGCTACTACTGTAAATTCTGTTTCTGATATGATAATATAATACCAGACTTTGACTGAGAAAAAAAAACAAAACAAAAAATAGCATGATGGGCGTTCAATGTAAGTTTGTCCATCTATAACTGATATAAGTCATAACAGACCTGCATAGTTCCAATCAAGAGTCGAAACAATCACACAGAGTATACCTCGAATGTGACTCAGATGTTGGAACTCAAGTTTTAACTTTGACGGTTTACCTCGAGTTTGGAGGAGGGAAAGGAAAAAATTTCACTCCCCATGTTGCATCCTCATGTGTAACAAAAACCATTGGTCCCCAACAAAACCACCCAAATTGCGTAAGCCATGAGAAAATTAAAAATATAAAATGACGTGCCTAATATTATTTTCTTTTGCCCCCTTTGTTGAATTTCAACACCACAGTGGAATTTTATCAGGCACTAACTCCAAATTTGCCAAATTTTTCACTGAGAATTTGATTTTGAATTCAAAGTGAAATTCAATTTTGAGTTTGGTAAAATTGTTTCAATTTAATTCGACACTCCTTCAAATTCAAGGAATTTTGATTCCTTCGCTTGATAAATGGCCAAAAGTGGTGACACAACTTACTGTGGAGTTTGGCAACAATGCCAAGTGTGTAATGGAGGAAGTTGGAACTATACAGTTTCAACTAGAGTCAAGTGAACTCATGGAGGCTATAGATATTTTATATGTTCCAAGGCTACATAAGAACCTTCTTGAAATCTCAGCCATGGAGGACAAGGGATATGAAGTTTTTTTCCCGAGATGGAAAAGTGATAGTCAAGCTAAGATCTTTCAGTTTGAGTATAGGACGAGTCATTGTGGGAAGAGAGAGTAATACGTATATGTTGAGGGGTCAACTAGTGAGTGCCTTGGTTCATGACAGTGACAACTTGTGCGAGTTTTGGCATAGGAGGATTTGCCTATATTACGAGAGGTTGTCATTGGTCTTTTTGAGTTTAGCGTGGAGCAGCAAGGGGTTTGGAAAGGGTGTGGGGCGCTTTGTGCAAGTATGCCAAGACTATTTTCCCAAATGTCATTCTAGGTCCAAAGGGGTTTTTCATCTAGTACATTCAAACGTTTATGGTCCTATGTCAATGGGATCCTTGAGTGCATACAACTATTATGTGACCTTCAATGATGATTGTTCTAGGAGGACCTAGAACTACTTCATAAAGACTAAGGATGAAGTCTTCAAAAGCTTTCAAGAGTTTAAAGCTCTTGTGGAAAACCAAACTAGGAGGAAGGTCAAGGTCCTTAAATCGAACAATGGGGATGAGTATACCTCCAATGAGTTCAAGGATTTTTGTAGGGAAATAGGCATAAAGAAACAGTTGACAATTCCTTACAACCCACAACAAAATAGGGTTGTTGAGAGGAAAAGCAGAGCCATCAGGGAAGCTGCTAAACCCATGATCCATAATCCAGATTTGTCCATGTTCTTGTGGGCAAAAGCGTGTAATAAAGTAGTCTACATTCAAAACAGGAGTCCTCACAAGGTCTCGGCGGACAAAACTCTTGAGGTGTTGACAAGAGTAAAAATGAAGGTGGGGCATATCATATCTTCGAATTTTGAATGTATATTCATGTACCATCAAAAAAAGAGGACAAAGATGAAGCCCTCAACAGAGAAAGCCATTTTTGTTGGGTAAAATGAAACTTCCAAGGCATACAGGGTGTGCATTCCATTAAAGGGGGAGATTGTGCTGAGCAGGGATGTGAGATTAAAGGCCATAGAGCCTTGAAGAAGTCACATGATACCATACCAAACGCAGATGAGCAAGAGCGAGAGGCTTTGAAGCTTGAGGAGAGGCCAACAGCACCAGCAGCAAGTACTCGGCCTTCAGATCAGGAGGAGGAGCAAGAGGCAACTTCTAGTTCAGTCAAGAGGAGGCCAAAATGGATTGAGCAAACTCTTAGGGATGCTAAGGAGCATATGGAGGCTCCTAGGAGGATGTTCAGAGAGAGTAGACCACCGCAGAAATTTTCCAAAAACATGGCACTTATGAGTGACATTAGTGATTCTGAGACTTCTAGCTTTGAGGCAGCAAATCAGCAAGTTTGGAGAGATACCATGATGGAAAAGTATTCTTCCATTATGAAGAAAAATGTGGGGGATATTGTGCCTATGCCAGTAGGGCAATCAGTGGTCACTTCGAGATGAATCTTTAAGATCAAACATGTTGCAGCTGCCAGCATCAAGAAGTATAAGGTTAGGTTTCTTGTGAGAGGGTTCTCCCAAAAGGAGGGAGTGGATTATGAGGAGACACTCGCTCCAATCACCAAATACCTTCTATCAGGGTTATTATGTCTATTACCTCAAAGATGGGGTGGAGGACATATCAAATGGATTGTCAGGAACAAAGTTCGTATACTCAACAATAATCTTCAGAATACTTCAAAGACAAGGACATCCATTGTAGGACAAGTAATTGTATATTGAATAGTGTATAAAATCATTTATGAGATGACGTGAATGTTACAAATGAGGCCCACTTATATACCTAGGCAAGTGCCTCTTCATGAATGGTCATGTCTTTAAGACAGGTCTTTTCATTACTGATGACTATTTAGTTAACCTTAGTATGATTATTATTGTTTACATTACTTGTATTATTTTATATATATTTTATTCATAACATTGTCTTCCTCTTCAAAAAGCTTTGTCCTTAAAGCTTACTGATGAAAAGGCTTAACCTCTTTTCTGTTTTCAATGTCTTCTTGTCTCGGAACTATCATCTTCGTTGATACAAGATGATATGATCCACTGAGTGATAAACAAAATTGTCAAACTAAGAATAGATCTAACCATCCTAAATTAATCTTCTGTGGAATCTTGTGGTTACTAGATACTTCGTGTGAATTGTTATCACAAGACTGAATTGCACTGACATTACTAGTCTTAGGAAGATAAGTTTGTTGTTTATGTTCTAAGTGATACAAATTTGTAGATTGATTGAGATGTTTATTCTTGCAACTTAGATGTAGATAAGGAGTTGTTAAATTTAGATAACAATGGTGTTCTATGCTTGATGCACTTTTACTTCAATCTTTCTTAGGCCCAATACAAAATAGCAATCACATAAACTTGTAAGTAAAATGCTGATAGAACACAATAACAAATCAATAGAAGAATATAGATCAGATTTACAATTCCTTTTGTCCAACAAAGATATGAGATATTGTGGCATTACGACAGTCAACAGGATACTTCAACCAGCAAAGTCTTTCTTGGTCAGCCAACACTTTCATGTGTTACACCCATAGCCCTCAAAGACAGCTCATCACAAGTCAACGCAAGTCAAACTAGGGACAGCGCAAAAAAATTAACGCAGGCAGCTTCAGAATAGTCAACGCAACAAATTAGGGCTTCTGTCAAACAGCCCGGAATTCCCCGATTTTAGTGCCCATCTATACAGCCTCCTAAAATCGGAATTCCTGCAGAAGATTGAGGTCAAACGACTAAGGGTTGACCATGGTCAATGTTGGTCAACGCTGCAACAGAAAAACCCTAAACAGATCAACGTAGAAAACAGCAGCTTCGCTCCACACATGTGAGGGAAAAAAGCCTCCAAAGGCTATCGAACCAATCAGATCACAATGAGAGAATGAGTGATGAGATGATGAGAAAATGACCTCCAAGTCTCTCCAATTTATATCCATCAACGAGGGTGTGTGACACATCTCTTAGGCATGTGGGATAAATCTAGCCGACCTTGCACATGTGGAAAATAAATTCAAAATCAATGTTCTTCTCATCTGATCAAGATGATATTTAGATCAATCTTGCACCTCTCTGAAAGAGGAATCCAACAAAAATATGACCATCGTCATATGAGCAGTGCAACATGGAGTTTGGACCTAGTTGCCCAAAATTAACAAGAGTTCTTTTGGTTTGTCTTTCCCTTATCATGTGTGTGGCAATATTCTGATTTACTTCAGGTCATGACGTTGTTGAGTTGGTTACAAAACCTTCACTTGGGATGTTCATCGTCTGAACTGCAATATCTAAGTGTCTTTTCTTCAACTAGCTTGTCTTCTTCTTGAATTGTGATATTCACTGGATCAATATTTATTCCTTTCTCTTCAACTTAGACTTCTACACTCGATGCTTCCTTCTCGATAAGTTGTTGTACCTTGTTTTCCAATGACTTCTTGTCCTTTTTAAGCTTCTTAATTTGCGTTCATAATTTTTCACTATGGTCTTTAAGCCGAGAAAGTTCTTCATTTTTTTCAACGGTGATCTTGTCAACTTCTCTTTCCATATTTTGTAGTATTTGTTTACCTTTTTGAAAAATTACGTTTGAAATATCTTGTACGTCTTCTGGTGTTACTGAATTTGGCTTCAATGTAACATCTTTTAGTGTTATTTATTTTTTTAGTATGAAAATATCAAAAACCTTTTTTTTCGTATTTAGGATGAAAGACCCTAGAGTTTCCATCCAGGGTGATCCCAAAACAATGTCACTATCGTCAAAAAATAAGGTTTTCATGGTGAATTGCAAGATAAAATATAATCCCCAATACTTAGTTGTAGATTGTTTATGTCATATTGTTTGTCACTTGTGTTAACAAAATTCATTTCAATTATATTTTATTCAAGAATCACTAATTGGTTAGTGTTGGAAAGTATAACTAGGTTCGGTCTTCATATTGACTATGTAATTATGTATTTATGTAATAAGAAAACAAAGATAATAAAATGTATTTTTGTCAAGCTTGCTTCATGGGTTTCATGAGCAAGGAAATTTATTATAGATCAAAAGACTTCTTCTTGATGTCTTTTAGGGATATGTCATTTTATCATAAACAGAGTCATGTATATGAAGTAAAGTCAATGATGGTATGCCTCAAGACCTTGTCAAAGTAAGCTTGAAGACATGGCTCAAGAATGGTGATAATATTTGATGTAAATACTTTTCGAGATAGCCTACAATACGTTGGAAGATCTCCTCTACCAATTGGCTTATAAACAGCAAGCAAGTCGGCCTACAAATAGTGCAAAAATGACACGTCTACTCATAGGACAGGTCGGCTTATTTATAGGCTCAGACAACTATATATACCCAGTATACTGCGCAAAAAACAGAGGACAAAATTCGGATCAATCTGAGATTTTCGGACTGAATTACAGGAAGGATTTTCGGACAAGCTTTGTGATTAAATGCAAAGTTGTTAAAATTGGACAACTAGGTCCAAACTCCGAGTTGTGCTGCTCAGATGACGATCCCAATATTTTTATTGGATTCCTCTTTCGGAGAGGTGTAAGATTGATCTAAAGATCATCTCGATCGGATGAGCGGAACATGTACTTTGAATTTATTCCACTTATGTGCTAGGTCGGCCTGGAATAAAATATAGACTTAAATGTCTTAAAGGACGTGTCACACACCCCCAAAGATTCCTATATATTGGAGAGACTTAGAGTTCATTTGACACACATTGGTGTGGAGGAATTCTCTGTCTTGGGATAGCATTGGAGCTGTGTATTCTTTGTTTGGGTTGTTCTGGGTTATGTGTGACACGTTAAGCTGAATGACCTATTGGAGACTTTGCTGGTTGAAGCATCCTGCTGATCGCCGTAACGCCACCATTTCCTATATCTGTTTTGGCTTGTCTTCTATCGATCTATTAGCATGTTCTATCTTCTTCAGTATTGTGCCCTAATCTGAAATGGCATAGAACATATGCAAAATTTAACATGGTATCAGAGCTGGTTGAAGACAATGCCCAATTTAGGTTGAATTGCAATGCTATCACTAGAAAAAGGCTTGGTGAAGAGGAAGATCTCTTGTGCCCTGAAGTGGCTACGTTTACGAAGTCGATACCAGAATTTGTAGTAATCGGGCTGAGTTGAACGTCCATAGACACTAACTCAGATATTATCAGCCGAAATCACTTGAAGATTGAAGCCAAGTGGCTCTAGGTGCCGAATCTGTCGGATCAAAAGCCAGTTGCATGGCGGTTATGCAGGGCTGAAAATCGTTGAAAAACACGTAGAAATTTTCCATAGTCACCGCCATAAGGCTTTCGATGGTACAGTAACCGCACGTCTAGAATTTTTTAAAATATAGCCGCAGAACAGGAATACGATCCAGAACATCAGTTAGAATGTCCGCTGGTGGAGCATGGTGACTCGATTACTGGTGTGAATGAAGCCCTTGCCGAAGACCAAGAAAATGCCGAGCTTTTGATGATTTCTGTGACAAAACAACGAAAAGGGTTTCAAGGTTACGACAGCCTGATATTCATTTCTGGATACGCGGATCAAGGAGGATAGCGTGATCGCGGAAGTCATTTTCAACAAAGAAGAAGACACCGAGGAAGTTCCAGGAAGCCCAGTCTAGGCTAAGTGCTGCAAACAGAGAGAAGCAGAGCCTGGGGAACCTCGCTGTGTAATTTATGCGAGGTATGGACAATACGTTTGTGACGAGACAGACGACGATGTGTGCAGCTTGGAGTATAAAGAGGCAGTGCTTCGCAAGGGCAAAGACTTGGGCAGAGAAACATGGAATCGGAGCCAAGGGCAAATGTCGTCCACCTACCAACGCTTCCCAACAATCAAAATTCGAGAATTGAAGGATGATTACATGAAGTTCGAGCTGAAGAACATAGACCCTTCCATCGCCAACGCCCTACGCAGGGTGATTATTGGAGAAGTACCCACCTTCGCCATAGACCTGATCGAAATCGAGAGCAACTCCTCGATCCCCAACAATGAGTTTCTTGCGCACACGCTCGGTTTGATTCCCCTTGTCAGTCAACGCGCCATGGAAATGCGATTCTCCCGTAACTGCGACACCTGTGACGGCGATGCCCAGTGCCATTATTGCTCGGTGGAGTTTAAGCTCAACGTGAAATGCGATAGTGATCAAACCCTAGATGTCACGAGCTTAGATCTCGTGTCTTCCGACATGAGAGAGAATGCCGTCGTCGCTATGGACCGTGCTGCCGATATGAACGTCTTTGATCCCTCTGAACAAAGGGGCATAATCATTGTGAAACTTCGACGTGGCCAAGAATTGACGCTTCGTGCAAATAGCCAGAAAGGGTATTGGCAAGGACCATGCAAAATGGTCACCAGCGGCAACAGTTACTTTCATGTATGAGCCTGATATTCACATTAATGAAAATTTGATGGAGACTTTAACCCTTGATGAGAAGCGGGAGTGGGTTGAGAGCTGTCCCACAAAAGTATTTGAAATTAATCCAGATACACAACAGATGATTGTAGAAGCAAAATCCACTCTCGGTTTGGAAAGAAGATTTGGTCCTGGAGAAGCTCTAAATATAGACAACAGTCATAACGAGAGCCTGGATAGCCAGTCAGAAACTGTGGAAAACACTTTGGAAGGACCATATTTGTGTCAGCTCGGACCTGTCACAAATTAGAGGACAATTGTTAATTTCCTGTCAGATTCCTTGAACAGCATCTACATACAGTGCCTTGTACTTGTTTCCCTTGGGAAGGCTCAGATTTAAGAAAAACTCAAAGTAACCATTACATTCCTATGAATCATAATGAATGTGAAGTAGACATTAAAGTAGTGAACAGTGAACCTGGAGCAATGTACAAGAAGATCTTGATAGAAGACATATTGGAACTGATCGTTGTCCATATTTTGAAAAGGATCCACTTTGAGAAGCGATTTCTGGTGAAATTACACAGAATGCTAACAGGAACAAGATAGAAATTGTGGTATCTGTCTGCTGGACATTTGACTTTTATGCAAGTTTAACAGGAAGGCAAAACAAATGTTCCCGGCAGGAAGCAAACAGGGCTCATCAGGAGGAGTTATACCCTCAGTTTTGGTACCCACATGCTTTGTTTGGCCACATGGAGGTCACCGTATCTTTCTTGTTGGATCTTTCACAAGATTGCAGCCATAGATACAAGCTAAAGTTGGCCGCAGTCAAATCACAATAATTCCCAGATCTGTGCATGTGGCATAGACCGGATTTCAAGTGAAGACAAAGAAATTGTTTTGATGTACTTGACAAAGTCTTTAAGATCTCTACATAAAGGAGCCATGAAGTGCCTCATCTGACAGTATTATGATACTGGCAAAATTGACTTATGACAATGATTGTGAACCAGCATCTATCTGAACTCAACCTAGTGGCAGTGACCCTAGAAAGTGTCTTGACCAGATGACAAATTGCAGATCTGAAATCTAAAATGGCCTTGGAGCCTTAGATCAGTCAACCATTCACTGCATATGGGCAGATCTGGAAGAAAAATGCAATGACAGATGTTGTAGATGAACACCTCATGTGCAGAATAAAAGATTGATCCCTAGTTTAGTAAGATGCAGTCTTAGAAGGCTGCTTGAGGAAGCTACAGCAAATCTCCTCAGAATAACAGGTAGTTGTTGTAAGGACGTCTAACATAAGCTGAGGTTTGTTGATATATTCTCCTTGTTGGAAAGTGACATAGATAGACACCTATGTAGCAGTAAGCATGTAACTATATCAGTCTCACATTGGAGTGTAATGATAAAGTGTGAACTGAGAAGTTTTTGCAGCTTTCAGTCACGTTGTTGGAGTCTTCAGCAAAACCCTGTGGTCTTGGATGGTTTTGATTGTGGGAGAATAAAACTCCTTTCCAAGCTGGTGTCTGGGATGCCCTCATAAAAGTTGGCATTAAGAGGGAGAATACAACTGTATATGCTCCTGAGCTAATATCTTTGCTGAAAGAAAGAAGACCCTCCTGGCTCAAAGACATATGGCTTCAGAGGGGGAAATTCTGGAAGAAATCCAAGAAGCCATATAAATGCCAGGGGTATCTAGCAGCCATGAGTGCTATTGTACAATCTGACTTTGGATCCTTTGAGGAAGTCTTAAAGCATCAAGTCTGGAAGGATGCTATGCACAAAGAGTATGAGTCCATTATGAAGAATGATGTCTGGGATGTGGTTCCAAGACCATAGGACAAAGCAATTGTCACCTCGAAATGTCTCTACAAGATCAAGCATGGATCTAATGGAGGTGATGAAAAGTTCAAGGCAAGATTCGTTGCCTGTAAGGAAGGTATAGACTATGATGACATATTTGCACCTGTAGCCTGATATACCACCATTCGATCTATTATAGCCCTTGCTGCTGCAGGATGGAGTCTTCATCAGATGATGTGAAGATCACATTTTTTTTTGCATGGTGCGATAAAGGAAGAGATATATGTGGAGCAACCTCTGGGGTTGGAAGTCCAGGATCGGGACACCCATGTCTGTAGGTTGAAGAATGCCCTCTATGGGCTGAAACAAGCACCCTGAGCTTGGTACGAGAGGATAGATAGCTACTTGATGAAGCTGGGCTTCACTCGTAGTATTGTTGATCTGAACCTTCACTGCAAGGTTAATAGAAAGAAGCCTCTCACTCTGGTGCTGTATGTGGATGAGTTGTATATGGATGACCTCTTCCTAACAGGTGCTGACCCTCTCATTCATCAGTGCAAGAGGGAGCTCGCTGCTGAGTTCGAGATGGAGGACCTAGGACGAATGTCTAGGCCTGAAGGTCCAGCAGAGACCTGGCAAGATTTTCCTTTCTCAAGGAAAATACATTATGAAGTTTCTGGTATGATGGACTGTAAGTCCATGGAACTCAACTTTAAGAAGTTGAGTAGCAGCGTTGCTGGGCCCGTCCTACTGAGTATCGTCAACTCATAGGGACCCTGATATTCTTAATGAACACCTGTTCGGACGTATGTTGTGCAGTGAACACTTTGAGTCAACACATGGTTGATCATAACATTCACTGGGTTGGTGCCAAGAAACTCTTGAGATATCTCTGAGGCACAATAGACCATGGGCTGAGATACACTGTCGGGAGTATGACACTCCATGGATATTCTGATGCCGATTGGGCTGGCAGTGTGGTGGATCGCAAGAGCACATCTGGATGCTACTTCACATGTAGATCTGCTTCGGGAAGGAATCTAAAGTCGGTAGCCTTGAGCACCGCTGCGACCGAATACATTGTAACATGTATGGCCTGTTGTGAAGTCACTTGGTTGCGAAAGCTCTTTTGTGAGTTGTTCGAGCATGTGCTAGATGCCACCGTTATCCTTTGTGATAAGCAGAGGAGGATTCTTTTGTCATAGAATCCCAGGTTCCACGATTGATCCAAGTATGTTGATGGCTGGTACCACTTTATCTAGGATATGGTACAGCGAGGCGTCATAAGGCTCGATCATATAGGAACTGATGAGCAGGTCGCGGATATTCTCACTATGCCCTTGGGGAAGGTCATGTTCCTAACCCCCTGTGAGAATCTTGGTATCATGGAACGATCCTATTCTGAGGGTCCTGTTGGACGATGAGCTCTGGGAGCTCTGGGGGCTTTGGGGACAGCTTCTTGGAGCTATGAGCAACCACAAGGCTAGGCTTGCCGAACCTTGTTGGTGTGCTTGGACCCCACCATTGTGATTATTGAGTTGGTCTACCTCTCATTATCTATGCCCCGTATGCATCCTACCCATTGAGTTCAGGGCTCATGGGAAGTACCTCTCATGTGGTCAATGAGGTGGGAAAAGCTAGAGACTAGTAGCAAATACTGATGGACGCATCAGAGATTGCCGTACTCTCTATCTAGGATGGCACGGTCCAACCACTTGATGCAGGATCAAGTATAGTGAGTTTCGAACCTCAAGCGACTTCAGGTCAGATGAACCAACTTCGGGTTGGTTGGAGACTCTTTGTGAGTCCGATAGAGGTTTCGAACCTCTGGGTTGAATTTGTCAGCCGGGGGATGATGTCTTTGTGACTGACCCACTTCTGTTCTGAAATAAAGAGGCCAGCAAAGCAAGTTACGGCGGGATGACGCACGATGTTTGATTGCACTGATGGATGGAGTTCTCCCTAGTTGAGAGGGAGTGTTAAAATTGGACAACTAGATCCAAACTCCATGTTGTGATGCTCAGATTAAGATGCTAATATTTTTGTTGGATTCTTCTTTCGGAGAGGTGTAAAATTCATATAAAGATCATCTCAAATCGGATGGCTTGAGAACATGTACTTTAATATTCCACTTATGTGCTAGGTCGGCTGGGAAAAAATATAGACTTAAATGTCTTAAAAGGACGTGTCTACACCCCAAAGATTCCTATATATTGGAGAGACTTAGAGTTCATTTGACACACATTGGTGTGGAGGAATTCTCTGTCTTGGGATAGCATTGGAGCTGCGTATTCTTTGTTTGGGTTGTTCTGGGTTATGTGTGACACGTTAGGCTGAATGACCTATTGGAGACTTTGCTGGTTGAAGCATCCTGCTAATCGTCGTAACGCCACCATTTCCTATATCTGTTTTGGCTTGTCTTCTATCGATCTATTAGCATGTTCTATCTTCTTCAGTATTGTGCCCTAATCTGAAATGGCATAGAACATATGCAAAATTTAACAAAAGTTCAGGTCTGCGTTTTAGTGCGATAAAAGGAAGGACATTCCAGCGTGAAAATGTATTGTGTTTGGGTTAAAGAAAAGGGAGATATGTGCCACACTTGCCTCGTATATCTCAGGTAAGTCGAAGGCTACCTCTGTAATAAGAAGTCTGCAATTAAGGTGTGGGTAAAGGTGATTGTACAGCGAAGAAGGGAAGACCGTAAGGAATGCAAGTAAGAAGCCTCAGTCTTAGGCTAACATATTCCAAATATCCCTGAAGGACACTATAGTATACACAGCGTTAAGGAAGGATATTCCAACAAGTGCAAGAGCTCGGTCTTGGGTATAGATAGAAGGCTAAGAAAGAACTACTTGAAGGACGAAAGGGAAAAGATAGAAGCATATTCCTGGGATAGAGACCAAGTTCTCTAGTTCAAGTGCAGAACGGTGCAAAAAAGGAAATCAGCTTGAGGAGCCAAGAAAGGAGCAGTGACAAGGTCTTGGAGGCATACAAGGGTCAAGGGTATGTGTCATGGTCATGGTACTTGTCAACTGAAAGTCTATAAGAAGAATTTCTTGCGGGTTTTCCTCTCCAAGAGGGAGAGGTTTTGGCCTGGGCTTGAAAAGCCTAAATTTGTGTCTCTTGTGTTTTGGTAATTGACTTGATGAAATTCATAATAAGCCAGGAAGAGAAGACATAAGTAAAAGAAGTAAGCTCACAAGTAATTATCAAGTAGAGAATTTGAATTAAACTAAGCCCTACCTAATTCTCAACAGTTAGCACATTTAGTACTAACATAATTACTATCTTCAACAGGAATGCTAGAGATTATAATACCTATTCCTGCGAGTGATCCTTTGATTTTAAATAGTGTACTAACACATTTACTAAAGGTTTTAGGAAATATTTCATTACTTGTCTCCATTTCACTATTTTCGAGATGAGTTTACCGTCTAAAAGTAAATGAACTTAGGGTTAACGGTAACCCTTTCTAATTTTCATAATAATATTTTCTTCCTACTTTATAATCCCTTTCTAAAATATTACTCCCCTTTTCTTTCCTCTCTTTTTTAAATAACCCTTTGAAACTTAATATTCTCCTTTTGTGAATGACTCAGCCCTTTTAAGATATAATAAAGTTACATTTTATTTGGACCTTGAACACCTTATAAAAAAATATTCTCTTTTTATTTATTTTATAACTAAAATATATCTCTGTTTTTTTTCAAATATAACTTTCACTTCTTTTAATTAAATTATCCCCTTTTCTTTTTTAAATAATAATATCCCTTTTTTGTTGGTACTATAATTTGTACAATTGACCTTTGATGCTCAATCCTTAATTAACAATTGATGCCCTTTATTTTTAATTAACTTTAAACACAAGTATACATGACAGCACAAACAGTTGCAATTTTTACAATGGTGTGTTTCACTTAGAATTCATGCACCTGCAGACAAATTTTTGACTTACCCACAATTTAAAAAGCAACTATAGTATAAATGAAACGGTGATATCAATTCTCCAAGTGACGCAAGAGTTTGCCTTTAAAATTTGGACCGACAATTTTCAAATGGGTATTATGTGATTTCCCTCAATCATCCAATTGTGAAGATTCAATTGCAGCGGCAATTGTACAAAGGTGCAAGCATTTCGTCAACAGTGCCAATGGTGGAGAAGTTGGATATGGATGGTTGTGCGACTTTGTGGAATTGTCTAAAGGTGGTAAAACGAGGGCTCTATGATTGTATACGACGGTGGTACGAACAACTGTGTCACTGAACAGCTGTGGGACAGACGGTTTTGTAATGAACAAAGTTCAGTTACGCTCTAATACCAATGTAACGAACAAGGTTTGTAAACGCTCTAATACCAATGTAACGAACAAAGTTTGTATACTCAAAGGAATGCTCTGATACCAATGTAACGAACAAAGTTTGTATACGCAACAATAATCTTCAGAATACTTCGAAGACAAGGACATCCATTGTAGGACAAGTAATTGTATATTGAATAGTGTATAAAAGAATTTATGAGATGATGTGAATGTTACAAATGAAGTATGCTTATATAACTAGGCAGGTGCCTCTTCAGGAATGGTCATGTCTTTAAGACATGCCATTTCACTACTAATGACTATTTAGTTAACCCTATTATGATTATTATTATTTACACTATTTGTATTATTTTATATATATTTTATTCATAACATGGATGTGAAGATGCCACACGGGGAAGATGAAGACTAGGTCACGGACCTCTCTGCAGAAACCCTAGCCTGCATGCGCCACCATTCTGCCATATCGACCTGCTCTCAGCCAGCCCGCGCGGCCTGAACGCTGACAATGGCCTCCAGCTCGGGGGGGGAAGGCCAACCCCCCCCTGTCAATAACGATGGCACCCACGTTAGCTCGGTGCAAAGCAACGAAACAGCCAACAGGAGTCAGGAAACGCCGCTACCTAACGCGCCGTCTTCGCAAGCCTAGCAGGAGGCGGAGGAGCCTAAATCCTCTACCTGCAAACCCATTGCTACGGAAAGACCAAAAATCGAACTGCCGAGCCATCGAATAAACGCCCGAATCCAGTATATGAGGGACCACGCCCTCATTGGAAAGTTTATTGGTTTTTGGCCAACTGAGAAAGCCCTTTATGGCTGGGTTGCTTCCAAATGGAAGCCCAAAGGGCAAGTTACACTACAACTGGGACCAAAGGGCTTCTTCACAGCGATCTTCAATTGCCTGGAGGACAGAAACAGAGTAATGGATGGAGGGCCTTACTTTTTCAACTCAGCTGGGCTGTATCTCCGAAACTGGGTAGAAAGATTCAATCCAGACAAAGAAAACTTCCATTGGGCACCTGTCTGGATACGCCTATACTCGCTACCCTTAGAATATTGGGACGAAGAATCACTCCAAGCAATAGGCAAAGGCCTCGGGGAATTCATCAAGATTGCAGAGGAAACAAAGCTTCATCGATATACTTCATATGCTCGCATCTATGTTCACATGCATCTGGACAAGCCTCTCCCAGATGCTGTAAGTATGTATCATGATGACTTCGAATGGATACAGCCTCTAGACTACGAGCATGTCCCCTTCAGATGTCGACGATGCCATGCTCTAGGGCACCTCTTCAGAGATTGCCCTCTCACCACGCAGGCGCAGGCAAAAGAAGCGGAAACATCCTCGGAAGCTGATGGATTCACCAAAGTTCCCACGCGAAGAAAGCATAGCAAGAAGCCTTCCACGACTGGTAAGAAAACTTCCCCCTCTTCCAATACTCCTTCAACCAGTAATAGCTTTGCTGCTCTTTCCAACCCTGATCTTATTTCTGAGAAAGACCCTAACCAGCTGAATGCCCCCTCTCAACCTTCGGATATTCCCAAACCCACAACTAAACCCAACCCCATGCAAAATCCAAACCAAAAGCCTTCTCTTGATCCAAATCCAGATAATCACTCTGCTGGCATCAAACTCCTACCCTGGCACCCTGCCACAATGGAAGTCGACAACCCCATTACCCAACCTGTTATCCCCAACGAAGCTCTGTTTAGTGGAAATCAAGAGACTCTCATGGAAGAAGACTCCGAAGGCCCTGACCTGGGAGAAATCGACATATCAGAACTGGAGGAGGCTTGCATAAACCAAAATTTTGATACTATCAACCCTCAGCAAATTGATAAATTAGAAAAGGTCTTCTCAAGTGTCCATCAGGGGAGAAAACTTGGCATTCAACCTGGCAGTCACTGGGACAGTCTCAAAATCACAAAAGAACCCAAGAAAAGAGGGCGAAAGCCAGACTGGCAACGCACCATCACCATAGGGCAAATATTGGTCGACTCAGGCCGATACCCTAAGCTTACAAGGTTCTTCAAACCGCTGTCAAACAGTTCCCCATGAAGTTGCTGTCATGGAACATAAGAGGGCTCAATAGCCCTGGCAAGCAAAAAATTCTGAAAAGTATGATACAGAAAGAAAGACCAAACATTCTCTTTCTTCAAGAAACAAAATGCAACAGTGAAATTCTAGGAACAATCCTGTCTAAGGCTTGGCCTAGCTGCAGCTCAGTAGCAGTGAATGCCTCAGGTTCCTCGGGAGGCCTGGCTATTGCCTGGGACACTCTGACCATAGAACTTTCCAATTTTCATGCGGGACACCACCTGATACAAGCCATTTTCCACCCTATTGGTACCAACATTCAAGGGCATCTTTCCAACGTTTACTTCCCTCAGGATCAGGCAGGGAAAATAGCTCTTCTAAATACTCTAGCAAATCTAAATGCCAACAGAAATTACCCCCTTTGGATCGTTGCAGGGGACTTTAATATGATCACTCAGATGAGAGAAAGAGCAGGGGGAAGACTTAGAGCAGACCCGGACAGTGCCCACTTCAGAGAATTCATAGCCAACAGTTGGCTTATAGACATGCCCTTCTCCAATGGTACATTCACTTGGAACAATAAGAGAACTGGATCTCAACACATAGCCTCCAAGCTAGATCGGTTCCTCATTTCTGACAACGCCACCCATATAGGAGGGGACCTCTCGGCTTCTATCCTACCGCAGACAGGATCAGACCATTGGCCCATCATGCTCCATTGGCAAAATGTTGGTCTTCAATATAAAAAACCCTTCAAATTTGAAGTTTTTTGGCTCTCCCACCCCTCTTTCAGAGAGGTTGTTACTCAGGCCTGGCAGAGTTTCACACCTCCTTCAAGCTCAAAAATGTACCAATTTCAACAAAAGCTCAAGCATCTCAAAGCTGTTATCAAAAACTGGAATGCCTCCGTCTTTGGAAACATCTTTCAAGAAATCAAAATCCTTGAAAGCAGAATGGAAGAAATTCAGCAAAAAATCATAAACGGAGGCAGAACTGAAAAGCTCGCCGCTCAGGAACAAGATCTACATAAGCAACTGGAAGAGAGACGTAAGCAAGAAGAAGTCCTATGGCGGCAAAAATCTAGAATAGCCTGGTTAAAGGAAGGGGAAAAGAACACTAAATTCTTCCACAGATCAACAATACAAAGAAGAATGCAAAACCGCATTCGGCACATTACCAATCAACAAGGAGCAAAGGTGGAACAACAGGAGGAGATCGAACAAGTCCTTCTGGACCACTTTCAAAGCATACAGCAGGAGGACCACGCAATAGACAGACAGCCAGCCATCGATCACATAGCTCAACTCATCCCCAGGTTAATCACGGAAGAGCACAACAAGATGTTGCTCCGCCCGGTCACTCTCCAAGAAGTCGAACTAGCCTCGACCCAAATGAAAGACGGCAAGGCACCTGGGCCCGATGGATTCACCTCAAATTTCTTCCACACCTTCTGGGAACTGATCAAAGAAGAAGTCTGGCAGCTAGTGGAAGAATCTAGAGTTGCTCACTGGCTCCTCCCCTCCTTAAATGCAACTTTCATAGCCTTGGTGCCGAAAGAGGAGCGGCCAAGCACTCCAGATAAATTCAGACCTATAGCCCTCTGCAACGTGATTTACAAAATCATCTCCAAGGTCGTAGCCAACAGATTGAAGCCGCTGCTCCCGCTCCTCATATCGCCGGAACAAACTGGATATGTAGAAGGAAGGCAAATCATGGACGGTGTCATCCTCACGCATGAAGTCATACACTCTCTCAAAATTTCCAAAAGGCCAGGTATGCTCCTCAAAATTGATTTATCAAAAGCATTCGATAAACTAAACTGGCATTACATTCAAAGTATCCTGTCAGCTTTTGGCTTTGACAGAATGTGGATAAGATGGATTATGTCCCTCATCTCTTCTCCCCTTTACTCCATTCTTGTCAATGGTATCCCTTCTAAGCCATTCAAGCCCTCCAGAGGAATCAGACAAGGAGACCCCTTATCTCCCTTTCTTTTTGTTCTCATGTCCGAAGGTCTCAGCAAGCTCATCCACCATGCTGTCCTCACGAACCAGCTGAAGGGCATTTCCATTCATGGCTCTCTCACCACTCACCAACAGTTTGTTGACGACAACATGCTGTTCGGGCTCCCTTCAGCCCAGGAAGCTAAATCTCTCCAAAATATCCTCAACCTCTTTGCTACTGCCTCCGGCATGACTGTCAATGTCTCCAAGTCACAAATTTTCTTCTTTAATACCCCTCCTCTAATTCAAACCAGCATAATTCGAATTCTTAGCTTCACTCCCGCTCACCTCCCTTCCAAATACTTAGGAGCCCCTCTCATTGCTACTGCCATCAAGCACTCCACTTGGAATCACCTACTGGAAAAATTGGAAGCTCGGCTCTCCTCATGGACATACAGAGCGCTCAACATATCCAGTAGACTTATCCTCATCAAAGCTATTTTGCAATCCATGCCTCTCTATCTTTTTTCTGTGCTTGCAGCTCCTAAATGGGTTCTCAATCAGATCAGAAACTTGCAACGAAGATTCCTCTGGGGTTCCTCAGACCAAAAATGCAAATGGGCTTTGGTCAACTGGGCTATGGTTTGCTCCCCTAAAGCGGCTGGAGGGCTGGGCCTCAGGAATCCCATCCACAGCAATGAAGTTATGGGGGCTCGACTTTGGTGGAACTGGATTGCAAACCCCTGTAAACCTTGGGCCAAAATATGGACAGCCAAATATGCCAATAACAGACCGCCAAACGATCTGATCAGGCTACACCCTGGAGGCGCCGGATCACTCATATGGAATGCTGCCAAGCCGCACTTTGCTCTCATACAACAGCACAGCTTCTGGGAGATAAGAAATGGGCACACAGCCAGATTCTGGACAGACTCCTGGCAGCAACAGCCCCAACTTACGGAACTTCTCAATCCTTCCAACAATGGCCACTCTAGCCCTCTGGAAGAAATTAACGTTAATCAATGCTGGACGCCTACAGACACCCATAATTTCAGGCAATGGAAACTTCCTACCTCCCTCCTGCCTAATGCTCACAGCAACACTCAGGAAGCTCTCCAAAAGGAGCTGCAACGACGGAAAATAAGATGCTCAGAGGAACCAGACATTCTTCGGTGGGGTTACACTACCAAAGGAATGTTCACCACGAAGGAAGCCTACTCTATTATGCACCCTATCCAGCATCCGATAGACAGGCTTTGGCAATTTGTCTGGGCTCCAGGTACTTGGCCTAAAGTCTCCACCTTTCTGTGGCTTCTCAGTCACAAACGAACCCTCACATGGGACAACTTGCTCAAGCGTGGCTTCAGCGGCCCCTCTCAATGCCCAAACTGCAAGCAGGAAATGGAAACAACTCAACACCTCATGTTGACTTGTCAACTTGCTCATCAACTATGGGAAAAAATATGTTTCAGAAGTCAACGCAGCAAACCAAAATGGGACATAGTCCACATCATGCGCCTCTGGCCCCAGCGACCTTATAACAGTCCCATCCTCAGTTATCTCTGGCAGCTGATCCCTGGCCTCCTCTTTTGGTCTCTCTGGAAGGAACGAAACAGAAGGATATTCAAACATCAAACAACTCCTCTAGATATCATATGGAACAACTTATACAACAATCTTCAAGAAACCATTGCCCTGCATCCATGGCAAGAAGAGGATCTCCCCAAACATCCGCAGGAAGCAGCTATATGGCAAAACTGGCAGCTAAGGATAGCGATCTCGCCTAACCGCTCCAAGCAAAAAACTTCAAGCTCCCCAATCCCCTGGACACCTCCACCTCCAAGCATATACAAGCTGAACTTTGATGGAGCCTCCAAAGGCAATCCAGGCCCAGCAGGCTTTGGGGGCATCCTCAGAAACTCTCAAGGGGACACTCTTGCCATCTACTATGGTTCGATAGGATGGGACACTAACAACTCTGCGGAGCTGGAAGGTCTCTGGCAAGGAATAATCCTTTCACATCTTTACAATCTTTCGCCTATTATAGTGGAAGGAGACTCTCAGATTCTTATCATTATCGCCAATCAACTTCTTCAAGGCACCAGAACCACTAAAGTTGCCACTAGTTGGAGATTGGCCTCTCGACTCAACACTCTTAGCAAATGGTTGGATAACAATCAAGCCATCTCCTTTGCTCACACCAAAAGAGAAGGTAATAAGGTCGCGGACTTCCTTGCCAATCTAGGAGTTGAAAGCGCAGACTCTCTCAATCATGGCCCTCTCCACATTATCCATGACAGGGGCACACTACAAAACTGCATCAACCTGGTGCAAAATGATCAAAACTTTCCGGATGCGGATGATTGTTAGTCCCACAGGGACAACTGGTACGCGTGGTGGCCATTTCCCAACGCCCTTCGAGCGTGGTGGCCACATGGCTCTCCACGGCAATTTTAATTGCGCCTTCATTGCGCCTGCAACCTCATTCAATGCTCCATCGAGCCGGCGCCTCTATAGTTCTGTCTCGCCTGGTATGTGCATTATGGACACTGTCTTTCTGCTCGACTCTCTATTCAACAAGCTCCTCGCCTCCATCCGCGTCTGTATGGTGCCTTTGGCTGGTGCGTGCCCTGTCCACTGTGCTGAGCCAAGCGCTCGCACAGTCACAGGCCGGCGCTGCTCGTTATATAGTTGTATTGAGGTCTTACCTGGTGTTCACTTTTCTAAGAGCAAGTTTTGTTCTGGTGCGACCGCTACCCCTCAGCCTGGTTCTAACCAGACTGTCGCTCTGCATTTCTGTGGTCTGCCTCTGTTCAATCCCAGCTCCTCTGCTGCTGATATCCATATTCAAGAGTCTCCCGACGCCGAGCCTGCCATGCCTCATCTCAGGCAGCGTATGACAGCCCGTAGAGGTAGCGCTCGCGGTGGCTCAGCTGGGGAGCGCCCCTCTTCCAGCAGAATTGCCTCTGAAATTCCTTTTGATTTTGTTTATGGTCGGCCGCCTGCCTCCCTTCAGCATGAAGCCCCCCATTACACCGCCTCTCATGTTCCCCTGCCCGCTAGCAGGCCTTTCTTCCGCCAGGCCACTCAACGTGCGGAGCTGAGGTTTGATGGCACCTTCAACCGCCCTTCAATTACTGCCTACATCACCATTACTCTGCGAGAGGATGCCACTATCAGTTCTCCTTCTTGGAATGTCTCCACTCCCGCCTCTCCCGACCCCCACCTTGCCTCTGTTGCACCTCGCTCCTCTTCGGCTGCTACTCCCCTCAAGACCTGGCCAAGCCCAATGCTACAGCCAATTCCCCCGTGGTCTCTCCCCCTTGCAGGTGGAAACTTCGGAGGCTCAAGGCGCTATGGATCAGGGCGCTATGGTGCTGTTGCGGATGATCTTGAGGACTACTATGGCTGCCCAATTCTGGAGGAACAGCCTTCTCCCGTCACCTCCAGCTGACTCAGCAATGACTTGGAGCAGTATGATCTTAGATCTTGCTTATTTTTGTAACGATGCTAGTTTTCTTCATCACATAGCAGTTCACTGGTTTTCGTTTACAGTAGTGCTTGCTTTTTGTTACTGTGTCATTACAATCATAATTATTCCGCCGGTTTCCCTTCATAAGGGCGGCGAGATTGTTTTTAAAAGAGCTGGTTTCCCTATATGGGCAGCATCTTTTCAGAACCATGCTTGACTTTCAGGCCCAGCTTCAGGGTAACGCAGCTGAACTGAGGCAGTTTTGTACTATTACTTATACATAAATAGAATTAGCTTAATTTAGAAAAAAAAAACATGGATGTGAAGATAGCATTCCTTAATATAGTGATAGAGGAGGAGGTGTATATCGAGCAGCTGCAAGGTTTTGAAGTGCATGGGAAAGATTCTCATGTATGCATGTTAAAGAAAGCTTTGTATGGTCTCAAGCAAGCACCGAAGGCATGGTATTCGAGGATTGATGGGCATCTGCCAGGCATGGGCTTCATCAAGAGTGAGGCAGATCCCAACCTGTACTACATACTAGTTGATGACAATCCACTCACTTTGGTAGGTTATCTGAATGACCTCTTTCTTACAGGGGCAGATAAGCTTACAAAGATGTGCAAGAGAGACCTAGTTGCAAAGTTTGAGATGAAGGGCATTAACATGATGCACTACTTTTTGGGGTTGGAGATGTGGTAGCAAACAAGTGAAATCTTCCTTGAATAGGGAAGTATGCAATTGAAATCCTAAAGAGATTCAAGATGGTGCAACGCAAGTCTATGTCAACACCCATGATTACCAACTTGAAGAAGTTGCATGCTTCTAAGTCAGAGTTGATGGATCACACATTGTACAGGCAATTGATAGGTTCTTTGATGTATCTAGTCAATGCTAGGCCATGCTGAAGTTAGCTCAAACATGTGCTTCCACATAGGCTTGGTGTCTTAGCATGTGGAAGTGGTCAAACACATGCTTCTTCCCAATATGACTTTATATCTATAAAGTAACTTAACAGAAGTTTAAGTCACAATTGTTGATCTAAGGTGAGCAAGATCTAATCTTGGCCATCCATCTCTTTGGAGATCTAAGGTTAGGCATTTGGTCATAAAAGAAACAAAACTAAGTTGGGCGAAAGGAGACACACATTGAACACACAAGAGATAACAGATGAGGTTTGAGGCTGAGAAGTAGAAATAAAGAAGGAAAATCAAATTGTAGAGGCCGCGAGATTGCAGATCAAATTGAGGTCGTGTTTTTCAGTAGTGCACACATATCCCAAGGAAATTATACAGTATCGTACAAATCTATACCATGCGGATTACATAGTTTGTACGGCCGTACAACTGTGCACTAGGGCAGCATTAATCTTGGATATGAGGTTTGACAAAGTTGGAAGATTGTTGGGCTGAAATTTGGGCATTTCAAGAATTTGTGTTGTACCAAGTTCATTTATTTTGTAATTAATTTCTTGATTTCTATAAGAGCTGAAAATAATAAACATGTGTTAGTTGGTCTTTCCCCTTTGGGGTTTTCCAGAGTAAAAAGTTGTCTTATTTATTGTATGTGGTTTTCTTTTCTTCCTTTGCATAATTTTTTAGTGTATTACCGTTCATAAAAACCATATTTGTGAAATATATATTGGCTGAAAATATTTAAGTCTTGGCATAAATTTTATTAGAAAATCAATCAGATATAAAACCTATGAAAAGCATACATGGTATCAAAGCAAGGTTATGAAAAGAAAATCATATTCGTCTTCAGGAGGTAAAAACTTTTCTGTGTTTTCAAGAGAAGGCAAAGACCTTTCTAGGTTTTCAAGAAAAGGTTGAGATCTTTCTGGATTTTCAAGAAAAAGGGATTATTTTTTTGGGTTTTCATGGAAAGGTCTAAATTTGTTTGAGTTCCCAAACAGAGGTCTAAATTTTTTTGGGTTCTTAATAAAGATCAAAAATTTTCTAGGTTCTGAAGGAACAGCAAAAACATTTTTGGATTCTCAAGGAAGTGGCCACGAGGTTCAAATTCGAGGTTAGATTGGATGGGGCTTCCAACTACAATCCTTGGAGGGAGAGGATTGCTTTGGTTTTGAAAGAAAATATGATCTAAGGGTTTGTTATTCAAACTCTAAAATCTTCAACAAATGTTGCAGCACTTGCAGAGTGTTACCCACCAAAATGGTTAACCCTATATGAGAAAAATTTCCCCTATTTATTGACAGCCAGTCAACCAACCACATAGCCTGCAGCCCTTTACAACCACCACTAGTTGATGACATGCCATTTTTCCGGCCACTTGCATCAGCCATTTTCTTCTCACCCATCCAGCATGAGCACATGGATGAAGGTAGGCTTCCACTCAAAAGGTACTTTAATCATTTTGCAATTAGGTGCTTATGCTTGTTTGTTTTGAGCATTTTGTATGGATTATGGAGTGATCTAGCAGAAGGATGGGCTTTGACCGTGATTTTGTTCTCACTTTAAATGGGGGGCTAATATTCGATCCTAATCAGTGGGACATCCCTTAATGGCCCAATGGGTAAGGAGGAGCACTACTTGGGAAGCCCACATTGAGATAGTGTTGTTCTGTAATGTTCCCATTTTTGGTATCACCCGTGACAAGGCTAGGAGGGACTTCCAGAGTTAGGAGCAGACAGGTCACATGTACAGATTGGTGCTATCAGTGGGCTCAGGAGCTTTTCAGAGGAGTTTTGAGGAGTTTTCATGGTGCCTGGAGGCATTCGCTTGATATACTCCATCATCCGAGCAGTTTGGCTTTCGTTCCGATGCATTTCGATAACTTTCGGAATTTTGAGTTATTTATGGGCTTAACTCAGCTGATTATGCTCAAGGTGGCATTCCGGGAGGAATATACGATGGAACACCTTAGTGTAGTAGCTCATCGGAACCGGGACGAGGAGACCTACACGATGGGACAGTTAGACAGAGATTTCAGTGACCGGAGGACGCGTGGTAGCCGATATACCCTTTTCTGCATTAAAAAGGAATATTTTATAATATTTTAATAAAAGGGAAAAGTGCTCCATAAATAAAATAATAATAAAATAATGCTCTAGAAGGCTCCGAGGGATCTATAAAAGAAAGGGAGGAGGCCATTGGGAGACATCTTTGGAGTAGATCATTTGCTTGTGTATGAGACGTTTGAGGACGTGGTTCTCTACTTCAGCCGTAGCCCCAGGACGGAAACCCTCGGGTGATTTGTGAGTGTTGGACGAAAACCCAACTCTCTTGAGGAGACTTCACTTAGGAGTTTCACAGAGCTTCAGATTTTGGTGTGAGGATCATTCAGATCTTCAACTTGGGCTTCATCAGTTTCAGTGGGTTCAGTTTCAGCTGTTGCCGGAGGGAGAGTGCAGCAGTGCAGTTTGTGGCCAGTGCCGTTCAGCAGCTTATCTTGGTGGCCGGTTTTCTATCTCAGCGCTTCTTGGGTCAGATCTATATGTAAACCCCTGTTTATTATCTATAATAAAAGCTGAGATTTTCCTTCTGTTCTATATGGTATTGGATTGCAGTGTTTCTTGTCTTTTAATTTTACATGGCAATCTTCTGTTGAATGAATGATTATTTTACGGCAAATTGTGGTATTCAGTATTTTTCTGCATTTTAGTTAAAATATCCCATCCGGGATATTACAGTGGTATCAAAGCCTAAGTCTTGGCTCAGCCTATGGGTTTCAATTTCCACTTGCCGTGATTATTATTGGAAGGGTTTTTTTTTTCCAGGGAAGTCGAAAACACAATTCTTGAGAATTTATCAGATTATTGAAAAGGGCAACATGTGTTTATGGGTCGATTCCTTATTGTCTAATCGAATTATCTCAGGGGCCATGTTTCTTTGTGGGCCAAATCATTTGTCAAGAGGCAGAGATTTCAAAGGGGTTGTATAATATTTAAAAGAAAAAAAAAATAATAGGAATCGTATTGCAGGGAGGCTGAATACGATAATGTTTGAAGCCCCATTAATTTTATAAACGCGAACTCCTGGCCCAACTATATTTCCTAAAGCTCGAGGAGAAATGGGGTTTTAGCGTGAAGGATTTTAAACTCCTGTTCACAGTGATTTCAAGCTGAAACTTTATTTTCCGAAGGATTGATCACTACAAGAACCAACATCAAAATCATATGGGAGGGGGAACACTGCGAGGAGAAAGCAAAATGTCAGTTCCGGGTTGAACGACGTACTGGTTACACGCTTGCGACTGTAATATTGGATTGTGGTGTTGACATACACGTAAGGAGCATTTGCAATTTTGTGATCGTGGGCCATATACACGATTATTGTGGAATTCGATTGGGGTCCACAGCGGCATTATCGAGTCACGTGACATCTACCCAAGCCATCGATACACAGGGCTGTGAATTTTTTTTCTTGATCAAGCCCTCTGGAATCGAGTTGCCAGGACCCTATTTGACAAGTCGTCGGAGGCTTAATTGGCTATGGCAGTCAAAGCTCACTAACTTAACGTTGAGATCAAAGGTTGTTGATTTGCGAGGGAAGAGTCTCTGTGACTCGTATCTCCGCAGACATCCAAAGTTGCTTGATCTGCACAAGCGGAAGAGTGTCTTATGTGCGAGGAGCAATAGAGACAGAACTGGGTGCAGAAACGTGGAGATCGTGGGGTCCAAGGCGATTTTTGAAGAGGATCACGGGACCATATCAAGCGTATCAAGACGGTTGGAGGGCCGATGACCTGTGCGTAGAAGATGGGATGCAGTCCGTCTAGTTTCCTGTGCACGGGGAGTTGAAAGGTAACATTCTTGCTATTGTTTTCCTACAGCGTAAATCGACGCTAATAATCTACAGTCAAGGCACCATCAGACATCGCGGTTATAACAGTGGCTGCATTTGTGGACAGCGTATCTATGTTTCATGTGTGGGGTGAAATTTCTAGAGGAGGCTCAGCCATTCTATGTTCTGACAGTAAATTTGTGCGGGCAGGCAAGGCAATTGAATTATTTCTCCAATGGCCAAATCATTGAAATCTATAGCAATGTTTTGAAAGAGGGCCAAATAATATTTGTAAATCAAAGAAAGCAGGAATTTCAAGAAGGGATCATTGGTTTTTGTTCAGATTGAAAGTTCTTTCTCTGGAACCAATTTAGGCAGACTTGTAGTAGTTTATCTGGCCACAAAAATATATATTTAGATCAGTCCATTCTAGCTTTGTTTACTAGCACCATTCCAAGGATCGAATTACAGACTTCACTCTCTTTGCTGAGTTCATTGTTGATGAGGGGCCCAAACTCCATGGGACAAATCTGGGAGCTGGTACAAGCTTGAAACATGCCCATACACAGAATAAAGCATACAGGTCGAGCACGAATTTGTTCTTATGGTTGTGACATTTCAGTAGGGAGGACACATCTACAGAGAGAGGGATTGATAGGTGTGGCAACGGCTATTTGAAGACTGGAAACTCTTGGCATATTTGCGGGAACTAATGTACCAGGTTTCATCTCTCTATTATTCTCTAGATAACCCTGTGCTTAGTTAATTGTCCAGATTTTTTTTTTTATGTTCATTCAAGCAGCACCAAGATTTCTGCATTCTTCAATATCAACTGTGCTCACTGTACATATTAAATGAGATGAGAGATAAGAAGTACACCTACAGCAATAGACTTTTAAACTGTTTGACCAAAGGTTTTCACTTAAAAACTCATAAAAACAGTGATTATATCCTTGATTGAACCATGGAGGAATTCCTAAACAGATTGAAGAAAATGAAAATAGAGGTTGGTTCCTTAAACCACCATGCATCAGAAAACCCAAAAACTAATCAGAACAGCAGACCCTTCTTCAAGAAGGTACATAAATTGCTCCAACAAGAGCATCCGAGGAATATACAAAAGGAGGAAGAAGTGGGAAATTGGCTGTATGTAAAAGGGATGGAATTAAAGAGTGGAAGATCAGAAATTGACTTTCCCAGGTTAGAGGAGCTGGAATCCTGCCTTTCAAAGGTACAGCAATCTGATTGGTGTTTGAATTGGGCTTTGAAGCCAGCTATGCTTGCATTAATACAAGCCAAATTCTTGGAACATCCAAGTGAGAGAGTCCAGCTGATAGTTGCCTCTTGTTTCAGCGATATCTTGAGGATAACAGCACCCTTCCCTCCCTACAATGCTGATATTATGAGAAGAATTTTCAGATTGATAGTAGGAACCTTTCAGGATTTGGACACTTATGCAGGGTCTACATTTGGGAGGAAGCTTAAGGTTCTAGAAGTCATGGCTATGGCCCGAACTTATGAGGTCATGATCGATCTTGAGTGTGATGACCTGATTTTGCAGATGTTCCGATGCTTCTTTAGCATTAGGAAACATCATCCTGATACTGTCACAGCACACATGCAGTCCATCTTGTTGTCATGTATGAGAGACCATGAGATCATTTGCCAGAAGTTGCAGACTAGGTTGCTGAGCATTTGGAGGAGAAAGCGGTTGGTCTCGCTTGCTGCCTATGAGCTAGCCCAAGGGCTAGTTGAGCAGAACATTGAGTTTCTCAGGAGACAGTTGACCAGGGAGGAGCGGCTCCAGTTTGGTCGATCAGGAAACAGAAATGAGCTGAGGAGGAAGGGACTTTGCTTCATTTGCAAAGGACCTTGGGGGCCTGATCACTCATGTGTGAGAGATGCAGATGAGGTGGCAGGGCTAGAGCAGGTAGACATTCCATCCGTATGCCAGGGTGAGGGCTCTTCTTCAGATGAGTCCATGGGATCAGTTGAGGATGCTTCTGGGGAGCGAGAGCAGCCATGCAGAGATGATGATGACAGTAGACCAGAGCTGTGTTTTAGTGTGCAGGGTGAGCAGTCAAGGGACTGTATAGGTGATACTCTGGGTGATGAGTCACTTATGACAATTCAGCCAGAGCAGCATATGATGGAGCCTTAGTCAGCAGAGGAGGATACTATTGACATCAGGCATGACATTTCCTTGGGTGAGATCCAGATGGGCACCCACATTGAGCCTATGATGGATATGCAGCTAACATTGGGGGCAGCCTTTGAGGAGGAGCAGTCAAATGCACAGACACCAGCTGCAGATCCATATCCTCTAGAGACGTTGGAGGTCGATGGGATAGTTTTGCAGGGAGCTAGGGGACAGCAGGAGTTTTACGTTCCCGATGAGAGGGATGAGCTTGTGGAGATGGTGGAGCATCCATCTTTGGGCCGACACATTGATGAGATACAGATAGATGTACATACAGTCGGCCGAGCTGCAGTACTTTCGATAAGTAGTACTCTCCAGGAGTACATCGATCGGGCTTGCAGCATGTCTTGCCCACTTTGGCCCACTATAGAGAGAGGGGCTTCCTTCTACAGGCAGCTTCCATTGGTAGACAGGGCAGAGCAGTGGGAGTTGATTACAGGCTGGCAGCAACACCCTGGGCGTGTTCCATGTGTGGTTGTTGCTACATTGGATTCTTCTTCCAGGATGGACTGGCGGGAGATCATGAGTTGGTACCCTCTTGATGGTACGGTATTTTTCGTGGGGAGCACATCAGAGCAGGGGCCCTTAGACATAGTAGATGTTACAGATTCCAGTTGGCAGGAGGGCACCGGTTGTCGTTACTTCAGGACTCCTTCCCGATTTCAGGAGAGGATCAGCATGGGATTGAGCCAGGAGTTGGATTGGAGAGAGGTGATGAGTTGGTATGCAGTTGGTGGCGCAGCATATGCAGTTACAGATACAGCACAGCAGGAGCCCGGGAGCATTGATGCTTGTTGGTGGTCTTCACCTCTGAGAGCATCAGCTATAGCCAGAGACAGTGCGCAGCTTGAGCCGTGGGACTTGGGCGATGATTGGCCATGGTGGCATTGGGATCCGGGAGGATTGTTTGTTGACTGGGACAGAGAGAGATCAGTTTGGGATCCCGACATTGAGGGATCTGTTCCGAGAGGTTTGACACAGGTGCATAGCAGCACCCAGAGGTTGGTATGGGATCCAGGCATTGGGTCTGAGATGCAGCGGGCCAACAGAGTGGCCCACATATTTCGATTGCTTGAGGGCAAGCAATCTTGGGGCGAGCGGTCTGTAATGTTCCCATTTTTGGTATCACCCGTGACAGGGCTAGGAGGGACTTCCAGAGTTAGGAGCAGACAGGTCACATGTACAGATTGGTGCTATCAGTGGGCTCAGGAGCTTTTCAGAGGAGTTTTGAGGAGTTTTCATGGTGTCTGGAGGCATTCGCTTGATATACTCCATCATCTGAGCAGTTTGGCTTTCGTTCCGATGCATTCCGATAACTTTCGGAATTTTGAGTTATTTATGGGCTTAACTCAGCTAATTATGCTCAAGGTGGCATTCCGGGAGGAATATACGAAGGAACACCTTAGTGTAATAGCTCATCGAAACCGGGACGAGGAGACCTACACGATGGGACAGTTAGACAGAGATTTCAGTGACCAGAGGAGGCGTGGTAGCCGATATACCCTTTTCTGCATTAAAAAGGAATATTTTATAATATTTTAATAAAAAGGGAAAAGTGCTCCATAAATAAAATGATAATAAAATAATGCTCTAGAAGGCTCCAAGGGATCTATAAAAGAAAGGGAGGTGGCCATTGGGAGACATCTTTGGGAGTAGATCATTTGCTTGTGTATGAGAGGTTTGAGGACGTGGTCCTCTACTTCAGCCGTAGCCCCAGGACGGAAACCCTCGGGTGAATTGTGAGTGTTGGACGAAAACCCAACTCTCTTGAGGAGACTTCACTTAGGAGTTTCACAGAGCTTCAGAGTTTGGTGTGAGGATCATTCAGATCTTCAACTTGGGCTTCATCATTTCAGTGGGTTCAGTGTCAGCTGTTGCCGAAGGGAGAGTGCAGCAGCTCAGTTTGTGGCCAGCGCCGTTCAACAGCTTATCTTGGTGGCCAGTTTTCTATCTCAGCTCTTCTTGGGTCAGATCTATATGTAAACCCCTGTTTATTATCTATAATAAAAGCTGAGATTTCTCTTCTGTTCTATATGGTATTGGATTGCAGTGTTTCCTGTCTTTTAATTTTACATAGCAATCTTCTGTTGAATGAATGATTATTTTACGGCAAATTGTGGTATTCAGTATTTTTCTGCATTTTAGTTGAAATATCCCATCCGGGATATTACATGTTCCATCTATCCATTTGTCATACTTAAAACGTTATGCCATACATTACAAGCCCTTATCACACCTCCACTCGTCATGTTCAATATATCATTGGTTCTTCAGAATTTGGCACCCATACATCCACATACCTTGGGAAGGCCCAGAACTTTGCCCTAGGCGTTTGATGCAACTAGAATAAACAAAAATAGCATATCATAGCCACAAGCAAAACAAAAGTAAGAAACAAGGACATAACAATTAGCATGTGGGCAAAATCCTAGCATGAGCTCTATCCCACTCATTATGCCAATCACCCTGTTCCTGAGCACATGTTGCTCCATTACATCAAAGTAAAGAACCCTTACATGTCTCAAACTCGATGAGCAATGAACTGACTCATATTAAGGGGTAATACAACTGTTAAATCATTCAAAGCAAGCTCTAACCCTTGACCTATGAGAAATAATACAAAGAAAAATCAAGAAAAAGTAAAAGGCGCACAAGAGGGGTGGAAGAAAACCTCTGTTGCACGGGAACGGCTCCCGAGATGTGGGAAATCCGTTCCAGAGGTTCCTGTGCTCCCTGGAGCTTTGGAACGGTGCGAGAACTTACCATTTTTTGCAGGAGCTGCGAACGGAGTTGCAGCGCGTTTTAGGATCGTTGACAATTATGATTATTAACGTTCCCGCATTTCCAGCACAATTTGCCTCCAAAAGAAACTTTCCTTCTGCATTTCAGTTCCCCTAAAAAGAAACTTTCGTTCTGCCTTGTAAATTTGTTGCAAATAAAATTTCCCTTCTTAAATTAACTGCAAAAAATATTTGTCTCCCTTCTCAAACTAACCGCAAAAATATTTGTTTTTTGCCAAACTCACTCACAATATTGCATAAAGGTTGTTACTATGCCTCCATTCACTCCATCACTGCAATTGTTAACTTGTTCAGAGCGCAGAGTTGTTGGTTGTAGAGCAATATTCATTTGCAAACAGGAAGGATGTGTTTTTTCTATTCATTTAAACTCCAATAGTGTTTTTTTCTCGGTATTTAAACACTATTAGAAACAATACGGCACTGCACATCTACTATTCCTATCTCTTACACCTAAGCATCTACCACTTTCTCATCCTACCATTTTGACAATGTCTGTCGTCTGCACCAAATGTGATATGTATTTGTGAATACATAAGGGTTGTGTTACCATGAAGTTTAACTAAAATTATTTAAAAATATATATATTCTTCAATGTTTATCTGAAATTTAAAATAAAAATAAAAAATAAAAAATAAAATAAATATATATATTTCAACTCGATTGCTCTATTTGTATTTATTAATACAATAGATTGTGTTACTGTAAAGTTTAAGTCTAAGTATTATGTATTTTTCTTTTTCAATTTAATTAAAAAATTAAAAAATTAAGAATTAAATTTATTTTAAAGATAGTTATGGACTTTTTATTTTTCAATTTCATTTAAAAAAATTATTATATATATAAACAAAACCTATTTCCACATTAAAAATATGCATGATAAAGTGAAATTGAATATCTGTGACTAAGAATATCGTTAGATATTTTTTTCAAATGTATATGTATTGAACTCTATATGTCAGTTTCTTTAAAAACTACAGTAGACATAAATTTAATGTTGATAGACAACAAAATCACTTACTTCCTCATATATCTCACATTTGCAAGATTAAGATTAAAAAAAATGGCAAAAATAAATTATATTTTAACTTTATTATTATTATTATTATTATTACTAAAATAATTGATATATGAGTTTTATATGTATATATATATATATATATATATATATATATATATATATATATATATATACACATAAATGAACATGTTACTTTTACATTGATATTAAGGAACTTGATTGTATGCATAATTTATACTCCTCTAGATGTGAAGTTGTGGCTTCATAGGAAAAAACACATGTTCGTAACCATTAAATCCACTTAACATTAGAGTCAATTATTGATACTCCATTAAAATGTTTGAAGAAGTAAAAAAATTACCATTCAGATTGTACTCCATTTCTTTCAATAGAGTGAAACAGTTCCAGTTCAAGCACTCCAATGCATTACATGCATTCATTCATTTTTCAAGAAAGATTTGACCTCTTGTGTTGGTTGAGTGATTTGTGCATTTTAATATTTGAATATTTTGATTCAATATTAATTTTGATTATTATATAAATTATGTAATTAAAAAAACATTTTTTATTTTTTTTATTTTTAACTTTTTTATTATATAATATTACCACTCCTAACTAGTCATTTCCTGTAAATTTTGGGGAAACCTCTAGCCGTTCCAGACACCCGTACCCAAGTTCCCAACGTTCCCAAGTTCCAGAAGCTCATGCAACATACAAGAAAACAAAAGCTAAGTTGGTAACTCATGCATCCAGGAATGCTCCATCTTCGCGTTTATACACTCAGGATGTGAATGTTAAAGGAAAATGTACCAAGGAGATGTTTCCTAGTGCTTTTTGCCTTAGCCTAGGAAAACACATGAGACCACATTTTTAGTGTGCCTTTATGTGGTTATTAAAGTCATGTGAGTTTTCAGTCACTTTATGAGGTACAAAAAGTACATAGTACTTTATTATATTTTTAAAGTGACTTTATAAGGAAAAATGTACAAGGTACAAAGAGACATTAAAGTGACTAGAGACACTCATTAATGAAGGGGAAAACATAAAAAGGGGGTCAATGGGAGATTAGATCTCCACCCTTGATTAAGGAGAGTTGAGATCTAATCTCAGCCCTTGATCTTAGGGATAGGTTTTTCTCATCGTTATAGGTTTTCTTCATGTTGAATATAATTCTGAAATTACACTAGTAGATAAGCTCAGGAATGAGGCTTGTACAGCCTTACTTTTGTATTGATTGTGATCTCTTTCACGCACTAGATTGCAGACTAATATGACCGAGAACTTGACCTCTTCTTCGTATACCCTAGTACCCTTTCCTTCTGTAGTATCTCCCTTCCTTTCCTCGCGCTGCAGTTCGGACTTTTGTATTAGACTTAGACCCAAAACAGATATACCAAAAGAGCCTCTCTTCCTTCGTTGATTTGTCTCCTTTCTTCGCACCAAACTCAGATCTTATCTCGCACTTTTATTGCAGATTTCTCTGAATTCTTGTGGTTACAATGAGGCCGCAGTCACCTTTATATAGTGACTGTCCTTTAGCTTCTAGGTCGACATGTGCTGGAGGGTAGGCTGACTTCACTCAAGGAGGATATTTCATCACATCTTAAGCCGACTTTGTGGAGCATATTGACAAGGTCTTGGAGTATACTTTTACATCAATATTTGTCCTTTTACATGTGTAATATTACTTCATATACATGACTCTAAATGACAAGATGACAAACTCCTAAAGACATCAAGAAGAATTCTTTGCGCTATAATAAAACTCCTTGCTCATGAAACCCATGAGACAAGCATTACAAAATACATTTTATACCTTTGTCTTCTTCATTACATAAATTCATAATTACAAGTCATTATGAAGACCGAACCTAGTTACACTTTTCAACACAGAAGGAGTTAACTACTTCAAATATTTATTTAAGGTTGAGAATTAAGCTACAATACCCGAGGTAATTATATTGTCCAATTCCTTCACAAGCTTCTTTAATCTAGAAGACAATCAGGAACTGATGAAAGAAGCAGGTAAGGATTTAGATATGATACTTCAAAGCTTTCAAAAGGATAAAGGTACAAGTCCATATGGACTCTAGTGGAATTCTTCCTAGGGTGCTATGATTTTATTGAAGGGTATTAAAGAAGGGTAGTTGAATCATCAAGAACCACTGTAAAAACTTTGGTAGCATTCAACAAAACATTAATAGCCTTGATTCCCAAGACTAATAATCTGACTAGCTTTGAAATTTCCAACCTATATCAATATGTCATTGAATCTAAAAAATATTATCAAAGATTATTGCTAGAAGGTTGAAAGGGTCCTGGTCTTACAAAATCTCCGTTCAACCGTTTAAATTTTTTGGGGGAGACAAATTCATGAGGCAGCAGGGGTTGTGCAAGAATGACTAAGAACCTTAAAATCTATGGAAATAACAGTGGATTTATCCAAAGCATATAACAAGGTAAGTTGGCAATATGTAAGTCTAATCGTTAGCCATCTAGGTTTTTGTCTTTTTTGTTGTTAAAATAAAGAATTGCATCAACTTTTCCCCTTTTGCTATGCTTATAAATGGTGCAGCATCTCCCTTCTTCAAACTAGAAAGAGAGCTTAGACAAGGATGCCAATTATTCCCCCCCTGATTTTCCTTCTAGTTGCAGAAGGTCTCAGAATATCATTAAAGGAGGCCAGTGGAAATGAAAGCTTCAAGGGGAAATCCTTGATATTTATATGTTACATAGCATATATTTCAAAGCAGGAGTTGGCCAAGCATCAAATAACTTCTGTGAATTAATGGCATCCAAATTGGTTTTGATGCTGACTCAAGAACATGGAGTAACGCATATTCAGATATTTGGGGATTCACTCCTTGTAATTCAGTGGACGAAACAAGAGTCGGTCTTGAAAAATTTCAGGCTGAAGCGTTTTTTCTTGATGTTATATTTTTACAGTCAGCCTTCACTCATATTTCCTTTGAACATGGCTCCAAGATGGAAACAAAACAGCAAACGGTTTATCAAAGCAAGATTAGAGCTGGACAGAGGAGTCTATAAAGTCTTCCGGAATCACTGAGGGCTAAATTCAAAATATTTGCATGATCCTTGGATATAATTTTTACTCATCCAACACAGTTCTCTGGGTCACTTTTTGAATATATCTCATGGGTGTTGAATGAGACAAATAGGGAATGATGTCTGATATTTTTTTGATGAATTTAACAAAAGGGATGTAATCTCTGAAAAAATGAGAGGAAATTTCTTTTTTGGAGGGAAAGAATAGTGTAATGTCACCATGTCTAGACTCTAAAGATTTTAGTTGTTCATATATAAAGGAACAGTTACAGGTACTATGTGCTGCGGACCTTATGAAGTAAACCGGAATGTTCTACTGCATCTGAATATATAATTCTGTATCTATAAGTAAAGTCAGAGGATTTTTTTTTCCTTATAAATTTAAAAAATAAAGCAAATCAAAGTATAACAATTTTCTAACTCTCTTTTTAAAATTTAATTCGAAATTTTAGTATATTATTCTTTTCCACCGTTAACATCTTTTACGAATCCAAACACAGACATGAATCAGGTAATTTAGCCTCCAGAACTGCACAGTAAAAAGTGACTTCCTCCACCCTAGATAACAGATCTGTGTCTGAGGAATATCCATTCCCCAAAGTCAACCATAGTTGCACCCGGCCTTCATACTATCAGCCAGCGAGAATAGAATCACGGTGTGTGGGCAGTCAACCTCACCGGCGAAACAATGGCAAATTAGGAACAATAAAGCTTGACGTATAGAAATAAACCCTAACCATATTTAATTTCCTTGAGAATGAATAACAAATATTCACAGGATTCGTTCTCGAATTGAAATCAAACCTGCAGAACCCCGAGAATTCTGTTGGAGTATTGCAGATCCAAGCTGACGGGAGAAATTCCTCCAGTTCCTGCCAGACCCCATGAGACCGTGTAATATAATTGCTCTGAAACTGTGGCTAGCATTTGACGTCGCTGCTGATTCTTCCTCAGAGTGCTTCACAACGATATCCTCGTATGCGAGAGTCGCCATTTTTCTCTCGCTTTGCAAGCCTGTGGAGAAAGGCCAAATACATGGCAACGTGGTTCGAACCCGGGCCTCATTGCATCTAACACGACATGCAATTCTGGAATACATGTTGCTCTTTCTCCTTTATCCTTTACAGATTTGAATTTAAAGTCTATACCCGTTTACCATTTAGATCAAGCAATCTAACCAATAGTCTATTTGCATTTCCTTCTCGTTTTGATTTAAATTTAAATTTATTTTAGGGTGGAGAGGCCTGCTCCGGTAAATTGTCGAATTACATTTAACTCAGGATTTCCCAAAAGGTTTAAATTTATTTTAGTGTGAGAGGCCTTTTACAGTAAATTGTGTGAGATTAAATTTTTTTTTACAGTAAATTGTGTGAGATTAATTTTTTTTTAAAGGTGTAAACGTCTTAAATGGCAAAGAAATTTGATTAGTTGAAATATTTTAATTAATATTTTTTAATTGTAATTTATATTATTATGCAATTTAATTGAGTTAAAATGTTTATATAATATAACATCATATAATATAATTTTATAATTTTTTTTAATATAATTATAACGTTACAATATATATTTTTATATTAAATAAAAAAATTAAATTAAATTAAAAAATAAAATAAAATAAAATAAAATATGGTAGACATGTATAAAGTAATGTAATGTAAATATTTTAATTCTGTGAAAATAAAATAAAAATAATTTTACTTGAAAATATTTTTTATTAAAATAATGTTAAAATAAAAATAACTTGATAGTAGTGATCCATGTTATTCCTGTAAAATGTAACTTATTTAAAATAGAGAATTTAACTAACCTACATTTAATGTAGCATATTTCATTTACAAGTCCTTATGTTTTTAACAAATGTTTTTTTTATTAAAATTCAATTTAAGCTTTAAGTAGTACTTCAAAATCGTCCGTGGGGTCTTGGTTAAACGGTGATGAGGCAGACTGTTATAGTATTCATCACAGGTTCAATTCCCTTTCCTAATTGGGGTGATGTATCTGGACATGTTGATAAAAATAGAGTTGAAAAAAAAAAAAAAAAATGAAAAATGAAAAAGTGAAAAAATGAAAAGAACTACCAAGCTTGCAAAAAAAAAATTAGTACTTCAAAATCATTTTTATTTAAAAATCAATTAAAATTATTTTTGGAAATTTTGTTATAAATATCAAAATGAATTTTCAATTTTTCATTTCCTCAAAACTATTTCAATTTGAGTCAAAGTATAATTTTGCATTTTATAAAAATATTTCAATATTTAAAACAATTTTGTTATAATAACTTGAATTAAAATATTCATTTTTTACATAAATAACATCAATTTTTTGTTGTAATAATAATAAATTAATAAAATAAAACTAGCAATTGCCTCAAAAAGTGCAAAAAAAGACATAAGTTTTTTAAATTGGAAAAATTGTATCATAAAGACATTTGTAGATATATATGCCATATGCCATATGTATTGACATATTTAAACTTATATAGATATTGTAAAAAACGATATTTTAGTTTTATGGATCTTTAATATATATATATATATATATATATATATATATATAATTTCTAGAGTTCAAACTAATTCAAGAATTTTTTATGATATTGAATCCATTTCCAGAGTTAAAAAAACCAAGATTTTTTGAAAAAAAAATCTAAGATTCTAACCACTTTTAATTACGCCGAAGGCGTTTTCTTATAGGAGTTTTAGTTCTAGACACTGTTCAGATTCATCATTCCTGACAGAATCTGAACAAGTGTCCCCTCAACCCAGTGACAAATTGACATGTCAAAACTTATCATGAGCTAGTTGACCGTAGAATTGTTCAAAGCTATGGCCTTCATTGCAGATGAAAACAGTTCTGAGACCTGCCACGGCTGCCAAACCCAAAATTGAAGCCCTTCACACCTCAAGAAACCTGCAAATTTCAAGCCAAACCCGCACTGGTAGTAGATTCCATACAAAAGGTTTGGTAAAAGTTGTTCAGAATTCTCTCAGAACAAATGGTTGAAGCCGCAGCACAGCAATACTAATCGCAATCGCTCAGGTACAAACGGTACGAGAAAATTGAAAAAATTGGGCTTTAACTGCTCTTTGTGCATCCTTCCATGTATCATGTTGACGGGCCTCTGCTAGGTTCTTGCTGGCGCCAATTCCATTTGCAAGGACTATGGCCACTCTCTGTCATTGCCCAAGATATTGGCATTGAGGAAACACTGACTGAACTCTGCTGCTCCAGCCTGTTTATCTGCATCTAAAGCAAGGAAGCAACAGGAAAAATGAAACGCTCTCGCCCTTGCCCTTCCTATTCGCTCTCTATATTTGGGTGGGAGTTCGCCATTACACCTAACCACCAATAGCTTGCTTTGAAGCAAGGTACCTTGAGTCAATGGAGTCATGCAGAGACGTGGCTGAGGCGGAAGAGGTCGGCTGCCCGAAGCGTTTCGGGAAGTAGCAATGTGAGATAAAGATTTCCAGGTGTCGCCATGAAGGCTCTCTTTGTTTCTGCGAAAAGAGAAAAAGGGGAATGAAGCATTAGGTTTGCAATGCTGTAGATTTCTGTTCTATAAACTGCAGAGTTGCTTCTACCACGACCTCTCCAATATATATTTATTTATTTTTCTAGCTTGTTGTTTGTTTATGTCGTAGGGTGCAGATAAGGTTTGCACATGATGTTTATAACCGTGTGTTTTTTTTATGTGTAGCCACTTGGCCTCATTATCTGACATGTAACTTTGTGCAAACTTATTCTGTACTTTTTCCAAATTTTTTATTATTACCATGTCAAGGATCAAGGAACTATTATTATGAAAAATGCATCACGTTGATGGAAGGAATAGTGTGGTGAAATGTGCTGGAATAGAAGATACTAAAATAATAACTGGCCTGCACAAAAACACTTCAATCCATGTACTTGACTCGTAAGGATGGAGCGGAAATTGGGAAAAATTATATTGGAAATTTGTAAATGGAATGGTGGGATTAAGTTTTTTCAAATTTTTTTTTTATAATATGTATTTCTTTCGGCTTTTTTTGTACTTTTATGTGCAAATGCTATTTTTATATATAATCCAAATTAAAAAATATGTAATTGATATATCACTCACAAAATACACAAAATAAAGAATAAAAACATAGTCTTGCAAAATTTAAATTTAACAAATAAAAAGAGCCATTAAATTACCTTTACCATTTTTTTTTAAAACGAGAGTAATGAAATTTTGTAATAATTCTGGTATACAAGAAAACGAAAACACAAATGGCAACATTAGAGTTTGTCAAAAATTGATAATTACCTCGAAAAGTTGAAAACTAAGCCCTTGAATAGTGTGCAAAATTATATATAACATTTTTACCATTATTTATAATAAATAGATAATTATAGCGTAGATAATTAATTTAATATGGATTTTCTAAAATTAATTTTTCCATATTTTCTAATTTCTTTTTTTTTACATATGTAATAAATAAAAATTAAATAATATTAAAATAAATACAACATTATTATTATTAATTATTATATATCTATAATAAATATCTACATTATTATTATTATTCTTATGTATTATATATCTATAATTTTATGATTATCTATAGTAAATATCTATTTATTATATTGCTAACTTCTTTTAATGTTTAATGATTCAATATTATTTCTCCAGTCCTCTTCAATTCTCAATTCTCATTTATATGTTTTTTCTGACCTTTTCCTTGCCCCATTGTCTCAGCTATCTTTTCTAGTCCTATTTTAGATGTCTCCAAGTTTAGGACTTATGGGGATGATCTGAAAAAATAAATCTATATCTACGACCCCTGATGTTACTAAATTTTCTTCTGGATATTTTATAGATATACCGGTCACACTTGCCTTGGCTAGGGTGCTTAGAGCCTTGGAGCCCTCAAAGCTAATGCCCAAATGATTCTTTTCTCTTATAACATTCAGGGGTTGGGGGGCAAGGGGAAATTTGTGTCTCTGAGGGAATTTTTTAGGCAGTTGAAACCCACTATGATCTTTATTCAAGAAACCATCTCACCTACTAATCGGATGATATCATATTTTCTTGGCATGTTTCCAGAATGGTGTGTGTCAACTAAGGATGCAGAGGGGCGGTCAAGAGGTATGGCCATACTTTGGAACCCAAGGTGGGCTTCCTTTTCTGCATACAACTTTTTTGGTGGCATTTTACTATCGGGCTATATGCGGGGTTTCACTCGTAGAGTGAACTTGATCAATCTCTATGCCCCGTATCAAGGCCGTGAGATTTTTTGGCAAAAGAGGGACATATGTGGGTTTCTTGCTTTGAATCATTTAATTCTGACTGGGGATTATAACTGTACTCTGGATAACATAGACATTTGGGGGGTTGGGTAGTTGGATCCGCTATTGGATAAACTTAATGATTTATTTCGAGATTTTAATCTGAAGGACATAAAACTTATTTACATGGATCTGACTTGGTATAATGGAAGATTGGGTAGGGATTTCATTTCCAAGTGGCTTGACAGGGCGCTTATTCAAGAGGATCTTCTCATGCATTTAGGAAGGCTTACCATGAAGGTAGCAGCCACTATGATTTCTGATCATAGACCTTTGGTGGTGGAATGGAATTTTGAATCTATGGAAGGAGGATACCCTTTAAAGTTCAATCGGACATGGCTAGAAGATAATGATTTCATAAAACTGGTTCGGGAGTTTTATATGACATACCAGAGAGAGGAAGAGTCATCATCGATGGTATTCCAAACTGGTTTTCTGTGAAAGCTCAAACAGAGGGTAAAGTCCTGGGAGCGCATAAAGAAGCGCAATATGAGAATCAGGTTGGAACAGATCTCGAATCAGATTGGGATTCTACTTAGACACATTGAATGTGATCATCGTAAAGATGAAGCCTGAGTTTGGGTCAAGAAATTGGAAACGGAAAATAAGGCTCTCCTCCTCTTCCAGGATAAGACATGGAGGCTTAAAAGCAGAGCTATTTGGCTCAAAGAGGGGGATCAAAACGTGAAGTTTTTCCATGCATGTGCAAATGGGAGGAAATCACAAAATAATATCTGGAAAATATCCCATGACGGTATAGAGCACACTACCTTAGACAAAATTAAACATGAGGCAATAAAATATTTTGAGAATTTTTTCAAAGCTAGAGAGAGATCTTTCATTAATGATCAAATATGGCCGGTGAAGGAGTTCCCGATCATGTTCTCAATGGAAGATAATGAAATTCTCAAAATGGAAGCGAGCATGGAGGAGGTAGAAGGTATTCTTAGGAAATTCCAAGGCCGGATAGTTGGACCCCAGACTTCTTTTTATATTTCTCTGAATTGTTTCTTAAGGATCTGACGGATATGGTAGAAGAGATTAGAAGGAAAGGGCAGATTTTGGGTTCGATCAATTCGACCTTTTTTTACTTTAATCCCAAAAAAGAAGGGAGCTTCAACTTTCAAAGATTTTAGGCCGATATCATTGTGCAACACACTATATAAAATTACATCTAAGCTTATTGCAGAACATATTAAAGGTGTATTAGTTGTGCATATAACAAAAGAGCAGTCTGTATTTCTATACAACAGGTTAATACATGATGCGGTGGCTATTGTTCAAGAGGTGATGCATTCGATACACAGCAAAAAGATTGAGGCTATCATTATGAAAATAGACTTAAGTAAAGCTTATGACCGCATTGATTGGGCATTCTTACGGATGATTCTCATCAAGATTGGTTTACACATGGATGTAGTTGAATGGATTATGGGGTGCGTATGCAAAACAGAAATTGCCATTATAATTAATGGATCAGCTTCATCGTGAGCCAGTTGACCGTAGAATTGTTCAAAGCTATGGCCCTCATTGCAGATGAAAACAGATTTGAAACCTACCACAGCTGCCAAACCCAAAATTGAAGCCCTTCACACCTCAGGAAACCTTCAAATTTCAAGCCAAACCCGCGCTGGTAGCAGATTCCATACAAAAGATTTGGTAAAAGTTGTTCAAAATTCTCTCAGAACAAATGGTTGAAGTCGCAGCACAGCGATACTAATAGCGATCGCTCAAGTGCAAACGGTGCGAGAAAATTGAAAAAAATGGGCTTTAACTACTCTTTGTGCATCCTTCCATGCATCATGTTGACGGGCCTCTGTCAGGTTCTTGTTGGCGTCAGTTTCGTTTGCAAGGACTATGGCCACTCTTTGTCATTGCCCAAGGTATTGTCATTAAGGAAATATTGATTGAACTCTGCTGCTCCAGCCTGTTTATATACATATGAAGAAAGGAAGCAACAGGAAAAATGAAACGCTCTCGCCCTTGCCCTTCCTATTCGCTCTCTGTATTTGGGTGGGAGTTCACCTTTACGACTAACCACCAGCAACTTGCTTTGAAGCAAGGTACCTTGAGTCAATGGAGTCATGTAGAGACGTGGCTAAGGCAAAAGAGGCCGGCTGCCCGAAGCATTTTGGGAAGTAGCAATGTGAGATAAATATTTCCAGGTGTTGCCATGAAGGCTCTCTCTGTTTCTAGGAAGAGAGAAAAAGGGAAATGAAGCATTAGTTTTGCAATGTTGTAGATTTTTGTTCTATAAACTGCAGAGCTGTTTCTATAGCGACCTCTCTGATATATATATATATATATATATATATATATATATATATATATATATATATATATATATATATATATATATATATATATATATATATATATATATATATATATATATATATATATATATATATATATATATATATATATATATATATTTTAGCTTGTTGTTTGTTTATGCCGTAGGGTGCAGACGAGGTTTGCACATGATGAGCAGGCCTTAAACGATGTCGCATTCTCGTTTATGACCGTGTGTTTTTTTTATGTGTAGCTGCTTGGCCTCATTATCTGACATGTACAACTTTGTGCAAACTTCTTCTGTACTTTTTCCAAAAATTTTATTATTACCATGTCAAGGATCAAGGAACTATTATTATGAAAAATGCATCATGTTGACGGAAGGAATAGTGTGGTGAAATGTGCTGGGATAGAAGGTACTAAAATAATAACTAGCCCTTGCACAAAAACACTTCAATCCCTGTACTCGACTCATAAGGAAGGGGCGGAAATTAGGAAAAATTATATTGGAAATTTGTAAATGGAATGGTGGGATTAAGTTTTTTTTTTTTTTTTTTTTTTTTTTTTTTTTTTTTTTTTTTTTTTTTAAATAGTATGTATTTCCTTTGGCTTTTTTTGCACTTTCATGTGCAAATGCTAGTTTTATATATAATCCAAATTAAAAAATATGTATATGATACACCACTCATAAAAACATAGTCTTGCAAAATTTAAATTTAACAAATAAAAAGAGCCATTAAATTACCCCTACCATTTTTTTTTTTAAACGAGAGTAATGAAATTTTGTAATGAAGATTAATATTTGGATGAACAAAGGCCATAAAAGAGTTTTTCAAAAGGCAATTTTGTGTACATTTCCTCCAATGGAAACATAAATATTATCTTAAATTATGGTATACAAGAAAACGAAAACACAAATGGCAACATTAGAGTTTGTCAAAAATTGATAATTACCTCTAAAAGTTGAAAACTAAGCCCTTGAATAGTGTGCGAAATTATATATAACATTTTTACCATTATTTATAATAAATAGATAATTATAACATAGATAAATAATTTAATATGGATTTTCTAAAATTAATTTTTCCATATTTTCTAATTTCCTTTTTTTACATATGTAATAAATAAAAATTAAATAATATTAAAATAAATACAACATTATTATTATTATTATTAATTATTATATATCTATAATAAATATCTACATTATTATTATTATTATTAAGTATTATATATCTATAGTTTTATGATTATCTATAGTAAATATCTATTTATTATATTGCTAACTTCTTCTAATGTTTAATGATTTAATATTATTTCTCCAATACTTTTCAATTCTCAATTCTCATTTATATGTTTTTTCTGACCTTTTCCTTGCCCCATTATCTCAGCTATCTTTTCTAGTCCTATTTTGGATGTCTCCAAGTTTAGGACTTATGGGGATGATCTGGAAAAATAAATCTATATTTGCGACCCCTGATGTTACTGAATTTTCATCTGGATATTTTATGGATATACCAGTCACACTTGCCTTGGATAGGGTGCTTAGAGCCTTGGAGCCCTCAAAGCTAAGGTCCAAATGATTCTTTTCTCTTATAACATTCGGGGGTTGAGAGGCAGGGGGGAATTTGTGTCTCTGAGGGAATTTTTTAGGCAGTCGAAACCCACTATGATCTTTATTCAAGAAACCATCTCGCCTGCTGATCAGGTGATATCATATTTTCTTGACATGTTTCCAGATTGGTATGTGTTAGCTAAGGATGCGGAGGGTCAGTCAGGAGGTATGGCCATACTTTGGAACCCAAGGTGGGCTTCCTTTTATGCATACAACTTTTTTGGTGGCATTTTACTATGCAAGGTTTCACTCGTAGAGTGAACTTGATCAAGCTCTATGCCCCGTATCAAGGCTATGAGATTTTTTTGGAAAAAGATGGACAGATGTGGGTTTCTTTCTTTGAATCATTTGATTCTGACTGGGGATTATAACTGTACTCTGGACAGCAGAGACATTTAGGGGGTTGGGCAGTTGGATCCACTATTGCATAAACTTAATGATTTATTTCAGGATTTTAATCTGAAGGACAAAAAACCTATTTACATGGATCCGACTTGGTATAATGGAATATCTGGTAGGGATTTCATTGCCAAGTGGCTTGACAGGGAACTTATTCAAGAGGATCTTCTCATGAATTTAGGCAGGCTTACCATGAAGGTAGCAGCCACTATGATTTCTGATCATAAACCTTTGGTGGTGGAATGGAATTTTGAATCTATGGAAGGAGGATACCCTTTTAAGTTCAACCAGACATGGCTAGAAGATAATGATTTCATAAAACTGGTTCGGGAGTTTTATATGACATACCAAATAGAGGAAGAGTCATCATCGATGGTATTCCAAACTGGTTTTCTGTGAAAGCTCAAACAGAGGGTAAAGTCATGGGAGCGCATAAAGAAGCACAATATGAGAATAAGGTTGGAACAGATCTCAGATCAGATTGGGATTCTACTTAGAGACATTGAATGTGATCATCGTAAAGATGAAGCCTGAGTTTGGGTCAAGAAATTGGAAACGGAAAATAAGGCTCTCCTCCTCTTCCAAGATAAGACATGGAGGCTTAAAAGCAGAGCTATTTGGCTCAAAGAGGGGGATCAAAACACGAAGTTTTTCCATGCATGTGAAAATGGGAGGAAATCACAAAATAATATTTGGAAAATATCCCATGACGGTATAGAGCACACTACCTCAGACAAAATTAAACATGAGATAGTAAAATATTTTGAGAATTTTTTCAAAGCCAGAGAGAGATCTTTCATTAACGATCAAGTATGGGCAGTGAAGGAGTTCCCAATCATGTTCTCAATGGAAGATAATGAAATTCTCAAAATGGAAGCGAGCATGGAAGAGGTAGAAGGTATTCTTAAGAAACTCCAACCGAATAAGAGTCTAGGGCCGGATGGTTGGACCCCAGACTTCTTTTTGTATTTCTCTGAATTGTTTCTTAAGGATCTGACGGATATGGCAGAAGAGATTAGAAGGAAAGGGCAGATTTTGGGTTCGATCAATTGGACTTTTTTGACTTTAATCCCAAAAAAGAAGGGAGCTTCGACTTTCAAAGATTTCAGACCGATATCATTGTGCAACACACTATATAAAATTACATCTAAGCTTATTGCACAACGTATTAAAGGTGTATTAGTTGTGCATATAACAAAAGAGCAGTCTGTATTTCTAAACAACAGGTTAATACATGATGTGGTGGCTATTTTTCAAGAGGTGATGCATTCGATACACAACAAAAAGATTGAGACTATCATTATGAAAATAGACTTAAGTAAAGCTTATGACCACATTGATTGGGCATTCTTACGAATGATTCTCATCAAGATTGGTTTACACAGGGATGTAGTTGAATGGATTATGGGGTGCGTATGCAACACAAAAATGGGCATTATGATTAATGGATCAGCTTCATGTTTTTTTAAGCCCAGGAGAGGCCTCCGACATGGTTGTTCATTGTCACCCCTCCTATTTATACTTGTCATTGATGCTTTAAGCAGAAAAATCATGGAGTTAAATACTATGGGTTTATTTAAAGGAATTAAGATCTCGGTTACATGGGAAGTCACCCATAGCCTTTTCGTGGATGATGTGGTGATGTGTGGTAAGCTGATTCGTCATTGTTGGGGCACACTTTATCATATTTTCCATAGATTTTGCAATGTTTCAGGTATGATCGCCATTGAATTAAAGTCATGCATCTATTACCCTATGGGGGATCCTAGATGTATTGAACATATCGGTGAAACCTTCAATTTCCAAACGAAACCACTATCTAAGGAGCTGACATATTTGGGTTTCCACCTAAAGCCAGCGCAATACAAATTCAAAGACTGGCTTTGGATAATAGACAAATACCACCAGCGGATAAATGGGTGGTCACATAAGTATCTTTCCAGGGGAGGAAAATTGATCCTCATTCAGGCTGTGCTGCAACAGATCTCAATTTACTGGCCACATTTATTTCTTATAACAACTACCATCACTGACAGGCTAAAGACCTCGATGACTAATTTTTTATGGAATGGTATGAATGGGAATAAGAAATATCATCTGGCTTGATGGGAAATGCTTACTTTCCCCAAGGACTGTGGGGGCTGGGGTATATTAAATGCATATATATTTGGAATAAAACTTCTCGTGAGGTCTTTGTGGAGAAGCTTAAATCATGATGGCATATGGAAAGACATCATGTGTTATAAATATTATAAAACTATTGAACTGGATGATGCTTTCTTCACGGGATGGAGAAATGCTAAGAGAGGATCACATATTTGGAGGAGCTTCACCGAAATTTGGCCAGCTTTCATAAATCACCTTAAATGGAGTTTTAGGGATGGACAGAGAATCATGATAGGAGAGATGAATATCAGAGGCTTCTTGGAGAACGCCAGAATTAGGGAGCAAATAATTCACTGTCTGCATAGGAGAGGTATATTCCACATTGCATAGCTCATTAAAACATGGCAGGATGGCATCCCAATATGGCACGATATAGTTGATCTAGACATTCAGGGACATTTGATGGATAAATGGAGGTTTTATATGGAAGTGGCAAAAGGTATGGGATGGAATAGGAAAATTGTAGGAGACAAAATTGTCTAGGGCGACAGAATACTAAAAGGAAATATCATCATAAAAGAACTTATTTGGTGAACACGGAATTTCAACATGGGCAACTTGGTGAATGTTGGTTCACTAAATTATGGAAGGTAAAAACACAAATCAAAATTATAATATTTTTATGGTTTGTGTGGAAGGAGAAAAACTTAACCTGGAAGAACTTAATGAATAAAGGAAAGATAGGCCCGGGTATCTGCTACTTGTGTATGAAAGGGGAAGAGGACAATAAGAATATTTTCTACAATTGTGTTTATTCTACTAAGGTCAGGTCCCTATTGTGTAAACACTTCCGATTTCAAGAATCGGATTATCAATTAGCAGAAGAATATACAAAGTGGTGGATGGACAAAGGTAGAAGTTTTCTTATCATCCCTCTTGCATATCACTGGAACACATGGAAGAGTAGAAATCAGAAAAAAAAGAATAATTAGGATAAGAACACATTACTGGGATGGACTGCAAATCACATCATTCAGACATGGGAGGCTTCAAAAATATAACAAAAACCTCCGAAAGATTTTCGATCAGAATGAGATCACATGAAATAAATGATCCGGCGGGCTTCTTCGATGGTGCAGCTCAAAATGGTAAATGCGGCTGCGGTGCCTGGCTATTAATATCTCTGTTATGCCATTACAAACTTCATTGGTACGGTGAGGCTGGGTTCAAATACTACCGCAGAGATATTAGCACTTTGGGGCCTCTTATGGTTTACAAAACGTCTTTACATTGACACCATTTGGATCTTTGGGGATTCAAAAGTGTTAATTGATTATCTTAATAAGAAAAATCAGTTGGCTCCCATACATCTATCATATTGGATTGACAGGATATCAAATTTGGCCGGGACATTCGCCAGCATCACTTTCACACATGTTTACCGTGAGAAGAACTTGGCAGCTGATAGGTTATCTAAAAGGGGGCTGAAAGGAGCTATAGGGGAAATTCACTATGAACTCTATGAAGCTGCAGGAACAGGGACTAGCAGAACTATAAGATTCTACTACTGAGGAGGAGCAGGTAATGGTGGTGGTTTTCGTTTTTCACTAATGTTTTTTTTAGCACAATGCAGGGAGGATAACTTATATGGATAAGATTTCACTATGTACAAGATCCTCGGGCATGGAATTTTGATGGTGGTGTCCGTATGACGAGCACTTGCAGCAACATTGTAGAGTTTTTGGACCGAGGATTGTTTATCCTGGATGGTAAGAGTATAATTTCGACAGTACTGGGGATGATAATTCTCACTGATTCATGAACTAGGCGAACCAATGTATTTAAGGCACATAGTAGCAGGAATACTATGGATGATCACATACTGGGAATCTATTTAGACAAACAGTGTATTTTCTTTTTGGATTGTGTATTGCATATAGAATAGGTATATTTGATGCACACTAGAAAATTCTATCGATAGAAAATCTGGAAATATTTGAACATTGTGCTGGTACATCTATATAAACCAGACGTTTTTCTTGCTGAAAAAAATATATTTCTAGCTAGTTAGTTGCATGATCCAAATTTCTCTATGGTTTTGCATTTGTGTACTTTATGGCATGTTGACCAAGGTGTAAGTAGGGTTGGCCAATATGTTAGTAAAACTCGGACATTTTATACTTATTAAATATAAAAATAAAATAATATAAAGATAAATATATGTTTTCATGGCAAGATATATTGTGTTCATTTTTTTTTTACCAAAAAAAAATAAAATTTATAAAAATTTTAATGATATGAAATAAAATGTTGATATTTTTTGTAGGGCCAATTTCATAAAACATACAAGAAGAAACAAACTTTAATAGACTTATCATCTCGAACATTGAATCCAGGTAGTAATTTATTCATGGTGTGTCAGATCAAACCAAATAAATCACAATGTGACCTCACATTTGGAAGTGAAATTTCCTTCCATTGAATATAGATTAATAATAACTAATTCTTTGTTTTAGCCATAGATTTAAAGTGACAAATTCCTTGTAGTTATCTGTTCATCAGTGTTTGAAACATAAGACTGTTTTTCTAATGACATTTTCTTGTTGGGCTAAATTAGCTCCACTAATCACTCTTCGATCCCCCGATACTTGCTTCGCTTTATCTTTTGAATCCATTATCAAATGCAAATGCATAAAAAAAATGCTCGACAACTTTAGAGACATTACCGTAAAATCAGACAAAGTTTTGCATCGAGGGGTACTACACCGGCATTACACATGTCTATTGTTATTATTATTGTAGGGATCGGTGTTGTTGTTTACATAAAAGCATTGAAGAAGAAAATGATCAATTTATAAATATTTACACCTAACAATTAGTTTATTAACTCCAAATATATAATAATATTTACACCTAACAATTAGTTTATTAATTTCAAATGTATAATTATAAACCCAGGAAACATCGTTTAATTATATATACATTGTAATTTCTACATATGAAGTGTAGCCATGAATCTAAAAAAAAGTTGAATTACGTAAAAAGAGTTGTATATATAATACAAAGATCATGACCTAGCATGCATTTATTTTAGAATCGGAAAGAAAACCTTGTATTAAAACAAGAACCCATGATTTGTATATGAGACAAATTAATGTATACACAAATGACTAGCCGAATAGTATATAATTTAAACCAAAAACCCTTGCAACAATGAAACCTATGCGGACCCACTACCGTTATTTAATTATTCATTGTTGCCACAATGAAAACAATTACAGTTCAAACACATTTATGTAAATTATAGAAGCTATAAGGAAAGAGGCCTTTGTTGTATCTACAACCAATACAAAAACAAAGCATGTGTTCAAGCACAATAGGTAATTGCACTAATAATAATCACATATATTAAACTTACTTTATAGCCTATACAAGGTTTCCGTAAGTCTGATGGAAAAAACCCTTAGCATGCTTCCTAAGAGAAGATACTCTCGTTTGCATAAGGGGAAATTTTGAGAAAACCCTGGCATAGTTAAGATTGAGATTAAATGGAACATGGAGAGCATAAAACTGTGTAAGTCCATCTCTTGAACCCAGTCATAACCCTTCCATGAAAAGAAACTCGAGCAAGAGAAGGATTCAAGGACCCTACCTCTCAATCATCCAGAAATCTAATTAGTTTGTGCTTAACGGTTAGCCCTTGCAAAGGTAAGGAACAAATATATAGGGTTAATACCTGCATATTATCAGTCAAAAGGAACTAGTTGTTATGGTTACGTGCGAGAAGGAAACCCGCTCCTAAATGATTGCAATGAAAATTGTGGAATCTGGTCATTGCCTCTAGCATACACAAAAAGAAGATATCTCAAGCACAGGAACACAACTATGATTAAAAAAAAAACATATAGTTCAATTAATTTGCTGAAGAAGGAAGGGGTACCTGATACCACATTATGCCAGTAAGCCTAGTGCCATTAGGGATGGGTTGCAGACAAGAGAGCGCAGGCGGTAAAATGAATGGATGAACAATGAGAGTTGAAGTGAGTTATTTACACTTAACCACCCTCTTGCAACCTTCATCGTTGGATGAAGGAGTGGAAGATTAAATGTTAGTTTTATCTTCTCCAACGACCCTCTTAAAAATCGAACTGAACTCTCGCACCTAGAACTCTAGTGTAAATATGGTCCTTGTAATTCTGGTGCAAGTTTGTATGCCTAGAGAGGAGAGTGATCGAAAAAACCTTTGGACAAATGTCATGCTGAAAGGAGAAGTAAACCTTTGGATAGATGTCAAGTTGAGAGGAGAAGTGTAGAATAAAATGAAAAGTATTTGATTCAAAAGAAAAGTCCTATTGGCCTAAATATAAACAAACTAATAATATCATTTTTAGTGTAATAATAAATTAATAAAATAAATTTGTGAACAAAGTGATAATTATCTTTATTGTAATAGTAAATTAATCAAATAAAAATTGGCATTATATTAAAATTTGTTAAATTTTTAGAGTTTCAAAAAAATTACATCATGTTTAAAGGTGATTTATGAGAATTGTGGTACATGAAGTATGATTAAATTTTAGGTGGTCTATGATGGATTTGCATACAAGAGATGGATTTACAAATGGGAGATGGCTTACTAAGTGGCCGCTTAGCTTTAATTGGGAGTTTATATGGTGTTATGCCCTGGAGCATTGGATATCTCTAGAGAGCTCAATGATGTTCTACATGATGGGCATGTGTAAATGGTTATTTCTAGGAGAAGGATCTACTTAGGAGGAGAATTTTTTTGTGTAGATGAGAAGAGAATTAAGCCCTAGACAACACATGGTAGCTTGGATGTTTGCATGGAGGCTTGGAGTTGGTTTGGGGACACTTGAATTACAACAATGTTCATGCCAGGGGAGCGGACCTAGTGGAATACATGGTTTAAGAGGTTAGTTGGAGTCATTGGAGGCTTGGAGGAGGAGCATTTGAAACACCTCATGGAACACCCTTAGATTTGAAGCCTTGCTTGTCGATGACACCACCTTGGAAGTTGACATGTGTACTTTTGGAATGTAGTGTTCCACATGTGTGAACCTACATGTGTCTTTGTAGGTTGCTTGTAAGGGAATTAGCCCACATATATATTGTTGGCCCCCCTTGCCAATAAACACTCACTTATTCATTTTTGTTAATTATTTTGTATAGATGTGATCAAGAAGAAAGAGCACATCTCTCTCTCTCTCTCTCTCAATTTCTAGCGTTATCTGAGCATCTTAGAGCATATTAAAAACTATGGTTAGGGTTTCATCCTTGGAGATTAAGGTTTTAAGATGAAACCGTAAGTTGTACTTTGTTGAAATAAAGAAAAAGAGATCTCTTCCTTTGTTGAAATGAAGAAGCATGGGAGAAATATTGTCTTCGAAGACATGGTTATTGGATTTGCTTTGTGTGATATAATATTTTCACCGTTTTCCTACCAAAGGTTTGTGATAAAGTTATGGTATGCAGATAAAATTCATCTTTATATGGTTATATATTAATTAGATAAATGGCATATTTGGTTTCTATTTATGCATATTCTTCATAGTTTGTAATTCCAACATAATGATATATATGGTTGATTTAACATAAACTAGCAATTGCACCAGATGTTGCAAAGGAAACGCCGTAAGTAGATAACATAATATGGAACTTGCATTAAGAATAAAATTGTGTTTTGCATTCAAGACAGGGTTTTACTCATCATTAATAAAATATGTATTAGAAATAATAACACCTCAATGAGATTTTGTCAGTTATTTTCTTAGAAATGTGAAACTTCTTTTTCCTTGTAGCAACTTGTTAAATAACTTTTTAAATGACATACTTTCCATAAATTGAATCCTTGGGAGAGGAATGGCCCTAAAAGAATGAGAATGAAAACTACATCTAGTTTCTCGAAACTACACATGTACACATATTTTTCTTTTTCCTTGTAACAACTTGTTAATTGACATACTTACCATAAATTGAATCCTTAGCAGAGTGGCCCTAAAAGAATGAGAATGAAAACTACATCTCTCTCCCCCTTCCTCTCCTTTTCTCTATTTCTCTCTTCCCATAACTCTATCTTTCTATGTCTTCTTCCAAATCTCACTCCTCCTCACACTCTCTCTCTGTTGATATATGTATAAATATGTATATTTCTCTCTAATCTTCCCTTTATTGATCCCCTCCATGTAAGTCTCTATCTCTCTCCATTTGTCACTTAGAAATTAAATAACCAAGAAATGAAAGGAAAATATTGAAAACACAAAAAAACATTAAACAAGAGAGACAAAGATATAAGTGGAAGGAATAAGGGAAAACAAAAATGGAAAGAAGGACTACAATCACTAAATTTGAAGCAAGTAATATTAATAGTATTTCTATTAACAATATTAATTTTAATATCATTAATACTATTAATGATATGGTTAATTTTTTATTTTTATTTTTTAATTTTAATTTTATTAAAAAGACTTTACAACCCTCAAATTCTTTTTTAATTTAAAGAAAAGAGAATTATAATTACTTAAATTTCTTAAACATTAATTAAGCTATTTTATAACCTTTACTTTAATAAGTAATTGTGATTAAGCTATTTTACAAACATCTACTTTAATAAGTAATTTATTTAGATAGACCCACTGATTTATATCCAATTTAACAATTTGTACACTAAATATAAAAATACAAAATTTATTTGACATGCAAATATACATTTTAAGTGGAAATGTAGCAAAAACAATGTAATCAACCTTATGAAAGAAGTAAATGCAACTTTATGACGATCGTTCTTGAAGGAAATAAAATAAGTAACGTGAGGAATTAACCAGACATTAACGATCTCATAACCTCTTCCGATAATAGCAAAATATTCAATTATAGCAAATGCTATGGTTATTGAATTATAGTAAGTGCTATGGTGTAACGAACTTTTGGATTGCAAGGAAGGTTACTTTAAAACTTTGAGTTACTTTACAACTTTGAATTTGTTGCTCTTCAACATCCATAGATCTTGTTGAAGCTACGTTCCTCTTGCTATTGGAAACGAGTATATCAAATAATGGTCTCTTTCAACTATTTCATAACCATTTAACCTATTTCCTTTCATGTATATACAACTCTCGATACACATATTAAGCATAAGCATAAATATTAATAATAAAAGAATGAAAATTGGAGGCACGTACTTAAAAACACATTATTCCTGAGCGATTTTCAAAATACGTTGATTCAAATGTACATGTAAATTTTTTTTTTATCACTTTACGCACAATCTTGCTTGGATATTATAAAAGTAAAGAGGGGAGAAGGGAGGCCTTAAGACCACATACATCATATATTAGAAATACATGTGAACACCAAATTTACTAAGGGCTAAAATGTAAAACCAGCCTGAGCCTGTTCAAGTATCAACCAGTCAATGTCATTTGACAGTAACGTTAAACTACCCTCGCACTTTATATAAGATGATCACATCCGCATGAGATATGTTGGGAAACAATTGCCTGAATTCTCTTCAACAGTTTTAGCAAAGCATGATATAATTTGCACGGAAGTGAAAACATGAACAACTGTAGGTATACGCAATAAGTAGATTGGATAGCTAATATATTAAATGAAAAACTGAACAATCATAACAATGCAGTTTCCACAGCTTATATGCTATATAAATTTCCCATTTCTACCGAATATTTTATCATAATTATTTAAGACAGATCTTGTAGTCTGATCCGATATTAGCATAGCACTGGAAGGATGCCACGATCTGTCTATCAAATATGTCTATATATCTCAGTAGAATCGAGCCGCATGTCATGCATCTGCATTCACTCCATTTTATTCTATAAAATGTACACACTCTGCGTCTCTATCGTGCTCCTGCAATAAAATAAACAAAAGTTTAGCATTAGATATACGATGCAAAATAAAAGTTGCAGAATGCGGGAGAGAGATATGAGTGTTGGGTGTGTAGAAGTAGAGGAGCCCAGAGAACTTACTGTATCAGTGATGAATGAGAGGAGGGGCGGGGCGGATGCCACTATGGGGAATATGAGGGGGTTGAGATTTGTAGAAGTAGGGAGACTGGGATGGAGGTTTAATGGGATAATGGGGTTTACCCGGTGGAGAATGGTGGCGTCCATCATGTACTGGCTTGGGGGGCTGATGCATCCCAACCAGAGGAGCATGGGAAAAATATAGTGATGGAGGGTGGGCAAAATCCAGAGGATGTGGGGGAGAAGTAGGTGGCTTCATGTTGTGTCGCGGAGCGTTAGAGAATTTGAACCTACACGCATGCGTTGGACAATTTGAACCATCACGCTTCGCTTTCCTGTAGCAGGCCAGCCCTCCTCAAAATCAATATACTGCAGAGGTAATGGCGGCTTAGGGGGGCCGGTGGAGGCATCCGAAACCATGGAAGAATCCTTCCCGTCGCTTGTAACGCTCTCCGCCTGATAATCATAAGTTGGGTACCTGTCAGCAGCCTCTTTATACTGAAATTTTTTCTGCTGCAATTGCTGAATATCAAACTGGTTGGCTGTGTTTTCATCACTCCAGCAACTTATAGACTGATCCAAATACATCGTCCATCCGGACTCCGAGATCTCATTGCTCATGTTGTCCTCATTTTCACTTTTCAAATGCAGTGTTATTAGGTCCAGGTTCTGCAAATGTAGGAGGGATTCAGTTATGCCGTATGCCATTTATTCTGAACCGATTTCTGTAACCGTTTCAACCCGACGGAAGATAATGATTTAATCGTCTAACATTTGATCGGACAGTGCAGACAAGTCCACGGTGGCATTTAGCTATGTTGTTTTCAAATAAGTACGACTTACGTCGTAATTAAGAATAAATGTGTTAATTTAAAAATCACAAAAAGCAAAATTTCTACATTACATTAAAAACTATTTTACACCAAAACATTTTTACAAAAATCACCATGGAAATAATTTTTTAATAAACAATAAATAAATTTGACGTTGCTTACAATCAACAATACAATTCTACAACTTGCATGGATTGTTTTTATAATATAAACTCTCTTGTTAAATGAGTTAGTCAAGCAATTAAGTGTGAGTCCGCGATATTTCTAAAAATATGCTTTTAAAAAGTTCTTATTAATTCTAGATATCTTGGGTAGTCCTAGATAATTCTATAAAATTATTCGTCCATTGTAAGTCCATTATAAAATATATTTAATACTAGAAATACAAGCAATGCCCATAAGTTTCCAATTTGTTTTATTTTTTTATTTTTTTATTTTTTTTATTTTTTATTTTTTATTTTTTATTTTTATTTTTATTTTTATTTTTATTTTTTATTTTTTATTTTTTATTTTTTTATTTTTATTTTTATTTTTATTTTTTATTTTATTTTTTTATTTTTATTTTATTTTTTTATTTTTATTTTTTTATTTTTTATTTTTTAATGGTTGTATAAAGTTTAATATATTTGAAAGTTTAATTACACCGATAGGCATTCTATTGTGGGGTTCTTATTGGTGACACTGTTGAGATTCGTCGTCCTCAATAGTTTTCGCCACGAATCCCAACAGTGTCACTTCGTACAAGAGCTTTACTTATTTTCTCGTGTACGAACCTCAGATTTACGAACAAAGTACATCTCATTTACGAACTTGAACTCTCAGATTTACGAACCTAAACCAACAGTGTCACTTCGTACCAGAGATTTACTTATTTTCTCGTGCTTCGAACAAATTCCATCTCATTTACTAACCTGAACTCTCAGATTTACGAACCCATCTCTCGGATATGGAATCTAGATGAGAACTAATTTGTTGCATCTAATTTACGAACCTATTGCATCTCATTTACGAACCTTGAAGTTTCAGATATGGAGTATAGAGTATAGATCAGAACTGATATGTTGCAGTAAAAAAAACTACTGCACCCACATCAAATCCCTCATAACTAAACATAATGAAACCAACCAACTAAAAACAGATGTGAGAAAAATAAGATATATTTCCCCAATTTTTCAAATCAGACATATTTCCTCAATCTTTCTTTGAAGCATATACAACTTTGCAGACATTGCTCCTAAACTCTTCCAAAATGCTTCTACATAGCAGCCATTTGTCTTTCTCAACGTAGAACATACATCATCTACACTTTCCCACTTCCCCTTCCCCAGTCAATTATATGCTTACCATACATAGAATCATAGAATGCAGTATGATAATTTGTCCTTATTTATGCCTCTGATTATATCCTTCACACACTAATAATGCCCCAATGCAGGGAACATGTTTTGATCTTTTCGCAGTGCATTTCAAACCACCCGAAGTCCACCATTCGAACAGCCGAGGAAAATCCCTTCAAACCTCCCAGAATCAACCATTCGAACAACCTAGGAAAATCCCTTTGTGAATGAGGCAGCTTGCAACACACAAACTATCAATCCCTGAAACAAATAGACTTTAATCAAAAGTACATGGAAGCTATAAATGAACTGAAATCTTGTTTTTTTAAGGATTTTCATATTTCCTCCCAAAGAGTTAACCAAGGATTTGTATTTTCCTGTCCCTTTTTCTCAACAACAACCACAACTAGCGATCAAGAAATTTAACTAATCCCATCAAATATTGTTTGTGTCTAGAGAATGGAAATGTAGTTGAAATAAAAAAACATAATCGAGATAAAAAATAAAAAATTACCCAATTATTGTCGATACTTCTAAGGATGTAGATGCAAATATTTGATATGTTGCTACTACACTTCTCAATGCAGGCAGATGCAACCACCATTTTAGCCACAACATCATCGATTTGCAAGCTGATACTTCTGAGGATGTAGATGCTAATATCAAATCTGTTTCTGCTACACTTCTCAATGGAGGTGGAGGAAACCACCATTTGAGCCACAACAAAATTGACATTGCAACCTCAGTGCGGTTTGAATATAAAAAATGAAACCCCCAGACTTTGTTCAAAATGCATGACGTCTGCGGCTGATATTTCCATTTTTTTAACAATTCAGCGATTGTTCAAAATTTGTTGTTTTGGTGTCTAAAACTAGGTTGTTATAGCCTGATGGATTATGAGAAACTAGATATTTGTACAGTGACTCTTGGGATTATTAATAAATTTGAAACTACTTGTCTATGAGAAAACTCTCTGCTACATACTTGTCACTTAACTTATAAACCGACCACTTCTGTCCTACATTACATGACACGAAGTGCGCGTTTCCTGATTTAAATATCCATAGGAGATCAAAATGGAGTTGGTCTAGAGGTTCTGTGTTGCGGTATTATTGATGTCCTACTCCCAAAATTTTATGCGCGACATGTGTCTAAGGAATTTTTTTCAGCGTTTAGCATTATCCCAATACTTCTTGTAAACCAGTCAACATATGTCAAATACATTTCGAGTCGGCGTTGGATTCAATTTTATTGTCGTAGTAAGACTTTCAATTCTTAGTTTTATTCGCATTACATACTAAGGGAGACACAGAAGGGAGCTAAGTGAAACCATGTCTGGCACTTTACTAGTATCTCGAAAGAGGTCACTTTCTTATCAATAAGATGCAAAAATTACAAAACCACCCACTCCTAAGGGGTTCAGCCCTTATAAGTCAATAGTCCCTTTTTCTCCAACAAGAAGTTCTGCTAATCCAAATCTTGGTCTAGAGGCATCTGTATTCATTTCATTTAATGGTTGTGAGTGGGTGGAGTTTCTTTTACAAGAAATGCAGAATTTGATATGGATGATACATTTGTTACAAAATAAATGGAGGCGCTTGAAAAGGTCATAGTTAATCGCACAACAAGAGATTTTATTCATGCTGAAAACTTGCAAAAGGAAAATGAAGTACTGAAGCAACAAGTAGAAAGCATTTCTCGTGATAATATTATTCTCAAGCGAGCAGTAGCCATACAACACCAACATCAAAAGGAGCATGATGAAAGAAGTCATGAATTGGAGTGTGTGAAGCAAATTTTATCACAAAGAGAAGAACAATTAAAGATTTTATAGTTGAATAATTATGCTCTCACATTGTAACTTTTTTGGGATGAGGAGAGTACCCTCATTCCTGGATGCTTTCACCCTGATGTTTTCTGAAATGTTAATCTACTTTGGTCCATTTTTAGTAATCAATCCCCAATCATGGGAGTTATGCCTTGGTACCAAGGAGACTAATGGGAGCAAGGGAACAAATAATACCATTCTACTTTTACTATTCAATACCAATTCCATGATAATCGAGCTGATAAATTACAATATCTTATCATGCACATCCATCACTACTCAGGCATTCAATCCAACTAGTTAAATGCATGACAATATTCCACTATATATGCTTATTTTTCGTCAATCGCTTAGGCAAGTAACACTTCATTGTTTCTACGATGTTTTCTACTATTTCACGCATACGAAAAGCCAGAGGTTTCCTTGTAACCTCAATATTTGAAATTTTTCCAAAGCCCCAAATGAATCTGGCAGAATGGAAATATGGTTGCAACTCAAGCCTAACTCCATCAAGCACACCAAATGGCTTATCGATTCTGGTATATCCACCAGATGGTGAATGTTCTTGCTGGCGTCGAGGAATACCAGATTTTTAACGTCACTAATTTCTCCAGGGAGACATCTAACATTGAAATATACATTCGTCACATAAGTCTTTAAATCCTCATACTTCCTAGCAAAAAGATGCTTATACCATCTAAATAGCTTGATATCCTCTCCTCTCTGCAGGATAAAGAGTTTTGGATAAGTTCATAAACTAAGCTTTCCTCTATCTCTATATTGTAGCCGTAGACTACCTTAGATATTTTTGGTTTATGGGATATAATTTTAATAAAATATATAAATAAAAGTACAGCTTTAGAAAGCTTATAATTTTAGAGTTGAAAGTGGTTTTTAACGTGACTCTACGATCACCATGTTAGGAAAGGTAGATTAGGTTGTTGGTTTGTATTAGGTTTGGTTATATCTTCTTCACTATCTAAAAATTAATTAGCATGTTGGTATTCTCATTCACTATGGTTGAGAATTTTTTTATTAATTAATTATTTTAAAAATATGTTTAAAATAAGAAGCTTGTGTATGATCTTAATGGAGTAAAATAAGTGATTATGATTATAAAGTTTAAGGATTCAACAACATATATTTCCAAGTTGATATCACCATGGTTCACTTCCATGTAAACAATAGTAATGTTTTTTTCTTTGCGGTTTGGAAAGTGGGACTACCCAAAGGATTTAAAGTGATGACCTTAACGTCAAGGAATGACCTTAACCTCAAGGAGTGCCTTAAATGTACAACCAATCACTTTATATTCGAAGTCTTGTTGGGGTAGACAATAACATATCCCAAAATTCATTCATATATTTTTAAAAATTTAGGTACTTGGTTTGGAAAATTTATTTTACTTGGTTCACTATTAGGTTGGAACCCCCAAAAATTTTCAAAATTTTGATATACAATCCCAAGATTAAGGATTGGTACTTAGCAAAATATTTGGTGCACCCAAATTCAAGCTTAATATCATAATGGAACCCCTTCCCTTTAAGATATAATTCCCAAGCAATGGTATTTCTTAGCGTCAAAAAGAAACATATATTCATATTTCCTTGTGATGTTTAACCCTAACTTTTCCATGACTAACAATGACATCAAATAATATAAGGCCCTAGAGTCATATAAATCTTCTTCTTCTTCTTCTTCTTTTTTCCTGAATTAAGAAGGACTGGTTCTATTAAAAGCTCATAGTACAAATAGAGTTACAATCATGACAAGTAGGAAATTGGGGGAGCATGAAGAAATTAGTGATCCGCTATGGTTCCACGGTGCTGTCAAGAGAAGCAGAAGAAGAGCAAGAGGATTTGAGAAGACAGACAAAGAGCTCTATCCAGAGAGGTTGGAGTCCATAATACGAATTTTCTTCCCTTTCTTTTTTGTGACTTTAACCCAGCCGTAAGGGGGATGGGTGGATTGAAACCACTTGTATATTGTTGTTGGTCAATGGATGAGCATCTTTGTCCGAGTCGGAGGAGTTGGACTCATGCATGCGTTTCTGGAGATTCGATGAGGTAGGGGGCCTCTCGGGGACGGTCGAGGAATGTGATTGCTGTTGAGTATCAATCTCATCCTATGATTCAACCATTTCATCATCTGAGCTGGAGGACTCAATGTTCTCCATGGGAGGCGTATTAAAGGGTTTCCAGCTTTTATACTTCGGTTTTCATGTACTGCTTTTCTATTGGGTTAGAAACTGAGCACCAGAATTCTGAAGATGTTTGGTTTGATGGCAATGCCGACATCGGAACGTTGTGTTTTAATAGTCTAAAGTCTGTGACCATGAGAGATCCCTGACTTTGAGAATGATTTGGTCAGGTAAGCCTTTGTTGATGTCAATATTGGCACATATTTTTTCATAGGTGTAGAGGCCCTTCAAGCCTCTCGGGGGATCTGTAGCAAGAAAGCATCCCAAAGAGTTTCCAATGGATTGGAAGACCGTACAGTGCCAAAGGTGTGCGGGTAAATTAGGAAGCCTAACCCAGATCAGAAGTTTGGTGATGACTACCATGGATGGATCAAAGTCTGGGAACCAGGGGGTTAGGAATAACCCTGCTTTACCCTAGAACCAAGGACCACCTATGAGGGTTGTTTGGTATTCCTTGCTGTCAGCAAAAATAACGATGAAGAAGCCATTGGAGCACATAAGACCTTGCAGTTTTTTGTCATAGTGGAGTGGATCCAACTGTATAAGTATTTTGTACAAGGCCAGAGTCCATTGAATCTGCAGATGAGGGCATATTCTGCATAGAATTGTAGCTGCTCTTCTAGATCTGGGTGGGAGATTTCTACTGAAGGCACTTCCTCCATTTTTTCTACCAAGAATGGCTTGGGAGCCTCTGGAGGAGGGGCAGAATGTTTGGAGGGTTGAGCATTGAAGGCTTCTTTGTACGAGAAACCCTTGGGAGCAGAGGTTTGGCCTACTGCTCCACCCCTCAGACGGAGGGAAATGTTTACCGTATCATTCTTTTCAATGTTGTAAAAATAAAGAGGGAGGCGATTATCGAGTTGTTTACCTACATGAAGAAGACGCAGAGATGAGGAGGGGATCCCCAGCTCGAGTTCCAGGGCTTTTGAGAGGTGAAGCACCACGTTTGCGGATTGGACCTGTTAGGGTCCTATAATAATAGGGTTCATAAAATTTTGAATTGACTTTGATAAGTCTTGTAAATATTTACATACCTTGTTTTCTGCAATTTGTTTTCCCATATTTTGAAAAGATAAAATATAATAAAAAATCAAAAAGAGGGTAAAAAGTCCTAAAAGAAAGATCAAAGGACTTAGAAAAATATATACCCCAAAAGAAAAGAAATAAAACCTGAAAGTGAGCAAGTCCAAATGCCACTACTTTTACTTTTTACTGCAAAAATAATGATTATGAGCAGAGTGTCAATAAATGCCATAATCCGTGATCAGTTAAATAGTTTACTCTTAACTGTTCATGTTTCAATTTCATGTTTTAGATAGTGAATAAAGATTTGTCAAACAGTTTAAACTTGACAAATCAGTAGATAGGTAGAGAATAATGAGGAGCTCAATAGTTTAATCCGAGCCCTCAGATGAAATAAGGTAGATTTAGATTAGTTTTATGCTTCGAAAGAAAATGTTTTAAGGTTGCAAGCCTAAATGCACCTGCAAAATGAAGAAAAAATGTTAGAAATACAAGTTAGGTAGGTAGAAAGCAGTGGAGCAATCATGTAAATAATACATCATCTGGAAAAATCACTAATTTCCCCTCCCCCATGAGTGTTCAGTATTCTAAGCTATCAGTCAAACATGCTCAAAGCATTTCTCTGACTTTTGTTGGGATCGGACCCAAGGCTCTATGACTGGTTAGTTGAAAATAGTGAGTTCTTATGTTAAATTCCCATTTATCATCATTTACCTTCATTCGTGTACTAAAACCCCTTTTTCCTAAGTAAAAACACACTCTTGGTTAGTAAAATTGTAACCCTAGAATAATTAACTCCATCCCTTTATGAACATTCATAAAAACCCACAAAATCACATTTATCCTAAGTATTATTCAAAGAAATATAAATATGAGCAAATGTTTGATTAATTTATATTTGGAGATAATGTGTACTTGGTTTTACATTTCACTCCCCTCTCATATTAACTTTTAATATATTTTATTTAATCCCTAAGAAATACCCTTTCCTAGTTATTAATTCCCTCATACTAATAAACCCCAAAAACTCACTATTATAATGTTTATGACCAAAGTCTATTACCCATGTGTGCAAATAAAAATTCCAAGTTATAAAGCCCTTTGGTCTAAACTATCTCTATTTTTATCCCGCCCTATAGTTTTTAAACTATCAAAAATGGTTGAAAACTATATAAATACAATGTATAAACCCCTCCCGCTTATGTTTTATTAAAATTATTTATAACAAATGTTTTAATAAAGACCTTAACACTGCCATATATATATATATATATACCATGTCTAAAGCCCGCCACCTTGTATATAAATTAAAACATTATCATAATGTTTTAAGCCATAATTAATCCCGCCGCTATATTTAAATAAAACATTGCACATATGTTTTAAACCTATACTTCTCTATTTTATTTTAAAGGTTTAAATACATACTACACCCTTCCGCTGCAGCTAATCCAACCTAGTCTCACCTTTCTGCTCGACGCAGCTCCCGAACAAATCTCCACCTTTCGCTTCAAAGCTTTTAATCCGACGATTGAGAAGCGATATCGCAAAGGTAACATGCCCGACCGCTCCATTGTAAAATCCATGCGAAATGGGAAATTTCGCAATAAACCCTCCCCTCCACGTGGCTTTTTATGGTTGGATCGCGCGGGTTTTCATTAAAATTGCTTACCACTTAAACTTAATGCGATAAACCACTGGTTTTATGCCCCTGTGTAAATTCAAAACCGCTTCCCGCCTCGCATTCAATGCAAATGCATATTGTTTAATAAAACCTTTGTAAACGTGTTATTTCATTATCTTTGCGTTTAAACCATTGTTTGCCCTCTCGACTGTATAAACCTGCACAGAGCCCCTTGATAGCCATTTCCTGCTATTTTTACACCCAAAACCTCTGAAATTGCGCAAGAACCTTTAAAAACTGCTGAGGAGTCGCACTTGCTCCTGATCAACCATTGAAAGTCGTCAATTCAACGAGAAGACTGAATAAAACCCTGTTAAAACCTATACCTGCGTCAAAAACAGGTATTTTTCTAAGAATTTAACCTGCAACTCAATTCAAAAACCTTTTAAAAAAGAGAAAAGTGCCCTAAGATTAAGAAATTAATAAATTGATTAAATTTAACTGCCCAAAAAGTCCCATAAATAGGCAAAATCCTAGCAAAATTTTCCCAAGAACCCTAGTTGTCTATTTCGCACCATTTTCAAGGAAATTGATCAATTACTTACATTTTTTTTATCAATTTCAAGCTTTAAAAGGCCAGAAATCCTCTGCAGGTACCCTATATCTTCTGAAAAACATTTTTTATCAGAGTTTTAGCCTAATTTGTAGTCAAAAGACTCAGAAAACCCCTGTTTTCTATTTTAGACCAATTTTAAGCCTCAGAACTTCATTTGAGAGACCTAATTGAGCATAAAAGCCAAAGAATCATTCTATCTTGCTGAATTTGCCTAATCTAGCCTCTATCATAATAAAATTACCTCTGCAAACAGTTTAAACTTGCAGAAGTCTACAAAAATGCCTAAAAAACAGAGTGGGAACAAATCTGAAGGTTCAAAGACTCCTAAAGCTACTCTTGCCATGACTCCAAATATTGCCATTGTAGTCAACCCATTGCAGCCTCTAGTTGTTGATATTGAGTATATTCCTTTAGTAGACATTGACTACAAAATAGCTGATCCTATAATTGAGTTAAATTTGTTAGATATACACAACTGGTGTTTTGAAAAATCCCTAGATGATCAAGAAGATGTTCACATATGAGAATCCAATTTGCCCAAATATGTAGTCCCCCTTGTTAAACACCATGTTAAACACACACATGGTGTACGAGGAAGATGAACACACACACACAATGAAAGATAAGCGTGAGGCTTTCTTATTTTCCATTATACAAAGATGTACATTTATAGTACAATGGTGTGACTTTTGGTTTCACATTCCAAGGTCACTGGGACTCCATTGTGACTTTTCTCATTCCACACCTACCCATGTAGGATTAGGTGTTCCAACATCCGCCCTTAATCCGAAGGGGTATGTGTGAGTCCAAGAAAAGAGTTGTAATACAAATATGCAAGGTATACATGGCAGCACTTGGGCTGAATCAACTCTCTGAAATGTTGGAAAAAAGAGGTGGTTTAAGGATGACCACCAACACTGAAATGCAAAACTTGTTGCAGTTCTCGGAACTCTTCCAAAACTGGCAAGAAGCTGAAGGCTTCTGCTAGAGGAATTGTCCCTCATAAAAAAGGGAGACCTTCAACCTGAAAGAAGGGAGGTTTACTATCTGTGATGGTTTTAGGATTACCAACAACTCTGGAATGCTTGAAGCATTTCCTGGAACTCAACCAAAGCTGGCAAGAAGCTGAAGGCTTCTGCTAGAGGAAGTGTTCCTCATATGAAAGAGAGACCTTCGACCTAAATAAGGGAGGTCTACTACCTGTGATGGTTTTAGGTTATCCACCAACCAAAGATGATGGTTTTAGGTTATCCACCAACCGAAGGCATGCTCATGGGCATCCGTGTCTCTGGCTACATCTCTAAATCCGGAATGACGAATTGTGGCTCAGGCTCGCTTGAACTGCTGGCTACAACTCTGAACATGGAATGAGAGATTGTGGCTCAGGCTCGCTTGATCTGTCGTCGAAGCTTGTATATGACCACCATTTTCCCCCCTGTCGGGGACAAGGTGAGATGATGGCGAAAACTCAACTGCAAGTTTGCTCAATATGCGTGAACAAGTTCTAACATGTGTCGTAAACATCTTCTTGGCTGCTGATGCCCATTGCCAAGAAGCGATCCATCCAAGATGAATCTTGGTTCTTGCAGGAGGCTTGTTTCTGAAGCATCTATCTGAAGAATGGGTGTGCCGACCACAGTGCTTGCATGGATGAAGATCAAAACAATGATCTTTCATATGGCCAACTCGATCACAGTGTTGGCATTTTACGATCTGTGATTGTTGTTGTGGAGCAGGATTTGGAACAGCTGCAGGTGAACTGTCATACAGGAATCCGAAACTCTTAAATATGATGGGCTTGGTGTAGTCTGGAATATGAAAGGACACATCCTTGTCATATCCAAGACCAGTTCGGTGCTTGTTGTGGACAAGCTCTTCCCAAGGTCTGATGATGGGCTTGAGAAGTGCAGGTTGAACTGCTGCATCTGCATGTAAATCTGCTGAATGTGAATCATCTGGAACTTTATCTTCTTTCCTCTAATGAGAGTCCTTCACAATCTTCTGAACAGAAACAGGTTCAGAATGGTGACTCTTTTGCTGAAGTTCATCTTGCTGAAGCTGAGTTTCCAACTGCAAAAACTCAATCTTTTCTTGTGCATCTAGCAAACAACTTTGAATGTTACAAAGAGCATTCTTGCTCTTTTTTATCACATCATCAACATTTGAATGAATGAGGTTACTCAACAACTCTAATGCCTCATTGATTTTAGCCATTTTTCAACAAATTAGGCTCAAAAAATGAAAGGGTGTCGGCTTCAACCGAAAATGCACCCGTTTACAATGTGATTCAACAACAAATACAAATGACTCCAAGGAATTCTCAAAGCACAAAATCTGCTCCTCAAATGATGGAGGGCAATCAACAATCCAACAACTCAAATTTACACTTCAAGTCTTAATTGAAACTATGAATGAAGATGCAAATCAATGTCAGTTCAATACAATATTTCTGCAAAATATGTGCAGCTGAAAACACTTGTGCAAGAGGCCTTTAAGGCAGCTGAATTTTCCTTTAAAGAGCTATTTTGCAATGATGGCAAACTTGTCTTCTCATGTAAAATTCTTCAGAAAATCACCCTTATGCCACAAATCACACAATGTCAAATCTTCTCTTTTCACTATGTATGTTTACTGTCTATTTGATCACATGTCATTTCTCATTTACTGCTGTTCATTTTCTCTATCTGCTCTTTCTCTCTTCCTCTCTCTCTGCTGCTTCTTTTTTTTTTTTAATTAATTAAAAAATAGATTAATGGGAATACTTTAAAATGGAGGGGAAGGGGATTAATTAAAAAGAGGGGGAATTTAAAAAAGGATGGGAAATTTATTTGAAATGGGAGGGGGCTTAAAACAAATTTAAAAAAGGGAAGGGAATTAATAATTAAAAATGGGAGTAATTTTAATTGGGAGGGGGAGATAGGGTATTATATAGGGGAGGGGGTGTATCTTTAAAAAAAAATAAAAAAAATAAAAATAAAAGAGGAGGGGCAGACATATATTAAAATGAAATTAAATATGAAAATTAAAAAGGGAGGGGAATGTATTGAGATGGGAAAGTGGAGATTTTAAAGAACTAAAGGAATTTTTTTTTTATTTTAAATAATAATTAAAAATAATAATTTATGGAGAGAATTTTATAAAAATGAGAGGGGGGTTAACTATAGAAATGGGGGGTGGTATTTAAAAAAGATTTTAAAATAAAAAAAATGAATTTTAGGGAGGCGTGAGGGTCGTGGGTGGGAAGGGCATGTGGGAAGGGAGGTAGGGAGAAGCTGTGAGGATTTTGGGGTTTGAGTGGGAGTCGATAAGGTGTGAGGGTGTGGAAAAACGCAGGTAGAGAGGCTGAGAGTAAAACACAGGTCGTGGAGGAGGGGCGTTTGATTAATGCGTATGGCAGGGGCGTAAGGGAAGCCGCGGGAGGATATGCGTGAGTTGAAGGGCCAACGCAGTGGGTTGGAGCGTTGTGTGAGTGGTGAGGGAGTTGTGCGTAGGCAGACGGGGTGTGGGCTGTAAGTTGTGTAATGAGTTTGGGTGAGGTTAGAGGGAGCACTGTGAGCGCCGTTAAGCCGGAGGGATAAGGAAGGTAGTGAGGTCGTGTTGCAGGCGTGGGTTTAAGGAGTAAAGGGTAGCGCGTTGGGTGGAGAGTTGAGAGTTTAAGGGTGCGATAGGTAGGTGCCGTGGGTAATGGTGACAATCAAATGAGAGGGCGGCCGTTGCAGTGAGGGGGAGGGCATAGTTTAGGGAGAGGTCGATTGCAAGTGAATGTGAAGGCCGTGAAGCTGTGGCAGAGGGGCGGATGAGAGGGTAAGAGTATTGCAGAGCGTAAGGCAGATGTGGAAGCGTATGTGCGTAGGGAGTGAGAGCTGTAGGGCGTAGGGTAGTGTAGAGCAGAGACGTGTATTGAGTGAGGGAGTATTGCAGGGGAAGGGGCCGAGTTGCAGAAATAATATATATATATATATATATATATATATATATATATATATATATATATATATATTTTTTTTTTTTTTTTTTTTAAGACAGAAGAGTAGAATAACAGAGGATTTTTCCTTCCAGCAACAGAATATTGGATAAATGCAGAATTAGAGGTTTGCAGAAAACTCAGAAATCTTTCAGTGCAAACTTAGAAATCTTTCCAGTAGCCCAGCAACAGGAAAATGGACTTTAAAAATGCAGAATTTTAAGTAGGCATACACAGCAAGATTTTTCTGGAAATTATAGCAGTGAAAATCCAGAATCTTCTGCAGAAACCCAATATAAATAGTATCCAATAGCTCTTCAAATTGCAGATTTTAATAAGCAGAAATTGCAAAGAAAAATTAGAATGAAAACCTTTAGATGGGAAGTTCTGCCTTTCTTCAAAGCCAATGCCTGAATGCTGCTCCTTCTCCAAAACCAATTTCTGAATAGCGGCAAAAACACTGCTGCAGAAACTCTGAGTGCTGCAAAAATGTCAAGAATTTTTGCAGATATGCACATGCCATAAACACAAATGGCTCACTCAATTTTGAGCTGGTTATGGACGTATCAGCTCCGATACCATGTTAAACACACACATGGTGTATGAGGAAGATGAACACACACACACATGGTGTATGAGGAAGATGAACACACACACACAAGAGACTCAACACACAATGAAAGATAAGCGTGAGGCTTTCTTATTTTCCATTATAAAAAGATGTACATTTATAGTACAATGGTGTGACTCTTGGTTTCACATTCCAAGGTCACTTGGACTCCATTGTGACTTTTCACATTCCACACCTACCCATGTAGCATTAGGTGTTCCAACACCCCTGACTCATCCTTGTCGAGAAATTATCAAACTGTGTCACCAGTACTACATTCCTGAATAGAGAGCTATTGTCAATGAAAACAAAGAGGTCCTATTTACCATTACAACAGAGTCTATAAACCAAATGATGCAGCTTCAACTAGACCCTCAATTAGTACCATTATCTATTGAAGCCCTCACTACGTTATACATTAACTTAGACTTTCCTAAAAGGTTTATGATTTTCTAGACTTTCATGCCTCTGCATGTTGAAATTTCAAAATTAAACCCTCCATATTCAACTGGCAAGTTCCCTGAAGGTTCAAGGCATGTTATCTCCATGCTTTCCTTCATACTTGGGTATTTCACTGATGAACATATTGATGAGTCAATATTGGGATTTTTGTCTACATTTTCTCCAAGATAGTCATCCTCAGTTATATTTGACTATGCTCGTTTTATAGCTGATAGCATTCACTATCAATTGTCTAATTTGCAGCTGGAAGGGGTATTCAGATATACCTCCTATCTTTTCCACTTGTTTCTATTTTTCCAATTAGAGAGCTTTCCAATTTCACTCCAGAAATTGGATATAGAAGGAAAACCTCTATCAGTTGTCTTCTGGACATCTATACTCAGAAAAGAAGGAACATAATTCAGTTATTCAGAGTTTGCAGAGTTGTTTGTACATCCATTGACCACCATCTTGACAAAAGTAGAGCAGCGTAGAATCAGTGAGGAAATGAAAAGAATCTTACAGCTATCAGAGAAAAGCAAAGTAGGAGATTGATATTTATATAAGAAATTCACTTAAATTAGAGTTTTTGGTTCTAACTTGTTGCCCTGCAAGTTATCTAAGCATCCATCTATGAGGATATTTGCCTTAGAGTACATTAGGCAGATCCTGAATTCAGATTCAATCAATTTTATGGCAGCCAAGAAAAAAACCTAATTTAAACTCAAAAATCAAATTGGGCCTTTCATATGTAATCAAAGAGAAGCAGAAAAGGAAGCAGCAAGTCAATTACAGGAACACAAATTAGAAAAAAGCTTCCCATGGAATTATGATCCACAAGGGATCTTAAATAAACTGAGGGTAAAACATAAATTGACACCCTTTATCTATGAGTCAAAGCCAGATATAGAGAAATTTGCTAATCAAATTGAGTGGATTGAGAATACTTTAACAAAGGCAGCAAGCCAAAGGAATACTAGTCACCCTTTGGAAGTTGCCAAACAGCCAGAAACATCCACTAAAAGAATCAGGGAAGAAGGAGGTTATACTGTAGAAACTGCCTTAGAGACAAAGTTTTAAATCATCTACAACAAGAGGCCAAAACTGGATACAGCAACTAAAGGCAAGGTAACAATAGATGTTGAAGATACACAGCCTTTGAATACCAACATTGCACAGACAGAGACCAATGTAACCACTGTTATCATTAGTAAGCCAAATCAGAATCAAGAGCAGTTGAATAATGAAGAAGCACAGATAATGGAGAGGCAACAAATTATGGGGGCTTCCTCCTCACATTCAGCTGAGGAGAAGGACTTAGATATTAAGGAAAAATACAAGCAAATCAAATTGAAGAATGAGGAAATTAAAACTGAAATCTATTCTCAGTTTTTAAATCGGAAGCCAGATAATCAAAATAGATTCTTATCAGCCTTTGATTATTCAACTCAAAAATTGATTATGTCAGTTTTACAGCCCACTATACCAGTGCCAAAGACAGTGGCTGATTATAAAAAGGTTGATATGGAAGTAGTCACAGATAAAATCCATGAGTTGGATCATATTGAATTTCACAGGCAAAAATCAGATATGCTCTATTCCACAGTGACAACAAAAGTTATGAGTGCTCATAGACTTCAAAATACAATTTCTAATATGCAGGACCAAATGAAGATGGATAAAGCCTCACTATATGCAAAGGATCTAAGGATAAAGGCCTTAGAATAGTTAGTATTGCAGGTAGGATATGATCCTACAAACATCAAAGCAGTTGAAGCATTGGTTAAAAAGAAAAATGAGGACATATCTGCCTTGAGGAAATAGCTCAAGCTTCCTCAAGGAGAGCATCCTCAAACAAAGGAAGTTTTACATGATCAAAAAGAGAAAGATGAAATGATGAGCTTGATACTTCAACTAATAGCTCAAATAAAGAAAATGGAAGTACAAATGGACCAAGTTGTCCAAGAAAAAGAGACAGTTAAGGAACCAGCCATTCCCACTATTATCCCAGCCACCACAGCAACAGTACCATCTACTTTAGGAGAGAAATTGGCACCAAAAGAACCACTACAGTGCCAGTGACTTCTTCAACTACTTCAGTGACTGAATTTTCTACAACATGTTAGGTCTGTGTTATATTCTTTCCATGACTAGTCACGCGTGGGGGGGCGATAGCCCCCCCTGTATATTACGCTGGGCACAACATACGGGGGGGGGGGGGGGGGGGGGTCACAGGGGGGGAAATAGCCCCCCCTGTCGAGGTCTGGGGTAGCAGCACATAAATTTTTTTTTGGACCTCATTTTCCAGTGGGCGGACCCGCCCATGGTTTTGTGCATGGGTTTGCACATGGTTTTGGGGCATGATGGTTTTTGGCCCCTGGTATTTTGTAGATCCGGTCAAGGGAACTACGGTTATGTTCTAATCCAGGGTTAATAGTTTGGGGTTTATGTATGCTTCGACATGTATATATATGTGTTGTAACACTAAAAGGAATATAATGAAAAATCAAGCTGGTTGTCTCGATTTGGGATCCAGGGGAAAATCTCTGTGTATATCTGTTTTATGTTTTATGCTCTTGCTGTTGTTTATTTTCTATTTTTAAGATTCATTTGCAGCTAATTTCTGTATAGGGTTAAAACCTACACAACAGTGTTGCCACCTACAGAGGAGAGCAGTCAACTAGTAAAGGAAATGGAGGAGACGTCCTTGAAGACCAATGAAATCAATAGATTGACCAAGATAATTGAAAACCTTGAGAAAACAAGCAAGGCAGCTCAAATAGATGCTAAAATACATGAACAAAATGCTCACAGATTGAGTGAAGAGGTAAAAAAGCTCCAAAAAGAGTTAACTCTCAAGGACCAAATATCATATATTAAAAATTACTTATGGAATAATGTAATTTAAGCCATTCATGATGTTTGGCCATCAATTCAAGTAATTTTTGAGCAGAGAGAGTTACTATTGGCAGCTTAGGCAGAGATCCAAAAGACACAAGAAGAATTGGTAGATAAACCAGAATAGGCTGTTAGATTGATCAATTTCCTAAATAGTAAGAACATGCAGCAACTTGAAGAACTGAAAATAAATGACAGGACAACCACAATCCTAGAAATTAGGAAAGTAACTACCAAAAGAAATCTAATGAGGTAGCTTGAAGAGAAATGTGAAGGAATGAACACTGCTGTCACTAGATTCATGGTTAAATTCACCAATTTAAGACAAAAGGGACTTCCAGATATTATGGTGATTAATGACAAGCTAATGCCTCAGAATGATTATGACAAAAAGATCAGAGAACATGCCAAAGAGCAGGTGAACAAGCCAATAGACCAAGGTATTCCCACAGGGAAAGTATTGCAAATTTTTTTTGAAGATCTATTTTATTTGCAGTATGAAATCAAACATTTGTTTGTCATCAAACCTACATTTAACAATTACACTGAGGCTGATGAGAATTTTAGGAAACTCAAGAATATTAGAATTCCTAAAAATGAGGAGTGGCAAGCATTGACTGATTTTCTATGAAGAAAGAAAAAGAAAACACATGAAGAAGAAAAATTTTGTTTGCTGATTTCACAGTAACAACAGATTTTTACAGCAAGAAGGCAGTTTTACTGAAGATAAAGAGTATCAGAAGTGAAAGAGTATAAGTGATAAAGAGTATCAACGAGAAAGAGTATCAGTGAAGGCAACTAAATTTTGAAAATATCTAAAAGGCCAGTAGAGAGGACACATAAACAGCCACCTGCTTGTTATCTTAAAACTATTTCTATTTATTTTGAATAAAATAGGACAACTTGCTAGTTTGTTGAGCAAGCTATCACTATTATTATTGTAAAAGATTTAATTTTCCTAAGTTTATTCCTAGAAGTCAAGGAGGATATTTTTTAAGACATTTTATATAAATACTTCACTCTTGGAAGTATTTTTATGTGAAATAAAATTGTTGGAGATTACTATAGATATTTTGTTGACTTGAAGGCTTTGGATTTCAATTTTGAGTAGCAGACTGGATCAACTATTTGTCATCATACTTCAAGATCCCTGTGATATGCTATCTGGAGTGAAATACTCTCTAAAACTTGTCATTGTTATCTTCTTTGGTTACATGCATACATCTGTGTTTTAATTCTAAATCTGAATGTATAACTAGGAGTATTACTACAGGACATGTTAATAGCACCTTGTTTTTAACTAGTTATCATTTCTTTGCTTTCATTTGATTTCCGGTGTAGGGAACCCTTAATTGCTCCCTCTCCCATTTGACCTGTATCTTCTACTTCCCTTTTTCGGATCAAAGGATCCTTAAGTTCCCTTTATCCCGATCATACCATCTCAAAAACCATTTTTCCCAAGATTTCCAAGGGTTATCTACCTTGCCCTGCAGACATTTGACCTTTTAGGCCTTGATCCCAGTTCTGTTAGCTTGACTTAGACTCCATAGCCTAATGGACAAGTAGATTTCCCTCTATCTACCCTCCAAGTGAAAATTTCCCACCAAATCCAACAAAACAAAACCAAATCTGTACTTCAATAACTAGCCTAATATTCAAAACTAAAACAAAGTTAAACTTTAAAGAGAGATCCCTCTTTGAACCCTAGGAAGGCTAGATCCTAGAGTTTGAAGTAGGTTTGTGGTTACCTCTAGTATTCTTTGACTAAAAACCAAAATCCCACAACTTAAAAATTTACTGGAGTGATAACAGGACCCACAGAAGCAAGATTTTTCCCGTGAGGAGAATAATCTGAATCTGAAATGCCTGAGGCAGTGGATTTGGGGGTTCCTTGCAATCAGAGGAGTGAGCTGGAACATGATCGGAGGGCTTGCGTCGTTGTAGGGTGGTCTCTGTACTTGTGATGGGAAGCTATATCCTGTGGTAACTCTGAAAAGAGGTTGCTTGGGAGAAAAAATGAAGCGAAGGGCAGAAAATGAGTGAGTGTCGGCCGGAGAAAAGAGAGTCAGGAACGCTGGTGGAAAACGCACGTGAAAGCGGCCAAGCCGCATTGCGCCGAGGAGGAAACCTTGGGCCATTTGTAGGGGCGAACGTATGCTACTCTTTGAGTGCGAGAGTGAATCTTGCTGCGGTCAAGAGGGTCGAGGGAAGAAAAAGCAGGGTTGTTGATAGGATGTCCGAGCCCCATCGCAGCCCTCGCAACCGATTCCATGGGAAAACCGGCGCGGGAGCACCGGATCCAAATTTATTGGGCTGCCAGGCCCAACTATATCGTGGTGGCGGAAGCAGAGCTAGAGGCATAGGTAAAAGAAACCCTAGGAGCCATTGCAAAATTTTTTACAACATAAAAATATTGATACTGGGAGTCAGAGTCATATAAATAGTTGAAAAGATGAAGTTTTTGAGCTCTAAAGGGTGTGTTCTTCAATTTTCATTGGCCTCCAAGAAATTTGTGGAGTGTAGAGGGTGTTTCAGGTCATAGCCTTATTATACTATTTGCTTTATGCCACTCCTTTTCTCACGAAAAAAAACAACTTGGAATATTCTATTTACAACAAACAATTTCTCAGAAGTTTTATCTGAGAGTCTTTAACACTAGATAGAACTCACAAGCCCTTTTCCTTTCCAATGTTAGCCTTGAGATCTAAGTTTTATCTGAGAGTATTTAACACTAGATAAAACTCACAAGCCCTTTTCTTTTCTAGTGCTAGCCTTGATATCTACTCAAAATTGCTCTTCTCTTATTTTTGAAGATATATCTGTTGACTATATATACACGGGAGCACATACTCCACTTGTTGCTCATCCAAAATCACAACATTATAAAAATAGTAAGGAATTCCTTAAATTGCACCAGAGGACACAATTTCAATTCATTTAGGCTATTGAGCACCCCGTGAAATGTGTGTTTTTCAATTATTTTTTTCCTCCCCCATCCAAACGACTTCTCATCATAATATCCACAATGTTGTTCAGAGAAGATGGTAGAATATCACAGTGATGTATCTTCGAAGTTTTCTTCTAGTTTAATTTTGAGTTCAGTGATAGAAATAGGATATATTGTAGGTTCTATAATGCAATTTTACCCGCTTGGAAAGCTCTACTTTATCAATACTTTAGCTCCCTGATTCCTCACGACTTCCACGTTCACATCCTTGTTTCCTATAGTGATACCTATACGTCACTCTACATTCATCTACACTTCCATCGGCATGTCTTTGCACCCTTTTGATGCAAATGATAGTATATTTAATAGTGAGAAATGAAAGAAATGCCCATGATTTCCAAATTGTTTTTATTGTTGTATCTACTTCGGAGACATCCAATAAAATTGGAACTTCAAAGCTGGTGTAACTCTTCACATAGTGGAAAGCAGATTGTGGTGAAGGAGATCAAAGTGTTTTAAGATCAAATCTAAGATTTTGTGAAGTTTTTTGCTAGTGAGTAGAGCTGCTCCGTGTAAGTATTAAGAAAAATGTCGAGGGCCCCATGAGCATCCTTAGTCATTTGCAAAGTTACTGATTATTTGTCTAGTTGTCATAAAGGAGATCTTCTTTGCCTTTTTTTATGTTTTTAACTATCTTACATTAAAGGAAGTCGAAATCACTCTAGAGGAGTTTTTTGTACTCATTGAAACGAGATGCTACCACTAGTCTGGTCTATTAAAAAGAGTTGTAAGAACTTTGAGGTGAGTGGATTGTCGTCATCATTATCAACATTCTAATATTTTCCAAAGACTTACTTTTTTCTTGAAATTAACAATTAAAATTTTTATAAAAAGGATTATCTTTTTAATAAAGTTCTTAATAAGGGAGAGAAATAGCCTTTTTTTTTTAATCTTTTCGCGATTATTAAAAACTATATTTAAAAAATAAATAAATAAAGGTTATTGGGAATATTTTAAAAAGGGGTTATTAATTGTAAAAGGTATTGGTGTTTTTTTTATTGTTTATGTAGCAAATTCACACAATCATAGATCTAGATCTTGATTTTTTCTCATTTTGATTATTGATCTTTGAAAGTAAATTATGGTATTATAGAAATTTTAAAAAATGGCGTTGTAAGTAATATGGGGTAAACAAATAGATCATTTTTTATTGGCAGGAATTAGAAATTATCGTCGATGAGAATGAAGAACTCCCTGGAAGTACGAAAATGTTGGGAAGTAGTGGAAAATGGCTTTGTAGAGTTAGATCAAGCAACTTGGCAGGCCTTGTCTAATGTCTAGAAAAAATCAACTTGTAGAAATGAGGAAAAATGAGATTAGGGCCAATTTTTGGACACAAAGTTTAATGGATGACTCAATCTTTCCCAAGGTATTGGGAGCATCCAACGTAAAGAAAATCTAGAATCTTTTAGACTTAACCTATCATGGTGATGATAAAATTAAAGACTGTGAATCTTCAAACCCTCATAAGAGAGTTTGAAACATTGAGGATGAAGGAGACAAAGAACATCGATAAGTTCATGACAAGAGAGATGGAAGATGTGAAACAAATCGAGACTCATGGAGAGTTTATTGAAGATCATAAAATTGTTGAAATAGTTCTTAGATGCCTACCTAAGAAGTTTGAGATGGTTTTCAATGCCATAGAAAAGTCCCAAGATTTTTCCAAACTAGCAAAAGAAGAATTGATGGGATCTCTTTTTCCTCTTGAATTAAAAAATAACATGGAAGAGGAGTCCCTAAGAGATGCTTTCAAGGCTCATGCATACGTTGGTAGAGGCAGAGGTAGAGGAAGTGGAGTCAGAGATCAAAGAGGAAGAAGTAATCATCAAGCAAAAGGAAGAACTACACAATAATAGAATGGACAATCAAATCAATCTAGTCACTCTAAATTAGAGGGGGAGAGGCAAAATATGGTCAAACACGTCCAAGGTACAATGTTACTACTACAAAAAGTATGGACACTATGAACGTGAATGCCAAAAGAAACAATCAAATTTGAACAAGGGCAGAGCTAATGTCTCCAACATTAAAGAGGGGACACCAAGGTCAATGTTCATCTCATGTAAAATCACTAAAGATGATCAAAACAAGGATCTTTAGTTGTTTAGCAATGGTTGCATCAATCACATGACAACTAACAAGATTTTTTTTCTAGAATTAATAACTTTATCCAATTTGAAATACTTTAGGAGATTATTCTCATGTCAAGGCCACTGGCAAAGATGTTATGTTTGTCTTAACAAAGAAAAATGAGAAGAAAGATATTTTTTTTTTATGTGTTTTATGTACGAAATGTTAAGTGTAATATGTTAAGTATTTTACAGTTGAGTCAACATGGTTATGATGTCAAATTGAAAGACTCCACATGCATAATTTAAGATAAGTCACCTAGCAAAAGACTTGTTGCAAAGGTCCAAATGAACAAGAATAAAGTGTTCCATTAAAATTGAGAAGCGTAAATATGTATGTCATAACAGTATGCACAATATTTCTCAAGCATAAATGAGAATTAGTTTTGGCATATTACATATGGTCACCTACACTTCAAGGATTTTTATCTCTTGTAGAAACAATCAAAGGTTAAGTGATTTCCCATATCAATGAACAAACCAACAGTTGTAAAAGTTGCATTCTTGGACAACCTCAAAGATATATTTTCCCAAAATCCTCCTATAAAGCCAAGGAGAATCTAGAAATTATCCACACATATCTATGTAGACCCACGCAAACTGAGTCCATTGGTTGAAGCTTTTATTTTGTAATATTTATTGATGATTTTGGTAGGAAAGTTTGGGTGTATTTCCTAAAAAATAAATAAAATACATTCATAATGTTCAAAGAATTTAAGGCTATTGCAGAAAAGCAAGTAACAAATGTGTCAAAGTGCTTAGATCAGATGGAGCAAGAGAGTATGACTCAAAGGAGTTCACAAACCTTTGTATGCAACATGGAATTAAAAGGTAGTTCACCACCAAATATACTCCACGACAAAATGGAATTGTTCAATGGAAGAATCATATCATTATGAACATTGCAAGGAGTATGTTAAAATCTAGAAATTCCCCCAATGGTTTTTGGACTGAAGCAGTTGATTAGTCAATCTACATATTGAACATATCTCCAAGTAGCATGGAAGGTATAAAGTCTCAAGAAGCATGAAGTGGCACAAAGACAAGTGTTTCTAATTTCATAGCTTTTGGCTATATTGTTTATGCACATTTCATATAAGAGGTAAGCATGAAACTTGACAACATGAATGAAAAATGCATTCACATTATTTATAGTGAACAATCCAAAGCCTAAAAATTGTATAATCCACTAACTAAGAAATTTGTTGTGAGTAGAGATGTAAAATTTTTGGAGGAAAGTTCTTGGATTGATCAAGAGAATTAAGTAATGAATTGTTGAAATACATCTCTCCCAATAGTTGAATAAGTGGAAAGTTTAGGACAACAAGTCCCTCCACCAATATTGTTAAGGTTATAGGTGCAAAGAGAATAATATAGTTCTTCTTCCAACAAAGAATCATCAAATTCAGTGAGAAATTAGAGAGATAGTCCTTCTTTTTGTTGAAAAATGTGTAACTAGGTTTGGTCTTCATAATTATGAAATGTATTCTTGTAAATTGTAAAATGGAAAGAAAATGATTATTGAAGCATGAGTTTCATGCTCAAGTTATTTATTTTATAGGTCAAGCACTATTTAAGGTGCTTCTAGGTTTTAAGATTCATTGACATATGTTGAAGACCCTATGGGCACATTGTAATATGTAAATAGAAATTTATTTTGTCTCTAAAGTGTCAAAATACCTCCAAGATCAAGTCGGCTTAGAGAACTGCCAAGTCAGCCTACATGAAGATATGTGTCACCCTTAAAGAGGCATATATAAGGAGAGGAACTCGACCTCCAAAAGGCATTCATTCAATCTCTCTCTTATGCGAAGAAGAGGACAATAAGAAGGTCAAAGGAGAGGAAGAAGGAGGAACACTCTCTTATGCGAAGAAAAGGACAAGAAGAAGGTTAAAGAAGAGGACGAAGGAGGAAGACAAGGAAGCCATGGTGTTTTTGTGTGTGTCTCTCTCTCATACACATAAGAAAAATCTAGGGTTTTTGCATTAGGGCTACCTTGAGCTCAATATTGGTGGAGAGGAAGAAAATAAGGCAAGTGAAGGGTTTATATGGCTTGTCTATGGTCCTACATCTCCAGAAAGGGCAAGAAAAGGGAAGGAGGAAGCTCTACAAGGAGATCAAAGTCTCTTTGTGTAGGTGTAGCAGTTGCAACAATTGCAACAACTCCAGACTTTCTGGAAGAGGTCGAGGAAGTTGCAGTTCAAGGTCATGCATATCTTGATCTTGGAGGGTATTTGTCTAGGTCACTAGATCATGGTATTCGTCAATTGAAGAATATATAAGAAGAGAAGGGATTTACGGGTTTTCCCCTCAAAAGGAGGGGTTTTGGCCTTGGCTTGCAACTTATATGATGTGTCATTATTCTTATTGTTTTTGGTAGTTGTTTGATGTATTGAACACTATCATAATAAGTGTTGTAGAGGTAAATCCCCTCTGCGGACATAGGCGATCCCACTAGCCTAGATCGGGTCTAGCAACAATCAAGTCACGCAATGACGTTGGTTCCTAGTTACAAAAAGACAAAGATCGCGACGAGTGCCTACCTCAAATCCCACACAGTTGTCGTTAAAGAAAATATGATGTTTCCTGTCCCTTGCTCGACAGATCACAATTCTTCCATTCAACACGTCTGAACACCTGTACACATGCAAGGAAACAACGACATACAATTTAAAATCTAAAGCATGTAACTATACATCAGTCAGAGAGGATATAATTCATTGCATTACATAAATTAATGAACACATGAATGGAACCAAAATTAGAGTCGCTTATATTATAAATGACAAAAAGGAGATTACAACCAAATGCTTTGACGCTATGATCTTCCTTCGGTGGGGCTGACAACAAAGAGTGTCTCAGCAAAGCCTGTCGGGAATCTGGACGAAGCTCTCTCTCTTCGGCTTGGCTCTCAATGGTTGCCCAACTATAGTTTCCTTCCTACAAGTTTAGCTAGCTTGCTAATGGAGAAGGCAAGATTTTATAGATGGAGGAGAGGAAGTTGGGATCCCTATTATCATGGGATAGGCCCTATCTCTTAGGAAGGTTCCATGATAGGTGGAAAACCACTTCCTATACATGGAGATCTGGAGCCAAACCACCCAACTCCTTTTGATGATTCATTCAGGAGTTTGTTAGAATCAAACTTCCACCATTTATTTTTAAAAAACATCCCTTAATAAGCTTGGCATGAGTGACACACAGGGACAGAGTGCCAGTTGGCGCGCCCTCTAGTGTGGATTTCCCCCATTGGTGAGAGGGTTGAACTGGCTAGTCGCGCCAAGGCTAAAACATCTGTTTTTAGGGTTTTTCAGAGGAAATGTTCTTCAAGAGAATGTTTGTCCTTATGCCAGAGGATGCCATGAAGGTGTTTTCAAGACATGATACTGCCCACAGGTTATGGGAATAGTCCTTCAATGTGTGGGATGAGGGATTGTAGGGACAGTGACAAAATACTGTGTAACAGACTGTAGGGACAGTGACAAAATACTGTGTAACAGATGCCCCCTAAAGCATGAGGTCCGACAGAGAGGGAGGGGTGAAATGCTTTATGAGAATGCACCTAAATGAAAACACTGCCTTCAAAATACCTGCAAATGCAAGTGCAACTGATATCTCTGATACATGATATGTGGTATGGGCGCAGCCATCCATAATAGACTGTACAACAACCGAGATCCAAGGCATGGACGCAACCATCCAAGAAGGATCAGCAAGAAGACTCAGGTATGGTTGTAGCCATCCAATCAAATGAGTCATGTAACTAATCATGATAATCCACAAATAATCCGCAGCCTAGATTTCATCAGACAAAACCCAGGGTCTTGCACTCCACCTCGACCCGAACAGAGTACAAGTCCAAGCATGTGAATAAGTGAGTGGAAGTCAAACATGCAAGAACATCGTCTGATTACCAGCCAATAATGAAAGCCGTTAACACACGTGAGAGGAACCATCAATAATGAGGATGGCCTTCAAGGTACTATGGGTACAATCCACGAAATGTGAAAATTTAGCTGGTGTCGAACACCCGCAGAATCATCTGATCGAAGGTCAATAATGAAAACCTTGCGTCGAATGCGAAGAACCTGCCACTGAGGCATGCAGGCTCTAAGGTACTTGAAGGGAGTCTCTAGATCAGCTTCGCGGATAATGAGCTGAAGTCGACTGGAAGTGACCTTGATCGAAGGTGGGCCATAGTGTTTCCCACATCATCGACGCGAGACAAAGGAACATGATGTTTGTGAATCAAGATCGACAGAGAATCAGAGGGAGGTTGAAAACTGCAGAGGCCAACTTCTCTTGAACATATTGGCGGCACGACACTGGATTTGGCAGTATTTGACATCAAAGGATCTGAGGTCATGATGACGTGGCAACAACGGATGAGTGGTAAAAAGAGATTATCCAAACCCATGGAGGCAAGCAGAGAACGAGATGAGATTTCCCCAACCCGACACGAATGCAGACAAGTGCCATGTTCAAGAGCGACATACTGCTGACACGACGGTGTTATTGGTTCCATTTTTCCCCACCATTTCTGGCTAGTACCCCAATTATTTTTGGAAACAAGCTTGAAGGGGATAGTATATTCTTGCAATATAAGTTTTTCCTTTGGACAAATCCAACCTAGAAAATTTAATGAGCCCTAGGAAGGAGGAACTCGAGTAATTTCAGTACGACGAAGTCCAATGTCATCAGTTTTTAACGAGTCTGACAAAGGAGGAACTCGGCATATTTTCATGTTTAGAGAGTTTGAAAAGACAGAGGAAAAGAAAACTCCAACAATCCCTTTTCATAGATAGTCCCACAGATCCGAAAAGGTAGAAAAATATGTCTGGGGGAACCTCCTAGTCGAAATAGGCTAGGGTATTCCTTTTTCGTAAATAATCTATCCCAGCCCGAAAAAGGGGTAAACGTATACTGGGTAGATGTCGTTTCGCAGCCAATTTAACGAGCTCAAAACGACAAGCGACTCGAAAATCTTTTCATGTTTAGAGAGTCAGAAAAGAGCTGAAAGATGACTCCAGTAATGATTTTTTCTTGTTTTTACCGAGTCCGAAAAAGTATAAAATACAACTCCTGTCATTGTCTTAGTCGCGTGAAAACCTGTTGCTACGCAAAAAGCAAGTGTAAAACCCATTTTTGACAAAAATATGATAAAACATCAAACAAATAGGCTCCAAAACGTAATTTTGATTTCGAAAAAGTTATAAATATGACCAAATAGTAAAAACATATTTACTTTTTACTTTTTTACCTCTTGTGCAGTGTGATAGTGAGTTATTTCCCTGCGATCTTGCGGTGACCATTGTGGACGATCCAGTGCATCATTCCAAATCCCATCTTTTCCAGGTATGAGCCGCTTCCATTAGCTATGTTTTAATCCATATTTCATAGGTTTCCATCGTGATTTGGCATCCCTGAGGGGAGGATTTGCAAATTTAGGGCTTCTGAGATTGGTGCGGGTATGAGGCACGAACTCGCGCCAATCGAGCTCTTTTTGCAAAGGGGTCGTACCAGCTGGCGCGACTGTCAGCAAAATAGTTGAGCCAACCGCGCAACCTCATTTTCCGCTCAAATTTCAAAAAAATTGAACCAATCAATTGAATTTTTGAATGCCCAAGGGATCTTATGATGTGCTTATGACCAATTTGATGCAGGTATAAAGCCATAATGATGATTGAATGGAAAGAAAGGGAGCACAATGAAGAGGAAGAAATGGCAATGGAGAATGAGCAATGCATGAATGCTCTTCGAGATTGTGGATTAAATAAATTCTTCTTAACACCATGTCTCAGGGCACAACCTGAATTGTTACAATACTTGATAAGTATATGGGATGAGAATGAAGAGAAGTTTAGGCTTCGAGATCAAGTTCTTGAACTTGAAGTGTCCAATGTCTACTTCATCACTGGATTGTCTCGTAGAGGTCCAGTTCCGATTATGATAGGTACCAGGTCTTCTGGCGAGAAGATGTCGATGGTCATGGAAAGAGTGTGCCTAGGGGCACAAACAGGATCAGGTAGTGGCAAAATTGATATTCACACCATTCCCAATCTAGCACTCAGAGTGGTGCTACATACCATTACGTGGGCTGCGGGGTCACATGCGCTGCATGAGGCTACCAAAACACAGCTCCTCTTGGCATCAGAATGTATGAACCCAACAATATTTGATTGGGCTACAGCTGTAACCATGAATATCAAATGGCAATTGACTAAATGTAAAAAGGCCAAACTGAAGCAGTTTGGATACAGATCAATCTTGGTATCGTTCATCCTAGAACAACTACCTATCTTCCAGGGCCAGGGGGTGATAGTCGCAGATCCACCTTTAAGAGAGCCACAGATGGATCGATGCGCAGTGTTGATGCCCAGAGCAGGAGGGGGCTAGCAAATGTCATGGCGGCCCAAGTTTTTCAGATGGCTCCGGCGACAATTGATCATCGTAGAGGACTGGCTCTATGCTGGTACTGATTTCACAAGAGACCCAGACCTTCCACTCCTGGAAGGAGAGGACTGGGATGATGAGCTAAGTGAGACTCTTTTTGATTTTATGATTTTTTTTTTTTAATACATGCATGTTATAACAGCTAATCCTATATGTATGCAGATGTCGGCCCAGAGAGGCTCGCCAGGATGTCACCGATCGCGCGGAGGACCCCTCAAGCCTATGACCCTCAAGGTGAGGGGGGTGAGGGGAATGATCTGGTTTAGAACTTAGAGGGAATCGCGCATGGGATTCCTAATTATGCTCGCCTAGCTGATGTCCCTATGGCTTATCAGAGGCACATTGTAGGGGTGCCTAGTTGCCTTCATCACTTACTGAGGCAATTGGTGCTGGCAGTAACATGCTACCATGAGCACCATGCTGATTAGACACCTAGGCTTTTCATATGCATATTTTTGAGAGACATGTTGTCTCCGGATGAAACTAAAACAAACATGTATATATTTTTGGATTTTATATGATGCACATGCTGCAAACATTCGACATATATATATATATATCTATATATATATATATATATATATATATATATATATATATATATATATATATATATCTATTTCTGCATGGATCTTTTCAATTAAAGATGATGTTTTTTACAAGTTGCGTAAATGTCTATCTAATACCATGTTAGCTTCAATTAAAGATGATGTTTTTTACAAGTTGCGTAAATGTCTATCTAATACCATGTTAGCTACTGCATCTATTAATGTATTCATTCTCCTGGGTATATGCTGATATGTGATGTAATTAAAATTTCTTTCTAGTAAATGAATACGTAGATACAGTCTTAAAATTGATGGGTTCCTAACTAAATAATGACCATTAAGCTGTAACACTACAAGCTATGAGTCCAAATATACAAGTAATGCACGAATACCGATGTTAACGGTCTCATTCAATAATTCCAAAACGACACTATATTCCGCGACATTATTTGTAGCAGGCTCTAGACAAACACCTTGTAAATTAACTAACTCACCAGCAGGATTATAGATTACCCAGGCTGCCGAAGACAGATTCCTGATACTGCGGGAGGCACCATCCATGAAACCGACATAAGGAGTAATATACATCTGCACAATTAGGAAGACCCAATCATCAGAAAGACGCTTACAAAGCACACCACACCACACATGCAAAAAAATGAAGAAATAACCTATGTACACACACTACACAAGAATGATTCAAGCGTAGTACTTCTTCAGGTACAGTCCATTCCTGGGCTGTGCCAAAGGAAGACCTTCATAATTGATCAGATCATAGGCTCCATTTTTCAATACACGTTTAACGATATAGGGCCCATGCCACATAGGCTGGAATTTTCCTGCCCCAAGCTTATCATGTGCTTGATCATACAAGAGGATGAGGTCCCCTTCGACAAAAGAGTGTGGAGAAACCGTTTGATCGAAATGAGCTTTACCCCGCTTTTTCTGTGCCTCGATAACCAAAGCAGCCAAGCGGCGAGTTTCTTCCAGTCTTTCCAGATATAGGAGACGTTCTTCCTCCAGGGAAGTGTCAGGCAGTAATTCCACAACCAACTTCAGTGAAGGGATTTCACATTCAACCGGAAGAGTAGCTTCCAGACCATACGCCAACTGGAAAGGTGTGAATCCGGTCGCGCTCTTCACTGACGTTCGGTAGGCCCAGAGAGCTGAGAACATTTGAAGATTCCAGTTGGATTTGTGTATACCAATTATTTGTTGAAGCATCGTGACAAAAACCTTGTTCATGGCTTTGACCTGGCCATTTGCCTGAGGGTAGTATGGCGTCGAGCTGTCATGACGCAAGCCCAACTTCGATGTTAGCTCTGCCATCATGTAGTCCTGAAAATGAGTGCCATGATCGGTAATCATGGCTTGAGGAACACCGAAATGTGTGATCACATGGTTGAAAATGAATTGAGCAGTTGTCTTATCGTTGGGAGCTAATGTAGGCATCGCTTCGGCCCACTTGGTGAAGTAGTCTACGGCAATGATGATATAAGCATGCCCCCCGGCCGAGTGAGGGTTACATGTCATAAAATAAATGCGCCATTTGGAAAAAGGGCCTATGGTAATGACAGGATGTAAAGGGAGGGGTGGCGCATGCATCTTGCGTTGGAAGATCTGCCACACATGACACTTTCGTACCGCAACAATATAGTCTTTAAATATAGACGGCCAGAAATAGCCCGCACGCAGAATCTTCTAGGCGGTAGAATAACTGGACATGTGACCGCCACAGGCACCACTGTGACAGTCATTCAGAACTTTCTCAGCCTCCTCTAAGGTCAAACATCAACAAAGCACAGAATCGACTCCAACACGATATAAGGTATCTCTGACAATGCGATATGGTTGGGATTGATGTCGAACGCAACGTCGAGCATCCTTCGTCAACTCAGACCAGAAGGTAGATGTCTGAAGGTACACGATGATATCACCGTACCATGGATCGAGAGTGCTGATTAGAATGAGAGTTTTATCTGGGATATGATCCTCGGATTGCGATGGAACAGAGTCAGTAGGGAGAGAGCAGATAAGATCAGCGAAAACCAATGACTTCTTTGATTTGGAAGTAGTGAACTCCAAATCAAAATGTTGAAGGATCACAATCCATTTGGAGTGCTTGCCCCCCAACAATTGTCGAGACAAAATGTAAGTCATGGGGTTGCAGTCAGAAATCACGGTTACTGTGCGCAACAGGATGTAATGGCGAAACCGCTGAATGGCCTGGACCGCGGCAAGCGCCAAATTCTTGACGTGGGCATAACGCGTTTTAGTGTTGAGGAGATTTCTAGATAGATAATAAACCATGTGTTCATTTCCGTCATCGTCATCTTGTACCAGAACCATGGCTATCGTGCTGAATGTGGCAGCCAAATAGAGGGTAAAGTCGCGATGATAGTTAGGAGGACGTATTAATGGAGCATTGACCAGCAACGTCTTAAGTTTATCGAAGGATTGCTAAGAAATCTCATCCCAGCAGAAGGGAACGTCTTGTTTCAGAAGTCGCGTAAATCCTTTGGCCACTTCTGCATAGTTCGGGATAAAGCAATGTAAAAAATTCGCTTTTCCCTGAAGACTCTGAAGTTGATGTAGCGAGGATGGGGAGGGGAGGTTAACAATAGCCTCTACCTTGAGAGGGTCAAGGTTAGTTCCATCTTTAGAGACAATGAATCCCAAAAGAAGACCAGATTCAACGTAGAAGATGCACTTGTGAGGATTAAGCCTGATGTTGTAACGTCTGCAACGGAGAAAGATCTGGAAGAGATGTTCGGGATGGTCTTCGCGTAGAGCTGAATGAGCCAACAGGTCATCCAGATACGGCTGAAAAATGTTACGTATGTCATGAAAGGCATAGGACATGGCACGCTGGAAGGTGGCTCCAGCGTTTTTCAAGCCGAACGGGAGCTTCTTGTAGGCGAAGGTGCCCCACGGACAGATGAAGGCGGTCTTAAGTTGATTAGAGGGTAAAATATTAATTTGATTATACCCCGAAAAGCCGTCCATAAGGGAATAGATCTCACTCCCCGCACAATCATTGATGATCTGATCTATAAAAGGGGTGGGATAGCTGTCCTTAGGGCAAGCCCGATTGATATCTCGGTAGTCAACACAGACTCGAATTGTGCCCTGCTTCTTATCTACAGGGACAATATTGGAAACCCACTCTGTCACAGGGATTGGATATATGAAGCCCGCTTTAAGAAGTTTCTCAACTTTTGCCTTCATAGCAGCGACTTTTCAAGGATGCACTGGGCGTAGACATTGGCGCATAGGCTTCGCACTTGGATAGGTGGGAATTTCATGCACGACGATACTGGGATCGATCCAAGGCATCTCTTCATAATAACATGCGAAGACATCTTGGAATTCGTGGAAAAGGCTAGTGTACACTTGAATCTCTTCAGGAGAACAAGTGACTCCCACGTGAATGTTCTCGATGACCCTCGGTTTAACGAAGATGTCGATGGGCATTGTTTGGGTAATATTACTCATATTTCCTTCTGAAAGTACTTCATGAGTCAAAATTGGTGTTTGGAGAGGTAGAGAAGGAACCTGAGATGAAAAATTCTCGAGATAATTAGACATTGCCCCTAGGCCGGGCATGAACGAGGTACTATGATGTCCATCGCTCCATGGCAGATCTTAGAGAGACATAGTCTCCACGATAGCTTCGTCAGACGGAAAAAATTCTCTCAAAGGATCGAGGGAATCTGCATCGCCAAGCCAAGGGGATTGAGAATAAACATCAAGAGCCATGCTCAAAGGAGCATTTTCAGCAAGGGGAGGATCTGATGCGGCAACGATCTCGCAATAATTAATTTCAACTGGGGTGAGAGGCATCGATTCTCAAAAAGAGGTAACATGTTCAGGAGAAGGGATGATCCATGGGTCATCTGACCTAGAGATCAAGTTTACTTGAACGGTATTCGGTGGTGGAATGGGAAAAATACCAATAAGAATGGGGTCTTTGAAAAGACCAGGTCCTACACTGTCAGGGGGATTAGGAATTTGATCCACGTATGGCACGTTATTCTCGGAGGATGAGGTAAAGAAATACAACTAATCAACAGTAATAATCTTGCCCTCATGTGGAAACTTCAAAAGTTGAAAGAAGGTGAACGGAACACATAGCATGGCGTGGGTCCAATTGCAACCGATTAGAAGATTGTAGTTGAGCTTGGCATCAACCACTTCCACTTCGACGTTGACTGTCTTACCTTGTAATGTGATCGGTAGACTTGCGAGAACACCCAAGGGTTTTGATTCCCTTCCATCGAATGCCTCGAGGGCATTGGGGGATGAAGTGAGGGCTGGAGAGCCGATGGCTTTCCAGCAAGCAAATGACATAACGCAGGTAGAGGCACCTTCATCCACAACGGTTTTATGAATGTTGAGGCCGTTGATACCGACTTGTATAACAAGGGCGATTTGATGTGGAAGTCGGGGGACAAAATTATCTAGATTGAAGGAGAGAAGGTTAGAATCAGCAGGATCAATTCCGCTGATCGTAGATAACAAGGCTTTCCGTTGAGATGGAAAAATATGAAGAAATTCCAATGCGGACATCACGGAAGGCGCCTGTGCCAAATCCTCAATAATGTTGTAATGCTAAGCAGCACGAGTGTTTGGATTATCGGAATATTTTTGGAGAACACCTTTGGAAGGTGGCCGTACAACGGGTTTAGCGCTGGGCTTCTCAATTCCTAAAGGACCAGAGGCAGGTGGGGGAGGCGAGCCATCATTGACTTCCTTCCCAAATGCTTGGCGTGATCCGACATAATCCTTCGACTGAGTAGTAATAGAAACAGGTGCAACACCATTCATCATGAAAACCTGAGACCCAAACGGTGCAGATGGTGAAGGCTGCTCGACCATCTGGGTCTGTTGAGATGGAAAAGGTTCCTCAAGAAATACTGGAGTTCCCTTAGATCCTTTCAAGAGTTGACTAACCTCGGATCATTGGGGACAATATTTGGTATAGTGGTCTTCATTGCAAATCAGGCAAGGGTACTTCGGTTTTTGTTGCGAACCATCTTTAGCACGTGGTTTGGAGGATTCTGGTTTCGGGGCATCGAACTTGGCCTTGCCTTTTCCCTTTTTCTTCCCTTTGGAAGTCTTGTCCGTAGGATTGGCCTGAACGGCATTGACCTCCGTGGTCTTACTAGAATTTGGAGTGGCGGGAGGAGCAGAATTGTTGGAAGAATTTGATTTCTGCTTCCCATTAGATGAATTAAGAGAAGTCTGAGAGACGAAACCAATAACATCATCAATCGATGGGGTAGCTGGTGCTTTAGAGGTCCCAGGCCGGGGGGCATCAGTCAAGATATCATATAATGTGCCGGACTGAGAGTACACTAAATCGAGGTACTGGGCACGAGCAATGGCTTGTTCCTCGGTTACACATGCCCCCATAGAAATGTCTTGTGCAATCTTGTTGACAAAGGAGGTAGTGAACTAGTGAGTTAGAAGCTGATCAGGAATTTCAAACTTGATCAGACGACGACGACGTCTCCACTCATGAATATGATCTGAAATATGAGTGGCTTTGTCCTATTTCAGAGATGTCAAGAGATGCATCTCGGCTTCATAACGAACTGGTAATTGGAAATGTGCTAGGAATGCCATAGCTAGAGTATTAAAGTCTTGAAAAATACCACAGGGTAGTTCTATGTACCATTTAGCAGCAGTGCCGGTGAGAGTGCGCTGGAAAAGACGTTGACGGATCAAGTCATCTATCCAAGAGTTCGAAGAACACCGCAAATGGTAGGTCATGACATGTGCTTGGGGGTCTTCACCAGATTTAACCTCAAATTTAGGACAATCACCAGGTACCTTTGTTGGAACCGGAGGCCAATAAGGATTACGAAGAATCAGATCATTGGTTGATTTGGATACATCCGGTAATTCCAATGTGGCAAGAAAAGGTAACTGAGGATTAAAAGGCATGCCAGGTCCCCGATAAGGACCTGTACCTGTACTCCATCCTGGTTGAGCATAATTCTACCCCCATTGGTTCTGTCGTGGAGGATTCTGACCATAGGGGGTATAAGCTGTATAATTGGGTTGATACGGTTGCTGAAAACCAGGATACAGGGGTTGATAACCAGGGTACTGACTCTGATTATATGTGGGCCCCGTTTGAGCAATGTATGGATTTTACTATGGAGTATAAGTATAGCCTGGTTGTTGAAGGTAATAAACAGATCCTTGGGGTGAGTTGTAAAATGCTCGAGACTGACCTTGAAGGTAATAACCACCTTGGGGTCGGATGGGCTACTGGTAAGTGGGACCCTGCTGAGCCTGATAAGTTGGGCGTACAGGCGGGTTCAGCTGTGGCATAGAATAGATCGGCTGCTGAGCAGGGTTAATAGGTTGTGTAGGTTGTCCTGGTTGAACAGGTTGTCCTGGCTGTGCAGGTTGCCTTGGTTGGATCACAGGGTGAGGCTGTAGAGGTTGACCTTGAGGGTTGTAAGACTGCCCTTGCGGACCGTACAACAATCCCTGCTGGCCCGAAGGTTGTCCCTGTAAGGCTTGTCCTTACGGGTCATATAGATAGCCTGACTGGGCCAAAGGTTGTCCCTGGAAGGGTTGTCCTTGTGGGCCAGACGCATATCCTTTCTGAAACAAATGCTGCGCTTATAAAGGTTGCCCTTGTTGATTAGAAGGTTGCCCAGGTTGGGTAGACGGAAAACCATTAATATACTGATAAGCCTTAGGGGCAGGAAAACGAAGAGGGTTTCCCTGCTCATCATATTGATACGGAAATATGTAAATCGGGGCATCATCCGGGCCATAATGGGAAAAGTAAGGACGGTTGAGATCGTGAGAGGATGGACCGACCTCGGAGTTTGACGGCTGTAAAGACAACCGATACTCCTCAGGAGAAATATTATCAGGAATAACAGAAGCTATGTAAATGTCTTCAGGAGCTGACAAGACCCTAGTTAACTAAGTAGTGACAACAGCCATAAACACAGCCACACAGACAGTTGGTCTAACAGGTACTGATGTGACGAAAGGAGATGCTGTGAGAGGTGTCGATGGCGACATCCCTAACGAGGGAATAGTCGGCCTCGTGGACGGGGTCGATATTCCCATAGAGGAAACAATGGCCATGACTTGACTTAAAGACCTATATCCAGCTGGGAGCAAAGGACCAGGTGAAGACATAACAGAAGGTTCGGAGATGTCTTCGGGAAAAAGCTGGTAATCTTCACCAGAAGTAGGAATTACCTCACTAGAAGAAGGATTGGATGAGTCCATATCTGACCCTGCCGCGAGATCTTCTAAAAGACGATGGGGACTAGGATGTATAACAACAGCCAAAAAGGGTGATATTGATGTAAGATGAGGGAAGTGTTCCCCTACTCCAAATCCAAACCAAGCGTTGGACAAGGGCCAATTGAAGTCAACTGGTCCTCCAAAGGGAAGTTCCGATATAACCGGTCCCCCATTCGGGAAACTCGGATACAATGGGTTGCTGATACTTAGCAGAAGACTGGGAGACCTCTGATGAATCATTTGTGTAAGGACTACCAGTAGACGAAACTAAAGGTTCCGCCACTGTGACTATAGCAACAAAGAGGAAGAGATCACAAACAAAGAGGCACGGGCAAAAACCAAGGCAAACAAAAACAGGCCGAAAAATGAATCTCTAAACGGGCATGTGATCGCAGGTGATTAATTTTGCCACATTGAAACTGGAAAGTTTATTGTTTCATGTTTTAAGAGTCTAGAAACAAGTAAAAGGTGACTCTATCACTTTCAATTTTGAAACAAGCTTGAAAGGACAAGCTCTTGATGATATTTTCAAATTTAATGAGTCATTAAAGATCAAAATGACTACTCGGGTAATCTAGGAAAATGGGTGTACCAGATATCCGTGAACTTCCATATACACCTTGGTTAAAAAATGAAAGAGAAATCAACCAAGGACTTGACGTATGTGCAGGTAATCTCCCCGAATGCTGTGTCCGGTGTATCATGGGTAAAAGGTGGTCGACTCGGCTTCCTACGGATAAAGGATAGCAACCTAATGGGGTCTCCCTTTATATACACGATGGTATAGGGAGCACAAGTCCGTACTAGCGCTATCTAAAACCAGATGGCAAACGACAACTACTAGGTTTAACGACGCCAAAACACGTCACTATCCTAGACCTCTAAATATTCCGTTAATGTTTCAATGTTGCCTTAGGTTAATTTAGTAAATTTTAAAGTTGATATTTAATTTATGTTTCAATTTCAGGCCCTATCGAATGTTGGATCTCATAAACCTCTAAATGCACACTACATGCCACAAAATATCACTTTGTTCAATGAGGAGCTATCTATGGGAGGGTTGAGAGCTTTTCAAATAACAACAAAATGAACGCAAAAACATCCACTACTGTCTCTAATGCAAGCTAATGAAACTAGAAAACTTCTTTCTTAGAGTTATATAACACTAGTAATGTGAAAGAGCTTTCAATTTTTACTATAATAATCAAAATGCAAAGAAATTTGTTTTGTATTTTTTAATGTTTTAGAGCAAATTCACTAAATGAATGAAAAAACTAATGAAAACACCAATTCGAGAAATGACAGTAAGAGAGCTAAAAAAAACAAGTTCACTCAATACAAATACACGCAATCAAAACTCAAACTGATGACAAAAACCTTCAAAACAAAGAAGAATCTCGAAAAGACTCACACAAACCGTGTAATCTAGGCTTGGATTGAAAGGAAGTGAAATTTGAATGAAAGAGAACATAATCACTCAACTAACGCAATTATACAATGGAATCCAGCAAAACGAATGCAAGGAAGCGAAAACAAAGTCGACTGGGAAAAAAACCACCCAAAATTCCCATGGTAGGCTCAGTACACTGAAGCACCTAGAAGCCCTAGGGCTAGAATGCAAAACTGATGGTAAAGGACGAACAACTGGAGGACAAGGGCCAAACACAGTCAACAAAGACTTCAAGGCACTCAAACAATCAGAAAAATGACACCAGGACCAAAAATCAAGCTCATAGAGCCCAAAAGCAAGAAAACCCTAACACCAAATAGAGTTGGCGCGCCTGTTTGGTTGTAATCTACGCCAAAAAAGTGTTGGCGGCAGGGCATAACTAGCAACAAGCGCCAGTTGGTGCGACTGTCAAGTGGTAAACTGTGCCAATCGAGTTTACTATGGGAAAAAGATGAAAAAGGACAAACAGAGACTGGATTAGGTCTTATGGGGGCTGAACAGGGGTTTCACACCAAAGGAGGTGAACTAGAAGAGGAAATAAATCAATCAAAATCCAAAAACACCCAAAAGAGGAAAGACTAACTCCAACTGATTCCCCAGTGGATTCGCCAGTTTTTTGTAGAGGTAAATCCCCTCTGCGGACAGAGGCGATCCCACTAGCCCAGATCGGGTCTAGCAACAATCAAGTCACACAATGACGTTGGTTCCTAGTTACAAAAAGAAAAAGATCATGATGAGTGCCTACCTCAAATCCCACGTAGTTGTCGTTGAAGAAAAGATGACGTTTACTGTCCCTCATTCGACAGATCACAATCCTTTTATTTGACACGTCTGAACACCTGTACACATGCAAGGAAACAACAACATACAATGTAAAATCTAAAGCATGTAACTATACATCATTAAGAGAGGATAGAATTCACTGCATTACATAAAGAAATGAACACCTAAATGGAACCAAAATTAGAGTCGCTTATATTATAAATGACAAAAATGAGATTACAACCAAATGCTCTGACGCTATGATCTTCCTTCGGCGGGGTTGACAGCGGAGGGTGTCTCAACAAAGCCTGTCAGGAATTTGGACGAACCTCTCTCTCTTCGGCTTGGCTCTTAATGGTTGCCCAGCTATAGTTTCCTTCCTACAAGTTCAACTAGCTTGCTAATGGAGAAGGAAAGCTTTTATAGATGGAGGAGAGGAAGTTGGAATCCCTATAATCATGGGATAGGTCCTATCTCTTAGGAAGGTTCCATGATAGGTGGAAACCCACTTCCTATACATGGAGATCCGGAGCCAAACCACCCAACTCCTTTTGATGATTCATTCAGGAGTTTGTTAGAATCAAACTTCCGCCATTTATTTAAAAAAAAAACATCCCTTAATAAGCTTGGCGCGAGTGACACACAAGGACAGAGCGCCAGTTGGCGCGCCCTCTAGTGTGGATTTCCCCATTGGCACGAGGGCTGAACTGGCTAGTCGCACCAAGGCTAAAACATCTGTTTTTATGGTTTTGAAGAGGAAATGTTCTTCAGGAGAATGTTTGTCCTTATGCTAGAGGATGCCATGAAGGTGTTTTCAGGACATGATACTACCCACATGTTACGGGAATAGTCCTCCAATGTGCGAGATGAGGTATTTTAGGGACGGTGACAAAATACTGTGTAACAGATTGTAGGGACGGTGACAAAATACTGTGTAACAATAAGGAATAAAGATAAGAAGTTAAAGAATAACACAAGTAGTTATCAAAGTAAGAGAATTGAATTAATCATTGCCCTACATAATTCTCACCATGTTATCATAGTCAAGGCTGTATAAGGGCATCATGGAGTTCATCAAGAAGATTGCAATTCATCTAAAGAAATGTATCAAGAAGATTGAACTTCTTATTCTCTTTAAATAAGGTATCATTCACATAAAGGAATGAATGTATCTTCTCATCTCTCTTTGGTACTTTCCATGAAGAAGACATTTGGGTGATTGATAGTGGTGCTTCAAGACACACTATTGGTCACTCAAATCAATTGAAAACTTTATCAAAAGGCAAATCCACTTACTTTGTGGAACTTGGAGACAACAATAGCTATCTCGTGAAAGGCATTGGATCAACATCAATAAATCTCGAAGATGGAAGCAACCTGTACCTCAACAACATTCTATTTGTTCAAGGTTTGCATAAAAACTTGCTTTCTATTTCAAGATTAGAAGATAAAGGAGATAGAGTAGCCTCCTTTGATGGAAAGGTTGTTGTTTGGGGAAAAGACTCAAGTATATATGAAGGCAAATTTATTGGCATCCAAGAAGGAAGGTTTTACAGATTATTATCTCATATATCCCAAGCCCTAGTTCACATTGAAATCATCCCCCGTGAACTATGACATCGAAGATTTGGTCATCTCCATTTCAAAATCCTCCCATCCCTGAGTTCCATAGTAGATGGAATCCCAAATATTAAAGAGGATCATGAAGGTGTCTACAAGGGATGTGCATTGGGAAAAAATGTCAAGAGACCATTTTGAAGCAGTGCTTCACGGTCAAAATAAATCTTGGATCCTATTCACTCTGATGTGTGTGGTACTATGACTCCAAAATCACTTGCATGCCATCTATATTATGTTACCTTTATAGATTATAATTCAAGAAAGCCTAGGTTTATCTATTGAAAACTAAGGATGAAGTATTCACAAAATTCCAAGAACTCAAAGCTGAAGTGGAAAATCTTACAGAAAGGAAAATCAAAGTTTAAAATATGATAATAGAGGAGAATATACATCCAAGGAGATCATAGCATTCTCTAAGGAGTTAGGGATTAAGAGGGAGCTGATAGTCCCATATTATCCCGAACAAAATGGTGTTGCAAAAAGGAAGAATAGATCCATTAAAGAAAGTGTAAAATCAATGCTTCATGATCAGGATCTACTAAAGTTCTTGTGGGGTGAGGAAACAAAGACAACCATCTACATTCAAAATAGATGTCCTCATAGATCTCTGGATAATAAAACTTTGGAAGGAGTATTTATTGGAAATAATCCATATGTAGATCATCTCTGAATCTTTGGGTGTCTTGTATATATGCATATAGCGAAGGACAAAAGAAAGAAGTTGGATCCTTCCAAAATGAAGGGAACTTTTGTTGGGTATAGTAACTCATCAAAAGCTTATAGAATCTACATGAAGGAAGGACATAACATAGAAGGTAGTTGTGATGTCATATTTTATGAGAGAATAACATTCAAGAAATCAAAAGATCTTTGCATGGACTCTGATGATGAATAACTTATGGTATTTGAGGAAGAAGTGAATTGGGGAGAAGAGGAACCTCACCATGAAGAAGAAGGTTTGAGTGAAACTGTTCAAACAGTGGTCATACTTGAAAGAAGGAAAAGACCTAATTAGTTGAAATCCACACTACTTGATGCAAAATGTCATAGGGCAACGAAAGGGATTTTTAGAGAAAGTAAGAAACCCAAAAGATATTATGGGTATGATTCATACATGACAAAGATAATAGAAGCATAACCATCCACTTTTGAAGAGGCTGTAAATAATCCTGAATGGAAATATGTCATGAATGAAGAATACCAATCTATCATGATTAATTGAGTTTGGGAGATCATACCTAGGTCCGAAGAAAAATCTGTGGTTAGTTCCAAGTGAATCTACAAGGTCAAATATGCGATTGATGGAAGTATAGATAAATATAAAGTGAGATTTGTGGCCATAGGTTTCTCTCAACTTGAAGGCATCGATTGTGAATAAACATTTTATCCCACTGCAAGATACACCATGATTTGATCACTAGTCTCTCTGGTTGCATCGATGGGATGGAACATCCATCAAATGGATGTTAAGACTGCATTTCTGAATGGTACAATAGATGAAGAAGTCTACATAGAACAAATCTTGGGATTTGAATTCAAGGATAGAAAGGCATATGTATGCAGATTAAAGAAAGCATTATATGGCCTCAAGCAAACACCAAGGGCATGGTATGCTAGGATGGATGCATATCTTCAAAGGCTAGGCTTCATGAAATGTTTTGCTGACACAAACCTATATATTAAGGTTTTAAATGGTGAACCTGTAATCATTGTTCTATATGTAGATGATTTTCTTGTGACATGTGTAGAAGGTTGAATAGAAGAATGCAAGAAGCAACTAGAAGCAGAATTTTATATGAAGTATCTTGGGTTGATGCATTACTATTTGGGACTAGAAGTCTAGGAAATATCCGATGAAATCTTTTTGGTTCAAGGAAAGTATGTGCTCAAGATGTTGAAGAGGTTTGACATGATGGGTTGCAAACCTATGACCACTCCAATTATCACAAACTTGAAGATACTTATGAGTTCTGAATCAAGCCTTGTGGATCTTCCAAGTATATACAATTGATTACATCGTTGATGTACTTAGTGAATACTCAACCAGACATATGCTTTGCATTGAATATTCTCAGTCAATTCCAAGTGGAGCCGAAGCAGGATCATTGGATAGTAGCAAAACACATTCTAAGATATCTTCAAGGAACCACCAACTACTGTATAAAGTATGATAGAAAGAATGATGTCCAACTAATCGGATATATAGATTCTGACTGGGGAGGCAGTGAACAATATGGAAGGAGCACTACAGGAGGGTGCTTTAGTTTGGTATCCTCCATGGTCTCATGGAGGGGCAGAAAGCAGGACATTGTTGCTTTGAGTAGTGTTGAGGCTGAATATGTTGCAGCGTGTGAAGTGACCAAAGAAGCGATCTGGTTGAGGAAGTTGTTATCTGACTTATTTGAAGGACCGATGGACCCTACAGTGATACTCTGTGACAACACCTGTTGTATACGTTTGTCTGAAGATCCAGTAGTTCGTGGAAATCCAAAGCACATAAACAAGAAGTATCATTATGTTTGAGATCTAATACAAAATTATGTGCTACAACTTCAGTATATTTCCACTGATGAACATGTAGTTGACATATTGATGAAATCACTTCAAAACAAGAAGCCTGTGTATTTGAGAGATAAGCTTGGTTTGGTGGATGTATCTTCCTTTTCAAAGGGAGAGATAGACACAACATTCTTGTCTTCACTAGAAGAAATAATGGAGGATTTTGTAACCATCTGACATCTGATACTCTTTGAGAATGTGGTAGGAAATTCAAGATAAGAGTAGTCATGGACCAGTATTCTTTGAATATTAGCTACCCAAGATAAGAATAGTCCAATAATTTCATACTTGATGAACACCCAATATGTACCTTGGAGACAACGATGATGGTGTCTATAATCATTGGTCTCACTAGAATTGTAGCTCGAGATCTCATAGAGGGATGGAGTTGTTAGTCAAGGCCTTGTTATGTGACAACGTTGGATTGATATGATGCTAGAAACAGATGGGTTACAAATACGACTCTTATTACGAGATCTCTTTAGATTGAGAATGACCATGTACCTCTTATGAATACCTCCCTAGTTGAGAGGGAGTGTTGAAAAATGCATAACTAGGTTCGGTCTTCATAAGTATGAAATGTATTCTTGTAATTTGTAAAATGGAAAGAAAATTAGTATTGAAGCATGGGTTTCATGCTCAAGTTCTTTATTTTATAGGTCAAACAATATTTAAGGAGCTTCTAGGTTTGAAGAGTCATTTCCATGTGTTGAAGACCCGATTGGGCACATGTCTCTCTCTCCCTTTCCCTCTCCCTCTCTCGCTATACCACTCTCCCTCTCTCTCTCTCTCTCTCACACACACACACACACACACACACACATGTGAAGAAGAGGAAAAGAAGAAGGTGAAATAAGAGGACGAGGACGAAGGAGGAACACTCTCTTATGCAAAGAAGAGGACAAGAAGAAGGTCGAAGAATAGGACGAAGGAGGAAGACAAGGAAGTCGAGGTGGTTTTTTTGCATCTCTCTCTCTCTCCTACATATAAGTAGAATCTAGGGTTTATGCGCTAGGGCTACCTTCAGCTCGATCTTGGTGGAGAGGAAGAAAAGAAGGCAAGCAAAGGGTTTCTAGGGCTTGTATATGGTCCTACATCTCCAAAAAAGGAAAACGAAGGGAAGGAGGAAGCTTTACAAGGAGGTCAAAGTCTCCTTGTGTAGGTGCAACACTTGCAACAACTACAACAATGCGAAAATTCCATACTTTCTGAAAGAGGTCGAGGAAGTTGTAGTTGAAGTTCAGGCATATGTAATATTCCCATTTTAGCACACAGCTAAATGGAATATTAAAATTTGTTTTTATCACCTAGCAGCTAAATAAATGGGTAAGGGAACCCATTATTATTGAAGACATGAATAAAATCCCTTAAATGTGAAAAGGGATAGACATAGGAACTGGATTTCACACCCTTATGTGTGAAAGGGGACAATTGCATGAAGACAAGGTCAGGTTTGACCAAGTCAAACAACGCTGCCATAGGAGGAGTGGATCACTTTGGAAGACAACACAGTGTGAATGAGGAAGAGGATATTTGGTGGAGGAAACCCTAATGGGTGGGACCCATGGAGAGAGAGCTTTCACTTGTTTAAAAGGAAGGCAAGGTAGCCATTATTATTCATGAATTGGATTATTGATTTCATTGTCTATTCAGACATTGTGCATCATTTTGTTTTTTAGCAAATTTGCCGGGGAATTCCTGTTTAGGATTCCTTCTCCTTCTTGAGAGGCCTCTTGAGGGATTGTTCTTCATTCTCCACACTTCTTGGCTCAAGGCCAAAGCCACCTCCTTCAGTCACAACGTTATTCCTGAAGCAGGGTAACTTTGTGTTGCAGGGTGTTGCAGTGGGGGACTCCACAATACCATTTCCTTGGCTCATCTTTCATAGGAGGGAGCTTATATTCCTCTGGGAGGTTAGTGAGGGAGATTTTTGAGGTTATTGTAGATCATTGGAATTAGGCCAAGCACTTCCCTTCACCAACAACGCAATCCCTTCTCTAGACTGCGTTATTTCTGAGTGCGATTGCAGTGGGGACTTGCTCCACTATTTTGGAGGGTGAGATCTTCAGGGATTGGATCAGATTTTCACCTGAGAGATCCTTTGGATGATATTAAACCATCATTTGCATCATCATCATCTGTCTACATCCATTTCCAGTTTCTAAGTTGCAGCTGCAACACTGCTACTCCGACATTTCTGCAGAATTGCCATTTTGTGTATATTTCAGCCAAGCCTTCTAAAGTTTGTGTTTTGTTGTTTACAGGGGTTGAGATCTTTCTCCCCCATCTTGTTTGAGCTCTATATTTTTATATTCATGTATTGAAATTATTTTGCAGCAGTTCTCTATAATAGACTGCGCTGTCATAGCTAGGGCTTCTTTCATGTAGTAGTATTTCTCCATTTGTCATGTATATGCTTTGTTGAGGTTGTAGTGCCTAGCTTGAGAGATCATTTCCTCAAAATCTTGTATACATTGTTGCTGCTATAATATAATTTAATGTTTATTTGGATCTTCTGACATTATTGGTATTAATGTATCACTGCTACTCCAAGGGCATGTTTATGTGTCGCTGATCTCCAACATTAGAATATCTCCAGATATTCTCATTGTTGTAGAATTTCCCTAATTTGGGATATTACAGTGGTATCAAAGCATGATCTATGGCTCAACCTATGATTCTCAGCCAAAGAAGATCAAGAGGATGAAGAAGATGAGCTTGCTCTCATCAATTTTCAGATCCAGAGAGAACCTCTCCAAGGAGGTCAAGAAGATTGAAGAAGGAGAAGAGGAAGGACCATGCACTTCCTACTCTCACAAAGAAGAAGACCAAAAGCATGAAGAGCACTTGGAATTCGAAATTCTAAGTGAGTACCATGCTAAATACCAAGCTAAACCTAGGGCCTTCAAAGAGACTCTAGCTTTACCACAATTTATTCAGCAGAAAGAATAAAGAAGACCCCACAGCTATGGGATGATGAGAGGCAATAGATTTCTATTGTCCACATTTGATGGATCACTCACATGTGCAGCAGAGGTTTGGGTGAAGAAGCTAGAGGCTTTCTTCCTACTACATCCTGTAGTAGACAGAGAGGTTGTAGAAGTTGCAGCGCTACACCTTGAAGGTGAAGCAAATACTTGGTGCTTCAGTGATTCAAGCCATACAAGGGTTTCTACTCTTGTTGAGTTTTCTCAGAGATTGATTAGAAGATTTGGCTAGAAGAGGGAGGAGCCCTCACCACCAGTTGATGAGGCATGTACCAACGCTTTTGAGACTATGGAGGAGCAGCCTTCATCTTCAATAGTTTGGGAGGCCAACACTTATGAGGAGGAAACTCTTGCAGCCCTGCAAGGAGCTTCCACATTTCACCAAGGTATGATTAAAAATCCATCTCTTGTCATTTCAGCAAACACTTTGGATGGCTCTACATCATTGCATGTAGTTGACCTAGAGCAACAGAATAGAACTGCACTGCAAAAGAGCAGTGATGGAGAAAAGATGAGCCATTCCTCATGTGAGCACTCAAAGGGTAGCTTCATTCAAGAAGACATGAAGGAAGCATTAAGAAGGAGTAGACATCTGGAGATAAGAAACTATTTATTCTCTCTAGATGACACTCTCTCAATGAGCATGCCACAACTCAAATAGAGACTTCTACTGGCAGCAGATTGAAGGCCTCTTTGGTTTTGGAGGACCATGCATGAGGAGGAGATCTCAAGAAGAGATTTCAGTGGAGGTGCACTCCCACACATCATGGAGTGAAACATTCTTCAACAGTTTGAGGAGGGTCTTCCCTTCTCACATGAGAAGATAGAAGATGGAGGACATCTTCGGATGGATAACATCTCTCATGACTGTGTTGGACATTTCTTGAGCCATACACATCATGATGGGAGGTTTTTTCCTACCACCTATTTGGGTCCTTATAGGGTCAAATTGATCCTTGGGAATTTTTCATTCAAGATCCCATGAAATGCAGAAATCTGATTTGGGATGATGGTAACCCTCATGGGAGGAGTACCAAGATGAAGGGTGGAAGGAGGCATCCACAATTGGTTGAGTGGATGTGGATGGTGAGCTACTTGTAGACTTATGATATCGAGCAGCAGGAGGCTTGGCTGCGTTGGTTACTCTTGAAGGAGTTTGGCCATCACTTGGCATACACTCTTTCCATGGGTATGAGGATTGAGAAGATGTGGCAGGATGCTAGCATCATGGAGCAACAAAGAGTATGGATGCATAGTGATGATGCAACATTCATATCATTCACTATGTCTTCATCACATGTCTTGCATGATGAGAGCATAAGAAAGCAACAAAAACTTTTGTTGCTTGGGTTGTTCTTGGGAGAGCAAGGGTAGATTTGCTCTCATTTCTTGTATGATGTTGCAAGAGTAGGAGATGGCACTATCATGGTGCAAAGGGAATACTCCTTGGCCTTGGATGATCAAGGATTAATTCCACTTTGGGAGAGATTCCATATTTGCAGCAACATTATTCAAGGGTTGCCCATTCATGTGGAGGGAAACATCACTGTTTCATCTAGAGATTATCTAGTGCCTCATGAAAAGGAAGGAGGAGCACTTGCTCCAACTAGAGGGATCCTTGTACCATTGCAAGAAACTCCCCAGGATCTCATATATGGAGATCAAGGCACAACTCACGTTCTATATGTGCCATTGATGAGGAGGTGTGGAACCATGGAGACAAAAGGAGAAGATAGGGAATATGACCATCATGATGTGATGAGGAGCCCACATCCCTGTCTATTTTATGAGGTTGATGCACTTGAGAGAGAGATTGGATTGCGCAGTGAGAGCAGGGACAATTTTGTCCATTCATGTATGCAGTCTAATCTTGATGATGATGTCTCATTGCATGGAGACATTTCACCAAGGAGACCATTAGATCAGAATATGATGAGAGATGCTTCACATTCTGAGGCACCAATAATTGATTTCAGAGGAGTGGAGACCTTGGGAGGCAATTTTACAACGCTGAGAGTCTTGGGTAGACTCAGGGAGGAGAGAGACATTCTCTCAATAACATTTGTACCCACTCTCATTTCAGATTCTGCGCTGTGGCAGAAGCAACAGGGGAAGGATACCAACCTTCCAAATTACATCTTTGGCATGGGAGATGTCAAAGAAGGAGATAACCATATGAAAAATGTCCTTCATGGAGAATCATCAGTGCTGTCACTGTGGAGGATGGATCCATGTTGGAGCTCCCGGTTGTTGGTGGAGTAATCCCAGGATCATTTTATTTGCATGATATTGTATGATCAACATGTGAGGAGATGCATGGATCATGTGCAGATGGAGGAGATTCATAACTATTTGGAGGAGTTAGCACAACCACCTCTTTTCTCTTTGAGGATGAGGGGAGACTCATCTATGGGCCACTCCATTTGCATGAGCAAGACTTATGGTAAGGGCATTGTTTACTTGCATAATGATTTGTATAATGTATATATGCATCCCTTAACCAAACATGTACAAGATGTTGCTCCAAGGAGGAGCATTCTTTTTTCTAGACCCCATGGTCTACTTGAGGCCATGAGAAATATTGGTAACCACTCCCTAGGAGGATTTCGAGAGGAAATGTATTTTGAAGGACATGCTCACCTTGCACCATACATCATTCACCTTCTCCACACATATGAGGAGAGTGGGACAACAAGCAAGTGGTTGAGAAGCCATACTCTTTATCACACTCTTCTGCAGTTGAGGGTCAAACTGCGTTGGTTACAATTGAGAGACCATTGTCCTTCTTCCTTGCTACACATGAAAGAAAGCATGGTTCTCATTATGATCCCTTATGTTACTGTTGTTTTTATATTTGTTTGGAGCATGATTGGGGGAATGGCACATTGGTTGGATGTGTCCCTTGGGGGAGGGATCTCCCACATAATTTGCATTGCATGTTCTAATGGGAGCATGAGAGAGTATGTAGCCACTACAACAAAACATTTGTTTCCATTTGAGGTGAGCCATATGATTGATTGGATGCCATATGATGGTGATTTCCAACTCATCACATATGAGATGATTTGGGCCAACATGTTTCATAACGTTGGAGAAGAGATATTTGTAGGTCTAGCCTTCATCTTGCCACTTGAGGGAAACATTGTTGCAGCCCAAGATCATCATATAATCTACACTTATCCTAAGTGGAGAGGAGGATAGTGTGGGATAGGCTATTTTGTCTACGAAGATCATATTTTTAGCCCACCTACATTGCAGGAGCCAAAGGTGGAAGATGATTTTCAGGAGTTGTCATGTTCGGAGGTAACTCATTTTGTATGGATGATTGCTTGGGGGATGGAGGATCCATATGGGGAAGGTGTTCCTCAACACATTTCAGACTCCATGCCTTGAGTGGAGACTTTCCAGTTCTATCCTTGTAGTTGCTTGAGGACAAGCAACATTTGGGAGGGGAGGACTGTAATATTCCCAATTTAGCACACAACTAAATGGAATATTAAAATTTTGTTTTTATCACCTAGCAGCTAAATAAATGGGTAAGGGAACCCATTCTTATTGAAGACATGAATAAAATCCCTCAAATGTGAAAAAGGATAGACATAAGAACTGGATTTCACACCCTTATGTGTGAAAGGGGACAATTGCATGAAGACAAGGTCAGGTTTGACCAAGTCAAACAACACTGCCATAGGAGGAGTGGATCACTTTGGAAGACAGCGCAGTGTGAGTGAGGAAGATGATATTTGGTGGAGGAAACCCTAATGGGTGGGACCCATGGAGAGAGAGCTTTCACTTGTTTAAAAGGAAGGCAAGGCAGCCATTGTTATTCATGATTTGGATTATTGATTTCATTGTCTATTCAGACATTGTGCATCCTTTTGCTGTTTAGCAAAGTTGTCGAGGAATTCCTGTTTAGGATTCCTTCTCCTTCTTGAGAGGCCTCTTGAGGGATTTTTCTTCATTCTTCACACTTCTTGGCTCAAGGCCAAAGCCACCTCCTTCAGTCACAATGTTATTCTTGAAGCAGGGTAACTTTGTGTTGCAAGGTGTTGCAGTGGGGGACTCCACAACACCATTTCCTTGGCTCATCTTTCAGAGGAGGGAGCTTCTATTCCTCTGGGAGGTTAGTGAGGGAGATTTTGAGCTTATTGTAGATCATTGGCATCATTCCAAGCACTTCCCTTCACCAATAGCGCAGTCCCTTCTCTAGACTGCGTTATTTCTGAGTGCAATTGCAGTGGGGAATTGCTCCACTATTTTGGAGGGTGAGATCTTCAGGGATTGGATCAACCTTTCACCTGAGATATCCTTTGGATGAAATTCAGACATCATTTGTAGAATCATCAACTATCTACATCCATTTCCAGTTTCTGAGTTGCAGCTGCAACACTACTACTTCGACATTTCTGCAGAATTGCCATTTTGTGTATATTTCAGCGAATCCTTCTAAGGATTGTGTATTGTTGTTTCCAGGGGTTGAGATCTTGCTCCCCCATCTTGTTTGAGCTCTATATTTTTATATTCATGTATTGCCATTATTTTTTAGCAGTTCTCCATAATAGACTGCGCTGTTGTAGCCAGGGCTTCTTTCATGTAGCAGTATTTCTCCATTTGTCATGTATATGCTTTGTTGAGGCTGTAGTGCCTAGCTTGAGAGATCATTTCCTCAAAATCTTGTATACATTGTTGCTGCTATAATCTAATGTAATGGTTATGTGGATATTCCGAAATTCTTGGTATTAATGTATCACTTCTACTCCATGGGCATGTTTATGTGTTGCTGATCTCCAACATTAGAATATCTCCAGATATTCTCATTGTTGTAGAATTTCCCTAATTTGGGATCTTGATCTTATAGGGTATTTGTCTAGGTCACTAGGTCATGGTATTCGTCAATTGAAGAATCTATAAGAAGAGAAGATATTTAAGTGTTTTCCCCTTAGGAGGAGGGGTTTTGGCCCTGGCTTGCAGCCTATAATATACTGTGTCACTGTTCTTATTATTTTTGGTAGTTGTTTGATGTATTTTACAATGTAATAATAAGGAATAAAGATAAAAATTTAAAGAATAATACAAGTAGTTATCAAATTAAGAGAATTGAATTAATCATTGCCCTACTAAATTCTCAACAATTTTAATAGTGATCCATTAGGTTTGGTAAGAAATTGAGAGCAAAGAGCTTAAGGGAATATATGAGCAATGTGATTACATGAATTAGCAAGCCAATTTTGCCTTATTATTAGGTGAACCTACTTATTTTTAAGAGGTGGTGAAAGAAGAGCATTGGGTATAGGTCATGAATGAAGAGATTGAAGCTATTGAAAGGAACGAGACATGGGAACTTGTTGAACTCCTAGCTGATAAAAACCAATATTGGTGTTAAGTTGGTGTATAAAACAAAACTAGATTAGAAAGGAAAGATACAAAAATGTAAGGCAAGGCTAATTTCCAAAGGGTTTCCTCAACAACTATGGATTAACTATGGTGAAACCTTTGCTACAACATCAAGGTTGGATACTATTAGAGTCATGTTAGTCATTTCAGCCCAAAACAAATATCTAGTTTACCAGGTGGATGTGAAGTCAATATTCTTGAATGGAAAACTAGAAGTGGAGCTGTATGTTGATTAGCCACTGGGATTTGAAGTAAAATTCCAAGAGTATAAAGTGTACAAGTTGAAGAAATCCTTATATGGATTGAAGCAAGCTCCAAGAGTTTGGTACAATTAAATTGAATCATATTTATGTTAGTTTTTGGATATGGTAATAACGGATAGGTGTTCTAGTCTCAAAGTGTGTCTAAGAGGCTAAGGAACAAGAGATCTCTAAAACCCAGAAAATTTTTTGTGAGAAAAGGCTTGGAGACACCTCAATTAAATTAACTAGCTAATAATTAAAAAGTTCCTAAGTCTAACTTAGGAAAATTTGTTAATTAAAGGGAATTAATCAAGGAAGTTTGATTTTTCTCTCGAGGCTTATATTTATGAAGTCAAATTGATCTTAGTGGTTAGTTGAGATGTATTCATGGTCGTTGAGACTCCAATGAGAGATTATAAGAGTAGGTTGAAGGGATTGGAGAATACACGGTGTATGAGTTGAGTTATTCGACTACCTAGTTGCAGGTATTCAGCAAGGGCGTAGTTGAAGCCAGGGAAAGCATCAGGGCAAGGGTTTCAGTAGAGATTGGAGAGTAGGAGTTTGGAGGAATTTTCGTCAGGATTTTATAGTGTCCAAAGATAGGAAAGAGGAGGTCACATTCATCTACAGAGGAAGCCAAATACAACAATACGATTTAGCTAGATTTCCCAGTGTGAGTTGCCAGATGAGCCACATTCCAGTTGCTATTTGTTGGCTCAATGTCCCGGAGGTAGAGCAAGTGGGATTTAGAGGTAGAGGGAGGAAGGATGACTTACAGGAAGGTGATTCCAAGGTCATAATAATATTTTGTGAGCAACAATGTGCATTTCTATCCAGGTAGTGCGAATAACCTAGAAATGTGAGTTGTCAGAAGAGAGGGGTGGATTGATTCCAAAAGGAGATAGGGTGCCTTCTAATTGATTTTTTCAGTAGATATTGTCGAAGCTTTTATAGTTTGGAAAGTAGATCATTGTACTCTTGAATTGCTGAAGAAAAATAATAAAACGTTCATCTGCTGCATTGATTTTCCCTTCAGGTTTTTTCCAGGGACAATCGTCCAAAAACGACGGTGTTATATTTGTGTGTGTGTGCATATTTTCTCAATTATAATTTTATATTATGTAGGGTTTTATATGTGAAGAATGCAATAATGAATTTATCGTTATTGTCATATAATAACTTAGAAGACAAATAAAATACTAATAATTAGAAGATAAATATCCAATTATTGCATTCAAGGAATTTTCACATGGTATCAAAGAAAAAAATAATGGATCATAAACTCTAGAGCGAACAAAATGAGATTTGTGAAGATTAAAGGGAGATTTGAAGCACACAATTACATATTTGTGTAGGCCTATCTAGGTAATGTGAATTGTAGAAAGGCAACAATTTTATTTCTAATCAAGTTCGGAGGAAAAGTGTGAATTGTATTAGAGTTGTAGCAACAAATAGTGAGGATTGTTAAAAGGTTTCCAATGAGCATATTGGAGATTCACATAGTAGATCTAGCACAAATATTTACAACATAAGGTTTTTGCAGTAGCAGATCAATGCAGGCAAGGAAGAGAAAGCACATAAAGCATTATACCCAGGACATCTCCATTGTATTTGAGTTTCACAGATTTTCCAATATGGACATTGAATTCGCTAAGATAGATTGCCTCTCTAGCTCAACTTCACAAGGTGTCTAATATATAGACAATGGAGCATCAACACACATGACAGGAGTTAGAGACTACTTACCCAACTATAGGAAGGAGTAGATGTACTTCGAGATCCACATGGGAAACAAAACTAAGTGTGATCCAGTTGGGAGAGGTACCAATGAGATTTAGAGGGAGTTAGGAGTAAGCACCAGTGTTATAGATGTGTTATGTGTGCCATGCCTAAGTATGAACCTAATTTAGTCTCAAAAGTACATGAAAAGGGATATGATGTCCACTTTGTAGGGAATAAGGTGTTCATCAAACAACATAACTAGCAGAAGGTAAATCAAAGCGGGGTTCAAAGCAACAAGTTATATAAGTTGCAACTTGATTCACCAAAGGAACTAATAAACATCACCAGTAGTAATGGGAGATACCTAAATGAATTGTGGTGTAGGAGAATAGGTAATCTACACCATGGAGCACTGAGGATGCTAAAGGAGACAGTGATAAATGTTCCAAAATTAACCATGGAACATGATGATGTGTGCAAGGAGTGCATACTTGGGAAATATGCTAACGAAAAATTCCCAAGAAGTGACAGTAGAAGAAATAGGGTGTTACAACTTGTACATTCAGGCATTTGTGGCCCAATGTGCACCAGATATCTCAAATAGTATGTACTTTATCACCTTCTTAAATGACTACTCCGGGAAGACTTGGATCTACTTTTTGAAGACCAAGGATGAGGTCTTCAGTTAGTTCCAAGAGTTCAAGGCTGTAGTGGAAAACCTGAAAGGGAAAATGTTCAAGGTACTTCGCACATATAACAGTGGAGGGTACCCAAAAAATGAATTCGATGATTACTATGTGAAGTAGGGCATAAGGAGAGAATGGAAAAATCCATACAGTCCATAGCATAATGGAGTAGCAAAGTGGAAAAACAAGAGTATCGTTGGGGTGACGGAGGCTATGATATATGATCAGGACTTACTCAAGCTTCTATGGGCAGAGGCATGTAGCACACCAATGTACATACATAATAGGGTTCCTCACAATGCATTGAGGAAGATAACATTAGAGGAGGTTTTCTTAGGGAATAATCTAGAGGTCAATCACTTTAGAATATTTGGAAGTATCGAATATTTCCATGTGCCAAATGTGTAACACACTAAACTATATCAAAATACAGAGAAGGGGTACTTTGTTGGGTATAGTGAAATCTCAAAGGTATACAAGATCTACATTCCTAGTAGTAGGAAGATTATTGTGAGACGGGACGTGAAGTTCATAGAGGAGAAGGCCTTCAAAAGGTTTTGTGAGATGTTGGCATGTGATCAAGTCCGCCAACAAAATCTCCATTAGTCTAGCAGTAAGGACAATCATAAGGTTCTAGTACAATTACAAGTACAAGCACCAACACAGGCACAGATGATCTAACGAGTTTGCAACAAACATAGCAGTAGAGGAAAGATGAGGATTTGGTTGAACCACCCACCACTAGCAGTTGAACCAAAAAAGATGTTCAAACGTTGAAAGGTGTGTAGGAGTTTATGGGGACTCCTGGGATAGGTAAGAGGGAGTGCAGACAACTAGACAAGGACCAAGCACTGGTGGCACAAGTTGTTGAACCTTCCAACTATCAGGAGGGTGTACAACATCATGTGTGGTAGGATGCCATGGTGGAGTAGTATAGCTCCATCATGACAAACGATGTGTGGGAGGTAGTGCCTAGGCCTGTGAATATGTCAGTTATAAGCTCTAGGTGGATCTATAAGATCAAGTATGCTGCAAATGGCATTATGGAGAAGTATAAGGCTATGTTTATGGTTGAGGGGTATGTGCATAAAGAAGGTATAGACTATGAGGAAACCTTTTCCCCTGTTAGCGCTCTGTAATTCCGAGGCTGAAGACAAAATCTTGGAGGCAACATCAAAACCACTTTTGAATCTAGGATCTAGCCCTCCTAGACTCAGAGAGGGATATCTATGTTTGTTTTAGCTTTGTTGATTTGTAATTTTAGGCTAGTTATTAGGTACAGGGTTTGGTTTTAAAATTGTTTGAATTGATTAGGACAACAAGGGAAATGGATCATTGGGCAATGGAGTCACAAAAACCTAATTCAATCAAAATAGGTTCTACTTGAAAGTATACAGGTTAGGATAAGCATCCTTGTTGGCTTCTTGAGATTCTTGAATGAGGTGACATAAAAGTGAGGAAAGAGGATTGTAGCAGAGCAATTAAGAATTATGAAACTAACCCTCTACTAGAAAACATAGAAATTATCCAAAGCCAAAAACAGAGTGTTCTTTAAACAAATTCTGCTCTAAATTTTCTATTGGATAATTCAGAATTTATGGACAACGGATGAATGACACTGAAAACACAACTATAACATTAGATGAACTTTACCAACATGGATGATACGAGAATCTTGTATTGCTGCAATTGTATTACTGAAATGATCGAAAGTGGCTCTATGAGTTGCTTTACAACATTTGTCCCATTCTCCCTACAGATTTCCCTCAGTGATCAACCCTTTTATATAAAAAATTAATACCATATATATAACATTACAAAACCCCTTTGATTCTTCAAAGATAGGAATCAGAAAAAGAATAAAGAAAACAACCCTATCCTGACATTATGGCAAATTAATTTTCAACTAGAACTCCAAATTATCTCGAGAACCATGAGAAGTAGTTGTTGAACACAAAAATTTACTTAATGCTGGGCAAGTAGATTAATATCCCTGTATCTGATCCTTTTAGTGTGGAGCCATATTCCACAAAATCTATATTTTCACTGCATCTATACATATGCCTGCACCACACTTGGAGTTAGTTGGTGAATTTGCTGATATTTTGCCTCTGAATCTGCACCCTGCTAGAATCAAATCAAATTGAAATTTATTTTGAGTTATGAATATTTGATGGTCAAATCTCTTTTGATATGGAATCCTTGAAAGTTGCTATTTATCATAGATCGCCATTTTGTGCTGAGTTTAAGTCAGGAAATAATCGGCAACTGTCTATTTAAAATTTTGGAATCTTATTATCACCTGTGTACTATCTCCCTAAAATTTGCAATTTGATTTTTTGTTGATGTATTTGTGCTTGGGAGCTGGATCTGCTAGCTGGAATATTGTTGAAAAATATTTTGAATTGGCCACTGTCTGTAACCAAACAATAGTCATGTATATAAATGAATAGAAGGAAGAGTTACAACCAATGATTTGATGTCACAATCTCCTCCAGCGGGGTTCAGCCGAAGCACGTCTCAGATGCTCGTCAGGTAATTCAGACGGAATGAATGCATGGAATCAAGCTCTCTCAGAAGTCATGGACTGAAGCTTCCTCAATGTAATTCGTTCTTATTCTATCTTCTCTAGTAGTTCAACTATAGTATGTCTAATTGTCCAAGTTCAACTAGCTTGTTCTAAGAGAGATAGCTTCTTTATAGAGGAAAAGGAGGAGGTTAGGATCCCTACAAAGGTGGGAGGGAGACCTATCCTTTAGGGAGTTCCCATAAGAGGTGGAAACCATAAATCTAAAGGAGGGAGTCTGTGGTTTATCAGTTCAACCACTCCCAATGAATCATCCTTGAGGTGGTTGGAGTGGAATCTCCACCTCTATTTTTAAAAAACATTCCATAAAAAACTTGGCGTGGGTGGAAAACTGGGACAGAGTGCTAGCTAGCGCGGGGCCCAGTGTTAAACAAGGGTTTTTGAGTCTCTACACAGGGAATTATCAACAGAAGGAATATTAATCTCATGTAAAGGGACACAATGATGGTATTTGCAAGGCATGACACTGCTTATTGATCACAGAAATGACCCTCCAATGGGTGAGATGGGGAATGTAGGGACAGTGACAAAATGCTATGTAACAAATGCCCCCTAAAGCATGAGGTCCGAGGGAGAGGGAGGGGGGAAATGATTTATGAGAACGCGTTTGAACCAAACATCGCTGTCGAAAAACCTGCAATTACGAATACAACTGATATCTCTGATACATGAAAATGTGGTATGGGCACAACCATCCATAATAGAGTATATATAAAAACTGAGATCCAAGGTATGGATGCAGCCATCCATAATAGAGTATATATAAAAATTGAGATCTGAGGTATGGATGCAGCCATCCAGCAGTAAGGATCAACAAATAGACTCAGGTATGGTCGCAGCCATCCGATCAAAATATTCATGCAATAAGTCATGATAATCCACCAAAATCTGTAGCCTGGATTTTATTAGGCAAAATCCAGGGTCTTGCGCTCCATATCGACCACTAACAAGTACAAATTCAAGCATGCAAATATATGAGCTGAAGTCAAACATGCAAGAAAATCACCTGATTACCAGCCAATGATGAAAGTTGTTAACAGGCAAGAGAGAAACCACCATTAATGACAATGGCTCTTAAGGTACAACCGGTACAATCCATGAAATGTGAATAGTGATATGGTGTCGAACATCTGCAGAATCACTCGATCGAAGGCCAATGATGTGGATCTTGCGTCGAATGCGAAAAACCTGCCATTAAGGCATGCATGCTCCAAGGTACCAGAATAGAGTCTCTAGATCAAATTCCTGGATAATGAGCTGAAGTCGACAGGAAGTGACCTGATTGAAGGTGGGCCATAATGTTTCCCACATCATCGATACGAGACAGAGGATCGTGATAGTAGTGAAACAGGACCAACAGAGAATTAGAGGGAGGTTGAAAACTGCAGAGGCAAACTTCTCTTGAACATATCAACAACACGACACTGGATTTGGCAGTATTTGAAATCAAAGGATTTGAGGTCATGATGACATGGAAAAGAGAAGATGAAAGGTCAAAAGAGATTACCCAAACCCATGGAGGAAAAAATGACGAAATGATATGTCCCCAACCCGACACGAATGCAGACAAGTGCCATGTTCAAGAGCGACATACTGCCAACATAACTAAAACTTGGTTCCATTTTCCCCCACCATTTCTAGTGAGTACCCCAATTGTTTTTTAAAACAAGCTTGAAGGGGATAACATATGCTTGTGCTGTAAGTTTTTTCTTTAGAAAAATCCAACCTAGTACATTTTATGAGCCCTAGGAAGGAGGAAATCGAGTAACATCATGGCAACCAAATCTGATATCATCAGGGTTTAACGAGTTTGACAAAGGGAGAATTCAACATCTTTTCATTTTTAGAGAGTTAAAAAAGAAGGTAGAAAAGAAAACTCCATCATGGCCCTTTTCGTAAGTAGTCTCTCAAATCTGAAAAGGTAGAGAACAATATCTGAAAGAACCTCTTAGTCACGATAGGCTAAGGTATTCCTTTTTTGTAAATAATCTATCCCAGCCCAAAAAAGGGGTAAACGTATACTGGGTAGATATTTTTTCGCAACCATTTAACGAGTTCAAAACGACAAGAATCTCGACAATATTTTTTGTTTTAGAGAGTCAGAAAAGAGATGAAATATGACTCCTCCTGGAGGAATGAGTGGTTTTACGGGTAGCAACTGGTTCCGGTGATGGCGAAACTACTCAGAACAAATAAAGGTCAAGAGGCTGGCTAACAATACCAGTCATTGCAGTGGTTCCTCAAGAATGGGTAAAACAATCAAGTGAAGACGTATGATCGGCCAAGCAGATGGTCGCGATGGAATGAGAAAAACAAGGTTCATCTGGAAAAGTATGCTGATAAAATGGCAATCATGAGAGGTAAAATATGAATGGTTCCATTTTTATCTAAGCTTGAAATCAGGAAACTTTGCTTGAGGTCAGTTTCATTTTTACATAAGCTTGAAATAGGAACAAACTATGCTTGAAATTGGTTTCATTTTTACACAAGCTTGAAACAAAGATAAACTATGCTTGAAAAAAATTTGCATGCCCCCAGTATGGTGACTCAATTCGAGGTACATGCCTCCCAAGTTTCAGTCCATCTGAAAGGTGGATGGAGTGAAGGTTTAATTACAAGATCAAGAGAAAGACTCCACTGGGATTTTACGAGATCATATCAAAGGCTCAAATTGAATAGAAACGTGATTCATTGTTTTAACGAGGTTGACACATTAAAATAACTATCCTTGTGACCTAATTCATTTCTTAATGAGGTTGACATAGAAGAAGAACCATCCTCATGACACCTTGTTTCATTTTTTAAGGAGCCTGACACAAGAAAATGAAATGTGCTCCGATGACCTTGTTTCATTTTTTAATGAGCTTGACATAAGAAAACAAACTCTGCTCCAACGACCTTGTTTCATTTTTTAAGGAGCTTGACACAAGAAAAATAACTATGCTCTGAGCTTATTTCATTTTTTAAGGAGCTTGACACTAGAAGACGTACAGTGCTTGAAAGACAACTCATCATGTTGAATAAGAAGTCATGGATTCCAAGAGGTTCACAACGCCTTGGAAATTAGGACCCAATTCCCCCAGTACACGGTACACAATGGCACTATCATTGAATGTGGGCATGGGATAGGTAGCCACATAATTAACTTGCGGCGGGGAAGATACAATCAGAAGATAAAGACTTGGAAGGGGCGATGGTGGACCAAATGTCACATCAGGACCAAAGAATGAAAGCTGATCAATGTGTAGAAATTTGCTGAATAATAATTAATTAACCACCGAGACTATCCTGATCACATAAAATTCGAATTCATATGCAACACATAATCTCTTCCACTCAGATCATCAAACATGCGGAAATAAAATCAAGCGATAACACATCAAATCATCATACACATTAACACAGTATGTATGGGGAAAGCTTATAGCTGAAAACCCCGCAGCTATTATGTATATTATAATGGAGAAATCAGGTAACAAACTCAGTACAATACTCCTCACAAGTACTCAGTACTTTCTCATACAGTTACCCACAATCTAGCTCAGTTTTGAACAGGTTACTGGTTCAAAACTCACCGCCAATTGCCTTGCCTCTATTGCACAATCCAGGCCTGTCTATATAGAGATCCAAGGTTCGAATCTCCTTGGCTTGACTGCGCAATTGTCATGGAAAAATCCTCCAAGTGTGGTGCAAATCTCATGCACAACTGATGTCGCCATTGATAGCTAACTCCACCCTTTCATCTACCTCTTTCACTGGTCTCCACTGAACTGATCATGCACTGTAGTGAACTGATGTGTTCTTGAGTTGAATAATGAGTTATTAATTAATGAATTAAATAATATTTAATTCACTCCACTCATAACTAATTGATTAGCTAGTTAAACTAATCTCAACTAGTTCAACTAAAATAAACAGAACACAACTCCACTATCTGTCTCATTAACTCCTCCAAACTTCTGCCACCGAAGTCCAACTGAAGTCAACCATGCATGATGCCATCAAACCCTTGGGAACCACGTGATTCCTCTGTCAGATGCATGAGCCACTTTTGTAGCTCGAACTGAAGTGCTCCAAGAGAGTAAACTGCTGTTTAGAGTCCAAATATTATTAAGGGTAAATAATATTTGACTTTCCTATTTTTAGGAGAGGCAGTCTAAAAATAGCCTTCGACCTCTTCGACCTAAAAAATAGAGTCTCATCTATTTTTACCAACATGACCAATGCTCCAAGAATCTCAAACTGGAATCCCCGAACCATGCTCCACATGTCTAAAAATAGACTTTGCGCCAGAATTCGCTTACGGGCCCACTTAGTGAAGGCGACTTCATTTCACTAAGCTCCATCATCTTGCTGCATTCTCAACACTCCCTCTCAGCAAGATATGGATTATCTGCAACCCCTATCCTGCCTCTGTGGAATTCAAACTTGCTCCTGGTGAGCGCCTTCGTCAGGATGTCGGCATCCCGATCCTCCGTGGGAACATATGAAAGCATCATGATTCTCCGCTGAACACAATCTCTGATATGATGGTACCTGATGTCGATGTGTTTGGACCTATCATGAAATACTGGATTAGCCGAGAGTTTAATGCAACTCTGGTTATCACAGTAAATCATTGTAGGCTCCAAATGCAACCTGAACAATCCTGCGAGGATCTTCCTCATCCAAATAGCCTCGCATGCAGCCAAGCTAGCTGCCATGTACTTGGCCTCTGCTGAACTGAGTGCCACGGATCTCTGCTTCCTGCTGTACCAGGAAACTGCTGTCAACCCAATGTTGAAAACTCCTCCGGAAGTGCTCTTCCGGTCCGTTGGACTCCCTGCCCAATCTGCATCAGTGAAGCCAGAAAGCTTCGCTCCATCCTCCTGTCTGTACCATAGACCATATCCTGATGTGCCTCTGATATAGCGCAATACATGCTTGCCCGCCTTCCAAAAGAGCTTTGTAGGCTTAACCATAGCTTGCGAAAGCTGGTTAACTGCATAGCATATATCGGGTCGTGTATTGACCAGATACATAAGCGACCCCACCAACTGTCGATAGACAGTGGCATCCACTACCTTCGCTGAAGTAGCATCCTCCTTCCTCCAACCACCAGGAAGAGGAGTGTCAACAAGCTTGCAGCCTTGCATGTTGAACCTCTCCAGAATCTCCCGGGCATACTTGCCCTGAGAAACAAACAGTCCTTCACTGCGCTGCCAAATCTCCAATCCCAGGAAATAATGAAGGATGCCCAAGTCCTTCATCTCAAACTCTCGTGCAAGATCCTCCTTGCATGAAAGTATCAATCGCTCATCACCCGTCAAAATCAGATCATCTACATACAGTACAATGATCAACAACGTCCCCTCCACCATCAACTGCATGCGTGTGCTTGGATCTCGCCTAACTTTCGTTGGAGAATTCAAGCCCTGGAATTAGCCGTTCATCCGAGTGTACCAAGCACGAGATTCGCAAAGGAGTCGCATGTGCCGACTCTGGCGCAGAGCACCGTACGGCCGAAGCAAGCACAATGCCACCCCATCTGCGCCGAGAGAGCAAGGATCGTCCGTATGGAAGAGTACCTTGCGACAGGTGCAAAAGTCTCCTCATAGTCAATCCCCTCGATCTGTGAGAAGCCACGGGCGACAAATCTCGCCTTGTACTTCTCCACACTCCCGTCACCCGCCTGCTTCACTTTGTAGATCCATCGCGAACCTACAACTGATTTCCCAACCGGTCTTGGGACAATCTCCCATGCACTGTTCCTGATGATCGAATCATATTCTTCGATCATGGCATCAAACCATGCGGGTTCCTCCACAGCTTCCTCAAAAGAGGATGGCTCTGTCACAACACATTGACTCATAAGAGCCATGTATCCAGTGTACCGATCCGGTGACTGTCTCTGTCTGCGCTGTGCTGTAGGTGGTCCTACAACCTTCTCTGCATCTCAAGCCAGTCGCTCAGCTTCTGTAGTGCGCATGCACCCTCTGATGGTTGGCGCTGCCTGGGTGGTTTCTTCCACCTCCCGAACCTCCTCTTGTGGCTGATCCACATCCGGAAGCTCCTCCTTAGGAACTAACAGCTCCTCATCTGCATGCAAGTGTAGCTCCCTCTCAAGCGAACACTGCATGGCTTTCTCCTCCCGAAATTTTATATCCCGTCGCACAACAGTCTTGCGACTGTCTGACAAATACACCCGATAGTTGTGAGGTGTATCAGTGTACCCCACAAATATTCCAACCTCAGCAGTTGGATCCAGCTTCCTTCTCGCATCCTTCGTCACATGCATGTAGACAAGAGAACCAAAGATCCGCAAATGGGAAATATCAGGCCTCTTGCCAGAATAAGCCTCCTCCGGTGTACTCATGCCAAGAACCTTGTGAGGACAACGGTTCTGCACATACACTGCTGTATTGCATGCCTCAGCCCACAAGTGAAGGGGTAGGCCCCGATCATGCAACATCGCCCGTGCAGCACCCACGATCGTTCTGTTCTTCCGCTCAGCCACCCCGTTCTGCTGTGGGTTATGGGGTGCGATGAGCTCTCTCTGAATCCCTTCTGTGCTGCAGAACTCCTTGAATTCAACCGAGATGAATTCACCACCGTTATCACTCCTTAGAGCAATCACCTTCTTCCCCGACTCCTTCTCGACCAGTGCTTTAAACTCACAGAACTTCGCGAATGTATCGCTCTTCTTCTGCATGAAGAAGATCCAGCACTTTCGAGAGAAATCATCAACAAAGATCATATAATACTTGTGCTTTGCTGTCGAAGCAACTGAGAAAGGACCACACACGTCTGTGTGAACTCTCTCAAGGATCGTCGTGGCGCGACTATCCTTCTCGTGAAAGGTGGCTTTCGCATACTTCCCCAAGGTACACCCCTTGCACTGATCTGACTGCGCAAGAGTGCCCTTAGGAAGCCCAGTAGAAATCTGCTGCAGTATCTTCAAAGCTCCATGGTGAAGGTGGCCCAATCTCCTGTGCCACAGCTCGCCCTCATCATCCCGGCTCACCACTTCTCCCGCCTTGCATGCCATAGCTGCGTAGCCATCTACCTGCAACTGATAAAGGTTCTTGGTTCGAACCCCTATCTTCCGGTTCTCTCCAGTAGTCTTACTGCGCAGGAAGGCTTTTCCTTCGCTGAAGACCACATCATACCCCTTATCCTCCAACATCGCTACTGAAATCAGGTTCTTCTTCAATCCAGGTACATGCATGACATCCTTTAAGACAAAGGGTTTACCAGGCTCCCTCTGAAAGGATACGGTACCGATACCAGTCGCACTGTATCTACCGTCATCGCCCATCTCGATGTGCACACCCAAATCCTTGTCCTCCAGATCTGAGAACAACTCCCGATCTCCCGTCATATGAAATGACGCACCGCTGTCCAAGAACCACACCGATCCCATCACACTTGAAACCAAGCATGCAATCCGTGAAAAGTCAAGCTCGAACTGTGAAGCCAAAGCTTCTCCATCTGCAGATCTTCCCGCTTGCTTGTTCTTCTTCTTCTTTGGACAATTGGTAGCATAATGTCTATGATCATGGCAGTGAAAACACTTCACTTTCGCCATATCCTGCTTCTTGCCCTTTGCACCAGAATGAGAGGTTTTCTTACCCTTCCCCTTCTTTGCTTTGGCAACCAAAGCGCTCTATGTACCTGGTCACCTTTGATGAAGATCCACTCCCAGGTCTCCCTGATCCTCCACATCCGCCCAATGGCGCTCCCATCCCAGCAGCTTCTCCCGACCAATGACACTATCTTGATATGAGTGCCAAGCCTTCAGAAGACCAAGGAGAGACAGGTTGACCATGTCCTCGTCTTCAACAGTCACCCCCACACTTCCCAGCTCATCTCTGCATTGAGTGAACTTCGTGAGGTATTTGGCGATACTGTAGCCTTTCTCCATCTTGATGTTCCTGAGCTTATCTTTTGAGCGCCAGCCTTCCTTTGGTCGCTTCTTACCCTGGAATAGATCCGGCCAAATATTTACAACAACATGGAGTAGCCTTTTCCTTGCAAAGCAGACAATAACAGGTTGCTTGGACGCCCTCTAACAAGATCCTTCGACACTTCGCCATCTTCTTTTGCCATGCTTCGACTTCAGCAGGATCAATTGGCTTTTGGACATCCGTATTTATGAACTCCTTCAGACCATTATCTTCTAATACTGCCTCCATGCTATCCTTCCATGCAACATAATTCGAACTGCCTTCAAGGGCATATTCGAGTCGCAAACCGTTGAAAGACATTTTCAACACTGGCACCAAGAAAACAAAACTGCTGCAAAATTTCGAATTCCACCTCAAAGCTCAGCTGCTCTAGATCTGTGAGAACAAATTATTTCTAGCACAGAGATTGACTACAAGGGGCATTTACTAGACCTTTCACTTTCCGAAGAAAGATGAATCCGGAGGCTACTTGGCCCGCATGCAGACTCTGTTTACCGAAATAAGTTTGTAATCACTGTGATGATCAATCTCTGCTTCAATATCTCCGATACCATGTAGAAATTTGCTGAATAATAATTAATTATCCACCGAGACTATCCTGATCATATACAATTTGAATTCATATGCAACACATAATCTCTTCCACTCAACTCATCAAACATGCGGAAATAAAATCAAGCGATAACACATCAAATCATCATACACATTAACACAGTATGTATGGGGAAAGCTTATAGCTGAAAACCCCGCAGCTATTGTGTATATTATAATGGAGAAACTGCTAACAAACTCAAGACAATACCTCACAAGTACCGCATTTTCTACACAACATTTGACATCTAGCTCGTATTTTTAACGAAACATCGGTTCAAAACTCACCACTAATTGCCTTGCCTCTATTGTGCAATCATGGCCTATATAAATAGAGATCCAAGGTTCGAATCTCCTTGGATTTACAGTGCAATAATAATGGGAAATTCCTCCAAGTGTGGTGCAAATCTCATGCACAACCGATGTCGCCACTAATAGCTAACTCCACCCTTTCATCTACCTCTTTCACTGGTCTTCACTGAACTGTCCATGCATTGTAGTGAACTGATGTGTTCTTGAGCTGAGTAATGAGTTACTAATTAATGAATTAAATAATATTTAATTCACTCCACTCATTACTAGTTGATTAGCTAGTTAAACTAATCTCAACTAGTTCAACTAAAATAAACAAGTAATAATAACTCCACTAATGCCTCATTAATTCCAGCTCACAAATCACATTGAAGTCCTAACTGAAGTCAACCATGCATGATGCCATCAAACCCTGGGAATAGCGTAATTCCTCTGTCAGATGCATGAGCCACTTCTGTAGCTTGAACTGAAGTGCTCCAAGAGAGTAAACTGCTGTTTAGAGTCCAAATATTATTAAGGGTAAATAATATTTGACTTCCCTATTTTTAGGAGAGGCAGTCTAAAAATAGACTTCGACCTCTTTGACCTAAAAAACAGAGTCTCATCTATTTTTACCAACATGACCAATGCTCCAAGAATCTCAAACTGGAATCCCCGAACCATGCTCCATATGTCTAAAAATAGACATAGTCTAAAAATAGACTTTGCGGCAGAATTTGCCTGCGGGCCCACTTAGTGAAGGCGACTTCATTTCACTAAGCTCCATCATCTTGCTGCATTCTCAACACAATGGTCACGATTCGACCTTTGTGTGGAAAATAGATCACACGAAAGAGGGAAGAGACGACCACACCCATGGCATAAGCATAGTCGCGTCCCAAGAGTAAATTAAAATCCAAGGGGCCTGGAGCAACCATCACGTATATATAGACGGTTTTCCCTCCCAAAGTGATAGGAAGCTTCGGAAGGATCCCTAATGGTTGATTGGTTCTTCTGTTAAGTGCCAACAGATTCTGCATAACAGGCACAAGTAGTGGAGAACCAAAATATTTCCAAGTAGTGGAAGATAGAATACTAATAGACACACCTTCATCTATAATGGTGCTGGGTACGACCATATCGAAGGCCTGTACCGTGATCTCAAAAGGCACAGAAGAAGGAAGGCGATATCCTACAAATTGACTCTAATTAAAGGAAGCGACTAATCTACTTGGAGGGGATACCATTAAACTGAGATGGCCATCCCCTGGTGTTACTGAAGAAAGAGGAGCATCCTCGTAGACCTCCATCGTGGGAGCAGGAAGAGCAACTTCCTGAGTCACAGGGACGAGAGGATCTTTCTCCAAGTCTGAGGAATCTGAAGAAACAATAAGAATGTGAGGGGGATGAGATCCACTCTCGATGGAAAATACCTGATGAACCATAGGCGGGATCAGGTCAAATGATTCCACGACCAATGGTTGGTTAGGAATGGATTCATGATTTTGAATTTCCGGGGGAGTGGGATCGACCAAGGATGAATTTTGACCGATCGGTCGATTAACTAGCAGAGGAATCAAAGAAAGCTTCTGGTAACCAATCGGAAGGAAAAGTGCATAAATAGTAGGGTTTTCCAACACTCTCGTGGCTTCATCCATATACGGACAAAGGTGAATGGGATGATGCCCTTCACACAACTTACAGGGATTGGTAATCTTACCCTGTTTCTTATGAGTCTTATTAGTACTAGTCGAAGATGTGCCACCAATATGACTTCCATAAGCCAAAGGCAATGATGGATGACCATCGAACCATGCTTCAAGTACCTTGGGAATACCAGGGCAGTCTCGAATAAGGTGGTCACCTTTGCACAACATGCAAGGGAATTTGACTTTCCGTGGAAGCTTGGATGGTTTATTGAAGGAAGGTGTCTTAGGAGAAATAGTTGTAGCATTAGATTCTCACTTATCTAACTTCTTCTTCTTCATCTTCTTCTTCTTCTTCTTAGCCACCTGGTTACTGAAATCCAGACTTTCAAAAGGCGAAGTAGAAGAGGAGGACGAAGAAATAGGCGAAGAAGGGGAGAGGTCCACCTTAGAAGCAACATGATGTTGTTATGGTGTAGGAGATGGTTGTACAAAGGGCATAATACTCAAGACCATAGAGGTCGAGAAAAACCAGACAGGCAAACCAACAGTTAACCCAGGAGGGGACAATGTTGCCATATAAGGAGTACCAACCTTCCCAAAAGCAGGAAAAGGACCAGGATTCCCTTTGGATGGGATTCCTTGGTTGGTAAACTCCGGAAATGTTGCCATTGGAAACAACCCTTAACAAAACACTAAGGAAGATGATTGTAACCAGGAATATTTCGTGGGCAGTTAATTTTTAAGACATTGAAACAAAACTCTACCGTTTCATATTGTAAGAGTCAAGAAACAGGAAAAAGGTGACTTTATCACTTTCAGGTTGAAACAAGCGTGAAAGGACAAGCGCTCGATGATCTTTTCACTTTTAGAGAGTCACAAAAAGATCAAAATGACTACTCAGGTAATCTAAGCAAGAGGGTGTACCAAGTTTCCGTGAACTGCCATATACACCTTGGTGATCAAATGAAAGAGAAATGACCAAGGAATTGACGTACATGCAGGTAATCTCCCCGAATGTTGTGTTCAGTGTATCACGGTTATAGGCGGTAGAATTGGCTTCCTATGGATAAAAGGATATGAACCTATGAGGGTATCCCTTTATATACGCGATGGTACGGGGAGCACAAGTCCATACTAGTGCTGTCTAAAGCCAGAAGGCGAACGACAACTACTAGGTTTTAAGACGCTGGAACACGTCTCTAGCCTAGACCACTAAAATGTTCGCGTTAGGTTCCAATGTTTCCTTAGGTTAATTGAATTGATTTTATAGTTGATCTTGAATTATGTCTCGGTTTCAAGGCCCTACCGCATGTCATCTGACAATCTCCTATATGCAGCTATATGAGGAAAGAAATATTTCAATTCGATGAATGTTATCTAGTTAAGGGAAGAGTCTCAAACAATGATGCAACAAACAACAAATGAAACTTTTCCAAACTATATGACTTTCACTATCCAAAAGTAATCTAAAACATTCAACGATGCGAATTATGCAATGTAATATATGAAAATTTCTCTTTTTGAAAACTATGCAATCGTAATCTATGCACAATTTACTTTTTCTTTTGAAAGAATAAGAATGCACTCAATGCATTTTTCGTTGAAATGAGAATCTACTTAATGCATGCTTTTAATGAAAGAGAATGTACTCAATGTGACCTTTAGTTTTCAATCATTAAAAAATGTAATCTAAGTTCAATGATAAATCTCAAAAAATACTTTTCAATGCAATGTGATCTAATGCATTTTAACGAAAAGAAAACTCTGAGATGAAAACTAAATGAACGCAAATTTCCTTAATGGAAGGATGAATGCAAAAGGGATGCAAACAAACACTAAGAATGAAATCGTTGTTTTAAACACTTTGTAATGAAATTCCTCAAAAGGCTACAAGACAAATGAGGTCAGGCACAAAAAGGACTTCCAAAGCATGAGCTCAAAACAAGCCATTCATTCCCTTTTACATCTAGCAATCATAGAAAGAAAACTTTTCAGTTGAACAATGAGCAATGTAATCTATGCTCACAAGCGAACAAGCAGACCAAATGAACTCGAAAGACACTTGAGACTTGAACACTCAATCAATAAAAAAGAAAAAGGAAATCAGCTAGAGTATGGCTCACCAAGAAAGGAGACTGACTCAATCAGTAGGGTGATGTCCCGCGAAGCATGCAACCAGGCAATTGATGCACAGTCCTAGAAAAAACTAGGATGTAAGGATACACGTCAAAATAGGAAAAACAACCAAAAAACAAAACCAACAAGCCAATAAAACCCACTTTGAGTGAAGGGGAGAAAATATAAATTATACAGATAAAAATACCGGAAGGGAAAGACATACTGGTGGAGGAATTAGGGAAAAACCTCAATTTTTTACACACCCTGAAATTAGCACGACTTTTGTGGGTGAAACTAGCGTCAACTGGCGCGACTTTCTCACTGAAAACTAGCGCCAATGGCCAATTGGCATAGGTTTATAACTGACAACTTGCGCCAATCAGCGCGACTGTCAGAAAAATAAGAGCGCCAATGCCCGAACAAGAAAAAACAAAGAATTTCTCCCAACCAAGATCATACTCACCACTTCAAGAAAAAACTAAAAGATCGCAATTGATGAAAAACATAGGAAAAAACATGGAAATGGTCATTCGCCTAAATCCTCGAATGAAAAAGACCTCAAAGAGTGAAAAACTCAAAGGAAAATCTCCAGTGGAGTCGCCAATTTTTTATGCAGGTAAATCCTCTCTACGGACAGAGACGATCCCTATAGCCCTAGAGTGGGTCTAGAAACAAAGGGACATGCTAAAGTGTTTCTTCCTAATTATTGAATGAATAAAGGACATGGCAGATCGACCTACCTGGAGTCCAACGCTATTGTCATTGTTGTAGTGGTGGTGGCCTCTTGCTCCTGCCTCAGCAAGTCACACTCCTTCCGCCATTACGCTTGGATACCTGCACATAGAAAAAGAAACAAGAACAACATACGACATAATGGTTTCACTCATAAAAATTAGCCAGTCAAAGAGGGATAAAAATATTGCATTAAACAAACATCGTAACACAAAAGTGGAACCAAACAATAGTCATGTATATAAATGAATAGAAGGAAGAGTTACAACCAATGCTTTGACGTCGCAGTCTCCTCCAGCGAGGTTCAGTCGAAGCACGTCTCAAATGCTCGTCAGGGAATTCAGACAGGATGAAGGCATGGACTCAAGCTCTCTCAGGAGTCATGGACTCAAGCTTCCTCAATGTAATTCCTTCTTATTCTATCTTCTCTAGTAATTCAACTATAGTATGTCTAATTCTCCAAGTTCAGCTAGCTTGTTCTAAGAGAGATAGCTTCTTTTATAGAGGAAAAGGAGGAGGTTAGGATCCCTACAAAGGTGGGAGGGAGGCCTATCCTTTAGGGAGTTCCCATAAGAGGTGGAAACCATGAACCTAAAGGAGGGAGTCCATGGTTTATCAGTTCAACCACTCCCAATGAACCATCCTCGAGGTGGTTGGAGTGGAATATCCGCCTCTATTTTTAAAAAACATTCCATAAACAGCTTGGCGCGGGTGGAAAACTGGGATAGAGCGCCAGCTGGCGTGGGGCCTAGTGTTAATCTTCCTCTTTGGCGTGAGGGCATAACTGTTTACCCGTGCAAAGGCAAAAACAAGGGTTTTTGAGTCTCTGCTCAGGGAATTGTCAACAGAAGGAATATTAATCTCATGTAAAGGGACACAATGATGGTATTTGCAAGGCATGACACTGCTTATTGATCACGAAAATGACCCTCCAATGGGCGAGGTGGGGAATGAAGGGACAATGAAAAAATGTTGTGTAACAAAAATCATAACCCAACATCTTTGTGACCCATTTTTTTTGCTCTTCTAAAGATATTCTTTGTTCCAAAAAGCGTTTAAGACTATCATGACCAATTTTCACCTTGAAGTGTCTTACCATTAAGTAAGGTTGCGATTTCTTTAGTGCATGTAGTATTGCCAACATTTACTTCTCATAAATATCTTTATGTAAATACTTTCCTTTGATTGGACGACTTTCAAAAGAAATGGGTCTTCCTTCTTGCATTAAAACAACACCAATTCCATTTCCTGAGGCATCACATTCCACAATGTTACACCATTTTTTGGTCATCTAACCTATTATTATTAGATGAACCCAAGTACACCATGTAAGACCAATTTTAACTTAAGTAAAATTGCTTTCACCATGTGAAATAACTTATTTGTTTATATTTCCCGGTCATATTTAACCCAAAACAAGGAAATTAATTAAATAAATCCTTATTTATTTAATTATTTCCTAAGAATAAGTTATTTAAATCATTATTTAAATAATATTCTTTGTTAAATTTGACTAAATCATTCATAAATAATTAAATAAACCATTATTTATTTAATTATATTCCCATCATTTCCCTAAAATGATAAATAAATCATTTATTTATTTATTATTTATAAATAAAGGAATTGACCCAAGTCAAAAAATCCTTTTCCCTCCAACAAATATAATAAAATATTCCTAAAGGGTGGTTCTAGAATTCGATTAATAATATTTTATTCATGCACCGAGTTCTAGACCGCCCTAATATTTTGTTATAAATAGAAGGGTTTTCCCCATTCATTAGTCACCTCCATTGCATTAGATCACTCTGGATCTATACTAGGTCACATACTCCATTTTTTCCTTGTGAGCTCCCATTGAGTTCTATGTTTGTCTGGGTTTTCTACAACAACAAGAGAGAGGAATTTTAGATCTAAAACACTGAGGACTTTCAAGAACCCATCCCATTGAGGAGAACCGGAAAACACCTTTCTTGTTTTCCTTTCAGGTGCCCCCTTTTTAATATAATATAAAAATTCTTTCAAATACATTGTTCTTGTCTTGTCTATTGGATGCATGGAGCCACATTTTACTTTATCTGCTTAATGTCTTTTATGCTTAGATCTGGATTTGTGCAGCATTATTTGGATCACCTAATTGCAGATTTAAAGATATTTGGCAGCCATAATCGATGTTAGAGCTATTTTTTATGCGTAGCTAAAGTGATCTTTTACGACGAAAGATTCATACTAAAAATTGGCGACTCCACACGGGTTTTCTTTTGCGACCGCTGTCGTTTTATATATTCCTGCATATCCAGCTGTTTCAGACCCTAGGGTTTCTCTTTCGTTCTCTGTTTTTCCTATTTTTATGGTGATTTTCACCTCTAAAACCCTCAAACATTAAAATTTTTAACTTCCGTGTGTTTCTGGCCCTATTGCGCAGGTGACAGACATCAGCCACAGCTGAGACGACAACTTTTTCTGAAATCTACCACCGAGAGACTTGGATCTACAGGTCTCACTTATCGGCCCAAAAACTATGACCTGGCCTTGAGGTCGCACTTTTCTGCCCTAAATCTGCGACCTGGATTGAAAACAGGTCAGAACCTGTGACCTGCACTTTTTTCTGCAATTTTCCAGCACTTTTTCTGGGTTTGTCTGAAGCTTCTGTTAGGGTTTTCCAGCCTTTGTCTCCACCCGTTTAGACCTGTTTTTGATCTGTTTCACTCAACTAAGTGGGAATCTTGCCCCTTAGGGCTCTAGTACCCTCCACTTTTTGTGGGAGAGTTTTTGCTGTTTCAGAAGTCTGAATTTCCAGAGTTTCAGCCTTATTTCTTTCAGATCTGATACCTCATTTTCAGATCCCTTTAGATAAGCTCTTATCCCTTTCAAATCACCTCATATAGTTTTGTTTGGGTTCATTTCTAGGGCCGCCTCCTTGTCCCTTCTATTTTTAGCTGATCTCCTCCTTTTTAGTAGCAACCTTGCCTCTGCCTCTTTGCTGTTCTCTGCACCTCTTTTTAGCAGATTTCTCCTTTAGATCCCCGTCCCTCCCGACCTTAGATCTATTGGCCTCTTTTTCGCGTGCTTTGCTTAGTTTTTTCCCTCTTATAGACTAGTTTTGAGAGACCCGCCTTCTTGGGTTAGATTGATGCATTGTTAGCTGTTAATTTTTTGTTCTTTCAGTCGTATTTACTGCAGATTTATTTTCAGTTACGCAGCACACTTTTTCTTTTACTCTCAAAACACCTGGGTTTAAACAATTAAAATTAACACACGCCACACACTGACCCTAAGTGAAGAAGAGCCTGGTTAACACCCCCTGGAAAATCCTTTAAAATCAATTGACACTGCACCTCTATGCCCTTGTTTCGACATTGACCTCACTTGATTTTGCCCCTCCCTGCCCCTGTCGGTTTTCTTCTTCCCGTCATCATTGCGCCTCCAAGGCGTTTGTCTCAGAGAATTCTTGGCCTTCGCCCTCAGTTTCCGGTTGGTCGACTTCCTCCTTCCTGTCGTCATCGAGTAAGTCCTCCCCCGAGTCTGCACTCCGAATCTTCCTCTGATTGTTTAGGTTCTCCCCCTACTCCTGGTTCTCCCCCTGTTACCTTCACCATGTCTAGTTCAGGGCCTAGTGCTAGCGGCAACCCTAGTTTTACTGTTGGGTCCATTTCCAGTGGAACCACTACGGGACCTACCTCGACTGCCCCATTGCTCCCTTATATGGCCGGTCTCAGTCTCCCTGACTTCAATAAGCTAATCAATGATCCTATTCGCCACGATGTCAGTTGGCCTGCTATGCCAACCAAGCTCCCCTCCGACATTCCCAAGTTCGAAGGCCTTGCTAGTGAAGATCCCTCCAACCATATCCGAACTATCCACATGTGGTGTTCCTCCAATTCCATCACTGATGACTCCATCCATCTTCGATTGTTCCAACGCATGCTTACCGACGAAGCTTCTAAATGGTATGTTAATCAAGCCACCTCTTTCCATACCACCTTTGTGACCATTGCCCAAGCCTTTTTATCTTATTTCCAGCTCCCTCTCTGATACGACACTGGTACTGAACTCTTGACTTCTTTTCATCAATCCTCTTCAACCCGCCTTTCCGCTCATGTCCAGGAATGGCGACGAAGACAAAGATTATGTCGCGCTCCCCCCTTTGAAGATCGGGTTTATATGGATTGGTTCCTTTGCTCTCTTTTACCTCCCATTGGCAAAGATGTCACATCCCATTTTCCTCAAACCGAAGAAGCTGCCCTCCAAATAGCCCTGAAATATGACCTTATCTATGCTCAATCTGGTTATGTTTATACCGTCCTTCCTGACCTCCCCAAGTCCGGTGGCCCTAATGCCTCGGGGGCATCTAACTCTGCCGACGGTATCGTTGGAGCTATGACACATACCCCTGCTCAACCTCTTCTGGGCTATGGTTTCCCTTTAGGAGGGGCCAGCCCCTCCGGCACTTTTCCCCCTCCAGGTAGCATGTAACCAGGATATGGCGTGCCTCCTCATTTTTCCCACAATCCTGCTTACCTCAACGTTTCCCATCCTACCCCTTATCTGTACCCACAGCCTGGTGTCCCAACTCCTCCTGAATTTGGACCTCCCACTCCTTTCCTTCTCCACCCCCGCAACTGCACTTAGTACCCCCTCCAGGGCAAGTATTTGCGCAGCAGGGGGCAACTAATCTTCTTCCTTCTCAAAGAAAGAGGAAAGGCAATCAATCTGCTTTTGGTAATCGTGGATCCAATCCTTCCAGTATTGATTCTACCACTGCCAACCAGCCACAGGGCTCTCAGCCCAAGCCGGACAGGCTGCTTCGAACTAATAAGCCCTGTTCATGTTGCGGTGTTTATGGTCATTACACTCATGATTGTCCCTTATTACCACAAATGCGGCAGATGTGGGAGTCTCAGGCCACCGTGCGGGGACAACACTCCTCCCCTACTATCCCTCCCAATACGGCTACTTCTTAACCCGCGGTGTTTACCGATCCTTTCCCTCAACAAGGATTCGTGGCTACTCAACCACCTCATGCCCCGGTAACCACTCAACCTTCCCCTTATGGTTCCTATGATTACTAGATTCTCATGATGGCCTCTGACCAACCTCTCACCACCGACCTTAACCTTCAAACTCGGTCTCGTCAGTACTCCACACCTCCCGTTCCGTCTACCTTCGAGTCCCCATCTTCAGGTCCTACAGAGCCTCTGTTGACACCCAATGGTCCCTTGCAAATCGCTCCGCCCAAAGCTGAGGTTCATACCAAAATTCCTAAGGGCCCATTACGCTGAAATGCTACCTCTGGTCGGGCTACCCATTCATACATCATAGTAGATGATCTGGCACAATCTCCTGCTTCCATTTCAACACTGGAACTCCTCCAGTCATGTCCTTCTCAAAAGAAGGCTCTACTATCTGCCGTGGGTGCTGTAGATCCTACTGATGACCAATTAATTGTTTTTGATGCCCGTCAGTCAGACCATCCCCCCCTTCCTGCTTCTGTTGCTTTCCAAATCCTAGTCAAAATTTCAAATGCCAATGTCGCTTGGTGTATTATTGATGAGCAGGCATCTACCTGTGTGATGTCCGCTTCGGTTTGGAAACAACTCGGATCTCCTGAGCTGGCCCCTTCCACTATCACCCTTCATGTGTGGGATGTCCATGCCTCCCAGCCCATTGGCCTATTTCGTAACTGTCCTATCACCCTTGCAGGCAAGACTGTTTGTGTCGACGTTGAAGTTATCGATGCTCCTCTTGACTACAACATTATTTTGGGACGTAGTTACACCTATGCCATGTCTGCCGTCCCATCCGCAGTCCACTGCAAGATGTTTTTCCCTCATAATGGCAAGATTGTCACCATTGACCAGTTGACGTACCATGAACCAAAATATTAGACCTCGCCTGAGTCCACCATCTCTACTGTCACCAATAAGAAAACTGTTGATTCTTTCACCAGTGTTTCCCCTGGCGTCTACAAAGACTCCTCATTGCTTGGAACTTTCCCAGGTCCTCCCCCTCCTCCTGTCTCTGATCCCAGCTTGGTGAATGTTTGCATGATGCAATCGTCTCAGGCTGACCTTCTGCAGCCTGCTTCGTCTAGTCAACAACCTCAACTTCATCCGCTGCACCCTGCTCCTAGCCCGTTGCCTCAGCCGACTGAACCTCTCCCGCCTAGACCTTCCCATCCCCCTCACACTTAGGAACCTCCCTACCCTCCTGAGTCGGTTTCCTCAGGTCTCCACCATATGGGAGCCATCCCTCCTTGCCATTACCCCGCCAGTTAGATACCTTTCCTTGGTCCCCCCCGGCGTCTATTCGGTTCCCGTCATGGCCACCCTTTCCCTCCCTAATTTAACCTTGGGAATATCAGTATGGTATCTTACTCCTCCAGCCGAGACCCCACTGGGCCACCCCAAACCATACATTGCTATGACACTAGTGAAACCGATTCCCTTCGCTCCTTCCACTGCTACAGTGCCCCTAGCCCCTCCGCAGGACCCTCCTCATGATGTGACAGCTACAGGTAAGAAAATAAAAACTCGCAAGGAGGCATCCAAGGACAAGGCCACCGCACCCAACCCTACCCCTCCCCCACCCGCCAAGCCTTGTGCCTTGTGTGATGGTATCAGTCATGCCACCCATACTTGTCCTGAGTTGCCCCATATCCAACCCATGGTTAAAGTCGCGTTCCCTGAATCTACGATCCCTGAAACCTCTGTTTCTTCCTCATCCGCAACCAAGAACCCAAATACTCTTCGCACCAACAAACCCTGTGCTCTGTGTGGTGTCCATGGCCATTATTCTCACCATTGCCATCACCTCACGCATTACTGAGCCTCTTTAGATGTCATTCGCGAGTACAAAGTTGAAAAAAATCAATCCACCTCTCCCATCCTTTCTCAATATGCGTCAGGTCTACTCGAGGATCCCCATGCTACCATTGACATTCCTCCCCCTGATGTTGAGATGTCAGAACCTGCTGCCACCCTCCTATACCTATCATCATCCGCACGACCCTCGGAGTAAATTTTCTCTGAATCAACTCCATCTATTTTGCTTGATTCTCCTTCCGCAACATTTTTAGGCTCTTCATGCTTTCACCATCTTTCTACCTATTCTTCTGTCATTCCCCGTGATGACCCGTATATGCGCCTCTCTTCCCATACTAATGATTTAGGTAGCTTTGCAGTGTCATGTGGTTTCCTTTACCTTTCCGTTTCCTCCCATAATCAAGATCATACCTTTCGTATCTATGATGTCCTTCACAACATGAGTTCCCGATCTTCCTCCTATAGTTCTCATTCATATCCCTCTAGTCGATCTATGAGTCCTAGACTTCCTACCCATACTGCTCCCGCCCATAGTTGTCAGTGGATGTCTACCCTCTACTCACGCTGCCATCCTTATTCTCTTCCCTCCCATTTCTTGTCTTGTGACACTCTTCCACCGGCCCTCTCGTCCACACATTATCTTGGCTATGCCGATGGGGCAAGTCGCTATTCCAGAAATCTCACCTCGGCCGCATGGGCCATCTTTACCCCCTTGCATACCCTGGTTCTTGAAAATGGGGTCTGCATTGGTAATGCCACCAATAATCAGGCCGAATATGATGCAGTACGAGGTCTCTTAACCGATGCCCTCTCTCATCACATCCTCCATCTGCACATTCATTTAGATTCCCTTCTTCTTGTCTTACAACTTAATGGTGTCTATCGTGTGCATAACCCTATCCTGTTTAGACAATATTTACGAGTGAAACTTTTGATACGTGAATTTAGATTCATTAATTTCAACCATATCCCTAGAAGTCAAAATCACTACATAGATCAAATCGCAAATCATGTTCTAGACTGGCATTTATCACACACAAGACAATAACATTTAACACCATCAAAAAAATGCATATAAATCATATATATCATATAACATGTTTTTTTAGAGTCCATCTACTCTGAAACATATGACATGCCCATGGCATGTTACAAAAAACAAAACTACAAAAATGGGGGGCACCACTTGCCCCTACATAGACGCTGGGGGGCACCACCTGCCCTACATCTAATTACTCTCTGGAGGATCCCGAGCCAATGGCTCTGCTCCCACAACTCATAGATCATGCATAGTCTGACCGGCCATCGCCATGCGTAGCATAATACCTCGCCATTCCGAGGGTAGCCCAATACATAACTCTATGTACTGGTCGTCTAAATCTTGCCAACCACGCTCCGACACACCGGTCACCAGCCCCTCACATCTACGATGGATTTCCTCCAACAGAGCAGCCATATCCTCATTCTGTGCCATCCTTGATCCACTTGCACCTGTAGCTCCTGCTGCTGTAGGTCGTCCCATATATCCGACCGGTTTTACCGGAGCTATATCTGCATTCCAAAAAGTATAAGGATTAGTACCATGAATACTAGTCACAAAATATAAAATGCACATAACATATTAGTTGCTTGTCACTTACCATCGGGCCCCCATACTCGACCAGGCGGAAGCAGAAAGTCTGGATCTCCCCAATAACTCATCCCACTATAGGGATAGTTGTCTATGTACAATGGCATATGATCCCAATGGGTGAAGAACTTTGGTCGTAACACCCGTCTGACCACCCCTCCCCCTCCTCTACATAGTAGTCATCCCCACCGACGCATCTGGGGCTCTCTCGGACCCCCATCAGGTAACTGTATACGAGGTCGTAAGGTCGGGATCTTCTCAAAGAAGAAAGAGCACAATACCGTCCCGTAGGCACAATCATGATTCACTTGCCGCTTACATAGCGACAGCTGTTGTTTCATCAACACCAACATCATATGGGCCCACCCATAGTTGGTACCACCCAACACACTCTCTACAATCATCATTTTCCCTCCAGTGATGTGATGGAACGCCTGGCTGCCCAAGATCCCCAACACTGCTGCTGCCACTGCCTGGGTCTCCAACCTCTCTAGATCTCCAATAGATATCCTAGTCCCTTTGACTCGGACACCTGGTCGACAATGTCGCTCAACAAACTCCATGATGTTACGCCCTCGCGGTAACACTCGCTGTGTATTTCCCACCATCCCTAATGGCGGGAGACCAGTCAGGAAATACAGATCCTGAACTGTCAGCTCAATCCTGTGCCCCTGCACTATAAACACCTCATGGTCTGGATCCTAATAACTGATAATCTGGGCCAAAAAGGGCTCACCAGCCCTCATTAAAGGGTTCTCCACAAATTTCAGAACCCCAAACCTAGCCAATGCACGACGGACACCCTGATTCGCTTGGATTTTCATCCGTAATGTACCTAGGTCTCTCTCTCTCCACTTGATCCATATATCTACCATATTTGCACAAAACCATCATCTTTGTCAGTCTACAGATAAAAAAAACTACATTTCCTTACACCAAAACTGAATCTCAGCCCATAACAGCACTGAAACCACCCCCATCTAGCAGGTCGCGCACTTTTTGGCCAAATCCTGCGCCAGTTCGCACTTTTCAGGCCCAAACCTGCATCCCAGGTCGCATTTTTTGCCCCAAAAAGTGCGACCCGACCGTAATGATGAAGTAGGAATAGTTACTAAGATTTAAACCCTTAATCTAAACTTTGAATCCATAAAAAACAAAGAGTAGGATTAGGCTTCTTACCTGCAACTGACGGATCGCGATTCCAACGATCGGTTTGTCCGCTACAATCGCCGCAAGATTTAGGGCCTTCTCTCCTCTCCACATTCACCACAGCTACACAAGAAAATGAATGATTTTGGAGGGAAAATGCCTTATTAGAAGAAAAACCCCTGTTTTTTCTTTCGCCTGCTGCGACCAAACCGTAGCCCCATTTGACACACTGTCTGCACTGTTGGAAATATCTCACCGAGCACTCAAATGGGTATCTATTAGTTTTTCATGTTTGGATACTTCACCAAGACACATTTTGTCCACGAAGGGTCCTTTCATCTCCCCTTCCAATCGGAATTCTTCACTTACAACGCTTGTACTTGGGGCACCACTTTACCTCTTTACTTGGCTTTGTTCGTGTATATTTTCTTCATGAGACACCATATTGTACTCATGTTTTTATGGTCCCCCATTGGACCTTTTCTGTGTGGCAGCACCATCGAGTCACCCTTGTTTAGAGCATCCGAGTTGAGTCATCATCCGTCATGGAGTCTATATCGAGCCCCTTTATCTACCACTATAGTCCTCCATCCTTCATCGCTTGGTCCCTCTCTCGTGTTGCACATTATGGCCTTCCATACCATTGTCACCTATCCTCCCTGATATTGTGTCAGTTGTTGCCAAGCCATTCATGCCCCTTATGCTCTAACAAGGGAAGTCGTCCATCCGCTACTCAGTATCCCTCATTTCATTATCATCATCAGTGTTTGTCTGTTAGTCGCTCTACTATTTTCTCCCTTGCCTTAGTTGAGATTCCCTTATTACCTCACCTATGGCGAACCTACTTCTGTCGACATCAGCTCATTTACTCTAGAAGCTAGGTCTAGGGGGCAGTGTACCTTGGTTCGAGCTCTTTTCAACATGATCGTGATCTATACACTTGATAGTCCAGTGATGCAGCAACAACTATTGGTGATTCCTGGGTGTGTGTGAGATGTCTCAACCCTCATGAGGGGGTGGCCATGCAAGTAGCCCCCCACATGCCTGGATGACTTCTTCATTTCAGCCCTTGATCCAGCTCCTTCCATTTGATGATATTGGCCTCAGCCGCTTGCAGCACCTCTTCGATTTGCATGTATGAGTCAGATTTTGCGAGCCCTTCCCCGTGTGTAGGGGGCATTTGGGCGTATTTGTATCTCATGTACTAAAATCTTATTGTATAAGCCCTGACGGTTATTCCAGGCATAGCATGTATGTGGGATCCATCATTTTATTTTTTTGGCTCCTATTTAAGCCAACATATTCTTCATGGTTCGGTTCCTTGTTTACTGGACTTCCTATTCTTTGTACTTTGTCTCAGCGGGCATAGGTATGCCTCCCCCGCCGTCTTTAGCACAGGTACCACTTCATAAACTAGAGACTTGTTGCACCTGTAAGTCTCATCTCCTCAAGGTCTAGTCCTTTAGCACATTAGACTACCTTACATTTCTCTCTCTCACTTCCCTCTTGATGTCTAGTGATTGAGTTCTTACAACGTACTTCGGTCATACGATTTTCTCCTAACACTCGTACGTTGGGGCAATCGTTACACCTGATTTTCAATAATGAACCTATTACGTTAGATGAACTCAAGTACACCATGTAAGACCAATTTTACCCTAAGTAAAAATTGCTTTCACCATGGAAGAACTTATTTGTTTATATTTCGGTCATATTTAACCTAAAAAAACAAGGAAATTAATTAACAAACTTATTTATTTAATTATTTCCTAAGAATAAGTTATTTAAATCATTATTTAAATAATATTCTTAGTTAAATTTCCGACTAAATTATCTATAATTAAATAAACCATTATTTATTTAATTATATTCCCATCGTTCCCCTAAAATGATAAATAAATAATTTATTTATTTATTATTTATAAATAAAGGAATTGACCCAAGTCAAGAACCCTTTTCCCTCCAACAAATATAATAAAATATTCCTAAAGGGCGCTTCTAGAATTAGATTAATAATATTTTATTCATGCATCGAGATCTAGACTGCCCAAATATTTTGTTATAAATAGAAGGGTTTTCCCCATTCATTAGTCACCTCCATTGCATTAGATCACTCTGGATCTATAGTAGGTCACATTCTCCATTTTTGCCTTGTGAGCTCCCATTGAGTTCTATGTTTGTTTGGGTTTTTCTACAACAACAAGAGAGAGGAATTTTAGATCTGAAACACTGAGGACTTTCAAGAACCCATCCCATTGAGGAGAACCGAAAAACACCTTTCTTGTTTTCCTCTCATGTGCCCCCTTGTTAATATAATATAAAAATTATTTCAAGTACATTGTTCTTGTCTTGTCTATTGGATGCATGGAGCCACATTTTACTTTATCTGCTTAATGTCTTTTATGCTTAGATCTGGATTTGTGCGGCATTATTTGGATCACCTAATTGCAGATTTAAAGATATTTGGCAGCCATAATCGATGTTAGGGCTATTTGTTATGCGTAGCTAAAGTGGTCTTTTACGACGAAAGATTCATACTAACACACAATAAAGGTTTTTGTGAAGTCTAGCGTAGCTAAGACCGGTGCTAGGCACATTGCCTCTTTAAGATGTTTAAAGGCCTTAGTTTCTTAAGGAGTCCATGAAAATGCATCTTTCTTCAATAATGTTGTTAAAGGTGCAACTATTCTCCCATAATTCTTAACAAACTTGTGATAATACCTCGTTAACCCGAGAAATCCTCGCAACTACTTTATGGTTGTGGGGACTTTCCATTCCTTAATGGCTTTAATTTTGTTAGGCTCTACCTTAACACCCTCATGAGATACAATATGACCTAGATATTCCACCTCTTGTACTCCAAAGAAACGGTTGGATGTTTTTGCATATAATTGTTTCTCCTCCAATAGTTTGAGCACCCTGTCAACATGTTGAACATGATCCTTCCAAGACTTGTTGTAGATTAGTATGTCATCAAACAATACTAGCACAAATTTTCTAAGGAAGGGTTTGAAAATGAAATTCATCAACCCTTGAAATGTAGAAGGTGCATTGGTAAGGCCAAAATGCATGACCAAAAATTCATAATGATCCTCATGAATTCGAAATTTTTTTTTCGGAATATCTTCCGTCTTCATTATAATTTGATGATATCTTGAATGGACATCCAACTCTGTAAAATAAATTGCTCCAAGTAATTCATCCAATAATTCATCAATCACAGGAATGGGAAATTTATGTTTAATAGTGAGCTTATTGAGCTCCCTACAATCTGGACACATGCGCCATGATCTATCCTTCTTGTGCACCAATACTACTGGAGCAGAGAAAGAACTTTGACTAGGTTAAATTATACCAGCCTCTAACATTTCTACAATCATCGTTCAATTTCTCTCTTTTGGACATAAGGATATCTGTAAGGCTTGATGTTTGGAGGAACACTTCTTGGAATCAAATGAATAACATGATCATGATCACGAATAGGTGGGAGTCCTTTAGGAGTTTCAAACACCTTGGAATGATTGTCCAAGACTTTTTGGAGATTTTGAGAAATAGATGATTTTGATGTTGGAACTTCTAGTGAGCATAATTTTGCAATTATGCCTCGTTGTTATTTGTTCAGAATATTTGTCATGAAATTAGAGCTTATTATATTTCTCAGTCCTTGTGGTACCCCGTAATTCGATTTCCTTTCCTTCTGAAAAAAATTTCACGAAAATTTCTTGAAAATTAAAAGATACAATCCCCAAGGATTGTAACCATTGTACTCCTAGTACAATATAAACACCTCCCATTGGAATGGGAAGTATTTGACTATTAAATACATATTCTCCCATTGTTAGCTTGATATTATGACATTTTCTAGAGCAATTTATAGTTCCTCCATTTACAGCCATCTTGACATTCTAGTGCTGGGTATAGGAAACAATTCAATTCCTTGGCTACTTTACAATGAATAAAATTATGGGTACTACCTTAATCAATCAACACTATTACCTTTTTCTTCTTGATATGTCCTTCTATCTTGATAGTTTTAGGAGTGGTAATACCTTCCAGTGTATTACACGATATGGTCAGACTTTTTCTTCTTATTCTAGCGTTGGTTCCTGGTGTATATCCTCTTCTTTTGAAGTTTCTTGTTCATATTCTTCCTCCTCTTCACAATCTATGTAAAATAATTTCTTCTCAGCACACTTATGACCTTTAGTGTATTTGCTATCACAACTGTAGAAAAGCCATTTTGCTCTTTTTTCTTCCAATTGTTGTGGTGTCAACCTTGTAGGTTGTGGAAGTCTAGGAGTAGAAACACTTCCATCTTTATAGATGTGAGCATTAGGATTCCTTGTCGCCATAATTTTACATTCAATTTTTCTTTCCAATGTTAATGCCTTCTCCAATGAATCAGGTTCCCAAACAAAAAATTCATGTTGGATGTTATCCTTTAAAGTCCCTATGAAGACATCAATCCTGTGTTCCTATGGAATATCATTTACCCTTATATTCAATTTTTGGAAGTCCTCAATGTGCTCCACCACTGAACCCTTTTGTTTGAGATTTATCAATTGGCTAAAGAAGGTGTTGCTCTTTATATCCTCATAATGTGCTATCATTTCCTCCATAAAAAATGACCAAGTGACAATTTTTTACGGGAGCAAAGCCATCGATACCATACAAATGTATTTTTTTCTAAATGTAAAGTTGTAATGCGTACCTTTTGTGTGTTTTGCACATTATTGAGATCAAAATATTGCTCCATATGTAGTATACATGTTACAGGATCCTTGCCATCAAAATTCATTATATCCATATTTGGAATACGGTGGTTCTTCCATCCAACATTAGAGTTTATAAAATCACATTAACATTTATTTTTTTCTCATCATGAGTTTCCTCTACTATATTTTCGCCATTAGGAAATATTTCTTGTATCAACTTCGTCAAACCTTCGATGTCTTCTTTTAGATAATTTTTCATGTTTTCTATGTTGTCTTTCATGTCATCCATCTTAGCATTCATGCTAGCTTCCATGCCATCCATCTTAGATTCCATGCCATCCATCTTAGCTTCCATGCCTTTCTTCAAAACTTCCATTTCATTTTTTGTTGTTGTTTGTGAGAGCGAAATTTGGTGCACTTGTTCTTGTAATTTTGACATGGCATGTTTCTATTCTTCGTCTTCATGAGTCATAGTAGAGCCTTCTAAAGGATTAATGTGTGTTGAATTCTTTTTAGGGGGAATTTTTAGAACCCAATACTGATATCTATTCTACAATATGCCCTTGGAATCAATGCAAACTGATTTTTCACACAAGACTTATGCAATTCGAAAAACAAATACACACATTTTTTTTTTGCTTTTAAGGAGATTGATAATGAAAATTTATTATATATGTAATTGCCAATCTTTAATATTTGAAATATGGCCTTGTAGTAGCTCTCTAAAGCTTATTTCAAATGCCACAGATTTGACCCGATTTCGATTCTTCAAGATAAAGTTATGCCCAATCTCCCACAATAACCTAATTATGGACTGGTTCGGTAGAGCAAACTTGTACGACGTGCCACATGTCACTATTTCCTTCTTCAGCTCTAATATTTCTACACAGGAAACTACAGTCTGTGCAATTGTGTCCACTTTTTATAGAATTCCAATCTGATGCTCAGAAAGAGAGTTATGATGATTTTCCCACGGTCACCTCTTTGAGACGAAATTCAGGAGCCTGAACAAACCCTACCTTCCAAAGATCATATCTCCAAAAATATTGCGAACCAAGGTCTGAAATGTTTACGAGACATTCCTTAGGATTTCTGCTTCGCTCTGTAAATATTTCAGAATTTGAACCTTAGTGGAAAATTTTTATAGCGAAACTTCCATGATGACCTATTTTAGGTGAAATTCGGGAGCCTGAAACAACCCTATATTCCATAGATAATATCTACGAAAATATTGCGAACTAAGATCTAAAATGTTTCCACAATGTTCCTTAGGATTTCGGCTTCGCTCTATAAGTATTTCAGCTTTTGAACCTTCGTAGAAAAAAAGTTATAGCGAAAATTCCATGATGACCTGTTTACCCTAGAATTCAAAGCTTTGATACCAAATGTTATGAAACCAGCTCCAAAAATAGAATAAAATAGAGATAAACGCGTTATAAATTAGCCATTAAGAGGGGGAAACCTCCAATACATTACATAAATGAATAATTCGTGGATGATGCAAATTACAAAACCTCCTTCTATATATAGGAGTCAATGGGATCACAATATAATCCTAGCCGACCTAACAGTAATAATGTAAGGGCATAATAATAACAATATTGGGGTTACAGGGGTAAAACAATAACAAAAAGGGCGTTACACTAACAAAAATAAGGAACTATACTAGTAATATAGGGACCTAAAAAACTCTCTCAAAGAAGAATGTCAACAGAATAGTGCCATAACAAAAGCGTTTTGTCTTTACCTGCGGGATGGAAGTCAGATATTTCTTCAAGTTAGCCAATAAGGTTGTGCACCAGTCATAAAGATGGGTCAAACAATCCACTTCTAGACTCATACGAGTGCATGAGGCCTGGTGTAGAGATGCTGATCCCGCCACTTTACCAATTGTGAAAATAAAGATTTTCATGTACAAGTCTCATACATCCTTGATTGGGATCTGAGTCCCCACCTTCTTTGCACCATCTACACAGGATACCTAGACATAGTCATCTACATTAAGCCCTCCAGTGGGCTTACCATGAAAATCAACTGGTTCTCCCCTCTAGGAAAGTATAGTGATAAAATAAATGTCTTCCAACTCGATTCTCAATGGCATATGATCAATCATAAATAATTCTTCATTGGGTTCCCAATGATTGACCAACATCTCGAGCAATCGAGTATTGGTTTTCATATTTGGAATTTTGAAAAATTTGAGTAAATCACAACCCTGAAGTATATCTAATGATTGCTGGTCCTCCATCACTTCATTATCAATTGCATTGTGCTCTCTTTCCATCCAACTGATAGTCATCCTGGATAATTTCATCTATTGACCCATTAGATATTTGTTTTTGAATTCAGCTCTGCGCATACGTGACTTTATTCGGACACAGTCGGGTCTATACACAATTTCCTCTTGATGAACCCTGAATACACAAAGGGTTTCAAGAAAAATATATTTCCTACAGTCAAAAATCTAAAAAATTGCTTGAAATAGGAATGAAATTGCTAAAAAAGATGAGCACACGGATTACTTGACTGATTTGAGTTGATTCGGTGGCCGGTTGCTCTGTTTGCAATAAGGGGGTTTTTTGCTCCAGAGCTCTTTTTCCACTTCTGCACTACATAAATGACCAAATTGTGAGTCAAAATTCTTATTTATGCCCAGAATTTGAAATATTTTCACAATTTTTGTGTGTGTCTATTTTTTGAATTTGATTAAGGCTTTTTAACATTTCGGCTTGTAAGTGTTGGGAAAAGTTATTTTCAGGTACATTCTGGTGAATTTGAGATTTTTCCAATTTTCCTTTGGATCCATGATCACTGACCTGTCATGGCAGGTATTTGATTCTGAATTGGCATATAGGTTAGGGAATTCACTTTCCGTTTCATTTCTGCATACTAGTCTCCATTTTGATCACTTTCCATAGGGTCCACCCCATCATGTCATGACTATTTAACCCATTTCACTCACTGATTTTTAAAATCAAAACTTGGTGGTAGAGCCATTCTTTACATGGGCTTCCTAGTTATTTCCTCGCTAGAATTTGTCGCCCATGCTGCAATCTGTGTAGGCTCCGGAGTCCTCTTTAGTCCTGCCACGACTTATGTGCTGAAGCTTCATTTTTTCTTCTTCTTCGCTATCTTTATTCTGGCGTTTTACCTTAGAGGCTCCCATTTGTTGTTGTGTTGTATTACTGCATTGGATATTGACTACTTGTTTATCTTGGACTTTAGCCAACTTCATTTGGATTCATGTTTAAGCACCCTTTTGACCATGTCTTTCTGTACAAGTTAACCATGCAATCACTTAGCCTTTGCGACTTGACACCTTTACCCATGGATGGAACATCCCTTTGAGTGTCACTTACTAGTTTTCGCTACCTTGCATTGAGCATATGATTGTTTCTATCCCAGGAACTAGAGCATCTGTTTGCCGACACTCGTTCTATCCATTGTATTATAGGCATTCTTTTATTCCTTTTCAGGCTTTGAAATATGAAAAATATAGAAAAATTAAATATTTGAAAAAGAGCGGGAACGAGACAATACTTCCATACTTGATGGCAGCTATAGTGTCAGATGTGTTGCCCTTGAACAAAGCATAAAAAAGCTAATTATTTTCTCCATTTGGGATGGTTTTAGTTTTTGACTTAGGAGAATCCATAACCATTAGGGGAATTTTGAGGTCTAGAATGGGCCTCCTAAGGAAATTATAAAATAATAGTGGAAATAATAAAGTAAGATTTGATTACATCATCAAATTTTAGAGGGAAAAAAGAAAAAACTATTTTTTTTCAACTCATATTTTCAACTTATCTCCCAAACTTTTTACTCAAATTTCGAGCAGGAGTACTCGTTGGATGTAAAATTTGATTCCTCATCCAAGGAGTACCTATGTTGCATACTTTAGATGGATCCTGCTACATGAAAAATGATAAATACATGAAAAACTTTATTGCAATCACGTCTTTCATGTATTTATCATTTTTCATGTAGAAGGATCCATCTAAAGTATGTAACATAAGTACTCCTTGGATGAGGAATTAAATTTTGCATCCAATGAGTACTCCCACTCAAAATGTGAGTAAAAAATTTGGGAGATAAGTTGAAAATACGAGTTGAAAAAGTAGTTTTATTGTTTTATTATTTTTTAACCTTTTTACTCTTTTACTTAAAAAATGGTGAATTATCCCCCATGGTTGAAATCGTCATCTTGAATCCTATTGGTTCTTATAAAGTTTATTTTTGTTGTACATTTTTCTTAGGAGGCCCAATTTAGACCTTAAAATTCCCCTAATGCTTGTTATCGAGTCAGTACTCCCCCAGTTGGTTATCTCTTCCAATAATATGGAGGGTTTGTTTATGCCTCCTGCATGAAAAAATTATACAAAGTTATCATTTGCTGCCATAGTCAACATGAGTCATGCTTTTTTCAAGGGAATTTAGCTTGAGTTGGCCTTTCTGCAGTGTCTCTTGACTCATTTTTCAGTCGGCCATCCCAGTTTTGTTAGTGTCTTGTTCTATCACGTCAACTATTTGGTCCTTTTCTCGTGCTAGTTTGGGAAGGTATCCATTGACTTCTTGCTGGCGGGTTTATCTCTTATCGGCTTCGACATATTGCTCTTAGAGTAAACCTAGAGCCACACCCTAGCCCTATTTACATCATTGATAGGTGACCTTGTGCTCAACATTTGATCAACATCATGGGTCATTGACTGAGTGGTTTCCCTTGTGTTCGACTTCAGATTACATTATCACACCTGGGATTCGTGCAGTACCTTGATTTCCATTTGACCCTATCGATGGATATCTCACCTCTTTGTCAGCTTTCATTATTGGTTGGTTCAAAGGGTTTTTTTCGTGCGCTAGCTACATTTTGTGTGTACCGGAAATGTACTTCGGGTTGATTACTTCACTTTGCTTCATCTGATTCCTTCCAAATCTTAGCTTGCAGGTTACAATAACTATGGACTGATGTGGGATGCCTTAACACCTTCCTTCCAGTAGATATTTTCCTATCGACTCTAACTCATTGGTATGGGAATAAGGTCTAGAGTCCTTTTGTCAGTACCTTAGGGTTTGTAGTCATTAGTGGAAAATTCCTTCACTATCGACAGTGAGAATACATCAATGTCTCCTGATTGATATATTCTCTCAAGTGTTCAACTTCAACTCATTCATTCACACTTGTTATATTTTATTGGGGCACCTTGACACTCGTTATCATTATTGTTGGGTTGTCTCGCATTTGTTAACGGTATACATCAATGACCGGTAATCAAATGATTTCTCACATGGTCGACTTTAGCTTATTTATTCCCATTGTGTATAATTGTACCATGGTGATCGATGAAGACCTCAGGTTTGCATCAACATGCTTTGGTTCACTTTGATAACTCCTTCAGTTTTCTACCAGTGACACCATCCACCCTTATATGTTGTAGTTCCATCACAAAAAAATCTTATATGTTGGCACCCGAGTTGCGTGTTGTACCATTTGTTCCACCACTTATGATTTGGTAATTGGAGATTCAGTTGTGACTTTAGTGATTAGATATCTATGCAACATCATTGATTAGTCTTTTATATGTGATACTTGGACATGATTTTAACTTATACTTCTAGGTAGTGATTAGATGATTCACTTTGTACTTCACATTTTAGTTATACTTGTATACATATTGGATCCGCTCCATACTTCATATGTAGACATGCTTTTATTTCACTGAGAATGGGTATGTCCACCTCAGACATGAGCTATCTTTCTAATTTCTATCACTGGTTTTGGCAGGCTGAAATCTAGTGAAGTCCTCTCTAGTCCTCGCAAGGTTCTTTCTATGAACATAATAAATTTCGGCCATCATGTACCCCTTCTGACCTCATATAGTATGGGGCATCTGTTATAACATCATTTGTCACCTCTATATACTTGATGACTTAAGCATTGGCCTTGGGAAACCCTTCCTTTCATACTTGGTCACATTTCTCAAAAAACAATATTTTAAAATCCATACGCGACTCTGCCCATATTTTTCTGCATGCACATGCAGGTCCATCCATAGATGACTAGCATATGCTATTTAAAATATTAAAAAATATAAAATTTCCCTATTATTGAGGCATGTTTTATGGTTTTTCCTGTAATTTAACTACCCTAGTCCGTGGCCTAATTGTTCCCTAAATGAAAAAAATAATTTGAGGAAGTATAAATACCCCTCAAGGGAATGGCCTAAGGGAGGAGAGAGAGAATATTATTGATATTATAGCCTGTTATAGCCCTGATCAAGTCTGATATTTCCCCTGTGCCTCTTGCACTTCCCAGGTTTTCACGAAACCCTTTTTCCTTGTGATGATCACCTTCATTCTATGTGACATCCTTTGTGCACCATTTATGGAAGAAGATTTGTGAGGCTAGGGCTGGACGAATCCAGAGGATGGTTTTTCTCAAGGCCATGGCATATATTAGGTGATTTCTCCACTATTATTTTCTGTACATGTTATCAATGAAAGAAGTACCATCATGTTCTTGATGTTCGTGTGTTATATGTCTCTTATACATGCTTAATAATCTTGAATAGTTTATTTCATGTTATCTTTATGAGATCATGTATGCTATTTTTCTAACATCTAGGACATATATGTTGTACAACTAGGTTTTTGTGCTTGTTCTTGACTGATTTGCAGGTTTTGGAGCTCGAGGATTTTCAGGGGGTTTGAACCCTATTAGGGTCCTAAATAATAGGATTCATAATTTTGATTTTTCTAAAGTTAAAAATATTGTAATATTGTACATACCTTTTCTTTCTGCAAATGTTTTCACATATTTAAAAAATGAAAAGAGGGTAAGTCCTAAAAGAACAATCAAAGGACAAAAAGAAACAAAGATAAAAAATAATATTAAATATGAACCCCACTAAAATGTATCATGAAAGTGTTGCACGTTCAAATTCCACTACTATTAGTTTACTGCAAACTAAATATTATGTCGAGCTTGTTCAAAATTCCATAATCCATGATAAGTCAAATAGCTTAATCTTGAATTTTTCATGCTTTAAATTTCATGTTGTTAGATAGAGAATAAATATCTATCCAAACAGTTTAATCTTGGTAGATCAGTAGTTAGGTAGAGAATAATAAGGAGCTCAACAGCTTAATCTGAGCCCTTGGAAGAAATAAGGATAGAATTAGTTAGTTTTCCATTTTAAAAATAAAAATGAATAAGGGTCTGCAAGCTTAAATGCACCCGAATGAATGAAGAAAAAATGCCAGGATAAAGAAGGGTAGGTAGAAGCACTTTGGCAAATCATGGAAAACACTGATGATTCATTTCATATTTCTAACATCCTCCTAAAAACACTTTTCCCTTGTAAAAAATCCCTTCCCCTTCATTTTTTACCGTTTTCCTTTTACTAATACTCCTTTTTTCCCTTAGTTTAATTATTTTTCTATCCTAAAAATCCCTTTTCCCTAATTAATTCCGCCATTTCCCTAGCTTAAAAACCTCATTCTCCTTATTAAATCCCATTTTAAATTAAACAATGCAAAACCCACTTTTTCATAAAGTTTTGATTATTTAATATATGTCGAGTCAATTGTAAATACCCTACCCGATATTACTTTAACTCATTCCTAATCAATTACTAACATCTCGCCATATTATTTATTAAACCCCCTTAGTATATAAACCCTTCCATTTAATATTATATTAATTCCCATTTAAAATATATCCCTAACCCATTATATACTAAAACCCCACATCACTTTAAAATCTATATATTAAAACTTCCGCTATTATATAGTTAGTATATTTCATCATCCCTTTATATATTATATCTCGACTTTCATATATTAACCAATTAACTCTATATTATATGACTCCCCTTTATAAACCTAACCTCCATATATCAGTAAAAATTTAGTTTATATTATATACCCCTCCGCATGAAGTTTCCCCGGTCCCACTGATCATAAACCCCAACTCAATTGTTAACCGACCGATCTTCACCAGCTTATCCAATGGCTCGGGCTCCCTTTCACAAACCTCGATTGCCCGATATTTAAAAAATCAAAAGGTTGTGAAATGAGCGGTTTCTACACCCTCTCCCCTTGCCATGTGTCAATCATGTGTTATATCATATTCTCATCCTTGAAACCATTAACCGCTTTCCTCCTGTGCGAAAATCACCAAAGCCACTCTTAGCCCCTGCGATAGACCGTCCTGAAAACCACCATTCCGCCTTCTGCGATGCGCTAAAATCACCTTTCCACTCTAGCACTGTGCGATAAGCCAACATTATTTCAAAACCCTGCAAGTGAGTTACTTTTGTGAATTTCGCAAATAAAACCAAACCATTACCAAACCGAAATTAAAACCCCACTGCAGCTCAACTCATTTCAAAGTCTCTCCCCATCCTCGAAATCCATTATCACTTCTCAGTGAAACTGTGCTTCATTAATCACTGGTTTATTTTTGCAGGTGATCATACAAATGCCTAGAAAAATAGTTTTAATACTAGTTAATTACCTGTTTGCTCCAGATTCTCAAGAAATATATTCAAAGGCCTCATTTAAGCAGCAATTTGTACAAAGCTAAAACCATCAATACAATAGAGAAATGATAATTTACACAGTAAATTGGTTTTAAACAGAGATGAAAACATTTTCACCAACAACAATTAAGTTTATTTGAAGTAAAAGTAAAAACAGTTAAAGGAACAGTAAGGTTAAAAGATGAAAACAAAGCAGGAAGGGACATTTTCCAGAAATTTCCTGTTTAAGTCATAGTTTTGCTAAAACTATAGTGGTCAATCCAAGATGAATTTTGAAAAAAGGGAGGAGGTTTGTGTTCCTAAGAGGACAATATACAAAAACCTATCTCACATTTTACATAGGTATTATATAATGAGAAATAAATGTACATATTCACAACCTATTTTTCAGATTGTGCAAAATCATTTTTAGACATATTTTGCAGAGTATATTGTGAACAGCTGGAACTGAATTTTGGGAAATTGAGAGAGGTGTATCTCAATAAAATATTTATATACAATACCTCTTTCACTTTTTACATATCTATCTCAGATTGAGATATACAAAGGTATCACTGGACCCCAATTTTGCAGAAATTTTGGAGAAAAATGCACACAGGAAGGAGGTAGTTAGTGACTTGGAAGCCTCATCATCAACTAAGAGTTGCTATCAAATTTTAATTTCTCTTATTTTTCACCATTAATCCATAAATATAGTGCCAAATAGATTCATTATTTTTGAGTGTCCTTTATTTAAGTTCTATTTATGTAATACAGTTTGAGATATTTGTAAACCAATCTTGATATTTTTTCAAGATATTCTAGTTTAGAATTTGTATAAATACTTCATCATTTGAAGTATTGAGGGTGGATGAATTACTGAACATTTTTGTAGTTGTACTATTATGAACCTAAAGGTTTTTTGTACCAATTTCAAGTCAGCAGACTGGATCACAACAATAAAGCATCATATTATAGGATTCATGTGTTGGGCCACTAGAGTGAAGTATTTTCACTTGTTTCTTTGTAAATTTCTTATGTTTTTCATCAATACTTGAATGTTATTCTAAATCTAAATGATAAATCAAGAATTTTTATTTCAGAATATGTTAAACGCACTCTGTTTTGACTGATTATCATTTATATGTTTTCCAATGAATTTCTCCCTAGTTTCGATTGACCTCTGCCTTTTCACTCATAATCTGAATTTAAGAACCCTTAATTGCTATTTTATCCTGATTAAAACCATTTCACCATCCGCCTTGAAGATTTTAAGTAATTCAACTCTCTTGCCCTGTAAAAATTTCCCTTTAGAACTTGAACCTGATCTGACTGCTTGACTCATTGACTCCATTAGCCCAATGGAATACATATCTACATCTATCCATCTGAGTAAGTGATTTCACCACCAAATCAAATTGAAATACAAAAAAATTTTACCCTACATAACTAGCCTAAAATAAAATACAATCAACAAAAATAAATCATATAGAGAGAGCCCTCTCTGAGCATTAGGAAGGCTAGATCCTAAGGCTTAAAAGTAGGTTTGTGGTTACTTCGGTGAGTTCTTTCTTTAACCTTGAGAAATTACTGAGTGATAACATATTGGCGACCATACTGGGGAGACTAACATTTTCTTCAGAAATATTTTACAGGCTCAGATCTGATCTGTGATGGTGGACAGTGATTAGACACACAGAGGTTAAAATCATCCACCTGGCGACTCCAAATCAATTTCACAATCAAGATTCCATTGGAGGAATGAACCTGAAAGAACAATATGGAAAGATCAGGATTTTAACTTGGATTACAATCCAAGACATCATGTTCTTTCTCATTAAGAAAAAATTTCAATGTATATTGTATTTTAAAGAAGATATTAGATTAGTTTTTAATTATTTTCCTTTAAAGATTGTAAATACTAATTCTCCTAATCCCTTCGAGCAGTTTTCTTCTGAACCTTATGATGATAATTTTCCAATTAAGAAGCATCAAATAACCAAGAATGATCTTATAATCCCTGTGCATATTCCTGTACCTTGTAATATTCTTGATAGATATAAGCCCCTCATTTTACCTCCTATACTCCATGATTTCCCTGATAACTATTAAAAATTTCTTCCCAAGTGTGATGGATAAAATAATAACATCACTGCCCAAAAACATATTCAAGGTTTTGAGAATTATCTGGACCTATTTGAGATTGATTAAGATGATGTTAGAATCAGACTTTTTCCTCTTTCTTTGAAAAATAGAATAAAGAGTTGGTTCAAGAATTTGCCTAATGCAAGCATCTCAAATTTCCAGCAGTTTGTCAAAATTTTTCTTGACAGATGGATAATTAAACTCAATCTTTTTGTGATCATAGAAGAATATAATCAGTTAAAAAGACATCCAAATGAAAAAAATACAACAATTTTATGAAATATTTAATCAATTTTATTATTCAATACTAGAAAATATTAGACCTCCTCATGATTCAACTCTCTTGCATTATTCAAGTGCCTTTGATCCAGAAATAGAATTTCAGTTAAGAGAAAGAGATTCAAAAACACTTGTACAGATGCAGAACATTGAAGTTGATGTAGAAGTTAATTTGCAAGTCATAAAAGAAAAGTTGAAAGTATAAGAAGAGAAGAAAAAAATTGTAGAGGTAAAACTTAGCCTTTTGGTAAGTAAAATAGAAGAAATGATACAAAAGATCACCATGAAAGATGAATTTTTTGTTCAAGATCATCATGAAGAAAAACAAGCGGTTGTTGGCCAGGAACACTTTGGTAATCCCAACTCCCATAGATCAGAAAAGGGATTTATAGATCAATATGATGAGAAGCAATATGCTGATCTAATGTGTATGTTTGATGACATTCCTTCTTTTGATTATTTTCCTAAGTATGATCATTATGATGAATGTTATGTTCTCCAAACTCAAGTTAAATTTACAGAGAAATCAAAAGATAGTTTGTGGGATGAAGAAACGTAGTTTCAGGAGCCAGAATGTAATATTCCCAATTAGCCCAAGCTAATGGGAATATACAATTTTGTTTCATTTTTCTTGTTGCATGAATAAAATTGTAAAGGAGGATCAATAAAATTCCTAAAACAGAAAAATAAATCAATGCCCCATGTGAACTAGGCTAAATCTGGGCTGCCTTAATAAAACACCTTTATGTGTGAAAGGGATTGAGACATTTGAATGGGTCAACAATACCAAATCAACAGAGTTGTCCAGATGCAATGAACCTCCTAGATGCACAACGCAGTTTTAGTTGGAGGCTACACATGTGAATAGAGCTAAATCATTGAGATGGTTTAGGGTTTGGCAAGATTTTTATCTTATAAAAGGAAGAGGAGGAAAACAAGAGAAGGGTTGTTGAACATATTATTTTGAAGAATTTTTCTGTTTAGAAATTTCTCATTCTCTTGGCTGTTTAGCAGAGAATAGTGTTGTTTAGCAATGGGTGTTCATGATCGGGAATCCCACCTCTTCCATTGAGTAGATCTTGGAGGAGTCTTGAACATCTTGTCCACTATCAGGAAATTGGCCAAGCTTCATCTTCCAACTACAATGCAGATCCTGTTGAGGGTTTGGTTTTCCTTGTAATCTGTAGCAAGTGGAGGCTAGATCTACTCATATCTAGGCCAATCTAGTGCCCATTTTTCAGTGGGAAAGGCTTTTATCTCATTGGCAAGAGTGTTTGGAGCATTTGAGCTTCAGATCTACATCTTGGCATTAGGCCAAACTATTCCTCAAGCCTACAACACAGTCCCTCTTCCAGTACTGCGTTATCTGCAAAGTGGAAAGTTGCAAGGTGTTTTGGCAAAGTTTGAGGAGTGATCTCTAGTGTTGGGGATTTGCCCTTCACTGTGGTTATCAATGGATTTCTGATCTATTCCATGTCATATTAAGATCTAATCTGAATACTCCTATGTTTGCTTCAGAAATTCTGAATAGATCTACAGATCCGATGCATAGAATCTCAAATCTACTCCATGTACTTCATGATTTTCTGAAATCCCCAAGGGGAATGTAAAGTAGAGACATTATAGTGTATGGATCTATCATAGATCTGACTGTTAATGCATTATTTTTCTCTAGATCTAAGTTGTAATCTAATATTGCAATATACTCTATAAAATAACGATGTCAAGCCTTTTGCAGTCAATACATGTGTTGCAACACCTCTTTTTGAGGACTTCCTTCATAAAAGTCTTCCATTTTCTCTTGTACATTGTATGGGCCACATGATAGATCTGATTTGATGATGTATAAGTGATTATTGAACCTCCATATTGGCCTCCTTCTCTTACTCTGTTTAGCTACGTTATTTTCTGAGCAGTTTTGTTTTGTATTGTTGCAGTCCCTTCCTTGGGCATTTTTCAAGCCATACTGGGTGTGGGAGGTCTATTTACCTCACCTAGTTTGATTTGTTTATGATCTCCTCTTGGATTTAGGACTTAGATTGTTAGTTATAAGGTATCCAAGGGTTGATTTGGATTTCTGTAGCATCCATTTCTGAAAAATGCATTTTTCAGACATGCATTGCTGACAGTCCCAATTCTAGGATATTACAGTGGTATCAGAGAAATCATCTTGGCACAGCCTGTGATTTTCTTTATTAAAGAGCCAATATGTGTTTTCATTAAAATAAAAGGTTGAAGAAGAAGTATGATTACACTGAAGACATAGAAGAAAAGGCTAATACCCCTTTATCTGGAATATTGAAAGGAGAAGAGTTCTCTAAAACTATTTCTCAAGATATGTATGAGTTGAAAGGAGAAATCAGGGGAATGAGGAGGGAAAGACATGTAGATCCCTCAAGAAAATTTTTACATCAAGGAATCCCCAGTACTTCTTACCATGTGTGTGAGCATTCAACCACACAACCTGATCTACAATGTTGGAGCATGCCCATTTTCTTGATAAAGGAAGGAGGAAAAGGAGGAGCACCAGAGGAGGAATCCCTTGGTGATTATCTCCAAGAATATGAGTCTCAATCAGAGGGATTAAAGGAGCATCTCAGTTTCCCAGAGTTCTATCAACTTAGAGAAGAAAGATCCAGCAACTACAGTAGAAGAAGAGGGTGCATGCAACACACTTTGGGTAGATTCTCTCTACCTACTTTTGATGGATCACCTAAGGACTTAGCTAAGTCTTGGGTAAGGAAGTTTGACACATATTTCTAGCTGCATCAAGTTTAAGAAGAAGAAGCCTTGAGAGTAGCAGTGTTGCATCTTCAAGGTAAGGCTTATGCCTGGTGGCTATTTGAGTCTTCTTCCTTGAAAAGTATAAATATCTCTTCTTATGCAAAGTTCACTAGAAGGCTAGTGAGGAGATCTGATGTAAGACATTTTGAAACTTCTCGGGGAGAACAAATCAAACCCAAGAAATTTGAATCTTTGCATAAGTTGGAATAATCCATAAAGCCAATTCCATTTCTAAACATTGTTGAGAGAGTTGAAGATCTGCTGCATGATGTTCCAAAAGCAAAAACCCCACTATGTCAAGGTCTCTCTTCTTAAGGAGAAGACATGAGGGTCCCTTCTTTAAGAAGATACCAAGGAAAAGGGTCTCTTAACGATGAGGCATTCTCGATTGATGAGGAGAATGGAGAAAGAGAGTAGAGAAGATCCTCCAGTGCTGTGATAGTAGTAGGAGATCTATTTTCATTGGGATATGGAGATGAAGCAGTTGCTTCCACTAGAGGGGCTCTTGCATCTTTGCAAGGAGTTCCTAAGGATCTTCCATATGGAGGACATGAGCAACATGTGTCTATGCTAAGAGACAATGAGACAGAACAAAGGAGGGATCACAAAGCTGACATAGCAGAAGATGATCCGCCATTGCTATGAGAAAAGAATGGAGCAAATACACTAATCAGAGGCACTCTTGCACCACTAAGAGGGGTCTCCAAATTTCATGAGACTTCCACACATGAATCAGAGTTAAATTTGTGCAGTGGAAGTAGGGACATGAGGATCCCATCTATTATGCATGTGAGGATGGTCCCTGAAACCTCATTATCTAGTGGCAAACCACCTAGGAGGCCACCTGATTCAGATTTTGTGGGGAAAGCCTCACAACTTGCTACTCCAAACTTAGATCTAGGAGGGATTGGAGCACTTGAAGACAAAGAAACAATGCTGGGAGACTTGGGTAAGCTCAAAGAGGAGGGAAATCTTCTTCCCCTATCATCATCACCCACTCTCTTTTCTAGATCTGCATTGTGGGAGGAGAAGAATGGAAGGAACAACCTTCCAACACACACCTTTCGCATAGGAGATGTTAAGGAGAGGATCAACAACATGATAGAAACTTTTGTTGATGCATCATCAATGTTGTCATTGTTGAGCAGTGTAGATCTGTATTGGAAATCCCAACTGCTAGTGGATTATTCCAAAGATCTTCACACATGTATGATACTAGATTACCAGCTGCATGAAGAAGGCTACTTAGTCCAAGGAGGAGTCATCTATCATCATGGTGGAATATTTTTGTCTAGAGCTTCTAAGCTCAAGCATAAGATACTACAAGGAGCATACAAAGAGTTATGTTTCAGCCACCTGTATTCCATGAGGAGCTTTGATTGGGAAGGCATGGAACAAGAACTACATTAGCATTTTCAAAAATGCATGTGCTATGTGGAGTTGGGGCAGCCATTGGACTCTATGCAAGAGTCATTTTAGCCATCTCCTCCTTTCTTTGAAAGCGGAGAAAGATCCATGCACAACTCCATGTGTATGAAAGACATTGTTGGTAAAGGATCTGTTCATGTAAAGCAAGTTTTATTTTATGATTGTACATGTTATTTTACCATTTGTATGCAGGCCATGAATCCTAGAAGGACTAATGTATCATGTAAATCTCATGGCAACTATTGGGCCACTAAAATTTCTGAACTTGGCCACTCCCTTGATGTGCAAAGGGAGATTTTCTTTCATGTTGGGTGCTTTCCCAAGGCACCAAACATATCTCTCACCTTCAACAATAGTGAGATGACTTGGGCAACAAGTAAGTGGTGGTAAAACCACTTACCATCTCTTTATTTGAGGCAGGCAGGAGATGCATTGTGTTGGTATCATATGTGGGATTATGATCCACCTCCTCATGCTCAAATTTCTATTTGCTTGTATGTTGTCTTACTTCCATACATTGATGATATCTTTGTACTGTTTATGGGCTTGTATGGAGGGAGGATGGGGAACATGTATGCACCTCATGGGATGGAGACTCTCCATGTACCTTATGCTACATGTTTCAGGGAGAGTATTGGTTCAACCATGTTTGTTTCATGTGAGTTCTTGACTCCTTATGGGATGGAATTTGTACATCTCATAATGACTTTGGAGGAAAAGTTCATGGAGGGTAGAATTGGTGAACACTTGGCTTATGAAGAAAGATTGATTCTTGATGGTGTCACCAATGGAGGAGGAGAAGTGTTGCAGCACTCACCCTATCAGCTGCTTGAGGACAAGCAAAATTTTGGAGGGGAGGATTGTAATATTTCCAATTAGCCCAAGCTAATGGGAATATACAATTTTGTTTTATTTTTCTTGTTGCATGAATAAAATTGTAAAGGAGGATCAATAAAATTCCTAAAACAACAAAATAAATCAATGCCCCATGTGAACTAGGCTAAATATGGGCTGCCTTTATAAAACACCCTTATGTGTGAAAGGGATTGAGACATTTGATTGGGTCAAAAAGACCAAATCAACAGCGCTGTCCAGATGAAATGAACCTCCTAGATGCACAACGCAATTTTAGTTGGAGGCTACACATGTGAATAGAGCTAAATCATTGAGATGGTTTAGGGTTTGGCAAGATTTCTATCTTATAAAAGGAAGAGGAGGACATTAAGAGAAGGGTTTTTGAACATATTATTTTGAAGAATTTGTCTGTTTAGACATTTCTCATTCTCTTGGCTATTTAGAAGAGAATACTGCTGTTTAGCACTAGGTGTTCCTAGGTGGGAATCCCACATATTCCATTGAGTAGCTCTTGGAGGAGTCTTGTACACCTTGTCCACTATCAGGAAATTGGCCAAGCTTCATCTTCCAACTACAACGCAGATCCTGTTGAGGGTTTGGTTGTCCTTGTAAGCTGAAGCAAGTGGAGGCTAGATCTACTCAGATCTAGGCCAATCTAGTGCCCCTTTTTCAGTGGGAAAGGCTTCTATCCCATTTCCAAGAGTGTTTAGGATCATTGGAGCTTCAGATCTACATCTTGGCATCAGGCCAAACTATTCCTCAAGCCTACAGCGTAGGCCCTCTTCCAGTACTACATTATCTGCAAAGGGGAAAGTTGCAGGGCGTTTTGGAAAAGTTTGAGGAGTGATCTCTAGTGTTTGGGATCTACCCTTAACTGTGGTGATCCATGGATTTCTGATCTATTCCATGTCATATTTAGATCTAATCTAAATACTCCTGTGTCTGCTTTAGAAATTCTGAATAGATCTGCAAATCTGCTGCATAGAATCTCAGATCTACTCCATGTACTTCATGATTTGCTGAAATTCGCATGGGGAATGTAAAGTAGAGACATTATAGTGTATGGATCTATCATAGATCTGACTGTTCATGAATTATTTTTCTCTATATCTAAGTTGTAATCTACTGCTGTAGTATACTCTATAAAATAACGCTGTCAAGCCTTTTGTAGTTAATACATGTGTTGCGACACCTCTTTTTGAGGACTTCCTTCATAGAAGTCTTTCATTTTCTCTTGTACATTGTATGGGCCACATGATAGATCTGATTTGATGATGTATAAGTGATTATTGAACCTCCATATTAGCCTCCTACTCTTACCCTGTTTAGCTGCATTATTTTCTGAGCAGTGTTGTTTTGTATTGCTGCAGTCCCTTCCTTAGGCATTTTTCAAGCCATACAAGGTGTGGGAGGTCTTTTTACCTCACCTAGTTTGATTTGTTTCTGATATCATATTGGATTTAGGACTTATATTGTCAGATATAAGGGATCCAAGGGTTGATCTGGATTAATATAACATCCATTTCTGAAAAATGCGTTTTTCAGACATGCATTGTTGATAGTCCCAATTCCGGGATACTACAGTGGTATCAGAGCAATCATCTTAGGACAACCTGTGATTTTCTTTCTTAAAGAGCCAATATGTCTTTTCATGAAAAGAAAATACTAAAGAAGAAGTATGATTACAATGAAGGCACAGAAGAAAAGGGTAAGACCTCTTTATCTGGAAGATTGAAAGGAGAAGAGTTCTCTAAAACTCTTTCTCAATCTATGTATGAGCTGAAAGAAGAAATCAGGGGAATGAGGAGGGAAGGACATGTAGATCCCTCAAGAATATTTTTATATCAAGTAATCCCCAGTACTTCTTACCATGTGTGTGAGCATTCAACCACACAACTTGATCTATAACGTTGGAGCATGCCCACTTTATTGACAAAGGAAGGAGGAAAATGAGGAGCACCAAAGGAGGAATATCTTGGTGATTATCTCCAAGAACATGAGTCTCAATCAGAGAGATTCAAGGAGCATCTCAGTTTCCCAGAGTTCTGTCAAATTAGAGGAGAAAGATCCAGCAGCTACAGTAGAAGAAGAGGGTGCATGCAGCACACTTTGGGTAGATTCTCTCTACCTACTTTTGATAGATCACCTAAGGACTCAGCTAAGTCTTGGGTAAGGAAGCTTGACACATATTTCTAGCTGCATCAAGTTTTAGAAGGAGAAGCCTTGAGAGTAGCAGCGCTGCATCTTCAAGGTAAGGCTTATGCCTGGTGGCTATTTGAGTCTTCTTCCTTGAAAAGTATAAATATCTCTTCTTATGCAAAGTTCACTGGGAGGCTAGTGAGGAGATTTGATGTAAGACATTCTGAAACTTCTCGAGGAGAAAAAATCAAACCCAAGAAATATGAATCTTTGCATGAGTTGGAAGAATCCATAAAGCCACCTCCATTTCTGAACGTTGTTGAGGGAGTTGAAGATCTACTGCATGATGTGCCAAAAGAAAAATCCCCACTACAACAAGGTCTCTCTTCTCAAGGAGAAGACATGAGGGTCCCTTCTTCAAGAAGAGACCAAGGAAAAGTGTCTCTTAATGATGAGGCATTCTCCATTGATGAGGAGAAGAGTGAAGAGAAGATCATCTAGCGCTGTGATAGCAGGAGGAGATCTATTTTCATTGGGATATGGAAATGAAGCAGTTTCTTCCACTAGAGGGGATCTTGCATCTTTGCAAGGAGTTCATAAGGATCTTCCATATGGAGGACATTAGCAGCATGTGTCTATGCTAAGAGACAATGATACAGAACAAAGGAGGGATCACAAAGCTGACACAGTAGAAGATGATCCACTATTGCTAGGAGAAGAGAATGGAGCAAATACTCCAATCAGAGGGACTCTTGCACCACTAAGAGGGGTCTCCAAATTTCATGAGACTTCCACACATGAATTAGAGTTGAATTTGTGCAGTGGAAGTAAGCACATGAGGATCCCATCTATTATGCATATGAGGATGGTCCCTGAAACCTCATTATCTAGTGGCAAACCACTTGGGAGGCCACCTAATTCAGATTTTGTGGGGAAATCCTCACAACCTGTTGCTCCAAAATTATATCCAGGAAGGATTGGAGCACTTGAAGACAAATCTACAGCACTGGGAGACTTGGGTAAGCTTAAAGAGGAGGGAAATATTCTTCCCCTATCATCATCACCCACTCTCTTTTCTTGATCTATGCTGTGGGAGGAGAAGAATGGAAAGAACAACCTTCCAATACACACCTTTGGCATAGGATATGTCAAGGAGAGGATCAGAAACATGACATACACCTTTGTTGATGCATCATCAGCATTGTCATTGTTGAGCAGTGTAGATCTATATTGGAAATCCCAACTGCTAGTGGATTATTCCAAAGATCTTCACACATGTATGATACTTGATGACCAGCTGCATGAAGAGGGCTACTTAGTCCAAGGAGGAGTCATCTATCATCATGGTAGAATATTTTTGTCTAGAGCTTCTAAGCTCAAGCATAAGATACTACAAGGAGCATACAAAGAGTTCTGTTTCAACCACCTGTATTCCATGAGGATCTACAACATCATCATGAGGAGCTTTGATTGGGAAGGCTTGGAAGAAGAACTACATCAACATTTTCAAGAATGCATGAGCTATGTGGTGTTGGGGAAGCCATGGGACTCTATGCAAGAGTCATTTCAGCCATCTCCTCCTTTATTTGAAAGAGGAGAAAGATCCATGCACAACTCCACGTGTATGAGAGACATTGTTGGTAAAGGATCTGTTCATGTAAAGAAAGTTTTATTTTCTGATTGTACATGTTCTTTCACCATTTGTATGCAGGCCATGACTCTTAGAAGGAGTAATGTATCATGTAAATCTCATGGAAACTATTGGGCCACTAAAATTTCTAAACTTGGCCACTCCCTTGATGTGCAAAGAGAGATTTTCTTTCATGTTGGGTGATTTCCCAAGGCACCAAACATATCTCTCACCTTCAGCAATAGTGAGATGGCTTAGGTAGCAAGTAAGTGGTGGGAAAACCACTTACCATGTCTTGATTTTAGGCAGACAGGAGATGCATTGTGTTGGTATCATATGTGGGATTATGACCCACCTCCTCATGCTCAAATTTATATTTTCTTGTATGTAGTCTTACTTCCATACATTGATGATATACTTGTACTGTTTACGGGCTTGTATGGAGGGAGGATGGGGAGCATGTATGTACCTCATGGGATGGAGACTCTCCATGTACCTTATGCTACATGTTTCAGGGATATTATTGGTTCAACCATGTTTGTTTCATGTGAGTTATTGACTCCTTGTGGGATGGAATTTGTACATCTCATAATGACTTTGGAGGAAAAATTCATGGAGGGTAGAATTGGTGAACACTTAGCATATGAAGAAAGCTTGATTCTTGATGGTGTCACCAATGGAGGAGGAGAAGTGTTGCAACACTGTTGGCCGGATAAATCCGTCTTGTGGACAAGACCGATCTCCCTAGTACTAAAAGTATCTAGCAACAAACAGCCAAATAGAATAATCTTTCTCTAAGCATATACGATCTACGAAAAGCTCTATAGAGGTGTTAAGGACTTACCGTTTGTCCAGTGCTTGTTTGAAGTCATTATTGTCCCTCGCGTGCTTGAAGGAGTTTTCCTCGTAAACCTGCAGTCACAAACAAGAAAAATATTACATAGCACCTGTATAGAAATCATCATAAACCATGCTTATCATAGTGATCAAGGAATATATGAAATAAACCATTGATTGAAAGCTTATTGAGAAAAATGAGTACATTTGTATTAATTTCAAAAGAAGAAAATCCTTACAACCTGAGCCTTGATGTTGCACAGGACTTTCCGGGGTTCGAAGCAGGAATCTCCTTTACTTTGATAAGCTCCGCACTCCTCCAACCAAGAATAATAGAGGTATGTAATCTCTCCTCACAAAAGTCTTAATCAACTGAGTTTGAATCTCAACAACAAAACTTCAAATATTCTAAAGCTTCAACTCCCTTTGAAGCTACCCAATGCCTCTTTTTATAGTGGAAAAGAGGAGGTTTTCTGTTCCAACTATGAAGGGATAGAATCCTCCTTCAAAGGGATAAGCTCCTCACATCAAGGGGTTAGCTCCATAAGGTAAGGGATACATGCACCTCACAAGAGCGGTTCTGCCACCGCAAGATCCATTCTAGAAGCTTCTAGAATTTACTTTTATTGAGTTTTTTGGAATTTAATTGCCCCTTTTTGATCTTACAGGCGTCCGCACCTTTAACACAGATAAAGTGCATTCAGGTACGCAAAAGAGCTGAACATTAGGTGTGGGATTGCAGGCAAGATAGAGAGAAAGTGCAACACCAAAGTTTAGGAGAGTTTTAGGAACTTTCTTCTGATTTTCAAGGCTTGACATGAGGAACTGATATGTTAGACTTGCAAAGGGAGAATTATGAGTAATAATGAGCTCATACACATAGCAGAATGTCAGGATGACAATTTTCAGTGTAACAGATTGCCCCCTAAAGTGAAAAGTCTGGAATAGATGATGCTGAAGTCTGTCATATATGAAGAGTGCAGTACTTTATCATTTCAAGGATCATCCTGTGGACACCCCAGTCGGAACCTGTAAAAACATTCAATGCAAAATATATATATATCATCGCTGAGGTAGGAATTCCCATACTCAGATCAAAACTAACTAGAAACTAATTCAAACTGTTCTGATACAGGAATGATTTTGAGTACATCACAGTATAGACATGTGTAGACACAGTATGGACGCAGCCATCTGTTTATAAATAGTCCACTGTATAAATGATAACAAAATTCCTCACAGCCTGGATGGTAGAAACTAGATCTAGGGTCTTGATTTCCGCATCTCGAACTAGTACGATTCTATCCATGTGAATAAATGTGTTGAAGTCGAACATGGTAGAAACCACTTGATTACCAGTCAATGATGTGAACTGTTAACAAGTGTGAGAGTAACCACCAATAATGTTAATGGCTCTCAAAGTACTCAGTACAATCCATGAAATGTGAATGAATGAGCTGAAGTCGAACATATCACGGAATCTTTCGATCGAAGGTCAATGATGCAACCTGTCGTCGAAGGCGAGAAACCTGCCATTGAGGCATGCAGATTTCAAGGTACTGACGATTTCTAGATCAACTTCCTAGATAATGAGCTGTCGTCGATAGAAAGTGATCTGTCGTAGGCAAGCCCACAACATGAAATCATAGATCAAGTTTTGAAAATATATTGGCAAGGACTGACTCAGGGATGGTCAAAATGGATGACAGATATTTTGCAGATGAATGGTTTATTTGAACTGTCCTCTTGAACACATAACGACACTGCAGATGGCTTGGTGACAATTAACCCAAAGCTAATACCCAGAAACCGGCTGAAGACTTTCAATGTGGTTTGATTAACTGTTAGGTAAAGGATTTCCCAACCCAGGTGAACAAAAAGTGTCGTGTTCAAGAGTGGTTAACTGGATTTTCAAAAAATCAAAATACAACAAACAAGTCCATTTTTCTCTCTTTTCCCCCACCATTTCTGGCAAGTACCTCTTTATTTTTGACAAGCTTGAGGAGGATAACATTTGCTTGTTTATAAGCTCATCCTTCATATGAGTCCAACTTAGTTTAAGATTCGAACCCTAAGAAGGAGTGGTTCGTTCCTGTTTAAAATTGAATAGGTCCTTTACTGTTAAATTTTAACGAGTCCAGTATAGGAGAAACTCGGTGTTTTTCAATTTTAGGGAGTCAGAAGAAAAAACTTAAGAAAACTCCATGGGTGTAATTTTTCGTAAATTTAGTCTCTCAAGCTCGAAAAAGGATAAAATAATGCGGGAGAGAACTCTATTGACTGTAATTAGTCAACGTATACCTTTTTTGTAAATAGTCCATTTCAGTCCGTAAAAGGGGTAAACTTATACTGAAGGGACGATCATTCATTTACTTTAACAAGTTCGAATAATAAAGTACTCAACAATCTTTTCATGTTTAGAGAGTCTAAAAACGGCTTAAAAGATTACTCCAGGGTTTCACTTTTTCGTAATTTTCAAGAGTTCGAAAAAGTGATAAAAGTATACTCAGTAGTTTCGCTTTTTCTTTAAATTTTAACAAGTTCGAAAAAGGGATAAAAATGTACTCATGGTTTTCACTTTTTCGTAAGTTTTAACGAGTTTGAAAAAGGGATAAAAATATACTCCTGTGGCCGACTTTCAATTTAATTTATGAGCAGGAAAAGACGGAAAGAACTCGACATTTTCATGTTTTTTACGAGAATGAAATATAGCAAAATAATCTTGGGATTTTCATGAGTTTTAAACGAGTCTTGAAAATAACCGAAATTGACTCCAGATAGGTTTCATTTTTCCAAAATCTTGAAACAGAGAAAAACTATGCTTCAGAATGGTTTCATTTTTGCACAAGCTTGAAACAGAAAGAAAACTGTTGGTGATGTTGAGATGGTGAACTCTGTTGAAATGAAGCATCCGATTGAGGTGGAACAAATGGAGTATTCGGGGCCAACGAAGTTGAAAATAACCATATTGGTAAACCTATTGTAAATCCAGGTAATGACAAAGTAGCCATATAAGGAGGACCAACATTTCCAAAACAAGGAAAAGTACTAGGATTCTCGTTAAGAGGGGTTCCTTGGTTGGTAAATTCCGGAACAGTTGCCATTATATTCAACTTCAGTGAATTTTATTAACAATTTAAAACTAGAATTAACAATTCACAATTCACACCTAACAATTAAAATTCACAATTCACACCTATGGTCTCTAAAAGTTAAAACAAACAAATTAACATGCGCTATCAAATCTAGGAGTCAAACCACACACAAACAATAACTTCCCGTACTAAAAACACTAGTTGGTGATGAAATCCAACATCGTAGAATTCAATACAGAAAGGGCGGTTGGAACAGTTACCCTGACAACCTGCTTAATGAAACAGACTGGCACAAGTTTCTTCATAAAACCATCTCGAGTGAAGAAAACCCCCCAGAGAGTCCAAGTGACTCTAGTCGACGTCTGCTCCAGGTACAGTGAGATCTTTCCTTCACCATCACCTTAGGAAATAATCTTAAGTTTATGGACACTAAGGTTACCAACAGTAACAAATACAACTGGGGGAACAATCTACGATCCGATTCCACGCGCGAGGGCAGAGTAAAAAAGTTCAATCCCCTTGAAGGCTCCTCGACATGGTTAATTAAGCGCTGTGTTATTTAGGCTGTTATTACTCAAAAGGGTAAATGGATATGAAACTAGTGGTGTTATGACCTGAACCAAAACTGAATGCAATCGAATATGATAATGTAATCTTTTCAATTCGATGAATTCTAACTAAAGTAAGGAGAGAGTTTCTATTCACTTCCAACAATGAAAAAATTGATTACTAAGAGAAAATATAACAAATTCTCTAATGCACTAATTTCATCAAGAAAAACTAATGCAAATAAATCCCAAAACAATTTTTATTTTTGTGTTTTTAAAATAAGCATAAAAACATCTAGATTCAAATCAAAGAAAAATGATCTAAATCAATGATTGATTTTTCAGAATGTAAACTATGCAATTGTAATCTATGCACAATTCACATGAAAAGTATGCAAATGTAATCTGTTAGCACTCAAATCTACCTCAGGCTGAAATGAAGTAAAACTCAAGGCTACATCAAACCACGCTCAGCCTCGTAGCTAGCCCTACGAGGACAGGAGAGGGCTCTCTCCGTCAATCTCGAGAAAATAAGCAATAGGATGCGAGATGACTTACAATAAGAACTTATTTTAGGCTAGTAAAGAGATAGGTATGTTTGATTTTTGGTTTTTTGGGTTTTCGCTGGAGTAATGGGAAAACAAATTTTGGGTCCGGGGATAAGGTCAGACCTTTGCAGATTTCAAGCTGGGGCGAGGTAGGTGATGATCTTGATGCTTTGAATTGGATATATGGATAGATTAGACCGACGAGGAGCTGAAGAGGGCAAAGAAGAACTTGGATCCTCTCCAAACAACTGAAAACATATAGAACTAACTGAATTCAAAGGCCAAGCACTGTAAACAATGGATTCAACCTTATTTCACTCATTCAATTTAGTTCAGAAGCATAATGAAAGGATGGCATACATTAAACATGAAGAAACTTACAGAAACAAAGAAGAAACATCATCAAGAACAGAACACCACAAGGATCCCAACAAGTGCCGCAAAACCCCTGATCTTTCCTTAGCCAAAATATGAAAAATATGTACAATGATATCAAAAGTATCCCAAGAGTCCAACCTCTCCAACCTCCGAAAATGATTGAGAAATTACAATATATAGATCACTCTAACACCTTTCCCCACCTCTAGGGGTCGAATTCCCTCTTCAGGGATCAGTTTCAACCAATTCTAATCATGGAACTAAAATCTAGGCAGCTAACAACTTGCCTCTAAAAGAGTGGAAACTGATCCATTACATGATTTTTTACTCATTTGAGAGTGAATCTTCTAGAAGAGATAAAAATAAGCCAAAGTTACATGCCAAACATGAATTTACATCATAAAAACCCAAAAATTCTATCCATAAGCAAAACTGGTCCATACTAGGCGAAAAACTGAGCTGGCAGCTGAAGTTTCAGGAAAAATTTCAAGTGGGTCGCTCCTGAGCCGTGTGGGTCGCTCATGTTCCAGGCTGAATTTGAGGTACTTCCCGGCATCCAAATTGAGCTCATGATAGCTCGTTGGAAAGCCCTGGATGTCTACTTTCCATTCCAAGTGGAATTTATGAATTTGGAGCTTATTTGACCCTCCAAAACCTCATTCTCCCAGAGGTACTCCCTGCTGGTGCAAAAGGTGGCAGCAAGGTGGTTTTCATGGCGTTTTTGAGCTTTTTGACCATCCAGATTTCGATGAAATGCTAAGTTGACTTCAGAGGATGCATAAATAACCATGAAAAATCCAAAAATGTAAAAATCTCCTCCAGCAAGTGTCCCAAAAAAAAGTGAGCGCATGAGCGCGCGACCCACGTAACTGCAAAACCTGTTTTTTGACCCAAAAATTTGAAAATGACAAAATTTTCTCCGAATTTGCCCAAATTCGGAGCAAAGATCCTCCATCATGTATCTTGCTCAGTCAATGAAGCCTCGGCCAAAATCCGGAGTGGATCAGGCTTTTTCCGCCATTTTAGTGCTCTCCTGGTGCATGCAGTTCCTGTGATGAAAACACTGTCACGGTTGTATGATGTGTTGTTGTCAGTCATGATGTAGCAATGTGTATGTTCAACCTGTTGAAAATGAGAAATGGGACCTTGGTGTCTTTGTCTCCATCATGATCCTGTGAATGTACCTACGCTGATGAAGAAGGCGAGACCCCTTCCACGCCATGTGGAGATAGTACTCGCGCTGTTGATGAAGTCAACGAGACCCCTTCCACCCTATGTGGAGATAGTACTCGTCGTGATGCTGCAAACAAAGCTCTGTGGCCTCTCTGATATGCTACCACTACTGGCGCACTGCTATGCTCCATCTCAGTACATCAACCTCAACGATTGAGTCACTGTCCGACTCCTGCTCATATTCTGACTCTATCTCTGACATGGCTGTGAACAAGATATGTGCAATATGTATACTGATATAGATGCAGTGAAGGCAAAGTTATAATGTATGTTTCAACACCCAACCAATATTCCCACCGTCAAAGCACCATAAGGAAACCAACCATGGATAAAATCTCTGTTTTAGATGGATTGGAAAAAAGGCACAATCTCTGTGTTTAAATGCAAGTGAAACTTTGATCAAAGGGAGCGGGCAACTTTCAAAATTTTGAACAAATATTATCAAAGGAGAGCATGGCATCAATAGAATGTGTTTGTCTATGAGTAATAACAACAAAGGTGTCAATGGGCAGTTTGAAACAAAGTCATGAGAATGTTTTTACATTGGGCAGTGAGACATAATACAACCACAGTCACCATGGAACAAAGGTTTTAAACATGGTATAATAATAGCAATGGTCAAAATGGAAAAATGGGCATGAGAGCAATATGGTTTTGATATTATATGCAAAGCTGGACATATCACTGATATAAGATAAGCTACAAACTCATACAACCACCCATATCATTTTAAAACCCTGAAAACGATAATGCTATGACTGTGGGGTTTTAAATCCTCCGTTTGAAACATTTGAAACCACCAATGATGCCACCAACGCACTAAAAACATCAAGCAATTTCAAAAAAACCTGTTTGAAGGCCAGTTGAATCGATTCCAAGCAAGACTGGGCGCTCAGAATGAATTTTCGAACTTCTGTGTCTGCGTGGGTCGCTCACCTTCTGCGTGGGTCGCTCACCTTCTGCGTGGGTCGCTCGGCCCAGGTGGGTCGCGCCCCTTGCAACTTCACACTGCTGAAATGACCTACGTGGGTCGCTCTGCCCAGGTGGGTCGCTCGCGCCCAGGTGGGTCGCTCGAGCCCCACAACTCTGTCCACGCAGTTTTAAAACTTGAAATCGGCCCTCCAATCTCCAAAACACGATTTGGGTGCTATGGATCTGTGAAAATGAAACTTGTTTGGCTTTTATACATGATACAAATATCCTCCACAATCAGATCTGTTTCAAATCTAATTGCAAACCCATATTACAATGTTTTTGTAATTTCACATTTGGCTTTTTAAATACAATCTTCTTTGGCTTTTCTGAGTTCGATTTCTGATGATTTTACTGTCTTCTTGCAGGGATATGGCTATTTAGCTAAGGAAGAGACCAGGGGTCTGCTTTTGACAATGTCTTCTTGGCGGAATAATTACAATTTATTACAAAATAATAATGAACAATTTCTAGTTCCAAAACAGAGTTTTGGACTAGAAATATTTTTTTTTTTAAATGCTGATGATAATAAAATAAAAATCACAAATGCAGAACTTTCCTCACCTTGCAGGCTTTATGACTGGTATATAAATGACTCAAAACCCTAGACACTAGGACCAAAGACACTTATTGACATTTTTAATGACCAGAAATGAAATGACAATGACTATGAATGATTTTTTGAGGAAAATTTTTAAATAGCGCTGCAGGTAAAAACATGAGGAAACATAAGACGACAGACCCCTTCGTCAATCCATGGCATGATCCTAGTGAAATGCAACGAAGTGGAACAAGCGAGACACCTAAAAATGAATATGCAAAAGACGAGACGATCACTGACGGAGGGCTGTAAAGGCCGACTCTAACATAATCTATGCACATTTTTCATTCATATTCTGAAAATGAGAATTCTAATTATGTAAATGTGATCTATGCAAGAGAATTCTCAAACACAATCAAGTGCAAGCCAAGAAAATCGGGTGAGAGTTCCAAAGATAAAAAAACACTCAAAGGCGATTAACACTCATACACAATTTAGCGAATGAGGGGGAAATTTTTTTTGCAAAAAAAAAGCAAAAATATGCAAAATTGTGAAAAGACTGAGACAAACCTCCAAGTAATGACCAAAGGAAATCAAATTAAGAATTTCTCAAAAAAGAGACTCAAAACACCCAATTAACTTAATGGAGATTAATGAGATGAAAAATGCTGAAAGAAATTTAGAAACAAGAGATTTTTGACAGAAAAATACAGATCTGGGTAGATGCTAAGAATCCTAAATTAAATCTAAGCTAAACTAGAAAAAAGAAATCTAAAGTTTTTCCAAAATTTTAATAAGGTCCGTAGGCTCCCAGAAGTAACAGGTGCGGTCCCGCATTGTTTACTCAAGGAAAGTGCGAAACTACCTGCACTGTGCAAAAGAACAAAGTGTGGTCCCCAGAAAAGTTAAAGAAAAACATAAAAGATTTCAAAATTTCCAAAAACAGAGAAAACCTAAGCTACCCAGGCAGATATCCATCAATCAAAAACCAGGAAAAACTTTTCCTCAAATCAAAATAAAAGAGAACCAAAAACAACAAGTTCTTTCCCCAGTGGAGTCGCCAATTTGTTGGCCGGATAAATCCGTCTTGCGGACAAGACTGTACTAAAAGTATATAGCAACAAACAACCAAATATACTAATCTTTCTCAAAGCATATACGATCTACGAAAAGCTCTATAGAGGTGTTAAGGACTTACCGTTTGTCCAGTGCTTGTTTGAAGTCGTTATTGTCCCTCGCGCGCTTGAAGGAGTTTTCCTCATAAACCTGCAGTCACAAACAAGAAAAATATTACATAGCACCTGTATAGAAATCATCATAAACCATGCTTATCATAGTGATCAAGGAATCTATGAAATAAACCATCAACTGAAAGATTATTGAGAAAAATGAGTATATTTGTATTAATTTCAAAAGAAATAAAACCTTACAACCTGAGCCTTGATGTTGCACAGGCCTTCCCGGGGTCCGAAGCAGGAGTCTCCTCTACTTTGATAAGCTTTGCACTCCTCCAACCAAGAAGAATAGAGGTATGTAATCTCTCCTCACAAAAGTCTTAGTTAACTGAGTCTGAATCTCAACAACACTTAACCTCAAATATTCTAAAGCTTGAACTCCCCTTGAGGCTACCCAATGCCTCTTTTTATAGTGGAAAAGAGGAGGTTTTCTATTCCAACTATGAAGGGATAGAATCCTCCTTCAAAGGGATAAGCTCCTCACATCAAGGGGTTAGCTCCATAAGGTAAGGGATTCATGCACCTCACAAGAGCGGTTCTGCCACCGCAAGATCCATTCTAGAAGCTTCCAGAATTTACTTTTATTGAGCTTTTTGGAATTTACTTGTGCCTTTTTGATCTTACAGGGGTCCGCACCTTTAACACAGATAAAGTGCGTTCAGGTACACAAAAGAGCTGAACATTAGGTGCGGGACCGCAGGCAAGATAGAGAGAAAGTGCGACACCAAAGTTTAGGAGATTTTTAGGAACTTTCTTCTGATTTTCAAGGCTTGACATGAGGAACTGATATGTTAGATTTGCAAAGGGAGAAGTATGAGTAATAATGAGCTCATACACATAGCAGAATGTCAGGATGACAATTTTTAGTGTAACAAACACCCACCCTATCAGTTGCTTGAGGACAAGCAAGATTTTGGAGGGGAGGATTGTAATATTCCCAATTAGCCCAAGCTAATGGGAATATACAATTTTGTTTTATTTTTCTTGTTGCATGAATAAAATTGTAAAGGAGGATCAATAAAACTCCTAAAACTACAAAATAAATCAATGCCCCATGTGAACTAGGCTAAATATGGGCTGCCTTAATAAAACACCCGTATGTGTGAAGATATTGAGACATTTGAGTGGGTCAACATGACCAAATCAACAGGGCTATCCAAATGTAATGAACCTCCTATATGCACAACGCAGTTTTAATTGGAGGCTACACATATGAATAGAGCTAAATCATTGATATGGTTTAGAGTTTGGAAAGATTTCTATCTTATAAAAGGAAGAGGAGGACATCAAGAGAAGGGTTGTTGAACATATTATTTTGAAGAATTTGTCTATTTAGACATTTCTCATTCTCTTGGCTGTTTAGAAGAGAATAGTGTTGTTTAGCACTGGGTGTTCCTGAGCGGGAATCCCACCTCTTCCATTGAGTAGGTCTTTGTTGAGGAGGTAAATCCCCTCTGCGGACAGAGGCGATCCCTACTAGCCCAGCAGGGGTCTAGCAACAAACAAACAATGCTATGACGCAAGCTCCTAGTTACGAATGAAAGACTTGGGATAAGAGCCTACCTGGATTCCAACGCTAGATCTGAAGAAGAAGATGTCCTCGTCCTTCAGCCCTGGCAGATCACAATCCTTCCACGATCTCCGTGGATGAACACCTGCACACAGAAGAAACGAACAGATACATGCATAGGAACCAGCATACGTAACTAAACATCGGTCAGAAAAGATATTACTCGCATTAACATGATGGGAAAAGGAGTGGAACCATAATCATAGTCATCTATTAAAGTGATAAACGAATAGAAGTTACAACCAAGTTCTGACGTCGCAGCTTCCTTCGAACGGGTCTCCGGTTGTCTGCGTCTCGCAAAGCTCGCCAAGGAAAGGGAAACCTCTCCAGAGTCTCGTAACAATGGTCTCCTCGCTTGAATGGGCCTTAAGGGAAAGAAGGGATTCTTTACAGCACTAAGGCGCTTGGGAATAGGGAGATGCAAAGCTTCAGCACTTCAAGACTAGCTTGCCATGGATCTGAGCAAGCTTTTATAGATGGGGAAGGAGGGAGTTGGGATCCCTATTATTATGGGATTGGCCCTATCAACAAGGAAGGTTCCATAGAAGGTGGCAAACTACTTCCCTTCCATAGAACTCCCGCAGCCAAACCTCCCAACTCAAGATAGGCAATGGTTGTGAGTTTGTTTGAACTCAACTTCCGCCATCCATATTTAAAAAAACAGTCCCTAAAATGGGTGGCGCGATTGCTGCTCTATGACAGAGCGCCAAGTGGCGCGACCTCTTTACAGGATTTCCCTGATTGGCGCGAGCAATGAACTGTCTACCCGCGCCAATGCAAAAAGAGTTGTTTTTCATGGATTTTGCAAGGAGATGTCTCAAGGGGAAATGAAGCTCATACTCAGAGGGATGCATTGATGATGTTTTCAAGGCATGACAGTGTTCACAGGTCACATAATGGGTCCTCCATTGTGCGGGACGGGGAATGGTAGGGACGGTGACAAATTAATGTGTAACAGATGCCCCCTAAAGCATGAGGCCCGAGAGAGAGAGGGGTGAAATGCTTTACGAGAACATGTCCAACTGAAGGCCCGCCGTCGGAAAACCTGCACAGACAGATACAACTGAAATCTCAAGTACATGATGTATATATATGGTATGGACGCAGCCATCCGAACGGAGTATGCTATAATCCGGATCCAGGGTATGGGCGCAGCCATCCAACTAAGATCAAACAAATAGACTCGGGTATGGTCGCAGCCATCCAATCATTGAGTCATGTACATAATGACAATAATCCACAATCGCAGCCTGGATTACAACAAACACAATCCAGGGTCTTGCGCTCCATCTCGACCCAAATAAGTACAAGTTCTAGCATGCGAATGTGTGAGCTGATGTCGAACATGCAAGAACATCGTCTGATTACCAGCCAATGATGAAAGCTGTTAACAGACGCGAGAGAAACCACCAATAATGACAATGGTCCTCAAGGTACTACGGGTACAATCTACGGCGTGTGAATAAATGAGTTGACGTCGAACACCCGCAGAATCATTCGATCGGAAGTCAATGATGTAAACTTCACGTCGAATGCGACGAACCTACCATTGAGGCATGCAGGCTCCAAGGTACCATCAGGAGTCTCTAGACCAGCTTCCTGGATAATGAGTTGAAGTCGACAGGAAGTGACCTTGATCGAAGGTGGGCCATAATGATTCCCACATCATCGACACGAGACAGAGGAACATAATGTTTTGTTGTGAATCGGGATCATATGAGAAACAGAGGAAGGTTGATATTCGCAGAGGCCAACTTCTCTTGAACATATAAGCGGCACGGCAATGGACTTGGCAGTATTTGACATCAACAGATCAAAGGTCATGGCGACGAGGCAGTGAACAGATGAGAGGTCAAAAGAGATTACCCAAACCCATGGAAACAAAGTGAAACAACGAGATGAGATGTCCCCAACCCGACACGAATGCAGACAAGTGCCATGTTCAAGAGCGACATACTGCCGACGATAACGACGATGGTTCCATTTTTCCCCCACCATTTCTGGCGAGTACCCCAATTATTTTTGATGACAAGCTTGAAGGGGATAGCATATGCTTGTGATATAAGTCCGCCCTTCGGGCGAATCCATCCTAGTGCATTTAACGAGTCCTAGGAAGGAGAAACTCGGAGAAACGTCATTTCGACGGAATCCAATGTCATCAGGGTTTAACGAGTCTGACAAAGGAAGAACTCGGCGTCTTTTCATGTTTAGAGAGTTTGAAAAGACAGCGGAAAAGAAAACTCCACGGGTCCCTTTTCGTAAATAGTTCCCCAGATCCGAAAAGGTAGAAAACAATATCCGGGAAAACCTCCTAGTCGCGATAGGCTAGGGTATTCCTTTTTCGTAATCGATCCAGCCCAGCCCGAAAAAGGGTTAAACTTATACTAGGTGAATGTCGATTCGTGTCCATTTTAACGAGATCGAAACGACAAGGGCCTCGACGATCTTTTCATATTTAGAGAGTCAGAAAAGAGCTGAAAGATGACTCCAGAGTGACTTTTTCGTGTTTTTACCGAGTCCGAAAAAGTATAAAATACAACTCGTTTCCACCTTTTAAGTCGCAAAAACCTGTCACTGCACATACCCAACAAGCGTAAAATCCATTTTTTACATGACACATGCAAATATTTGACAAGAAAATAACTTTTAAAACACATTTTAACGTTGAAAAAGTTATAAATACGTCCAATGGTAAAAAATGAAATTACTTTTTACTATTTACCTTGTGGAGAGTAGCAGTGGTCCATTTGGAGCAGAATCTTCTGACGGCGATTGCGACCAATCCAGGCAACCATTCAGCGTCTCGTCTGTGACAGGTAAGAGGCGCTCCTTTTCTCTTTCTTTCCATGCATTTTTTAATGAATTTCCCTTAGAAATCAGCTATGTAAGGGCCCCTTTGAAATTTTAGGGCCGGGCTAAGTGGCGCGGGTATCGGGCACGGATCCGCGCCACTGAGCTCTTTTTACCAAAGGGCCCGCGCCACATGGCGCGACTGTCAGCAAAACAGTCGCGCCAGCGGCGGAACCCAAATTTCCGCCTAAAATTCCACTATTTATGCCAAATTTCTTGAATTTTGAAGCTCACAAAGGATCTAATAAGGGGTTTTGGACCATGTGAATGCAGATAAACAGTCATAATGGCAATCGAATGGAAGGAACGAGAACACGGAGATGAGGACGAAGAGGCCATGCAAAGCCAAGCATGTATGAATGCTCTGAGAGACTGTGGCTTAAAAAAGTTCTTCCTCGCGCCATGCTTACGAGCTCAGCCTGAGCTCCTCCAATATCTGATCAACCTCTGGGATGAAAATGACCAAGTATTCAGAATACGAGACCAGGTGTTGGAATTGGAGGTTGCTGACATTTATTTCGTTACTGGATTATCCCGCAGGGGTCCAATCCCTGTATTGACTGGGAGCAGACCATCAGGGGAGAAGATGGAAGAAGTAATGGCGCGGGTGTGCCGCGGGGCACAAACAGGAACAGGGAGTAAGAAGGTATACATCTCAACCATCCCTGACCTAGCACTGAGAGTTGTACTCCACACCATTACGCGGGCTGCTGGATCGCGGGCACCGCACGAGGCTACAAAGACTCAACTCTTACTGGCCTCAGAATGCATGGGTCCCCGACTGTATGACTGGGCAACAGCTGTCACCATCAACATGAAAAGGCAGCTCACAAAGTGCAAACAGAACAAACTGAAGCAGTTTGGGTATGGTTTCATCTTGGTATCGTTCATTCTGGAACGCATACCAACCTTCCAGGGCCAAGAGGCCCCTGTGGCGAGTCCAGTACCACGAGAGCCGAGAATGGCTCGCTGGGCAGCACTGATGCCCAGATCTGGAGGCGGGCAACAGATGTCCTGGAAGCCCGAGTTCTTCAGATGGATACGGCGCCAACTGGTCGTTGTGGAAGATTGGCCCTATGCGGGAACTGACTTTACAGGGGACCCGGATCTCCCGCTACCAGAAGGAGACCACTGGGATGAAGAGCTGGGTAAGACCTCATATTTTTGATTTTATGTTTATATGTTTTTTTTATTAATACACACTTGTCTTAACACAAATATATATGCATGCAGATGTAGGACCTGAGAGACCAGCCGGGATGTCTCCTATCTTCCGGAGGACACAACTCGCCCCTGAGATCCAGGGGGAAGGTACCGGAGGAGAGGCACTGGTTCAGAACCTCGAGGGGATCGTCCATGGGATCCCAGACTATGCCCGACTGTCAGATGTACCAATGGAGTACCAGCGCCATACGGTGGGAGTCCCAAACCGGCTCCACCGAATCCTGAGGCGGCTAGTGCGTGCAGTGACGTGCTATCATGAGCACCATGCTGATTAGTCTCTAGGGTTTAGCCACACCTATTTTTTGAGAGACACGGTGTCTCCGGATGTATTAAGACACTTATGTATATTTTTTGAGTTTTATGTGACACACTTCTATGTAAACATTTCGATATCTATATATATGCATATCTATTTCCGGATGAGTCTTCTTTACATGTGATGATGATTTATAAATTGCGCAAATGTCTATCTAACACCAAATTTGCTACTGTATCTGCTAATGCATTCAAATGTCTGGGTATATGATGATATGTAATATATTCAAAATTCCTTTCCAGTAATCGAATACGCAAATACAATCGTAAAATGGACGGGTTTCTTACCGAATAGTGCCCGTTCAGCTGCAACACTACAAGCTGTGAATCTAGGTACACGAGCAATTCACGGATACCAAGGTTTACAGCCTCGGTTAATAACTCCAACACGGCGCTATATTCCGCGATATTGTTCGTGGTACGTCCTAAACAAACACCTTGCAGGTCGATCAACTCACCAGCAGGATCGTAGATTACCCAGGCTGCAGAAGACAGATTCCTGGTACTGCGGGAGGCACCGTCCGCGAAACCAACAAATGGATGAATAGACATATGCACAACCAGGAAGACCCGATCAGCAGAAAGATGTTTACAAAGCACACCACACCATGCACACAAATGACAATCACACACCTATGTACACACACCACACCAAGAAATCATTTCAGGCGTAGTACTTCTTAAGGTACAGCCCATTTCTGGGCTGCGCCAACGGAACTCCTTCGTAGTCTATAAGTTCGTAGGTCCCATTTTTCAAAACACGTTTTACTATATAGGGACCGTGCCACATGGGCTGGAGTTTACCGGCACCAAGCTTATCATGTGCCTGATCGTACAAGAGGACTAGGTCTCCTTCAATGAAAGAACGGGGAGAAACAGATTGATCAAAATGAGATTTGACCCTCTTCTTTTGTGCTTCGATGATCAAAGCGGCTAGACGACGGGTTTCATCCAACCGTTCGAGATACAGAAGACGCTCTTCCTCAGGAGAAGTACCCGGTAAGAGCTCCACAGCTAACTTAAGCGAAGGAATTTCGCATTCAACCGGCAAAGTGGCTACCAGACCGTACACCAGTTGGAATGGTGTGAATCTGGTTGCACTTTTAGCAGATGTTCGGTACGCCCAGAGAGCTGAGAACAGTTGGAGATGCCAACTGGATTTATGAATCCCAACTGTTCGTTGAAGCATAGTGACCAAAACCTTGTTCACCGCTTCAACCTGACCGTTCGCTTGAGAGTAGTATGGCGTTGAGCTGTCGTGACGCAGGCCCAACGCAGCTGTCAGCTCCGCCATCATGTAATCACGGAAATGAGTACCGTGATCAGTGACGATAGCTTGAGGGACCCCGAATCGTGCAATAACATGGTTGAATAAAAAAGAAGCAGCCGTTCTTCCGTCAGCAGCAAGCGTAGGCATCGCCTCGGCCCACTTAGTGAAGTAGTCGACGGCGACGATGATATACGCATGCCCCCCGGCCGAGTGAGGGTTACACGTCATAAAATCTACGCCCCATTTCGCGAAAGGGCCGACGGTAATAACGGGATGCAAAGGCAACGGCGGCGCGCGCATCTTGCGCTGAAAAATCTGGCACGGATGGCATTTTCGGATTGCAGTGATACAATCCTTGAATATAGAAGGCCAGAAGTAACCTGCCCTCAGAATCTTTTGGGCAGTGGCATATCCGGACATGTGTCCACCACAGGCGCCACTGTGGCAGTCATTCAAGACTTTCTCGGCCTCGTCCAAGGTAAGGCATCGTCGGAGCACCGAATCTACTCCAATACGATATAGGGTATCTCCCACTATGCGGTAGGGTTGGGACTGGTGCCGAATCCGACGGCGTGCAGCTTTATCCAACTCAGACCGGAATGTCGCGGTCTGAAGATACACTATAATGTCCCCGTACCAAGGATCACGAGTATCGATAAGAAACAACGTTTCGTCCGGAATATGATCTTCAGAGTGTTCAGGAAGAGAGTCTGTAGGGAGAGAACATATCAAATCCGCGAAGACGAGTGATTTAGTTGACTTGGCAGTGGTGAACTCCAAATCAAACTCCTGCAGGATGACGATCCATTTGGAGTACTTGCCCCCCAGCAATTGTCTAGAAAGAATATATGTCATGGGGTTGCAGTCTGAAACCACTGTTATCGTGCGCAACAGGATGTAATGGCGAAAGCGTTGTACAGCGTGTACGGCTGCTAAGGCCAACTTCTCAACATGTGCATAACGCGTTTCCGGGTCGAGAAGGTTCCGAGAGAGGTAATAAACAACATGTTCATCACTGTTCTCGTCATCCTGCACCAAGACCATGGCGATGGTGCTTAATGCGGCGGCTAGATACAAAGTAAAGTCGCGGTGGTAGTCCGGAGGACGAAGCAACGGAGCATTGACGAGCAATGTCTTCAGCTTCTCAAAGGATTCTTGAGCGATTTCGTCCCAATGAAAGGGAACATTTTGCTTTAACAAACGAGTGAATCCCTTGGCCACCTCGGCGTAATTCGGGATGAAGCGTCTAAGAAAATTCGCTTTCCCTTGCAGACTCTGCAACTGATAAAGGGAGGAGGGTGACGGGAGATTTATAATGGCCTCAACCTTCAGAGGGTCGAGGCGAATTCCGTCTTTCGAGACTATAAAGCCTAAAAGACGGCCAAAGTCGACGCAGAAGACGCACTTATGAGGATTCAGCCTAATATTGTAGCGTCTGCAACGAAGAAATATCTGGCGAAGATGTTCCGGATGATCCTCTCGCTTACCTGAATGGGCAGGCAAGTCGTCTAGATAAGGATGGACAATATGGCGAATATCATGAAAAGCATATGACATGGCACGTTGAAACGTGGCGCCAGCGTTCTTTAAGCCGAACGAGAGTTTTTTATATGCAAAAGTGCCCCACGGACAGATGAATGTGGTCTTATGTTGATCCTCAGGTGCAATGTTAATCTGGTTGTAACCTGAGAAACCATCCATTAAGGAGTAGATCTCACTCCCGGCGCAATCGTCGATAATCTGATCGATAAACGGAGTGGGATAATTGTCCTTCGGACAGGCGCGGTTGATATCGCGATAATCTACACAGACTCGAATGGTACCCTGCTTTTTATCGACAGGGACGATATTGGACACCCATTCTGTAAGGGGGATAGGATAAATAAACCCCGCGTTCAGAAGTTTTTCAACCTCTGCCTTGATAGCGGCGGCTTTCCGAGGATGCATGGGACGCAAGCGTTGGTGCACGGGTTTCGCACCTGGATAGGTTGGAATCTCGTGCACGACAATACTAGGATCAATTCCCGGCATTTCCTCGTAGGACCATGCAAAAACATCTCTGAATTCTTTGAAAAGTTCCGTATAGACCTGGATCTCTTCGGGAGAACAGGTCACACCCACATGAATGTTCTCAACAATCCCTGGTTTAACAGAGATGTTGATAGGAACCGTTTGAGTAATGTTACTCAGATTGCCTTCCGAAAAGACCTCATGCGTCAAGATCGGTGTTTGAAGAGGAGGGGAAGGAACCTGAGTAGCATAACGCTCTAGACAGTCAGTAATTGCCCCCAGGCTAGGCATAAACGAGGAACGATGATGCCCATCGCCCCAGGGTAGCTCCTCCAGAGACATAGTTTCAATGATAGCCTCATCTGAGGGAAAAATCTCTCTAAGAGGATCGGGCGAATCAGCCTGACCAAGCCAGGGGGATTGTGAGTAGACGTCAAGAGCCATGCTCATCTGAGCATGCTGAGGAGGTGGAGGGTCCGATGCAGCAACAATCTCACAGTAGCTGATCTCTACTGGCGTTAGAGGCATGGACTCTCCAAACTCATATACCTGCTCAGGTGTAGGAATCAGCCAGGGGTCATCAATCCTGGACAACATGTTGACTTGAGCGGTATTCGGTGGCGGCGCAGGGAAAATACCCATGAGGACTGGGTCTTTGAAAAGACCAGGTCCTATGCTGTCTGGGGGATTCGGAATTTGATCCACATACGGCACGTTGTTCTCGGAGCTAGAGGTAAAAAATGACAATTGGTCTACCGTGACAATCTTGCCCTCGTGAGGGAACTTGATGAATCGAAAGACAGTAGACGGCACGTAGAGCATGGCATGGGTCCAGCTGCGGCCAAGAAGTATATTGTAGTTGAGTTTAGCGTCAACCACTTCTACTTCCACGTTGACAGTTTTTCCCTGTAATGTAATTGCCAGACTCTCGAGAACTCCCAGGGGTTTAGATTCCCGGCCATCAAATGCCTCAAGGGCATTGGGAGATGACGATAAGGTTGGAGAGCCGATGGCTTTCCAACAAGCGGAGGAAATAACACAAGTAGATGCACCCTCATCTACGACGGCTCTGTGAACGTTCAGACCATTAATCCCGACTTGAATAACCAAAGCGATTTGATGTGGAAGCCGGGGAGTAAAATTCTCCAGATCAAAGGTGAGAAGGCTCGAATCGGCGGGATCAATACCACCGATGGCGGACAATAAAGCCTTCCGTTGTGAAGGACAACTCTGAAGAACCTCGAGTGCAGACATGGCACATGGCGCCTGTGCCAGATCCTCAACAATACTGTAATGTTGAGCGGCACGAGCGTTTGGATTATAAGAGGATCTCCGAAGAACACCCTTGGGAGGTGGTTTCACAACGGGTTCGAGAGTCGGCTTCTCAATTTCCAATGAACCAGAAGCAGATGCGGGAGGCGGTCCATCCGCCACAGCCTTCCCGGGTGCCTGCTGCTGATTATTGTAATCCTTGGACCTCGTAGCGATAGTGATAGGTGCATTAGTCTTCATCATGAAAACTTGAGACCCGAACGGTGCAGATGATGAACTTTGTTCGACCATCTGGGTCTGCTGAGATGGAAACGGCTCCTTTAAAACAGCCGGAGTTCCCTTTGAGCCTTTAAGAAGTTGACTGACTTCGGATCGTCTTGGACAATCTTTAGTGTAATGGTCACCTTCACATATGAGGCAAGGAAATTTCGGCTTACGTTGTGAGCCATCCTCAGACCGAGATTTAGATTCCGGTTTTGGGGCATCGGATTTTGATTTGCCTTTGCCCTTCTTCTTCCCCTTGGAGGATTTGTCCGCAGGATTGGCCTGAACGGCATTTACCTCCGCGGTTTTACCAGAATCGGATGATGCGGGATTAGCAGAGGTATTGTTGGAAGAATTAGCCTTCTGCTTCCCATTCGAAGACTTCTTCGAATTTTGAGAAACGGAACCAATGACACCATCCACGGAAGGGGTGGGTTGGGTCTTTTTGGCTCCGGGCCGTGGTGCATCAGGCAGGATGTCATAAAGCGTGCCAGATTGTGAATAAACAAGATCCAAGTACTGGGCACGTGCGATAGCTTGTTCCTCCATCACACACACTCCCATTGCGATATCCTGAGCGATTTTGTTCACAAAGGAGGTGGTGAACCAGTGAGTCAAAATCTGATCAGGTATGTGAAACTTGATCAGTCGACGACGGCGCCGCCACTCATGGATGTGATCCGAGATGTGAGTGGTCGAGTCCTGCTTCAGGGAAGACAGGAGGTGCGTCCCAGTCTCATACCGGACTGGTAACTGGAAATGCGTGAGGAAAGCCATGGCTAACGAGTTGAAATCCTGAAAAATACCACGGGATAGCTCTATGTACCACTTAGCGGCAGCTCCTGTTAACGTACGCTGGAAAAGACGCAAACGAACCGAATCGTCAGTCCAAGAGTTAGACGAGCACCAGAGGTGATACGTCATCACATGCGCCTGGGGGTCTTCTCCAGATTTGCCCTCAAACTTGGGACGGTCTCCTGGTATCTTGGTCGGAACCGGGGGCCAATATGGATTATGAGCAATCGGATCATTGGTCAACTTCGAAACGTCCGGTAGATCCAAGGTAGCCAGGAACGGCAATGGAGGGTTAATTCCCATGCCAGTCCCAGAATAAGGTCCGGTACCCATGCTCCACGATGGTTGTGAATATCCCTGCCCCCATGGATTCTGTCCCGTAGGATTCTGACCGTGAGGGGCATAATTCATATAGCCAGACTGATTTGGTTGCTGGTAACCATTGTGTGGGGCCTGATAACCAGGGTTCGGGCCCTGATTAGGCGTCTGCCCCGTATAAGCAGCGTTTGGATTTGGCTGCTGAGCATAGTTAGAACCGGGTGGAGGAGGATGATACTGAGAGCCTCCAGAGTTGTTATAGTTCGGTTGAGATTGACCATGAGGATAATAACCACTCTGAGGATGAGTAGACTACTGATAAGTGGAACCCTGCAGAGCCTGGTACGTAGGGCGCAGCTGTTGATTTGGCTGCGGCATTGAGTGAGCAGGCTGGTGAGCAGAGTGGACGGAATGAGAGGGTTGACCTGAATGAACAGGTTGACCCGAGTGAGGGGGCGGCCCTGAATGAACAGGTTGGCCCGAATGAGGGGGCGGCCCTGAATGAACAGGTTGGCCCGGATAAACAGGCGGCGCTGGTTGCGCAGGCTGACCTGGTTGTAAGTGAGCCCCAGGTTGCACCGAATAAGCCGGTTGGCCTGGAGGCGGGACACCAGGTTGTACCGGATGACCCGGTTGGCCTGGTGGTGGAACGGGACCAGGTGCTTGCTGGAAACCAGTTTGACCCGAAGCAGAACCATAAAGTGGTCCTTGCTGATATGCAACGTTAGAGACAACAGGATACTGCGGTTGCATCGGTAAGGAAGGTTGGATTTGCCCCCCAGGTCCATAGGTCGGTCCCTGTTGATACCCCGGCTGAGGCTGAGCAGGTTGACCAGCAGGGTTATAATATGGTCCTTGCGGATTATAGAATGGCCCTTGCTGGCCTGCAGAGTAGCCTTGAATGGGCTGTCCCTGTGGGTCGTACTGATAGCCAGGTTGTCCTGCAGGTTGACCTTGGAAAGGTTGTGCCTGCAAGTTCTGAGCCTGGTTGTACGGTAAACCTTGAACATAAAGATAGGCCTCAGGAGCAGGGAGACGCAAAATGTCTCCATGCTCGTCAAGCTGACCCGGAAAACCATACACGGGAGTGCCGTCTTGTGCATAATGCGAAAAGAAAGATCGGTAAGGATCTTGGGGGAGCTTTCCAGCCCCGGCGTTCGGCTGTTGTAAAAACAACCGATACTCCTCCGGAGAGATATTCTCCAGTATAACAGTAGCTAGATAAATGTCCTCTAGAGTTGGCCCAGATCTAGAAGCAGATGATGAGGCAACAGCAGAAGAGGCAGCCACACAAACAGTGGGTCGCACGGGAACAGAAGTGACGGGCGTCGAAGGAGACACCCCGGGTGTAGTGGCAGCTGGCCTCGAAGCAGGAGATGATAGTCCCATAGAGGCAGCAGCTGAAATAATCTGACCCAGAGATCTGTATCCCTGTGGCAAAGAAGGACCAGCTGACGATGTGGTAGCCAGCTCAGACTCGTCTCCCTCGAACAATCTATGAGGGATGCGCTGATAGTCATCAGACCCAGGAATTTCCTCACCAGAATCACTCATGGTTGATCCTGCCGCTAAATCACGCAGAAGACGGCGAGGACTAGGAGGAAAAACAACAGCAATAAACGGTGAACCCGATGTAAGAGAAAGGAAATCAGCTCCTAATCTCAATTCAGACACGGGGTCCGAAAAGGGCTAGTGGAACTCAACTGGCTCTCCAAAGGGTTGCTCGGCGAGGACCGGTCCCCCGTCAGGGAACTCGGAAACAACAGGCTGCTGTGGTCCAACAGAAGGCTCCGAAGCCTCTGAAGAATCGTCCGTGTAGGGACTACCAGTAGACGAAACCGAGGGTTCCGCCACCGTGACAAAAGACTAGAAGAAGAGAGCACACACACACACGGGCTGAAAACGAATTAAGACACACGATCAAACAGTCACAAGCAATATCTAAACGGGTGTGTTATCGTGGGAGATTGATTTTACCACATTGGAAAATAAACAAATTCTACCGTTTCACGTTTTAAGAGTCGAGAAACGATAAAAAGATGACTCTATCTCTTTCAGAGTTGACACAAGCGTGAAAGGACAAGCGCTTGACGGTCTTTTCAAGTTTAGGGAGTTAGAAAAGACCAAATGACTGCTCAGGAAAAACTAGGCACAAAGGGTGTACCAAATATCCGTGAACTGCAATATACACCTTGGTTTCAATAATGAAACAAAAATCGACCAAGGACTTTCCGTACGTGCAGGTAGTCTCCCCGAATGCTGTGTTTGGTGTATCACGGGTATAGGGCGGCAGACTCGGCTTCCTGTGGATAAAGGATTGAAAACCTATAGGGGTCTCCCTTTATATACGCGACGGTACGGGGAGCGCAAGTCCGTGCTAGCGCTGTCTAAAGCCAACAGGCGAACGACAGCTGCTAGGTTTAACGACGCCGGAACACGTCTCTAGCCTAGAACTTCTAAATATGTTGCGTTAAGTTCCAATGTTGCCTTAGGTTAATTGAATAAATTTTATAGTTGATCTTCAATTAAGTTTCAATTTCCAGGCCCTATCGTATGTAGCGTCTCCTAAATGCAAGCTATATGCCACGATGCAACATTTCGTTCGATGAAAACTAGCTAAATGAGAGTTGAGAGCTTTTATACAAACGAAATGAACGGAATACAAACAAGAATGTCTCTAATGCAACTAATGCAATTGCACACTTTTCATCCAAACACTAATCACTAGCAATATGGAAAAGATCACAATTTGCACTAATTTAACAAAAGCAAAAGAGATTTTTTTTTTTTTATATTTTCAATGTTTAATGGCTAATGTGCACTGAAAACAAAAGGAACAATTTGAGAAATGATATCTAAGAGAGCGAAGCAAACAACATTCACTCAACGAAGAAAGCAACCAAATCTCTAAATCGACCCAAAGTCTCTCAAATCGAAGAAAGACTCGAAAACACCCAATGGACCGTGTGATCTAGGTCCAAAGCAAGGGCAAACGAATTCTGAATGAAAGAATGAACAATCACTCAAAAGACGCAACAAAACAATCAAAGACTGCTAAGAGGGCGTGGAGAATCAATCAACAAGTTGACAGGACAATCGAGACACCAAAACTCCCAAGGAGGGCTCGATTCACTATGCCACTAGATGCCCTAGGGCTCAAATCGTGAAATCGATAGACAAAGGCAAACAACCAAAGGATAGCGGTGAATTCCAGTCAAACAAGACTCCAACACACTCAGACAATCAGGAAATCAAGAAGAAAAGTACTGGTCAAGCTCGGAAAGCCAAAAAATGAAGAAACTCAAAAAAGTCACAGGGGTGGCGTGACTGTGGCCTTGAAACTAGCGCCAGAGGCCGATTGGCGCGACACAGACAAATGCAACAAGCGCCAAGTGGCGCGACTGTCGGGTTAAAACCCGCGCCAGTCAAGTTCTTCAATAAAAATTAAAAAACAAGCTATTCTAAAAGTAGACCAATACAAGCTAAGCAAACCAAGAGGCTAAAATAATGAAAGAATCCAACCCAGAAGGTTCATCAAACAAGGAGAAACAATCAAAGCGAACCAATCATAAATGGGACAAGGAAAACCGGACGATCCCCAGCGGAGTCGCCAATTTGTTGAGGAGGTAAATCCCCTCTGCGGACAGAGGCGATCCCTACTAGCCCAGCAGGGGTCTAGCAACAAACAAACAATGCTATGACGCAAGCTCCTAGTTACGAATGAAAGACTTGGGATAAGAGCCTACTTGGATTCCAACGCTAGATCTGAAGAAGAAGATGTCCCCGTCCTTCAGCCCTGGCAGATCACAATCCTTCCACGATCTCCATGGATGAACACCTGCACACAGAAGAAACGAACAGATACATGCATAGGAACCAACATACGTAACTAAACATCGGTCAGAAAAGATATTACTTGCATTAACATGATAGAAAAAGGAGTGGAACCATAATCATAGTCATCTATTAAAGTGATAAACGAATAGAAGTTACAACCAAGTTCTGACGTCGCAGCTTCCTTCGAACGGGTCTCAGGTTGTCCACGTCTCGCAAAGCTCGCCAAGGAAAGGGAAACCTCTCCAGAGTCTCGTAACAATGGTCTCCTCGCTTGAATGGGCCTTAAGGGAAAGAAGGGATTCTTTACGGCACAAAGGCACTTGGGAATAGGGAGATGCAAAGCTTCAGCACTTCAAGACTAGCTTGCCATGGATCTGAGCAAGCTTTTATAGATGGGGAAGGAGGGAGTTGGGATCCCTACTATTATGGGATTGGCCCTATCAACAAGGAAGGTTCCATAGAAGGTGGCAAAACCACTTCCCTTCCATAGAACTCCCGCAGCCAAACCTCCCAACTCAAGATAGGCAATGGTTGTGAGTTTGTTTGAACTCAACTTCCGCCATCCATATTTAAAAAACAGTCCCTAAAATGGGTGGCGCGATTGCTGCTCTATTACAGAGCGCCAAGTGGCGCGACCTCTTTACAGGATTTCCCTGATTGGCGCGAGCACTGAACTGTCTACCCGCGCCAATGCAAAAAGAGCTATTTTTCATGGATTTTGCAAGGAGATGTCTCAAGGGGAAATGAAGCTCATACTCAGAGGGATGCATTGATGATGTTTTCAAGGCATGACAGTGTTCACAGGTCACTTAATGGGTCCTCCATTGTGCGGGACGGGGAATGGTAGGGACGGTGACAAATTACTGTGTAACAGTCTTAGAGGAGTCTTTTACATCTTGTCCACTATCAGGAAATTGGACAAGCTTCATCTTCCAACTACAATGCAGATCCTATTAAGGGTTTGGTTTTCCTTGTAAGCTGCAGCAAGTGGAGGCTAGATCTACTCAGATCTAGGCCAATCTAGTGCCCCTTTTCAGTGGGAAAGGCTTCTATCCCGTTGGCAAGAGTGTTCTGGATCATTGGAGCTTCAGATCTACATCTTGGCATCAGGCCAAACTTTTCCTCAAGCCTACAGCGTAGTCCCTCTTCCAGTGCTGCGTTATCTGCAAAGGGGAAAGTTGCAGGGTGTTTTGGCAAAGTTTGAGGAGTGATCTCTAGTGTTGGGGATTTTCCCTTCACTATGGTGATCCATGGATTTCTGATCTATTCCATGTCATATTCAGATCTAATCTGAATTCTCCTGTGTCTGTCTCATAAATTCTGAATAGAGCTGCAGATCTTCTGCGTAGAATCTCAGATCTACTCCATGTACTTCATGATTTGCTGAAATCCCCAAGGGGAATGTAAAGTAAATACATTATAGTGTATGGATCTGTCATAGATCTGAATGTTCATGAATTATTTTTCTCTAGATCTAAGTTGTAATCTACTGCTACATTATACTCTATAAAATAACGTTGTCAAGCCTTTTGTAGTCAATACATGTGTTGCAGCACCTCTTTTTGAGGACTTCCTTCATAAAAGTCTTCCATTTTCTCTTGTACATTGTATGGGCCACATGATAGATATGTTTTGATGATTTATAAGTGATTATTGAACCTCCTTATTGGCCTCTTGCTATTACTCTTTTTAGCTGCGTTATTTTCTGAGCAGTGTTTTTTTGTATTGCTGCAGTCCCTTCCTTGGGCATTTTTCAAGCCATAGTAGGTGTGGGAGGTCTATTTACCTTACCTAGTTTGATTTGTTTATGTTCTCCTCTTGGATTTAGGACTTATATTTTTAGATATAAGGTATCCAAGGGTTGATTTGGATTTCTGTAGCATCCATTTCTGAAAAATGCATTTTTCAGACATGCATTGCTGACAGTCCCAATTCCGGGATATTACACAGAATACGATGATCAGCCAATACAGATCAACCATGAGAGTGAAGAAGAAAGTGCAGAAAATTGGGAAGTAAATCATGGATCTCTACCTCTTTGTTTTGCTTCATTTTAGTTCATAAAAAAAAACTTTAATGCAATAAAAAATCATTAGTCTTTAGAGATTTTTATGGACAACAAAGAAAACAATGAATTTCTTTATCAGGATTATTCAATTTCACAATTACAGTTATCAAATTCCATTGAAATACCTGTTCAGATGACACATGAAAGTTATTCACCAATGAGTTTTGAATCATTTCAATTTTTAAAAGAAAATATTTACAATATCTCCAAAGCAACAGATGATCAGTCTACATAAATCTATGAAGTATCATTGAAACCCATATCCAATAGGATGATCAGTCTACAGAAATCTATGAAGTCTCATTGAAACCCATATCCAATAGGTTGCAACAATCCTTCCAAGTTTTTCATGATCCAATAGCTATTGTGTTGGATAATAAATGCAGTCAAAATATTTATACTTTAAATTATTATGAGCTTCAAAATCAAGATGATAAAATTTTCCTCAAACAAACATTTCCATCAATAGAAATATCATCACAAAGTTTATCTAAAAGTTCGCAGGGAAATAAAGATGAAGATAACATTTCAGTTTCATGGTATGGAGGCCATTAGAAACACATGTACAGTTGCTTAGAATAGTTTAACAGTTGTACATACACTTTGGAAGATCCTTTTGTACAGTTTACAGAGTCAACAAAGGAAATTGAGTATTTCCTCATCTTTACATCTGTTGACAAGTTTCTAATGGTTTGCAGAATTACAGTTTTGACAATCAACAAGTACATGCAACAAAATACCTCAATGTATATAATGCTTGAATGGTTGCATTAGCTCTTTCATTTTACCTAAACTAGCAGTTGGACAACTGATTAGAGTAAGTAGGTAGAATTTCAGTTTATTTCAATTTCAGTTTTTAAGAAAGTATTGAAATAAGTCATTAAGATTCATAACTAAGAAGAAGTCTCTAAGGTCTTGATGATTTAGTAATCTAGTTTGAAGGTTGAAACACCTTTTAGTTTCAAAACAGTTTTAAGTTTGCAGAAAAGTTTCAATTTCAGTTCAATATTTTCAATCATAGAGATTATACAACAAAGCATATGCATGCTTAGGATTGGCCCAATGGACCAGGCTACTAGTCGACGGTGTTCTTGACATCTCACAAGGAGATGCCATCCCCATGTGAAGCCACTGTTAAGGTCCTATAATAATAGGATTCATAATTTTGAATTTGCTATGTTAAAAATCTTGTAATATTGTACATACCTTTTCTTTCTGCAAATTTTTTCCCATATTTAAAAAAGGAAAAGAGGGTAAGTCCTAAAAGAACAATCAAAGGAAAAAAAGAAACAAAGAGAACAAAGAATATTAAATATGAACCCCACTAAAATGGATCATGAAAGTGTTGCACGTTCAAATGCCACTATTATTATTTTACTGCAAAATAAAGATTATGTGCAGCTTGTTCAAAATACCATAATCCATGGTAAGTCAAATAGCTTAATCTTCATTTTTTAATGCTTTAAATTTCATGTTGTTAGATAGAGAATAAAGATCTAGCCAAACAGTTTAATCTTGGCAGATCAGTATTTAGGTAGAGAATAATAAGGAGCTCAATAACTTAATTTGAGCCCTTGGAAGAAATAAGGATATAATTAGTTAGTTTTCCGTTTTAAAAAGAAAAATGAATAAGGGTCTTCAGGCTTAAATACACCCAAATGAATGAAGAAAAAATGCTATGATAAAGAAGGGTAGGCAAAAGCACTTTGGAAAATCATGGAAAGCACTGATGATTCATTTCATATTTCTAACATCCTCCTAAAAACACTTTTCCCTTGTAAAAAATCCCTCCCCCTTCATTTTTTACCCTTTTCCTTTTACTAATACTCATTTTCCCCTTTGTTTAAATAATTTTCTATCCTAAAAATCCCTTTTCCCTAACTAATTCCACCATTTCCCTAGCTTAAAAACCTCATTCTCCTTATTAACTCCCATTTTCAATTAAACAATGCAAAACCCACTTTTACATAAAGTTTTTATTATTTAATATATGTTGGGTCAATTGTAAATACCCTCCCCGATATTACTTTAACTCATTCCTAATCAATTACTAACATCCCACCATATTATTTATTAAACCACCTTAGTATATAAACCCTTCCATTTAAATATTATATTAATTCCCGTTTAAAATATATCCCTAACCCATTATATACTAAAAACCCACATCACTTTAAAATCTATATATTAAAACTTCCGCTATTATATAGTTTGTATATTTCATCATCCCTTTATATATTATATCCCGAATTTCATATATTAACCCATTAAATTTATGTTATCCGATTCCCCTTTATAAACCTAACCTCCCATATATAATTAAGACTTTACTTTATATTTTATACCCCTCCACATGAAGTTTCCCCGGTCCCACCGATCATAAACCCCAACTCAATTGTTAACCGACCGATCGTCACTAGCTAATCCAACGGCTCGTGCTCCCTTTCGCAAATCTCGATTGCCCATTCTTTAAAACATCCAAAGGTTGTGAAATGAGCAGTTTCTGCACCCTCTCCCCTTGCCACGTCTCGATCTTGTGTTATATCACATTCTCATCCTCGAAACCATTAATCGGTTTCCTCCTGTGTGAAAACCACCAAAGCCACTCTTAGCCCCTGCGATAGACCCTCCTGAAAACCACCATTCTGCCTTTTGCGATGCGCTAAAACCACCTTTCCACTCCAGCACTGTGCGATAAGCCAACATTATTTCAAAACCTTGCAAATGAGTTATATTTGCGAATTTCGCAAATAAAACCAAACCATTACCAACTCGAAATTAAAACCCCACTGCAGCTCAACTCATTTCACAGTCTCTCCCCATCCCCGAAATCCATTATCACTTCTCGGTGAAACTGTGTTTCATTAATCACTGGTTTATTTTTGCAGGTGATCATACAAATACCTAGAAAAACAATTTTAATACTAGTTAATTACTTATTTGCTCCAGATCCTCAGGAAATATATTCAAAGGCCTCATTTAAGCAGCAGTTTGTACAAAACTAAAACCAACAATACAACAAAGAAAGGATAATTTACACAATAAATTGGTTTTAAACAGAGATGAAAACACTTTCCCCGGCAACAATGAAGTTTATCTGAAGTAAAAGTAAAAACAGTTAAAAGAACAGTAAGGTTAAAAGATGAAAACAGAGCAGCAAGGGACATTTTCCAGAAATTACCTGTTTAAGTCATAGTTTTGCAGAAACTATTGTGGGCAATCCAAGATGAATTTTGAAAAAATGGAGGAGGTTTGTGTTCCTAAGAGGCCAGTTTACCAAAAACTGTCTCACTTTTTACACAGGTATTACAGAATGAGAAATAAATATACATCTTCATAGCCTAATTTTCAGATTGTGCAAAATCCTTTTTAGACATATTTTTGCAGAGTATATTGTGAACAGCTGGAACTGAATTTTGGAAAACCGAGATAGGTGTATATGAATAAGATATTTATCTACAATAAATTCTTTCACTTTTTACATATCTATCTTGGATTGAGATATACAAAGGTATCACTAGACCCCAATTTTGCAGAATTTCTGGAGAAAAATGCATAAAGGAAGGAGGTAGTTAGTGACTTGGAAGCCTCATCATCAACTAAGAGTTGCTATCAAATTCGAATTTCTCTTCTTTGTCATCATCAATCCATAAATGTAGTGCCAAATAGATTCATTAGTTTTGAGTGTCCTCAATTTAAGTTCTATTTATGTAATATAGTTTGAGATATTTGTAAACCAATTGTGATATTTTTTCAAGCTATTCAAGTTTAGAATTTGTAAAAATACCGCATCATTTGAAGTATTGAGGGTGGATGAATTGCTGAACATTTCTGTAGTTGCACTATTATGAACCTAAAGGTTTTTTGTACCAATTTCAAGTCAGCAGACTCCACACTTATTTTGGCCTCCATTAGACTTTGATTGTATTGCGCCACTAGATTAGTGTTCCCACAAGGTCACAACAGCTAAGCAGTCATTCTCTAGAAACCTGCTCAAACTTAACAGTGAAGGAAGCCACATATTCTATCACCACACCTAGGTATTCCTCAACTTTGACTCTAGATTCCTCCTTCTGAACAACTTTAGAGATCTCCATGATAGAAAATACTCTGTCCACCACATCTATGGGCCTCAACTCATTGAGCAACCTCTCATTCACAAAATGAGTGAAATTTTGGAAAGAATCGGAGTTAATTTCATCGTCTTTTTGCTGAGAGGATAAAAAACTCATAACCTTTGATTAAAATTTTATGTTCATCCATTAAGGTTATGTAATCCCAATTTGTTTTCATATCTGCTATGATTTCATCCAAGACAAGTTGCTTGGCCTGCAAGAGGGACATGTTTACTTTAAGCTTGCACTTTAGATAAGAAATATCCTAGTTTATTGCTTGTAGGTTCTTACTAATGATGTATGCATTTGTAATAGCAGTCTCAAGCTGCTTTTCATTTTGAGCTAGGCTTCTTTGGGCTGCATCCAAATAATTTTTCACCCTTTTGAGCTCCCCTTATGAAAGTTGCAGTTCAGTAAGGGTCTTGGTGAGTTGTTCAGTGGGGTTTTCGGGATCTTTAGGTACAACTGTGTCTATTCTCATTTGTAGCTTTGCTGCTTGCTACTTGCTGCTTGAGGGATACTATTTCATTATTCCTTTCTATTAGTTCTTTGGCCTGGATTTGCTTCTTTTCTTCCACCTGTGCAAGTTCTTTAGATTGCACAGTCTCACTACCTGGAATCTTCAGTTTGTGCCGAAACTCCTATATTTTTGCTTTGGAACTTTGAAGAAGGATTTCAAAGGAATATTTTTATTTAATATTTACCCCTAGCTTCACAATCATATCCTCGAATATCTCATTCTGCATGTGTAGAGCTCTAGAGTTAGCCATTTCTTATTTCAATATTGTTGCAGCCTTTTCAAGTAGCTTCTTTGCCTTGTTGAGAGTCATTTCATTTATGTTGAGATCTATATAGCATCTTGCCTAAGTTTCCTGTGGAAATTTATCTTATTTGGAACGGGAACACGTGGCAAATCCAAAGAAACATCAAATTCTTTGAAATGAGAACCTGAAGGCAATCACTGCATCAATGGATGCTGCAGTGAGAACATCATTTGATTTCTATCTAAGTCCATAGAAAATAAAAGTTTGGTATGATAAGGGACTGAATGAGATGGAATTTTCTACTGCATCTCTTCCCTTAAATTCTTGTTTCTTTCTTCAATGGAATTTAAAGTAGGCTAACTTGACTCAGTAACAGTTTCACTTCCCTTTGAGCCTAAAATAACTCCCTCTAAAGAGGATGAGGCAACAATTTTTAATGGGTCCTCCAAAGTCACTTGGGAAAATGGTTTATATACCCTTGTTTCCACTAACATGGTTTCAAGTTTTTCTTCTTCTGCTTCTTGGGATTTTTCCTTTTTACCTATGGGTGAAATCCTGAAGTTGGGAAACACTTTTTGGCAGATGGCAAGAATTTGGGTGAAATTTTTAATTTCTTGTTTGAGAAAATAGGCAACTCAATTTCTCGACTGAGAGTTTTTAGAACTCTCATCCAAGAGATTTTTAATGTTTCACTCGAGAGTTTGATTGGGCTTGACCAGAGTTAAAATACTCTCGGACGAGAGTTAAGTATTTTCTCGTCTGAGATTTTTATATTGACATAAACTCTCAGGTAACCTCTCGGCCTAGATTTTTTTTAACTCTTGTGCGAGAGATTTATTCTTATAAAAAAACCCCAAAATCCTGTTTCCCCTGACATTCTACAACTCTGTACACTAGAGAACTGTCGTTTTCGCTAGAGCACTGTCATTTTTGAGCCACCGTGAGCACCAACAACAAATTGGATAGATTCTAGCTAGGTAAGTCTCGAAAAAGACTTTTTTTTTAAGGTAAATTTTATTATGTGGGCTACGTTCTCATAGCCAAATGCATCCCTTCCATTTCTAGAGTTAGTTTCAGAGCCTATAGAGAAGCGGTTCAAGAGCCATAATAGGATCCCGATAGCTTCCATTCCCTTAGCTATAGATTCACCAACATATGATACAGAATCACCTCTCAGAGGTGTTAGTGTCAGTATTTACATACTTCCACCAGGGATCAAAACACATTTTTCATGTGCACATTAGGTGTCCTACATTATAGAATTTTCAATCATTCCACTAGGTCATGATATAAAATTGTTCCACTGGTGGTTGTCCTTTTCAAGTGTCCCATTTTCCCTTCACAAGTATATGCTTGCTGACCCTCTTCCATGTCCTCATCATGCTGAAAACAAGTCTGCTCTCATTTCAATTTTAGTCAAAATCACTAATTGAGTCAATTTATTTCATTTCTCATTAGGTCACTAGGGTTTCATTAGGTCAAATCATTGCATTGTCTCATTTTCAATAAAGGGAGGCAGAAGGTGTGAAGGTGACCCAGAATAAACTCATGATTTGCTTCAATAAGTTTAAATGTAATAAGTATTCAGTCTCTCAAAGGCTGCCAATCCAGAGTCCCACATGCCAACACATCAAATGTCAAAGGGTGCTCTCTTTTCCCAAGGGTGCCCAAGTCATCATTGTTCACAAGCACTAAACCCTAATTTCCTCTCCCACAGAGCTAGGTTTTTCTATGAAAAAGAGGCATATGAGTAGAGGAGTGATAAGGGAGGACATTTCAATAAGTATGAGGTGATTCCAAATCATAAGATCATGTCTCCATTATTTTTAAAGAAATCATTCCAAGTGTCAAGTCATTTTCCACTCATAGGGCTAGTTTTTCTTCAAACTATGTTTCTGACCAAAAAATGATGAATTTGACAATAGTGAGAGAGGGTTTTGTCCATAATAGGTCAAGGAAGAAAAAAATACTTTAGATTTTACATAGGTGTCATGGTTTTATAGAAATGTCAAAAATACAAGTGCCATAGGAGAGTTGCTGCACTTCTGGAGTGACCTTTGAAAATAATTTTTTCTCATAGCTAGAGTGTCCAAATGACTTTCTTGATGAGTCAAATGATAACTAGACAGAAATATATTTCCAATGAGCTATCATGAGCTTAATTTGGATTTGAGGAAGGCCTCCAAAAGTTTCCTGCACCAGCACTCTGCATTTTTTCACCTTCATTCATCACTTTTTGACCAGTCTTGGGAAAATCATTTTTTGACTAGGAAAATGAACTCCAAACAGAAAAAAATGTATATTTGGAAATTATATAGGATAATATTTCCAACGAGATATCTTGGGCCCAATTTTGACATAGAGAAGGCATCCAAATGTGGTTTGCAAAACAATTCTCCTTGGCGTTGCGTGTTTGCGTAGTGGCATTGAGCGTTTGCTCGAAAAATCCAGACCAAAATAAATTGGTGCTATGTGTTTGTCTTGGCGATGTGCATTTGCACAGGGAGGGTTTTGAAGAGTTTCACCACCTCCAAAAAGCTCAAATATCCTCCCACTTTCTTCAAAATGATTTAAATCAGTAAGTACACTCTAAATCACCTCTCTTCTCATATATTTGGTGTTCTATTAAATATTTGAAGTGTTTATTGCTATGAAACCCTAGTTTTCATTTCATTTTTCCATTTTCATTCATATTTTCCATATTCATGTCCCTAAACACATATCAGTCAAAGCTATAAGATCCTATGGTTTTATTAGACCTAGGTTATCATTTACATTATCACTTCGTCCATTTGTCAGAGCTTCTCCTTTCAAATTCATATTCCCTTCATCTCATTCCATTTACCCTAGGGTTTTCACTAGCCTAGGCTCCCTTACATATTCCCATTTCCTTCATTTTCCCACACCTCCATTCACTTCACACTCCTTCATTTCATTCATCATATCCCTAGGGTTTTGAACACCAAATACACCATGGCAACCTAGCAAAGGTGAAATTAGCAAGCCTAAGAGGGCTGATTTGGGCACATTGGTACATACTTATTAGAGAGGTCATAGGCACCTGTTTGCTTCACTTGGAGTGAAATGGGCCATGCATTCTTCATCAACACAACAGGTTGACAAAGGAAAGGAAAATGTAATAGAGGCAAACATTGATGATGAGGAGGGAAAACATGAGATAGAGCATGAATTCCAATTGATTTACCTAAGTGAGGAAAATGAGGACAAAATCACCAATGTAGTTCTTAAAGGAAAAAAAGCATGGTTTGAGAGGGTCAAAAAACACTTGGATAAGCTCTTGGCCAAGGCTCAAAAGGACAATGACATTTAGAGGAACATGGCAAAGCATTACGCCATGAGGAACAAAATTGCAAGGGCCAAGCTCAAACGAGCCCATGCAAAAATTCAAGCTTTGACCGACAAAAAGGAGAAGGAGAGGTTAGAAATACTTGCTGAGGTGTCTATTCATGCCTCTAAACATTGATCAGCAAGTAACCTCACAATTTTGGACAAATTTTGGCACATTTGGCACTTTAGTGAAAATTTTGGTTTTTGGGCAATTTTGGCACACAAAAATTCTGCCAAACGCGAAGCGTCACTGGTGCTGTGCTCTTTTTTGGGGAATCCAATGGACAAATGGTCAACCATCATGTTCATAATGATGAGGGCATAAAATATAGCAAGTTTCAGAAAATTTGGAGGAGAACTGATCCCTCAAAAGTACAAAAAACCACCAAATTTTCATGGTTCTGCCTCCTTTTTCACCTTGGCACTGTGCGTTTACCAGTATTGGGAGAACATGTTTTTGACAGGGCATATGGACACCATTTTGGAAATGGGAGGCATATTTGGAAATTATACTCAGATTGATTTCCAATGAGTTTTCATGGAGCTGATTTGGACATCAGGAAGGCCTCCAAAAATTTGCCTGCAAGATAGGCTATTTTTCTGTCATGGCACTGCGCGTTTACCAGGAAAATGTAGTTTTCATCATCTTCAGCAAAATTTTGAATTTTTGACTTTTTACTTGGAAAATGAGAAAATAATTGATGTAAATGGTCGTGGTGAATGTAAATTTCATGTTTTGACTTTTATATACGGTAGATACATTAGATAAGTCCTCTAGAGGTCAAATGAATCAGTTTCCTCTCTTTTAGAGGCAAATTGTTGAGTTTTCCTAGTCTTCAGATTCTTGTTTGGGAGTAGGTGAAATTGATACCTATCTCATGGATTCGACTACCTGAGGCTAGGGAGAGTGGCTTTGAGGTATATTTGATGTATTTTCCCAGCCATTGTAATGGTGGGACTCACTTGGAGCTTTGGCATCTCAAGAGACATATTTGTATCAGTTTGGCTTGGACATTAATGATAAATTTGCAGCCATTTCTTTGGGATCCATGTGGTATGTAGTTTTTGACATATTCATCTTTGTGATCATTTGTATGAATGTATTGTAAGCTCATAAATTAATTTCATGTCTATGATATGCTTAATTTCAAGTTGAAAGGAAGAATTCATGTTTCATGCTCTGTTTTGGAAAATTTAGCATAATTTGTTTATTTTATTCAGTTTAGATAGAATTCATCTTGTATGCTATTCCTAACTCCTCACCAGTCTCTTCACCTCAACATAATCATCCTTTGAATATCAAACCTTCTACCTACCTTGCCCCTCAAAAACCCTGCAAATTTTGACATAATTTCCTTGTCCTAGCTGTCTGACTCCTCCTGATCCAGTAAAACCCTACACAATCAAAAATCAAATCCCTAAGATAATATAACTAGCCTAAAATATTATTTCCTTAGTCATCTTGGTTGTGATCTATATGGAGAGAACCCTCTCTTGGCCTAGTAGGGCTAGCTACTTGGCTAAGCATGGTTTGAGGTTACCTCAGAATTGCCTTTCTTAGCCTGAGGTTCAATTCGAGTGATAACAAGAGGCACACATATGGAACATGAGAGAAGGAAGCATCTATACTGGTTTCGGGGCCAACAACACCTCTTACAGTGAAAAAAAATAGTTATAAACCCACATTAATATCATAACTACCAGCAGCACCAAAAGAGGCAGTCAAAAAACCCCTCACAGAGGTATGAAAAGGAGCCGTGCTAATTCCATTTGGAGAGCTCACAACATCTCTTCTAATTATTGTTCCAGAATAAAAAGAAGCAAGGGTGGTGGAATCTCGCTTAGCATACCCTCTTGTCTCAGCTTCCCCTCGCAAAATTCCATATCCAATGGAAATCACAGAATACAAAAAACGAACGCAACCAGATCTACAGGTGCTCTTTGCTATGTATTACATCGTTCATCGTTCATTGAAGCATTTTGAGTTTCTCCACGAAGTTATTGTGCCATTTAATAAATTGTTTGAAATTATGAAACCTATAAATAAATTTACAAGGCCTCCCACCTCTGAAGGTATGTGCCTGCAGAGCTTGTTATATCACTCATTTAAATCTTCAGCTCACACCTTGCCTTATAGTCACTCATTTAAATCTTCAACTTACACCTTGCCTTACAGTCAGGGTTCTAGGACAGAGTAACTCACTCATTTAAATCTTTGGTTGGAATTAATGAGAAAGGAAAAAAAATTGAAATCGTGATGGTTATTCACGGGGTTAAGTGAATAACAGGCTGCCATACTAGGGGAGGTGCTTCTGTGTGAAGTTTCAGGTTGGTAAGAACCATTGTATTTTCCTGTATGCCTCTTGCGTGGAGGATTTGGTTCACGACTGCAAATTTGCTGAGGTTTGAGAGGCTAAACGTGGAATTCATGGAGGATAGCAGGCTGCCATACTAGGGGAGGTGCTTCTGTGTGAAGTTTTAGGTTGTAAGAACCATTGTCTTTTCCTGTACACCTCTTGCATGGAGGATTTGGTTCACTTGGAGCGGTTAGGTTTCGTATTTTGTAAATGTTTGTAGCTTCTCCACCCAAAGAGACATGTCCATTCATACATGGAAAAACCATTATATATTGCCAATTGAACTCTTCTAGTTTTTCATTGATATTTTCAGTCAAACAAATTAGAACACTTTAGTTAAGAAGAGAAAAACAAGTTCAGATCTGAGTTACTAAAGGAGGAAGAAAAATTAAAGATAATTGTCTCAGATTTTCTCTATGATTGGATCTTTGGATTTATCTCATTAATTATTTTTCGGACCTGTGGAGGATGAATAGTTCTGTGGAATTTTGGGTCTGCAACTAGTACTATACCTTGGACCTGTAGCTAGTTCTATGAAATTTCGGGCCTGCAACCAGTAACAAAACTTAGATATGCACCAGACCTCAGTTTTGTGGCTTGTTCTGTGGAATCTTGTTTTTGTAACCAGGATCATATTTCAGACCATGAGGTAGATTTTTTAGTACACTAAATTATCCTTAATCTTTCTCTTCAACCCACTTTCTAGGCATACCTTGAGCATACATTAAGGCTCTCAAAAATATTATTGGATGCAATTACTGGAGTTTACAAGTAAACTTTGATCAGTCCCTGAAGTGTATTGAAGAGTCCTTTTTGAAAGCGGGCTTGGAACAATCCTCTGAATATTTTTGAAAGGAATTGTGGAAAACAACCTTGATTGTGAAGTTGATAGACACTAAGAACAATATCATTTGGAGTAGTTGAATTACTATTTAAGGGAATATTGTTGAGCCCTAGTACAATCATCATTGAGAAGAAAAGTAGCATTCCTTGTGTGCGCAATTGTGATTAAAGATCTAGAAGACATAGTTGAATACCTTATGGAACAACCTATTGAAGAAAGTTTTGGCTTGTCTTGAAACATCACCAAAGAATTATTGAAGGATCTTTGTAGTTTTCACCCTTGAATAGATGTCGCCCTCATCTTCATTCTCTTTTATAATGCATTGAACTGTACTATTGAATTGCGTAGCATATATTAACATGGTATAATATTTAATATCATGACAAAAACTGAATTACATGGCAAGAAATAAATAGGACAATAATTATTTCATTGAGTTGAAATGTTTGTCCTCTCGACACTCATGTTAAGAAGCCATTTTGAAAACTACAGAGGTCAATAATTGGTAAGTCAAAGAGTTTCTCTTTAACTCAATTAAATATAGTGAGGCTCATAGGTACAACACAAAATAACCAATTTTGGATTCATTTGGATAAGATGACCAAACAATAATAGTATAATTCAAATTCCTATTTCTAGGGTTGAAATATCTAAAGGATAAGCCTCTATGATCAGAAATGGAGGATGTTGTTATTGAGTGTTTATAATTGAAAGTGGTATAAGAACCAAAAACCATTTCTATGAAAGATGAGGCATGTAAAGTTAAAGTTTTAAATTATTACCTTCTCAATTGAAAAATGGAACAATATGAAATTGGATCAATCAAGGACCCTGAGCCCATTAAAATTCATTCCCCCAAGGAGGAATTATCTTTATCGAAATATCAAACAAGGCTTGCATGATCACAGTGAAAATTTTGAATGCATCATGGAAATGTCTTGGAGGAAATCCAAGGGGAATCAAGGTTAATTAGGTAGTAATAAACCCTAGAACAGGTGGTATGGTAGAATCTGGTATTCATACTCATGAGAAAAACTATATATCGCACCTATTACTACCTAAAGGAAAACCTCGAGGGAAAAAATAAACCCAAAAGTTTCATGACATATGTTGGTATGGATCACAAAGGATACAACATAACCCGTACCAACATTTTCGTAGATAAAAACAATGCCACAAGAAGGTGAACATCAGAATAAATATAGGACTAACATGCATGTATATGGGAAATCACATGTTTGAAATAGAATTTCAAGAACTAATAGTGTCTCAACATACTTGCAGAGAAACGCGCACATAGTTTATTTGTATCATGCCGATTGGTAGATTGAAAACCTTATTTTATGGCATGCATGTAAAATGTGTTCAAGTGTATTCATCAATTTGGCCTCAAATTAATGCCTAAATGATTGGTTATAGTCAAGAAATGTAACCTTCAATGCTTCATCATGGAATATAACTATATCCATTTCTACTCATAATGATCCTGCACAGACAACACAAAATGACAATATTGTGGTGCATAAAGGGATTATATAGGGGTCCACAGTAGTATCTCTCTTTCAATCCATTTTTTATGTTTCTAATATTATACTTTGGTTACAAATATATATGACCAATGTAATTTTTTTGCAAGAAGAAGAGAGGGGGAAAGAATATTAACCTATGTGGAGGAGAATGGGATCAAGTTGAAAGCATCAAGCTCTGATTGCCAACTAGCCAAAAACATTCCTTGCAATGCATCTCTTCCAAGATAATAATCTTGTGGGGAATCAATGTTAGCTAAGAGTTTATCATGAAGTTTGTGCAATTAGGGTTTTCACAAGCCAGGACATTATCTTCATACATGCTTCTAGGGTAATTTAGCAATACCAAAGGCACAACATCACAAGTTGGTTGTATGATCACTTTAATGCAAATAAAGCACAAAGACAATTGCCACACATTTTGCAAGGGTTGAGATCAATTGTCATATAACGACTCCATATAGATTCCCAAGGAATCATGTCTACCAAGTTGGGGAAAGTCGATATTGGTCTTAAAACTCATCTACTTGATGAAAAATGTAGTAGCAGAAAAATGTACATTCAATACAACAAATGAACATCAAAAATATATTCATCATCTCATGAAATCCTCCATAATTTTGCAACAACATTGGAAAAAAAACATTTAGGATTCAAAATAATCATCTCTAATTTCCTCATAAATTCTCTTCTCTCATAATGTAAACATTTTTTATAATAATCTCAATAGAAATGTTAAGATTGATTGCACATGTGAGAGTCATTAGAAATTAGAGTCAAGTTGTACAACTGGAGGAACGATTGACCCACCTTAGTTAGTGCCATGAGATATTATGCCATGTACTATTGTCGAGCCCTTATATGTGAAGGAGCCATAGTACCTGTTATCCATTGGTTGATGACATGACTGTTGATTGATAATTTGTTTTCTAATTTGTTTATGAGGGGCAGAAATTTGATTTGATACTGTAACAAAAATGGCATCAGGTGAGCCCTCTAGAGACCCCTCCATGAGAGGAGGATTATCAGGTACATTGGTTGTTTAGTTATGTCATGTTTTCAAGTAGATTATATTTATTGTTCGTTGTGAAAAATTGATTAATGTGAGATTTGTTTGTCCTGCACAGGTGGACGCACTCATATGACTCATGTGCCCAGACACCAAATCGAAAAAGAGGAGCCCCATAGAACTGTTCCCATTCATCCCCAATTTCATAAAGCCCATTCTGAGGGGTATATTATACACAATATAGGTACACATTAGATCAATTTCTAGTTAAAATGTTCAAGTTTACGTTATATTCAATGTTGAACATGTGAATTTTGTTTTTCAAATGACATGTGTTTAATGTGAAAACATTATGCTCCATAGGTGCAAATGTAGGAGTTGGGGTTGACCCTATTGCTAGTGAGGGACAAAGGATAACAATGTCTCAACCTCTGGCATCCATCCCACACTTGGATAGTTCTCGTTCAGGTAAAATATAAAGGAAAATTTATTGTTTGATGTATGTTTAATGTGAAACTTATTGTGTGTCTCATGTACTTGTGTTATAAAGCAATTTAATGTTTTGTACAGTGGCTAGTAGAGACCTTCATTCCTCAGAAGGGAACAATCCTAGTATGAGCGAAGAGGATGAGACAGTTTTTCCATGAGGTATTTTCAAATGACCAGACAAGCTTTTTAAATAGATTTTTTCCTTGTAAATTATTTAATTTTTAATATGTGCAATAATTTAACATGTTACAGGTGGTGGTCGTCACCCTCCTAGGGGGAGAGCTCGTAGGGTTCATGAGTTTTCTCGAAATCCAAGCTATGATCCCCTTTACAACCATACCGGTGATATTCCTGAGCAGATGCCTTGGGAAGATACCATCTCCTTACTTACTGTTGATGGGATGAGAAAGCATTCCTCAAGATTGCGCAATGAATTGCAAAGTTGAAATCTCTCTGCCCCTATTCGAGATTGTCTCCAAATTGTTTTGCACAATTTGGAAAGTTTGATAGATACTTATCGTGGGGTTGGACCATCAACCCAAGTTTTTTTTTACATGATGCGTAGGAGGAGAGCGTCAGTGATTGGTATCCACTCCTACAATGAAGTTAAAAGTAGGGTCACTAAAGAAATGGCCTGGTCACTATTTGACTTGTGGCCTAAAGACAAAAAATGTCTGAAGATTGCAAGATTCAATGATCCCAATATTTCACATTATATTTATGAGAAGTTCCTGTATGCATACGGTAAGTTCCCAAATAATGATGAGGTGCCGCAATATTTTGTTAGGATATTGTATGCTCAATTTTGAGACCACATGGACCCTAAGTATATAGATACGGGGTCCAAATTCTATGGAGCTGGAAAAGGTAGTACATATGAACGACTTGATGCTATGCGAGATGTTGGGTTTAGGCCTCCAACACCTCGTTTAGCACATCGACCAAATAGGGTAGTTACACTTCCAGAGGAGTTAGCCCTTATCTCCAGTGTTGCATCACAGATGAGGGAGAAGATAAAAGAACATATTGCAGCTGCTTTAGGAGGAGTGGAAGTCGGCTTAGGGCCAAGCCAACCTTCATCTAGTGCAAGAGTTCTATTGGAACAGGGTCTCCTACGAGCTGTGAAACTGGTTCGATTTTGTATATTTTTGATTATCATTAGTTTAGCTTAGGGATTTTGGGGTGGGTCAAAGCCCCGAAAGCATTGTAATGGGTCAAAGGGTAAACCTGGGGTCCGAAAACCAAGGTTTGTGGACCATAGGAAAGTTTAGGCTAGATTGTTATAAATAGAGGAACATTTTGAATTGTAAGGTAGAGCAATGAAGAGATATTGATGGGAATTGTGGTTTAGGAAATATTTTTGGGTTTTTGGGGAAGGACTCTTGCTGGTTGTGTGCACGGAGATCCAGAGTCCTGCTGTGTGTGGACCTTGCTGCTATGTGCGTAGGCTGGGACAGGTATTGTAAGAGGGAATTGATGAATTGATGAATAAGAAAGGCTGTTGAGAACTGAATCTATGTGTACTATTTATGCGAATCATTGGTAATTGCTATATTATGCGTATTCTGTATTCAGCTGCGAAAGTTTTGTGTAAGTGTTTTACTGTATCTAGATCTGTTTTATGCAATATTGAGCTACGGTCTTAGAAGTATATGATTATTGAGCACCATAGCATAATTGACCTTGCACACGTGGATGCGAAAAGAGACCTATAAGCCCTGCTCGGGAAGATCTGGACATTTCGAGGTAGGACGTAGCTCTGCTTACCTTACCTATCCTTTCTTAGGGTGTATAAACCTGGTTCCAGCACCCACCCATACTACTTTAGGTGAGACTTTTACCTGCGCAAGTAGGTCACTACTGAAAGGGCCAGTAGGATAGGGGTTTGTTGGAAAACCTTGAACTTTGAACCTGGGTCAGGTCCCCTCGAGCCAACAAATGGTTCCGTTGCCGGGACCTAGAGCATTTTCAGAAAGGGATAGGGTAATGACAAGAGAGTACTGGAAGTATGACAAAGAAGAAGAGCAGGTTTGAGTGGATGTATTCCAATTTGAATGATGGTACGACACGAAGCGGTAAATGCTATTGAACCAATCAAGAAGGGGATAAATTTGTCTATAGGATGCAGAAAGGAGTAGCTGTGCAAAGCCCGCCAGCTACACCACCATCAGAACCGTGTAAGGATAAAACCTCGCCCGAAACACCACCGAAAGGAGACATGGCAGTGCACTTGAAATTACCTATCTTTAAAGGAACGGGAGATGAGAACATGGACCGATTTTGGTTTGTTGCAGACTCGGCATGGACGGTGCAAGGTGTGGTGAGTGATACTATGAAAAGGGTGCAGCTATCCCTGGCCTTCGAGGAGAGAGCGCTGGATTGGTATATGAAGTACCTATCTCAAAATGGGAGCGCATCCATTCAAGATATTAAGAACGCCCTGAAACAACATTTCCGGAAACCTAATTCCTACTCTCAGATCGTAGCAGGCGTGAAAGATTTCAAGAAAGGAACAACTGAGTCTGTTTGGGAAGCTGATCAATGCCTAAAGAAAGCTATCAGAGAAGGAGAATTTAAGTATGACAACAAACAACATACGAAATGGTTCATCGCTATGCTACTCCCTCACCTACGCGTACCTATGAGCCACCAAAATTTTGACTCACAAGAAAAAGCTTTGGAAGCCGCTATGAAACTAGAAGATATGCCTAGGATAGATGCTTCATTAAGAGTACAACAAATCCAGGTGCAGCTCGGGGCAATGCACATGGAGATTAAGGACCCACGATAGGAACGAGGAAGGGAAGCTGGTGCACAACTATGGTGCCTACAATGTCAAGTGTCAGGGCATACGAAGGACCTGTGCCCGAGTCACCCGGGATCAAGCGAGGGACCCAACCTAGGATGACGGGTCCCAAGTGGACCTGTGTCCTAGTGCGAGGATGGCTGCGTAGTTGGGCTACATGATACCAACGGCTGCCCTCGTCCAGGCACCAACGTTCCCAAACAAAAGAAACACTTGTGTTGGTTCTGTCGGTTAGTAGGGCATGATGAGCATAATTGTCAGACCTATGAACTAGTGATAGATCAGGGAAACGTGTATAAGGTACAGTCAAACACCGCCTCACCAAAAAAACCTGCAGGCATGAATGGCTCCCCCTCCGGAAGCAGGGAAGGAGGCTGAAGTGGAAGCACAGGTCGGAGCCGGGGCCAATTGATCTACTATAACTGTGGAGACACAGGGCATTTTGCGAAGGATTGCCCGAACCCTACAAGACAGTCCTGCAGGTATTGCAGAAAGTTGGACCATATGCTTGAATATTGTCCAATCTTGATAGAAAAAATACAGGAGAAGTAGCTCCCACCTACACAGAAGGTGCAGAGGGTTAAGACTGAGCTAAGGAGTAAGGGCCCAAGCATAAATGTTGTTATGCACAGCATATTGGCTACTATAGGGATTGAGGAGAAGGTCGAAACTAGAACGCTGATTTGGAAATTAGTTATTAAACAAGAAGGGGTAGACCTGGACAAAGCAAGGGAAACGTTTATGGAAGCTCGAAGGGACTTCCTCGGGACTGAGTCCTCTACATCCCTACTCCCTGAGGGTCTTAAGGCAATTGATGAGGTCAAAACTTTCCTACAGGCATGTATGAAATTGCTGTGAAACCCAAGGGTAGTGCAAAATATGCAGGCTTTAATAGATAGCTACACAACGCACTCCGCCGTGTCCCCCAATATTAAGGATGTACACAAATTGTACAGGTATCAGAAATGCACTGGGAGGGAGATGTGGTTGATGGCCCAGATTGGCAATTACGAGATGGATCGGGTTATCTTAGACCTCAGATCGGACGCTAATGTATTACCTAAACAAACCTGGCAACGAATGGGTGAACCAAAGTTGGAATGGTCCGCTATCCAGCTACGCATGGCTAATAAACAAAATATCGTACCGTTGGGAAGGCTATCGGGGATTATGGTAGATATCATAGGAGTAAAGGTTTGGGATAACTTTGAAGTCATTTAAATCATCGAGGATGTGGACCCCTACCCTGCGCTACTGGGATTGGATTGGGCCATCGACATGGGCGGTAACATTAACTTGAAAAAAAGAAGCATGGTGTTCGAAAATAATGGCACAAGGGTAATCGTACCATTAGACCCTATGGAAGGTAAACGCTACACGGAACCAGTACCCAAGGAGGAAGATGTGGACTATATTTATAATCTAACTACAAAAGACGTGGATAACCTAGCAAGGGACAAATTACTTTGTGGGGAAGGGGATACTGAGTGCTTATTTGATCCCAATGAGGAAATAGAGACTTGGCATAACCGGTTACATGACGTCTTTACGCTGCGTTGTATTCAAATAACAAAAAACTTCCGCTGTATTTCCTTAGAGGTAAGGAACCTAACGGGACTAGAAATTGGCGACTATTGCGGGCCAACCCCAGGAAAGGGTTAAGCTCACCCACGAGCAAGCATCATTAAAATGCACTCTACACCATGCCAGCCACCTATAAATTTTTGACATAGCAAATAGGTGGCTAAAAATGTTTCTTAGCCTTCAAGAGAAACATTTCCCTTGAAAATATTTCATTCTTGAAGCCTCTATGTGTCTTTTGTTCCTTGAAAAATATTCACTGCTGTTTCAATTGAAAAAGCCCTGCTGTTTTGAGAAAAAGAGTGCTTCAAAAAGGCCTCCATTTTCCCTATTTCATTCCCACAAAGTCTCCATTTTCACCTCCCTTTTCCCTTTCAAAATCTCACAAAATCCCTTCATTAACCCTCCAAATCATCAAAATTCCCTTTTAAACCTTATAGCTCCATTTATTTGGTTAGAAATCCCCTTTTCTACCTACTGGAATCCCTTTCTTGGCCTTAAAAACACTGATTTTGGCCTAAAAACACCCCTTTTTACATTAAGGCCCTTAGCCCCTCTCGACTTAGCCCTTAGCCCCTTTTTCGCACATGCCCGGAGCCATAACCAGGAGCCAATCGCTAATCACAATCAGAGCTTCCTTTCTCGACTTTTCCTTTGTTGTTCCAAAATCTCTGATGCGATTAGTCCTCCTCCTCTTGACCTCCACTGCAATCTCCACCATCGATCTTTCCAGATCCGACGGCCAGCGCTAAATTGCATCGCGCCCATCCACCGTGTTGCCCTCTGCTTGTGCGATCCTCCGATCTAATATTGACCATCCATCCCTATAGATCCGATGACTGAGATACAATCAGGTCTCCGCTCATAAGTCCTTCACCAACGCCCGCCGATTTGATCTGAACCGTTTGTTGGGAAAAATACTGAGAGGGGGGGGTGAATTAGTATTTTATGCAGACAATAAAATCTTTGATTTTTCCTTTCCAAAAACCCATACGCTAATTTTCTGAAGACAACTAGCGTATATACGCAGATATCCTTTACAGAACTCGCGTATGCTCAGAGATTTAATTATGCATTCAATTCTTAACTCAGATCATTTTATTATTCATTCATCAGATATTTCAGAAAAGAGTAAACATGTGTAGAAAGAACAGAATAATCATCACACATAGTCAACACACATTAACACCAGGATTTTAGGTGGAAACCCAATTCGGGAGAAAACCACTGCTGCCGTCGTCTCAGTCTTCAATATTTATTATAAAGAAAAACTTCTTACAATCATGTACTGGTGCAGACTCATACCAGCACGCAGGCACCCACCTGCAGAAGGCTACAACCTTCTCTCGTTTACCAGTCACACTTGGAAGGGAGCAACAACCCCCTGCTCTCGTTTACCAACCTCACCTGGAAGGGAGCTACTACCCCCTGATCTTAGCACTAGCCTCTGCTGGAAGAAAGCTTCTATTTTCAGACTGAAGGCTTCAACCCTCAGATCCAATGCAGACCACGTTTCATCAATTTTCAAACTGGATCAGGCAGCTCCAATACGACCCTTCACTCATCAACAAACATACTTAGCCCAATGCTTCAAACAGAACTGTGAAACCACCGTAACCAGAATATCAGAGTTAACCCAGACTTCAGAATCAATATGCAGCACATTCAACCTTGAGCAACCATTAGATCAGATATCATACGCGCTTTTATTCAATGAGACCCGCGTATATACGCGCTTTTCATAAAGCTAACTCGCGTATACATCTGTGCATTTACCAGAATAACCCTAACTGTCCATACGTGACTTTGTTGAAACAAATCCGCGTATACACGCGCTTTTCACGAACTGAACCTGCGTATATATCTATAAAAGATAAACTTTGCACAACAGATCAGATCTATGAACTTACCCAGATTTCTTCAGGTTCTTCAGCAGATTTGCGCCAGGTCTTCATCACTTCCTTTCAGATTATTCAAGAGATTCACCATTTCTAGATCTAGAGATCTTTAACCTTCACCATGTTTATAGAAGCATCATAGAATCAGATCTGTCAATTAAGAGCAGAGTTCAACCATGCAGATATACTTCAGAGTGAAGTATTCATTAAAGCCCAGAAACATGCACACACATGCACAATGATTTTATTCTCCTTATATAGGTTTAGCCTTTGTCAATACCATGAGCCAAAACCACTTCACTTCCGATGGTATTCCTGGGCGGGATCATTTAGACAACCCAGCGCTCAATACAATGGGTCAATACCATGGTAGTGACCCTTGGTTTTAAATATTTAGAGCACAATTGACCATACGCGACTTGGCACGTATTTTTCCGCGTGCATATGCTACTTCTCCTAGACAAACCCGCGTATGCCTTGTGACACACACTTTCCATCATTACTCTGGCATATTGTTGATATTTCTTTCTTCTGCACCTTCTGAGCTATTTGTAGAACATCAGATTTACATCATTAACAAGTTCATCAAGCATCAAGAAAAACTTCATCAAGTAGGTTGCCATCATCTTCTTCAAGTGTTGCCATCTTCATCAAGTGGGTTGCCATCAAGGACAACACTCTGCATCGTATTTCCAACAATCTCCCCCTTTGGACTTGATGGCAACCACGATGGTGTTTGATCACAACAGATAGATATATTAAGCATAATGATATTCTCCCCTTATTCAAACACCATGTCACTCTCCCCCTTTGACATCAAGGGCAAAGGGTGGATCAAAACCATCACAAGGTTTTTCTCCTCATGTAGATAGAAGAGCGCTGTAGATCTGATGTGTATTGAAGTTACCATGCTCCACCTGAGTTCATGCCGAAAGTTCAAACATATTTTTCAATGAAGTACATGACTCTATGACCTTTCTATCACCAAGGACTCATACTTACATCAAAGATCCAACCAAGTGGATTTAGATAGGAGACTCAAGTACCCAACCAAGTGGGTTTACATATTTGACGCTAGTCCTTTCATGACTGAATATTACAAAATTTGCATCATAGGTCTCAACATGACATTTTCATCAAATTACAAATATGACTTTTCACGACCAATATCAGAAGGACCTCAAGAGAGATCAAATTTCAGAACCAGCATAATGCCAACAATGCATCATACTCAGTAAGACTAATGCTCCCCCTGAAACTTTGCATCTAATGCATCCTTTCCAAAAGACCAAAGCTCCCCCTTAGCTTGTGCATTCAGAACACTTTCAACAACAAATCATCAAGGCATCTTCATCCAATATCAGAGAATGAAACAGAAATATAAGAGCTCAAACATCACCAGAGATACCAAACAACACTGCAGCTATGCTAAAAAAATGCTGACCCCAATTAAAATTTGTCAGCAACCAACCATACGTGGTTTTCTGTGTATGAACTCGCGTATATACGCGACTGTCTCTAAGGAAACCCGCGTATCCAAATTAATCTTCAGAATTTTAATCAAATCTGATCCTCTGCATGGAAGAGACTACTCCCAGCTTCTGTCTGAGATATTCGAACGCTTCCCTGGGCAGAGGTTTGGTAAATATATCAGCAACTTGTTCTTTAGAGGGAACATACTCCAACTTCACCTTTTGTTCAAGCACTTGTTCACGTAAGAAGTGATACTTGATGGGAATGTGCTTGGTCTTGGAATGCATAACAGGATTCTTTGAAATACTGATGGCACTTGTATTATCACACATAATGGAAATAGGAGGTGAACATTTGATTTGAAAATCTTGTAAAGTTTGCATCATCCAAAGGAGTTGAGTGCAACAAGATGCGGCAGCCACATATTCTGCTTCTGCTGTAGATAAGGCAATAGAATTTTGCTTCTTGCTGAACCAAGATACTAACTAGGGTCCCATATAGAATGCACCACCACTAGTGCTTTTCCGATCATCAACACTTCCAGCCCAATCTGCATCAGTGTAAGCATGAAGAGTAAGATCGACATTCTTTGGATACCACAGACCAAAGTCTTGAGTTCCTTGTAGATATTTGAATATTCTTTTGACAGCCTGAAGGTGAGAATATTTTGGATTAGCTTGGAATCGTCCAACAATCCCAACTGCATGCATAATGTCTGGTCTAGTCCCAGTGAGATAAAGTAGACTTCCTATCATTGATCTATATTCTGGTTGATTCACCGGGGGAGAATCATCATGAGAACTAAGATTACATCCGGTTATCATTGGTGTACTTACAGGTTTGCATTCTTCCATGCCATACTTCTTTAGAATTTGCTTAAGATATTTTGCTTGTGATAGGAATATACCATCTGCAGTTTGATGCACTTGCAAGCCAAGAAAGAATGTTAGTTCCCCAAGTAAGGACATTTAAAATTCTTGCTGCATGACAGAAGCAAATTTTTGACTCATAGATTCTTCGTTACTCCCAAAAATGATATCATCAACATATACAACCACAATCAATAGTTTATCATTTTCAACTTTTGTGTATAAGTTGCTATCAGCACACCCCTTTGAAAATCCTTGTTGATGAAGCCTTGGAGCTTGTTTGAGACCATATAGAGCCTTTTTAAGTCTACAAACAAGATTTTCATCATTTCCAAAAATGAACCCTTCCGGTTGTTCTATATATACTTCTTCTTCTAGATTACCATTGAGAAATGCAAATTTAACATCCATTTGATAAACTTTGATTTATTGAAAACTTGAAAAAGCAAGAAAAATTCTTATGGCTTCAAGTCTAGCTACAGGAGCAAAAGTTTCTTCAAAGTCTATACCTTCTTGTTGAGTATACCCCTTACAAACCAGTCTAGCTTTTTTTCTTATAACATCCCCATTCTCATTTAACTTGTTCTTGAATATCCATTTAGTTCCAATGACATTTTTATCATGTGGTCTTGGTACCAATTCCCAAGTGTCATTCTTTTCAATCTGATCAAGCTCTTCATTCATGGCTTTCTTCCAACATTCATCTTTGCTAGCTTGATTGACATTGTGTGGTTCAATTGTGGATAGAAGTGCCAGATGACTAGAAGATCCCACAAGAGTTCTCCTTGTTCGTACACCTGATTCCTTGTCTCCCAAAATTTGAGATTCAGGATGATTCTTTTGAACATATTTGGAAGGAGCCTTTTCAGATAAATCATCTTCATGTTCTTCATTGGGTTCACCGTCTATATTTGAATCAGAAGGACATATGTCATCATCGTCTACAACTGTTGTTTGTTTTTCTTCTTTAGGAGTTGCAGGAGACTCATCAATAACAACATCAATACATTCAACAATATTTCGAAGCCTTTTATTGTAACATTTGTATGCTCTGCTTGTAGATGAGTAACCAAGAAGTATCCCTTCATCTGATCTAGGTTCAAACTTGCCAAGCTTTTCATCATTATTTTTGATAAAGCATTTACTTCCAAAAACTCTAAAATGCTTCACGTAGGGAGAATTACCCTACCGAGTTCATATGGAGTTTTGTCACTATTTACCCGAACATGTGCCTGAGAATGTTTGCCGTGTAGAAATTTGCCGAATAAATCACTTATTCAATGGCGATTAACCTGATCACACATCAATTTCGAATTGCATGCATAACACATAATCTCTTCTACAATTAATTGTCACATGCAGAAAGAATAGAAGCGATCGCACATCAAATCATCACACACATTAACACAGTATGTATGGGGAAAGCTCATAGCTGAAAACCCCGCAGCTATAGTATATTATAAATGGAGAGAACATGCAGCAAATACATAGTACAAACTCCTCACAAGTACTCAGTACTATCTCCCAAAGCTACACAAAAACTAGCTTAGTTTTGAACAAGTCACAGGTTCAAAACACACCCACTACTTTTCCCATTACAATCAAGGCTGGTCGAAATAGAGATCCGTGTTCAAATCTCATTGGCTTCAACTCCACAATTGTTAGTCGTACTTCTCCAAGTGTGCAAATCCCATGCAAAATCGATCCTCCAACTGATGAGCCTCACTTCAACCTTTTCATCTACCTCTTTCACTTGTCGCCACTGAACTGTCCATGCACTGAGTTAAATTGATGTGTTCTTTAGTTGAATAATGAGTTAATAATTAGTGAATTAAATAATATTTAATTTACACAACTCATCTCTAGTGTATTAGCCAGTTAAACTAAATACAACTAGTTCAACTAGTTAACCAGAACACCACCTCCATTAACTCCTCAATCAACTCCACCAAAACTCTGCCACATGAGTCTAACTGAAGTCAACCATGCAATATGCCATCAAACCCTAGGAACCACGTGATTCCTTCTGTCAGTTGCATGAGTCACCTCCATGACTCAAACTGAAGTGCTCCAAGAGAGTAAACTGTTGTTTATAGTCTAAATATTATTAAGGGTAAATAATATTTGACTTCCATATTTTTAGGAGATACAGTCTAAAAATAGCCTGGGTCCTAAAAATAAGGGTCTCATCTATTTTTACCAATATGTCGCATACTTCAAGAATCTCCAACTGGAATCCCTGAATCATGCTCCGTATGTCTAAAAATAGACATAGTCTAAAAATAGATTTTTCGACAAAAATCACATGTGTGGTCCCCACCTAGTTTAGGTGATCACTTTCCAACTAGGATCAGAAAAGATGTTTCAGGAGGCCTCCTTCACTGTTTCTTGTTGCCATTTTCAACACTCCCTCTCAACAAGAAAGGACTGTCATTGCATGCGACATGCAACTCCATGCATTCGCCCTGCAACCTTCACAAGCGCCATGCATGCGACATGCAACTCCATGCATTCACCATGCACCCTTTGCATGTGCCATGCAAACTCATGCATGCACCATGCAACTCCATGCATATGCCATGCACCCTTTGCATGCACCATGCAAACTCATGCATCTGCTCTGCAACTCCTCTGAAACTGAATAGGCTCCAAACAACTCAATCAGTCTTGATGCATCTAGCATCTATCATCAAAGTCTTCGACTTCTGCTGGTACCAACCGCACATGTCATCAGGAACTACTGCGCTGTTGAACTCTTGCACCCATGCACTCTTGCACTTGCTGTCAACTCTGATCCGCGCTCCAGTATCCGACACTGTCACTTTGATCTGCCTGCATCACTCCAACTGATCTTGCTACTACCATGCTGTGGGCACCTCGTAGCCAGGTTCAATCCATGAGATCCACACCATCTCATGAATCTGCCCAGAAATCTCCTCTTGGGATCAATCATGCATGTCGCCCCACCTCATACCTGGTGGTATAGCTGCATGCACTCCCTCTGCCCATCTGGCACGAAATTTCTCTGCTTGAGTGGTCTCTTCCACTCCATGATCCTCTTGTGGCTGCTCCACATCCCGAGGTTCACTATCACCTGCATGCAAAACCCGCTCCCTCTCAAGCTTCAGTTGCATGTCTTTCTCGCCTGCATGCAACACTTTCTCCCTCTCAAGCTTCAGTTGCATGCCTTTCATGCACTTCCCATCAGCAGGAAGCTCCGTAGACATCCCATCTACTTCAATACCTACATGAAAAACTTGCTCCCTCTCAAGCATCAGTTGCATGCCTTTCATGCACTTCCCATCAGCAGGAAGCTCTGTAGACATCCCATCTACTCCAAGTCTGTAGAGATTCTTTGCCCGAATCCCAACCTTCTTGACTTGTCCTCACGCTGCATGTTGAGAGGCTCCCTCTCAACCACCAAGTCACTAACCTCTGCTTTGCTCCTCAAAGATTTTCATGCATCTTGTACCTCAGTGCATGTAGATTCTTGGCTCGCGCACATTGCAATTGTCCCGCCATCGCAAAATTTTCTAACAAAAGAGCTGATTTTAAATCGATGATATCTCCCTCATCCGAGCTCCGATTCGACCGATTTTTTTTTTTCAATTTGGGTGTTTTTCCGCAAGGAATCCAAATATGCTATTTGTTTCTGACATATTATACAAAATATTTTCAGATATTCCCTACAAACTCGCGCACCCAAAAATTCTCGCTCTCATTCCATGTAGAAAATTATATACAATATGCATGTATATTTCCGGCTTTCTCCATCTTTATGTTTCTTGAATTTATCCTAAAACTCAATCGCTTATGATCTACACTTGAGAACAAATTATTTCCAAATCAGAGATCGACTGCATGGGCTTTTACCAGACCTTTCACTTTCCGAAGAAAGATGAATCCGGAGGCTTCCTGGCCCGTATGCAGACTCTGTCCGAGGAAATAAGTTTGCAATCACCGTAATAGATCTTGACAATTAATCTCGCTCCGATACCATGTAGAAATTAGCTGAATAAATCACTTATTCAATGAAGATTAACCCGATCATACATCAATTTCGAATTGCATGCATAACACATAACCTTCTTCTACAATTAATTATCACATGCGGAAAGAATAGAAGCGATCGCACATCAAATCATCACACACATTAACACAGTATGTATGGGGAAAGCTTATAGCTGAAAACCCCGCAGCTATAGTATATTATACATGGAGAGAACATGCAGCAAATACATAGTACAAACTCCTCACAAGTACTTAGTACTATCTCCCAAAGCTACACAAAAACTAGCTTGGTTTTGAACAAGTCACAGGTTCAAAACACACCCACTACTTCTCTTCCTCTATTGCGCAATCAAGGCTGGTATAAATAGAGATCCAGGTTCGAATCTCATTGGCTTCAACTGCGCAATTGTCATTGGTAATTTCCTCCAAGTGTTATGCAAATCCCATGCAAAACTGATCCTCCAACTGATAGCTATACTCACCCTTTCATCTACCTCCTTCACTGGTCTCCACTGAACTGTCCATGCACTGAGTTAAACTGATGTGTTCTTTAGTTGAATAATGAGTTAATAATTAGTGAATTAAATAATATTTAATTCACACAACTCATCTCTAGTGTATTAGCCAGTTAAACTAAATACAACTAGTTCAACTAGTTAACCAAAACACCACCTCCATTAACTCCTCAATCAACTCCACCAAAACTCTGCCACATGATTTTAACTAAAGTCTAACATGCAATATGCCATCAAAACCTCAGAACCACGTGATTCCTTCGTCGCCTGCATGAGTCACCTCCATGACTCAAACTGAAGTGCTCAAGAGAGTAAACGTTGTTTATAGTCTAAATATTATTAAGGGTAAATAATATTTGACTTCCATATTTTTAGGAGAGGCAATTAAAAAAATACCGGTCCTAAAAAAATCAAAAATATGGGTCTCATCTATTTTTACCGACATGTCGCATACTTCAAGAATCTCCAACTAGAATCTTCTCTAATCATGCTCCATATGTCTAAAAATAGACATAGTCTAAAAATAGATTTTTCGACAAAAATCACATGTGTGGTCCCCACCTAGTTTAGGTGATCACTTTCCAACTAGGATCAGGAAAGATGTTTCAGGAGGCCTCCTTCACTGTTTCTTGTTGCCATTTTCAACATGCTGCTGTATGTGCTGCTTCTCCCCAGAACATGTCAGGAGTTCCAGAATCATCAAGCATAGCTCTAGCCATTTGTTGGATTGTTCTATTCATTCTTTCTGCTACGCCATTTTGCTGTGGAGTGCCAGCTACAGAGAACTGTCTTTTTATGCCATGTTGTTCACAGAATTCAAAGAATTCATTTGATGTATATTCTCCTCCTCGATCATATCTAAGACACTTGATTTTTAGATCTAATTCATTTTCCACCAATGCTTTGAAGATCTGAAAATTTTCAAATGCTTCATCTTTGTGTTTAATCAACCCAATCCAACACATTCTAGAGAAATCATCAATAAATAAGATATAGTATTCTTCCCCACGTGGTGAATTTTTCCTCATAGGTCCACATATGCCGCATGAATGAGTTCAAGAGGCTTACTTCGATGATCCTTCTTTTGGCATTACAACAAACACTGTCCGCTTACCGAATTGGCAAGATTTGCATATGATACTCTTTGGTAGAGTAATATTGGGAAGACCACGAACAGCTTTAAGTCTGCTCGATTTGTTGATTTGAGAGAAGCTCAGATGCCCCAGCCTTCTATGCCATAGCCAATTTTCTGAAGATTTTCTCAAGTAACATTGATCTTTGCAATTCTTCAATACATACAGGTTGCTTGGAGTTCTTTTACCTTTTATAATAGTTTTACCTGTATCAAGATCACGAACCACACATTCTTTTGAACTAAAGACAACTTTAGTTCCTTGATCACACATTTGACTTACACTTAACAGGTTATGTCTTAATCCATCCACATACATGACATCATTAGCCTTCACCTTTTCTTTTAGAAACACTGACCCTTTTCCTTTAATTACAGCAGGAGTATCATTTCCAAATGTAACTTTCTTTTCCTTTTCTAGAGCATTATATGTAAGGAGTTTGCTTTTGTCACCTGTCATGTGTCTTGGGCACCCACTATCAATGTACCATTGATTTTTTTCACCTTCTGCAAATAATGCTATCCCACAATTTTCAACCTGTATTTCTTTCTTTTTCCATACTTTAGAGCTTGAGGGAACATGTTCTTTTGGCTGGACCTTGCTCCTGCATTCAGATTCTTCATGACCAAAGTTATTGCAATAAGTACATTCAACTTCATTTTGAAGAGGAGAAAAGTTGTTATAGGTATTCTTCTTTGATTCAATATCCATCCTTTTCTTTCTTGCTTCTCTTGTCATGATGGTTTTATAAGCAACACATTGAACAGCTTTATGACCAAAATTGTGACATGAGAAACATTGTCCATTGAAGTAGAAATTTCTGCGATCATGAAATCTTCTATTTGAATTTACCTGTTGGTTGTTGCTCCTTTGAGAGATATCCCTGTTAGTGTTCCTTGAGTTGTGATGATCATGCTTTACCTGTAAAGATTCTTTATTCCCTTGCTGAGTGGCTAAATGTAGTAAACCAGTTGTAGCTGCTTTTAGATAATTTGGTGCTGAAGCATGAGAATATTCTCCAGTATATCCAAGACCTGTCTTTATAAGAGGAGAATGTTGAACCTTGATAATTTCATCTAAGGTTTCAGATCCTTTAGCAAATATAAGATTCAGAGTCTTTACTTTCTCAAGTTCTTTTCTTAGACTTACTACTTCACATTCTAAATTCTCATTATGTTTCTTCGCTTCTTCATTCTGCCTTTTCAGAGTCTCTATGATTATTTTACTTTCTTCCAAGCATATTTTGAGTTGATTGTTTTGATCAAGAATATCATTGTCATCTAGAGCATCCATAAAAACATCCTTGTCTTCTCTAGAATCATTTTCAAATGCCATGAGAAGTCTAAGATCTTGTTCACATTCTTCCTCACTATCAGATAACCCATCACTGTCTTCATTAGTATAATAACTTTTCTTAGTGCTAGATCGGTTCTTATTCCTTCTTGCTACTTCTTTCCCTTTAGCAGATGTTTCTTTATAAGGACACTTTGCAGCATAATGACCAACTCTTCCACAATCAAAACATTTGAAAGGAAGCTTACCTTTGAATCTTTCAGTTCCTAGTTGGAGTCTTCTCACAAAGTTTGCCTCATCTTCTTCTGATATATATCCCGATCCTTGTTTTTGAACTTCTTTCCCTTTTGTAGAAGCTTTAAAAACAACCTCTTTGACTTCAGATGGTCCTCCTCTCCTCATTTCATATGCAGTCAGTATGCCATGAAGTTGCACCACAGTAAGAGTTTGAAGATCCTATTTTTCTTCAAGAGCAGAGACTTTTGATTCAAATTTTTCTGTTAGCGATCTTAAGATTTTCTCAACCAAAGTAGATTCTGCTATTGTTTCTCCCAGGTTTCTCATACGATTTACAATATCATCAAGACGTAAAAAGAAACTAGCAATACTCTCATCATTATGCATTCTCAAATTTTCATATTCAATTCTGAGAGTTTGGAGTTTTGCACTTTTTACCTTTGCATCACCTTCATAACTTAGGATGATTTTGTCCCATATTGCCTTTGCTGTATTTAGATGCATAACCTTGACAAATTCTGATTCAGTTAGACTTCCCAATAGTGCATTGACCGCCTTTGCATTTGTTTCATAATTCTTCTTTTCTGTTGGATCTGTTGGTACTGCGGCTGGATATTGATATCCTTGTTCAACAATGGCCCATATATCTGCTCCCATAGATTGAAGATAGGATCTCATCCTTATTTTCTAGAAGATTAAATTTCTTCCGTTAAAGAGTGGAGGCTTGATAGATGTTATTCTATCTTGATTGCTCATCTTGCTTGATCTTCCTTCTAGCGGCTAAGCCTTTTTTAGAAGGACCTGCTCCGATACCAATTGTTGGGAAAAATACTGAGAGGGGGGGGGGGTGAATCAGTATTTTATGCAGACAATAAAATCTTTACTTTTTCTTTCTAAGAACCCATACGCTACTTTGCTGAAGCCAACTAGCGTATATACACGGATATCCTTTACATAACTCGTGTATCCTCAGAGATTTAATTATGCATTCAATTCTTAACTCAGATCATTGCATTATTCATTCATCAGATATTAAACAGGTGCAGAAAGAACATAATAATCATCACACATAGTCAACACACATGAACACCAGGATTTTTAGGTGGAAACCCAATTCGGGAGAAAACCACCGCTGCCATCGTCTCAGTCTTCAATATTTATTATAAAGAAAAACTTCTTACAATCATGTACTGGTGCAGACTCATACCAGCACGCAGGCACCCACCTGCAGAAGGCTACAACCTTCTCTTGTTTACCAGTCACACTTGGAAGGGAGCAACAACCCCCTGCTCTTGTTTACCGGCCTCACCTTGAAGGGAGCTACTACCCCCTGATCTTAGCACTAGCCTTTGCTGGAAGAAAGCTTCTATTTTCAGACTGAAGGCTTCAACCCTTAGATCCACTACAGACCACGTTTCATCAATTTTCAAACTAGATCAAGCAGCTCCAATACGACCCTTCACTCATCAACAAACATACTCAGCCCAATGCTTCAAACAGAACTGTGAAACCACTGTAACTAGAATATCAGAGTTAACCCAGACTTCAGAATCAATATGCAGAAACACATTCAACCTTGAGCAACCATTAGATCAGATATCATACGCGCTTTTATTCAATGAGACCCACGTATATATGCGATTTTCATAAAGCTAACTCGCATATACATCTGTGCATTTACCAGAATAACCCTAACTGTCCATACGTGACTTTGTTGAAACAAATCTGCATATACACGCGCTTTTCATGAACTGAACCTGCGTATATATCTATAAAAGATAAACTTTGCGCAACAGATCAGATCTATGAACTTACCCAGATTTCTTCAGGTTCTTCAACAGATTTGCGCCAGGTCTTCATCACTTCATTTCGGATCATTCAAGAGATTCACCATTTCTAGATCCAGAGATCTTTAACCTTCACCATGTTTATAGAAGCATCATAGAATCAGATCTGTCAATTAAGAGAAAAGTTCAACCATGCAGATATACTTCAGAGTGAAGTATTCATTAAAGCCCAGAAACATGCACACACATGCACAATGATTTTCTTCTCCTTATATAGGTTTAGCCTTTGTCAATACCATGAGCCAAAACCACTTCACTTCCGATGGTATTCCTGGGCGGGATCATTTAGACAACCCAGCGCTCAATACAATGGGTCAATACCATGGTAGTGACCCTTGGTTTTAAATATTTAGAGCACAATTGACCATACGCGACTTGGCACGTATTTTTCCACGTGCATAAGCTACTTCTCCTAGACAAACCCGCGTATGCCTTGTGACACACACTTTCCATCATTACTCTGGCATATTATTGATATTTATTTCTTCTGCACCTTCTGAGCTATTTGTAGAACATCAGATTTACATCGTTAACAAGTTCATTAAGCATCAAGAACAACTTCATCAAGTAGGTTGCCATCATCTTCTTCAAGTTTTTCCATCTTCATCAAGTGGGTTGCCATCAAGGACAACACTCTGCATCATATTGCCAACACCGTTGGTCTCCCTTCTGGTCCAACGGCCAGGATCTAATCGCATCGCCCATTTGCTGTCTGTCCGCCAGGCCCAAAACATTTCTCCAATTGAACCTCAACCGTCCATTCACATTAAATCCTACGGTTGGAAATTAACTTGATGACCTATACACCTCTGCCGCTTCATCAGATCTTAACTGTCCAAATCTGAAGATCTGACGGTCCACAGTGAACCCGATGGCCCACTTCCGCCCCGTCCACCTTTCCACATCACGCTATCATTTCCACCGTCAGATCTCCCCGTCCATAATCTAACGACTGAGGTGCATATCATGTTATTTTTGCATCCGAACGTCAAATTTTTGAAATCGCACGATATAAGCGGTTTTGTTTTTCCACGTGTCAAGCAGTGTATGGTATCGCGTTTTTTCGGAAAAATTTCAAACCTGCTCCAAATTTGCGCGAAAACCACTCTGGTTTTTCGCCTTACCGCCTATCCTCCACAGTGCAATTTCTCTTTCAATCGCAGCCGTTGAATGCCCCGCTCTAATGGCTCTGGTTTGATCTCACCTCTACTCATTCTCCATTCGCCTTTTCTCCCCAGCGACCCTATCGATGAATCTCCACCATCCATTGATCTGATCTGACGGCCTACATTGCATCGCGCTCCCAATTTTTTGTTTTTCATTAGCCTTCCCAACATTTCCTTTCGACAATCCCAGCCGTCCATGAAATTTATTGAACGGCTCATACTTGATCTCGCATTTTCCCTCTTCCTCCCATCTAACCTTTCAAAGGATTCTATCGAATGATCTTGACTGTCTGTCAAAATGATCGGACGACTCTAATACAATCCCATCCCCCATTCACCAATTTCTTCGTCCACCCTCCAAACAAATTCATCGATCAATCTAGACCGTAGATTGTCCCCATTAGACCTGATCTGACGGTCCAAAATTCCCGACGCCCCAGACCTTCATCAGACTCATTTTTCACATTCCGCCATGATTTTTCTGCCTTTTCTTCACTGCATCCGTTATTTCCTTCATCGCGCCACCACTCTCTCGAGCCTCCACAACATTCTATCCCATTCCCTAAGGATTTTATAACTGGTTTATTGGGTTTTTATAGGTTACAGATGGTGAAAATCGCTCTCTGTCTCACAGTCACAGACAGGGAAATACAGGGCGCAAACGCCATTTTTTAGAGTCGAAGAGTGCAGGGAAGACACCTGAGGAGGTTTTAAACGGGTGTTTCATTAAAATATCAGTGTGAAACCCTCTCACAAACCCTCTAGCGCCATTAAAGCCTGCATATTCACAGATCAGAAGTAGAAAGGAGTATCAGTGAAGGAAATTAAAGGATTAAAGCCCATTATTGAAGATTAATGTTTATAATCCGGTGTTCAAAGGACGAAGACACAAATGAAGACCATAAAAATGATTAAAAGGCTTAATGAAGCCTAAATCACATGAAACAAGCCATATCATTGGTTTTAATATCAGCAAAACACTTTTTCTCCAAAAGGACTATCTACCTGACTTCCTCCATCTTCCATCGAACCCCAGAACAATTATTGCACTAACCAAAGTCCTCAAGACTATCAGGACAGAATTTATGGAAGTATGGAAGACCTGAAAGATCTTCTATCCACCTTACTTGTCACAGAAGATAAAACAGAGTACTTACAGTCACAGAGTACTGCAAGAACATACCTGGAGTTATTATCAACCTGACAAAGATTTCTAGACCAGCCTAAAGAGTACCAATATGTCAATGTAGAGCCATTAAGCAAAGTGGGCATGAATACTTCCTCCCCTCTCTCTTAATGAAATAATTTAAACTCATATCTACTACTCCACTTCTTCATTCGCCTATAAGAATTCATTGAAGATTCGTTGTTGGTGGTGGGGATTCTATTAGTTGTAGAATTGTTATTGAGGGGAAGTAGCTGAGTAGTTTGTAATATAGTAGGCTGGGAAGAAAGGTTTGGACTATAAAGAACCATTGGACTCAAAGTATGTGACTGGTTTTGCACATCAATTGAACAAGCAGATTCATAGGATCATGGTCTATATTATTGGTGATGTTTTCTTACTTTAATTGTCTCCCTTCATGTTTTTCCATACTGTCCATTATTCTTTGATAAAGAACAAAAAGCATATATTAGGACATATTGTTGGAAGTAACCTAAGTCTCACTGTAATCTTTGTCTTTATGTTTTCTGCAATTTGTGTATCTAAGAGAAAATTCATCATAATTTAACCAGTATAGAAGTTCGCTGGTCCATGCTTACTGATGTATGAATTTGGGGTTTGTTTCCTTAGATGTTCTTGTTTTGTTTCAGCTGAAAGAATTTGGAAACTGGGGATTGAGAGTTATCCCTGTCCACTAGGTGCCTCTTCCAACAGTTAGCCTTTATAAGATCCCTTTGAGTTAGTGTCAAAAGCATTGAAGGTTAAAAGTCGTTCTCTGATCTTAGGCCTTGCTCTGTGTTTAATCTTAAATGTTTTCTACTATCTGAAAGTGGTTATGAGGGCTGCTGGATTGTTTTCCTTAAGAGTATGCTGAAAGCAGGTCTGGATTTAAATGACATCTGACCTGATCTTAAGCTACCCTTTGTGTCTTTACCGAAAGTTTCCTTTGAAGTGTGTCAAAGCAGGATAGGTTCAAAGTCCTTACTTGATCTCAAGCTACACTCTGTTTTGTTTCCTTCACCCATTCTTAATGTTCCATTCCACTACCTATCTAAAGAGATCCATTGGTATAGATGACTTGCCTTATGGAAACCCTTGGATGGTTGTTATGCAAGTAAACCCTTTTATGACTCCATATCCCAATGGATTGGCACTTCTCTTGACCTATTTTCCCATGCTGAAACATCCTGCTACTCCATTCCTTCTTCATTTCCTTAACCTTCTCAGTTAATGATCTCCAACCAAACAAACAAATCAAAAAAACCTTGTGTTTCATACCTAGCCTAATACCTTCATCTGACCTTAACGATATATCATTTTTTACCTTTATAGATAGATCCCTCTCTAGATCCAGGAGGGCTAGATCCTGAGATCTAAAAGTGGTTTGATGTTGTTTGATCATTTGGTATTTCTAAATCTTCCAAATCATGGGAACCACAACATAATGGTGACTCCATTGGGGAAAAAGACCACTTGGCCTTGATTTGGTATTCAATTGCTGATGGTGGACAACAACCCTCATTTAAACATTGAGAATCCTCCACCTGGGGACTCCACAACTCCTAATAGACCTAAAGACTCCACTAGAGGAAGAACCTGAAATATGACCAGACCTTATAGAAGGATAGAACATTTAGGCTGGATTTGGTTTAAAGAATTCATTGTTTTTATCTACCACTACATTATATCCTATTTTAAGCCTGATCAAGTGTAAAAAGATGAGATCCAATGATAATGGGAAAGATCTCAAGCCTCAATTTTCAGCCCATGAGCATACCCATACACCTGTGAAAAGCCTAGTGAAGCAAGAGCCTCATGCTGTATCTCTGACCCCTGATGAAACTTAAAGCAGTCATAGGTATCTTGTTACACTGCCTACACCCACAAAGGTCATAGAAAAATATAAGCCTCTAGTTTTGCCTCTTATCTTCCAGCCCCTTCCTGCAGGACTTACAAATAAGCTGCCCCTTTTTGATGGAGAAAATTCAAAGATCACTGCCGAGTAGCATGTTCAAAATATTGAGGATTTACTTGAATTATATGAAATAGAAGAAGATGATGTGCGTATTAGAATGTTTGCCTTGTCATTACAAGGAAATGTTAAGAGTTGGTTTAAAAACCTTCCAGCTGCAAGCATCATCAATTTTCAGCAGTTTGCTCAAGTTTTCCTTGATAGATGGGTAGTCCCAGGAAATGTCTTCCTCATCCTAGAAGAATACCAGAATTTGAGAAGACAACCAGGAGAGACAGTACACAAATTTTCAGCTAGGTTCAATAAGGTATACAATGCAATACCTACTAAGATAAAACCACCCTTGGGATGGGCCCTGATGCACTATCCAATTTCTTTTGACCCTGAGGTGGAATTCCATATAAGAGAAAGAGAGCCTTCAAGGATGGAAGAAATGCAGAACATAGCAATTATTGTCGATACAACCTGTGGTGCAAGGAGAAAAAATTAAAAGCAATAAAGAAGGACCAAGCAGAGAAAAAAAGGCAAATCTCGTTAGAAAACAAGCTGGAAATATTGATAGAGACAACCAACACCTTGCTAAACATAGAAGAGGAAGAATATGAGGTTGAAACCAGAAATGTTTATTGGAAAAGACCCACACCTTGTCCTCAGGAAAAGAAAACCAGATCTATGCAAGAAATAAGAAAAATGCAAAGCATGTATGATGAACAAGATTTTAAATCAGAGGATGAAATTGCAGATTGTTTTGAAGAAAGACTTGCTGAGAGTCCAGAAGGTTTGATTGGTAACACTGCTTATAATTATGATTTTCCTAGTTTTTATCTATCTGATGATGATTTTTTCCAAAGGGAAACTAAGTTTGCAGGACCATCATCAAAAGATCTATGGGAGGAAGATCATGACCATGAACTTCAAGAAAGCAATGAGCCAATGCAGGCTATCTATGATACTGATGAAGAAAGTGTTGAAAGCCTGATAGCAGATGAAGATTCATTGAATCTTCACTCTATTATATATCAGATCATCAGTAATAATTTCCCTGAGGATGGAAGTCAACAGCCTTTTAGCTCAGAGGATGAAGAGGAAAGAAATGAAGAAAATCTTGAGCAAGATGAATATCCTGAACCTTCTCCTGAAAGGATTGAGGTGATCAAAGAAACTCCTACTCAAGAATATGTTAATATTTTCACAGAGTTCTGCCCACTCCAGTAGAACCTGCCAAGGTTACAAGAGGACATCACTTCCAAATATGATGAGTCCTCGAGTTCAGGTTACGGTGAGGATGAGGAAGATTTTCTTTCTTAAAGAAATCTTTTTCCTTGGTCCAGTGGAAGAAGCGGTAAACCTGCTTGAAACTCACCTGCCAAATACTCCCAACCAGGAAAAGGATGATTGTGATTTCAGGGGCCACACTACAGACTCAGTGATCGAAGATGTCAAGGATGCAGATAGCCTACCAGTCATGGAAGGCCTTGAAGAAAAAAGTTTGTATCATGTTTTGGCTGATCCTGTGGCAGAATATATGGAGGCCCTGATTGGCTCAAGTTCTCAAGCATTGATCCTTTGCAAGAGCCAGATTCATCAGAAGTGGTCACCACTAGTGGTGGCCTCAGTTTTGAAGACCCACATGCAGAGTACCCTATGGTTATCTCTGACAGGCAGTCAGGTTTTCTATCCTTTTTTGTTACTACTTAACTGGCTGCAGTGGCATTATTGTATCATATGAAGCAGTAGAGATTTCCAATTAGAGTAGGGTAGGTAGGAAATATCAATAAAGCTCAACCTGTGAGCATTTAGTTAGTTGTTTTTAATTCCTGCAAAGTTCAGTTCATGTGCAACTTGTCTTTATGCCATGGACCCACAGCAAGCCAGACATTCTAATCCTGGTTTGACTGTGTTTAAATTTCTGTTTTAGAATGTAGAGAAAGAAATCTGCTAGACAGTTTAATCCTAGCAGATAGTAGTTTAGGTAGAGAAGCTATGCGTCCAACTGTTTAATCTGGTCTCATGGAGAAATAAGGGTAGCAGTAGATAGGTTTATTTTCCTGTTTGTAAAAAATTGATGATGTAAAAGGTTTGCAAGTCTAAATTCACCTTGAGGATAAAATGCTAGGACAATAGGATGGGTAGGTAGTTGTTTGGGGGAGCATTTCTGCTGATATAATGTCTTCATGATTGTGGCAGCTGATCCAAGAAAAGAAAAGATGTGTCAAGTACCAGGCATATGGCCTACTTCCAAATATTATTTTCTGAGATTCTTGACACCTTCAAGAAGATTCCATCCCCATGTGGAGCCACTGTTAGCCACCTATAAATTTTTGACATAGCAAACAGGTGGCTAAAAATGTTTCTGAGCCTTCAAGAGAAACATTTCCCTTGAAAATCTTTCATTCTTGAAGCCTCTATGTGTCTTTTGTTCCTTGAAAAATATTCACTGCTGTTTCCATTGAAAAAGCCTTGCTGTTTTGAGAAAAAGAATGCTTCAAAAAGGCCTCCATTTGCCCTATTTCATTCCCACAAAGCCTCCATTTTCACCTCCATTTTCCCTTTCAAAATCTCACAAAATCCCTTCATTAACCCTCCAAGTCATCAAAATTCCCTTTTAAACCTTATAGCTCCCTTTATTTGGTTTAAAAATACCCTTTTCTGCCTACTGGAACCCCTTTCTTGGCCTTAAAAACACTGATTTTAGCCTAAAAACACCCCTTTTTACATTAAGGCCCTTAGCCCCTCTCGGCTTAGCCCTTAGCCCCTTTTCCGCACATGCTCGGAGCCATAACCAGGTGCCAAACGCTAATCGCAATCGGAGCTTCCTTTCCTGACTTTTCCTTTGTTCTTTCAAAATCTCTGATGCGATTAGTCCTCCTCTTCTCGACCTCTGTTGCAATCTCCATCGTCAATATTTCCAGATCCGACGACTAGCGCTAAATCGCATCGCGCCCATCCACCGTGTTTCCCTCTGCCTATGTGATCCTCTGATCTAATCTTGACCGTCCATCCCCACAGATCCGATGACTGAGATACAATTGGGTATTCCCTCATAAGTCCTTCACTAGCACCCGCCGATTTGATCTGAACCGTTGGTCTCCCTTCTGATCCAACAACCAGGATTTAATCGCATCGCCCATTTGCTGTCTGTCCGCTAGGCCCGAAAATTTTCTCCAATTGAACCTTGACCTTCCATTCACATTAAATCCTACGATTGGAAATTAACCCAATGACCCTATACACCTCTGCCGCTTCATCAGATATTAGCCGTCCAAATCTGAAGATCTGACGGTCCACAGTGAACCCGATGGCCCACTTCCGACCCATGCACCTTTCCCCATCACGCTGTCATTTCCACCGTCAGATCTCCCCGCCCGTAATCCAAGGATCGAGGTGCATATCGCGTTATTTTGGCGTCCGAACGTTAAAGTTTTGAAATCGCGTGATATGAGCGGTTTTGTTTTTCCACGTGTCAAGCAGTGTATGGTATCGCCTTTTTTCGGAAAAATTTCAAACCCACTCCAAATTTGCGCGAAAACCACTCCGGTTTTCCACCTTACCACCTATCCTCCATAGCGCAATTTCTCGTTCAATTGTAGCCATTGAATGCCCCAATCTAACGGCTCTAGTTTGATCTCACCTCTGCCCATTCTCCATTCTCCTTTTCTCCCCAGCGACCCTATTGATGAATCTTCGCCGTCCGTTGATTTGATCTGACGGCCTACATTGCATCGCGTTCCCCATTGTTTTTTTTCATCAGCCTTCCCAACATTTCTGTCCGAAGATCCCAACCGTCCATCAAACTGATCGAACAACTTATACTCGATCTCGCATTTTCCCTCTACCTCCCATCTAACCTTTCAAAGGATTCCACCGAATGATCTTGACTGTCCATCAAACTGATTAGATGACTCTAATACAATCCCATCCCCCATTCACCGATTTCTTCGTCCACCCTCCAAACAACTTCATCGATCAATCTGGACCATAGATTGTCCCCGTTAGACCTGATCAGATGGTCCAGAATGCTCGACACCCCAGACCTTCATCAGACTCATTTTTCACATTCCGCCATGATTTTTCTGCCTTTTCTTCACTGCATCCGTTATTTCCTTCATCGCGCCACCACTCTCTTGAGCCTCCACAACATCCTCTCCCATTCCCTAAGGATTTTATAACTGGTTTATTGGGTTTTTGCAGGTTACAGATGGTGAAAATCGCTCTCTGTCTCACAGTCACAGACAGGGAAATACAGGGCGCAAACACCATTTTTCAGAGCCGAAGAGTGTAGGGAAGACACCAGAGGAGGTTTTAAATGGGTGTTTCATTAAAAGCTCAGTGTGAAACCCTCTCACAAACCCTCCAGCGCCATTAAAGCCTGCATATTCACAGATCAGGAGCAGAAATGAGTATCAGTGAAGGAAATTAAAGGATTAAAGTCCATTATTGAAGATTAATGATTATAATCTAGTGTTCAAAGGAAGAAGACATAGATGAAGACCATAAAAATGATTAAAAGGTTTAATGAAGCCTAAAGCACATGAAACAAGCCATATCATTGATTTTAATATTAGCAAAACACTTTTTCTCCAGAAGGACTATCTACCTGACTTCCTCCATCTTCCATCGAACCCCAGAACAGTTATTTCACTGACCGAAGTCCTCAAGACTATTAGGACAACAGTTATGGAAGTATGGAAGACTTGAAAGACCTTCTATCCACCTTACTTGTCACATAAGATAAAACAGAGTACCTATAATTAGAGAGTACTGCAAGAACATACTTGGAGTTATTGTCAAACTGACAAAGATTTCTAGACCAGCCTAAAGAGTACCAATATGTCAATGTAGAGACATTAAGCAGAGTGGGCATGAATACTTCCTCCCCTCTGTCTTAATGAAATCATTTAAACTCATATCTACTACTCCACTTCCTCATTCGCCTATAAGTATTCATTGAAGATTTGTTGTTGGTGGTGGGGATTCTATTAGTTGTAGAGCTATTATTGAGGGGAAGTAGTTGAGTAGTTTGTAATATAGTAGGCTGGGAAGAAAGGTTTGGACTGTAAAGAGCCATTAGAATCAAAGTATTTGACTGTTTTTTCACATCAATTGAACAAGCAGATTCACAGGATCCTGGTATATATTATTGGTGATGTTTTCCTTACTGTAATTGTCTCCTTTCATGTTTTTCCATACTGTCCATTATTCTTTGATAAAGAATAGCAAGCATAGATTAGGACATACTGTTGGAAGTACCCTAAGTCTCACTGTAATATTTATCTTTATGTTTTCTGCTATTTTTGTATCTAAGAGCAAATTCATCATAATATAACCAGTATAGAAGTTGGCTAGTCCATGCTTACTGATGTATGAATTTGGGGTTTGTTTCCTTAGATGTTCTTGTTTGGTTTCAGCTGAAATAATTTGGAAACTGGGGATTGAGAGTTAGCCCTGTCCACTAGGCACCTCTTCCAACAGCCAGCCTTTCTAAGATCCCTTTGAGTTAGTGTCAAAAGCATTGAAGGTTAAAAGTCGTTCTCTGATCTTAGGCCTTGCTCTGTGTTTAATATTAAATGTTTTCTACTGTCTGAAAGTGGTTATGAGGGCTGCTGGATTGTTTTCCTTAAGAGTATGCTGAAAGCAGGTCTGGATTTAAATGAAATCTTACCTGATCTTAAGCTACCCTTTGTGTCTTTACCGAAAGTTTCCTTTGAAGTGTGTCAAAGCAGGATAGGTTCAAAGTCCTTACCTGATCTCAAGCTACACTCTGGTTTCTTTCCTTCACCCATTATTGATGTTCCATTCCACTACCTATCTAAAGAGATCCATTGGTATAGATGACTTGACCTGTGGAAACCCTTGGATGGTTGTTATGCAAGTAAACCATTTTATGACTCCATAGCCCAATGGATTGGCACTTCTCTTGACCTATTTTCCCGTGTTGAAACATCCTGCTACTATGTTCCTTATTCATTTCCTTAACCTTCTCAGTTAATGATATCCAACCAAACAAACAAATAAAAAAACCCTTGTGCTTCATACCTAGCCTAATACCTTAATTTGACCTTAACGATATATCATTCTTTACCTTTATAGAGAGATCCCTCTCTGGATCCAGGAGGGCTAGATCCTGAGATCTAAAAGTGGTTTGATGTTGTCTCATCATTTGGTATTTCCAAATATACCAAATCATGGGAACCACAACACACCAGCCATAGGTTCAGGAAGTAGAGCTCTCATACATCCGGCTACCTCTACAACAAAAAAATAGCTGCAGTTAAGACAACATGCTCTAACTACAACCCCCCTTAAAACCTCACTTACACAGACGATAAGGTTCTCTTTTTCATGGGTCATGAGTTGCCTAGGAAGCAAGCCTGTGCTGGGGGGGGAAATGTAGCCGATGCAGGTGGGTGACCCTAGTGTGACAGATGGGTCAAGCCTACCAGTGATACGAAAACTAGCCATTGGAACAATACCCATTGGTAAAAAGAAAAAGTTACGGTTGGAAGGAGCGACCTCCGAGCATTTAATGGAGCGAATTGTGGAGATTTTTTACCATTTCCTAGGGGACCCGCCTCAGATAAAGTTTACCTAACCATTGCACATTTGGGGGTACTATAAAAAGAGCACGATAGTTCAGCCAGAGGTGCCATTTCACTTGCACAACTTGCCCTCATCATTCGTCTCTTGGAAACACTTGAGCAATCAGATTTTTTGTATCCACACTATCCCTCTCATGTTTGGTCAACCTAATGCATCTGATAGTAGTCACCTAGGGCTGGGATTCATTTTTCGCGCAAGGATGCCAGCCACTAACCCTGTCGAACCATCGGCCCCGACGAGACCTCATGTTGAAGAAATAATGGAGGTTGAGTTTGAACAGGAAGAAGTTCCCTCTACGCCGGTCACAAGGAAAGGAAAAGGAAAGGCACAAGGTTCAGGAAAAGCTCCGAAAGCGGCGAGGTGGGATATCGGGAAGCCTATGACTTCTCCAAGGCATGTCAGGTCTCCGCCAACATCACCTCTAGATCAAGATGCACAGGAGGGTGCTCTGTCTTCTAACCCGATCGATTTGTTACCTCCCTTCATTCACCCATGTAGGTCATCTACGCGAACGCAAAAAAACTTGGATGGCTTGGTCACCTATCTGCAAACCCCCCTAACTCTGGGAGAAGTCCCTGTCATCAGTGATCCTTGTGGGCAACTCCACAAAGTCAAGTTTGATGATCACTACTTGGAAAACTTTGAAACCCTCCCTGAATTGGCCCCGCATTATACTTTGATACAATCCATGGAAATGATGGAGTCACGGTGGTACCCCAACGTTTGGTATGCGGCTTGGCTGGGTCGAGACTTTTGAATCTGCTCCAGATGCCCCATTTTGGCCATTGCAATGTCATATATCGGTTGGCTCTCCAGTTGCTCGCCCTCATTCACGATGATTGCTTATGGATTCGAGATAGGGTCCCTATTGATGTTGCGTTGATCCACAAGATTGCAGGCCTTCCTGTTTGGTCAATTTAGTGTGTCCTAAATTGCTGCATTTAATTTTTCAATCCGGGAATCGTAAGCTGATGAAGTGCGGCGCACTATATGTGCAAGATAACCTCTTTCTTAACTTTTTGTCGTTTTCGGTCTTTCTAAGGTGAAATGGAAATTCTAAAATGAAAAACAAGTTTGGTTATATTTGTTCAAAGAAGTGATATCCCCTATAATGATTTACCAATCTTGAAACTTTAAAAGCAAATTGAAATTACAATGACAAGACTTGAAAGAAAGTAAAAGTGTACTGCTGAAATGAAAAGGTGCTGCTAATCTAATGAATCAAAACAGGAAACTAGTGAACATGAAAAACCAAACTATTCTTGCTGCCAACTGAACACAAAAGAAACTACACTTATGGAAATTCAAAATCGCAACAAAATAAATCTAAATCAGATTACATCAATTCATTTTCTGACCCTTCATCATTAGACCAGCTATGACTTGCGGAAGTAATCATAAACAACTTGTGTAACTGATTATTTAATTTGCATAAAGTAAACTAATACTAAACCATACACACATGATTCAATCCCTCGCCATCAGTCCAGCTGTGGCTTTCGGAGGCAACTGAAGATGTCATACATGATTTAATATATCTAAATTTGCAGAAAAGAAACTAATACTAAACTACACATTTCATCATGCAGTCCCTCACCATCAGTCCAGCTGTGGCTTTCGGAGGCAACTGAAGACGCTATGAGCAATTTAATATATCTAAATTTGCAGAAAAGAAACTAATACTAAACTACACATTTCATCATGCAGTCCCTCACCATCAGTCCAGCTGTGGCTTTCGGAGGCAACTGAAGACACTATGAGCAGCTTAATATATCTAAATTTAACTACTGAATCAGATAAGCAAAACTAAAATGTACAAAGCAAGACTGAAGTTAAACAAAAGCTATGAAAAGCAAACTAGCAGCAGAACAATGTTAGTTTCATGTCATTAGCCAAAATACTATGAAAATGCCCGGGTTGTCTACCTAAAACCTGCACAAGAAAACTGATCAGTGATTAACAATCATAAAAAAAACATGAAAGACAGGAATGAAATGGAAATTATGGAAATGTATAAACAGAAATGAAACAACTACAAAATATGAACATGTAATGGATTATGATACAATGAATTTTTAAAGAAATGAAATGAGAAATATATACATTAATACACAGAACCTTAGCTGAGCAGGGGCCCTCTACACAGCTTTGGTAACGATCCTCAAACACGAATTAAGTTGAAAAACAGAGTTTTCTCATATTAAAAAGCAGTTCATTACAGACTGGTAGTATTACGGCTCAAGGCAGCGTAATCACTACAAAGCAAACATAATAGAGTACGCACATCAACTATCAACTAACAATGATCAACTAACTCTACGTGCGTATGCAAATTCTCTATATATAACATCATGTTTCCTAAAGTTCATGATGACAGGGAGCACGTAGACCACTACAGCCACGGATATAGGAGTATGGCCGTGTTGGAAAGTGAATCTACGGAAGGTGGATGCTTCAATTCAACTCCAGAACTCTGCACAGATGTCGATTTAACCTCCGCAAGCTTAGAAACGGCCGTATGGATGTTTATTTGCCACGAAATAGAGTCCAGCCGACATGAAACTCCATAGTTGACTTCCACGTGGATGGCTTTGACCGCGGCTTCTTTGGACGAGTTTACTTGAACCAATAGGACACGAACCATGTCCTCGTCATTCCTAGCCTGCCCAGGTGGCTCATTTCCTTTGTAGACACCTGTAGCATATAATTCCACAAAATAGCTGCGGAAAGTTGCAGCAGCTGCGGAAAGTGGCAAGTTTCCGCAGCTGTATGAACAAAATCTAAATCAAATAGAAAACACAAAACATAATTAAAAACCATGTTAGATACCCTTTTGCACATGATATTGACAATTTTGGAGGTTTAGGTGAGTGAAAAAGATATGGAAAAGTGTATGGAAAAGAGGCAAATTCGGGACTCAACATACCCCCACTGTGAAGGTGTTGCATGTCCTCATGGAACCAAAATTTTGATACTCTTTGTTCAATTCATGTGCCTTGATACTTCAGCCAGCACATCCAACCCCCTTCTCTTCTTCTTTGGTACTGCCATCATTCTGGGTTTCTTCATTAAGCACCCGAATTTGATATTCACAAGTGCTCTGCTCAATTTTTGGCATTTCCTTTTTAACTTCTTATTCTTCTTTTGCCAAATACCCAAATGTAACATAGTATTGTCATGGATGATCTTGTCCAGTTTGCCTTGCTCTTTGAGTGTTTCATTTTCATTTTTGATATGCCGATTCAAAAGTTCCAGCTCAAAAATTTCCTGTTTTAATGACTGAACTAAATCATCCTGCAATGTATGAGGCTGAATAGAAGAGGTACTTGGGCCTGTGGCTGCCTTCTCCAAGGATTCTATGTATTCATATACCTCCTGCTGTTTGGGGTCTACTTCCGGTGTCTTTTTCATTGGGTTGTCCCCAAAGTGCTGCAAGGGAGAATTGTGTTCAAAATCTGGCCGAGGAGAACTTACATCAATATTTTGCCGAGAATAAGATGGAGTATGCTCATTGTCTGATTGGGAGTGAAAGGAGTCAGGTTCACTAACTGACTGAAATGGACTATGGTCAGTTGGAGACTGTTCATATGTCTCCTCACCCAAATCAATGAAATGAGGACCCTTAATTTGTGTTTTTCTCAATTTTCCCTTAAGCCTGCTGCTTCTCCTCACATGCTGTGGTACACTACCCTTTTGTTCTTGTTTTCCTGTCTCTGCCTTCTTGGATAGAGATGACTGTTTTTGAAGAAAAACTAATCTTTCAGATAGAATTTGGTGATCTTCTTCTTCAGAAGAAGGAGTTTTATGGACAACCTCAATAATTTCTTTCCCTTTTTGTATTATTGGCTTCTTAGTTTTGATTTCCTTCTTCTTCCTTTTTACCAATCTCTCTTCCCTATCAGTTTTCTTCATAGTAGTAGTAGAAGTATTTTGGATTTCATCTACTGTTCTTTTCCTTCTACTTCTTTTTGCTGTGCTAGCTGCGGGAATTTCCTGTGTAGGAGCAACTTGGGTTTCAACATTCATTTTCTTTCTTCTACTCCTAATTGGATTACCTTCAGGAATTTCCTGAGGTTCTTCAAAGAAGTTTCTAACTAGGAATTGTTCCCATGTATCTTTTATTTCCTTTAGCTCCTTTTCAATCAGAATTTTTATAAGCCCATGGTGATACAGATGAGGCTCTACATCTCCTAGGTGTTTTTGCACAGTCACAACCATTTTCTTCAAGCTATTGAATAGGAAATAAGGAAGATTGAGAGTTTGGTTTTCAAGAAAATTCATCAATAGCCTAGTATGATACATGTACATAGAGCCAAAACGGCCTTCACATGTAAAAAATTTCTGAACAATGAGTAATAAAGTGGCCCATTCATCTTTTATTGCATATACAGGGATTCCTCTTTTGAAAACAATGATATCCATACCTTGATTTCGGAGGATTGTTCTCCATGCCTCATCACTGATACTTTTATTTTTGAACCAACGTTCTCCTTCCTGAAGAAGCTCTGTGGCTGTTGCTATTGATGCTTCATTGACCAAAAACTTGAGGTCTCCCACTTCTGCTTCCGAGCCATTAAATGATCTTGTAAACGCTTTTGTAACTTCTCTGTGGTAACCCCTGAATTTCTGAATAAAACGCAGCCATTTAGCTTTCCTCAACATCTCTTTTGCTTGTGGAAATCCCTCTATAAACTTCGGTCCTTCCGGCTCTGCCCTTAATAATTTTCCCATTTTATTTCTCTGTGCTTCACAGGCTTGCCTCTGTGAGGGTTTAAGTGGAAATGGAACGATGGAATACACAGGATCGAGCACAATACTGTGGGGATGTTATCATAAAATGGAAATGAGCACCATAAACAGAATGGAGTAAGACTGTGGGTAGATATACGGGAGTGTGAGTGAGCAAAAGGAACGAAATGGAGTGAAACAGGGAGTGAGAATGAGTAGAGTGGGGTTTTGTAAACACGACAGAGACACGACAAAGAGGTTAACAAAGTATAATGCATTCGGCCGCGTTTTGAATTTTGGTGGCTGTGTAATAAATATAAACACGTTTCAATCAATGATTATGAAGTTATGCGGTTTGTAAGAGTCCTTTGTCAACTCAAATACGTATCATTATCTACGGTGGGATATTTGAACATGAGTGAGAGTCGGAATTTCAATGATGAAACCGTTTGTGAATAAATGCAAGAGGATAACATAGAGATCGTGGAAGGTTACAGGACTGTCAATATAATCATTGCGCGTTATGGGTAGAACTCATAGTTTAAAATTACATAAAAATGTGTTTTTCGATACTATTTGAAATAAACTTTATTCATACCTTTGGAATCCTTGCTTTTGCCCTTGGTCTTCAACTGATTGATCTTCATTAGTGTCTTGAATGTCCCATTGATCCTCTCTCCTGCATTTTATTTCATAATTATGAAAATAACAACTAACTGTACATTCTTTTTGAAAACAGAGTAGTAGTAGCTGCGGAATCTGCTTCTGGCTGCGGAAACTGGAGTCAGCTGCGGAAACAGATGTCAGCTGCGGAAACTGACACAGCTATTACTTGGCTGAAATAAAAATGAACAAATGACAAATGACCAGGTGGAAATGGTCATAAAAAAGATTTTTATTGATGGAATGGATGAAATGAAGTGGAATGAAGTGAAATGAAATGAAATGAAATGAAATGAAGTGGAATGAAATGGAGTGGGTGGTGAAATGAAATGAAATGAAAGACAAATTTTTTTGGAAAATATAGAGTGTCAGGTGTCCCTGATTTTCACCCCATATTTTCTGTATAAGACTGCCAATCAATGATTGGTTTTCAGGCTTATACCATTTTTTTTCTCTTTTTTTTTTTTTTTAAAACTTGAAAAACAAAAGCTAGGCTGGTGGAGAAGAAGAATTCTTCTGTACCAGCCTGATTGCAGAACTTTCTTGAAACAACTTGACAAAATCCTCTTTAGAGAGTGGCTTATGATAAAATTTCAATCTATGGCCATTCACTATAAGAGGAGTTTGAAACTCATCAATGGTCTTGATTCTTACAGCTCCATTGTTAAAGATCTTGTCAATCTCATATGGCCCAAGCCAATGAGTCTCAAATTTCCCTTGAAAATCTTTAAACTTGGAGTCAAATAACAATGCCCAATCTCCTTCTTGAAACTTCTTCTCTTTGATATATTTGTCATGCCATTTAGTTCTTTGATATTGAACTAGATCAGTTCTTAGAATTGCTTCTTGTCCGATCTCATCTAGCTCATTCAACTGCTCCATTCTATGCTTTTGGGCTTCTGATAAGTCCATCCCCAACTGAACTGCTATCTTGAAGGTCTTGACTTGGAACTCAATGGGGAGCAAGAATTATTTCCCATAAACAAGTTCATAGGGAGAATGTCCCGTTGTATTCCTCCATGTAGTTCTGTAGGCCCACAAGGCTTCTGGAAGCCTTTCTGCCCAATCTCTTCTATGTAGATGAACAGTTTTGGTGATGATACTTTCAAGAACTTTGTTTGTGGACTCCACTTGACCATTTGCTTGAGGATGGTAAGGAGTAGATTTTCTGTGCTTGATTTTGTATTCTTCCATCAACTTCTCCACCAAATTTGATGTGAATTGGCTCCCCTGATCTGTTACAATTTCTCTTGGAACACCAAAGCGAGTAAAAATATCCTCATAAAGAAAATGAACAACTGAATTTTCAGTAGCAGATACTAATGCTTTACCTTCTACCCATTTAGTAACATAATCAGTGCAAACCAATATATACTTCTTTTGCTTCGATGGTGGATTAATCGGTCCAATGAAATCTAAAGCCCATTTTTCAAAGGGTTCAATGAGTACCTGTGTTTGCAATGGAATTTCATTTGAAAGGGTAGGTTTCCCTACTCTTTGGCAGCTATCACATCTTTTGACATATTGTTTTGCATCTTTGAAGAGAGAATGCCAATAATATCCCAAGGAAAGGATTTTATAGGCCGTCCTTTTGTCCGCAAAGTGTCCGCCGCATGGTTCATCATGACATGCCTTAAGAATATCAGGCATTTCATCTTCCCTGACACATCTTCTGATCACAAGATCTGGCCCTGTTTTAAACAATTCGTTAGAAATCCATGAATATCTTCAACTCTCCTGAATAATCTTTCGTTTTTCTCTTGGAAATAAATGTGAAGGTAGTTTCCCTGTAACCAAATAGTTAGCAATATCTGCATACCAAGGGGTCTTAATAGTTACCGCAAACAAATATTCATCAGGAAACTTATCTTCTACAGGAGAATCTTCTTTAGTATTCTGAATTCTAGACAAGAAATCAGCTACTGTATTCTGTTTTCCTGGTCTATCCAACACAGTAATATTGAATTCTTGCAAAAGTAAAAGCCATCTTGTCACTCTGCCATTAGTAACAGGTTTATTCATTAAATATCTAATTGCAGAATGGTCAGTATGAATAAAAGTTTCATAGCCTGTTATGTAATGTCTAAACTTATTAATTGCATGAACAACAGCTAAGAACTCTTTTTCAGTCACAGTATAATTCAACTCTGTGGGAGTCAAATTTTTACCGGTGTAATAAATGGCATAAGGAATTAAATCTTTTTGACCCAACACAGCTCCAAGAGCTGTATCTGAAGCATCTGTAGAAATATGGAAAGGAAGTTTCCAATTTGTTCCTCTCAAGATAGGTGCTTCAGATATTCTTGTTTTCAAAGTTTCAAAAGCCGATTGACAATCAGGATCCCATTTAAATTCACACTCTTTTGTAAGCAACTTGAAGAGTGGAGATGCTATTTTAGTGAAGTTTTCTATAAATCTTCTATAGTAACCAGTAAATCCTAGAAAACTTCTAACATCTCTTTGACAATTTGGAATAGGTAACTTGGAGATGACTTCAACTTTTGATCTATCAACCTTAATCCCATCTCCCGAAATATGATGTCCTAAAACAATACCTTCAGTAAACATCATAAAGCATTTTTCATGGCTTAATGAAAGGTTTGTTTCCTTACATCTTATAAGAACTTTTTCCAAATTTTCTAATGCCTCTTCAAATGAATTACCATAAACTGTAAAATCATCCATATAAACCTCTACACAATCATGGATTAGATCAGAAAATATTCCTAGTACTGCTCTTTGGAATGTTGCTGGTGCATTACATAACCCAAAAGGAAGCACTCGGTAGGCAAAAGTTCCCCATGGACAAGTAAATGTGGTCTTATCTTGATCTTCAGGTGCTACCTGTATTTGATTATAGCCACTAAAACCATCCAAAAATGAAAAGTACTTTTTACCCGCTAATGTATCTAATACCTGATCAATAAAAGGCAAAGGAAAGTGATCCTTCAAAGTTGCTTTGTTCAACTCCCTGTAATCAATGCATACTCTCCATTTACCATTCTTTTAGGTACTATAACCAAAGGAGAAACCCATCGGCTATCTGAAATTGGATAAATGAAGTTTACATTGAGAAGTTTTTGGAGCTCTTCTTTCACTATCTCCCTAAGATTTGAATTCATCCTTCTTTGAGGTTGTCTGATTGGTCTACTGTTTTCCTCAATATAGATATGATGGATGCAAGTCTTAGGATCAATACCCTTCATGTCAGTATACTCCCATGCAAATTCAGTAGAATGTTTTTGCAAGATTCTGGTTAGTTCTTCTTGTTGTGACTTCTCCAGATGTTTATTGATATTCAATGTCTTTTCTGGAAAAATCTCAATAGCAGAATTACCAAATTCTTCCATAGAGTAAAGAGACATTTGTCTTCATGATAAATATTCTATGTCAGATTCCAACTGAAATTGTGTGGGGTCATATTCTGAAGTTATCTCAAAATTTTCTAATGTGTTCAGAATTTGACTATCCTCACTAATTTCAGAAATGGTAAAGACAGGTCGTATAGTGTTCTCATCATCGACCCATTCATTGTCTCCTATTTCTGTGATTGCTCTTGCTGGAGGATACAAATTGAATTTCTTTGTCGAATTACCATTAGAAATGTACATGTCTCCAGATCTACAACTAATAAAAGCATCAGCTGTGGCCAGCCAAGGTCTTCCTAAGATAATTGGATGTCCTCCCAGATTACTTTTGGGAGTCAAAATCATAAATTCTACTGGATATTCCCAAGAATCTAAGGAGACTGAAATATCTTCTAATACACCATCTGGTTTAATAACCGATCGATCTGCAAGTTGCAATAAAGTAGGTGTAAAAAGAAGGTTAGGAAGTTTTAACTGCTCCATAGTCTGTCTACTCATAATGTTGATAGCAGCCCCTAAGTCAATCAATGTGTTTGGAATTTCTATCCCATTTATATGTGTCTTGACAATTGGACTTCCCGGATCTACATACTTCTGCATGGTAATTTTTCCCATCATAATGTCTGCAATCTTTCCTACCAGGTGGATTCTTCTTGTGTCCTTTAGCTTCCTTCCTGGTCTTTTGAAACTCAACTCCTTTATGGTTTTCGCTAGAATAGGAATTTCTCGAATGGCTTGTAGCAATGGAATCTTGATACAAACATTCTTCAATTCATCTAGAAAGTCATAGTTAGGCAACAAAATTTGTTTTTCCACCCCCTTATCAATTTGTAGTCTTTTCGGAAAAGGAGGTGTAGATGAAGATACATGTTGCTCAACTATAGGAGTTGTGGATGCTAGCTTTTCTTTTTCTTTTTGAATTTTTGAATTTTGAAGAGATTCTTCCTCAGAACCCTTATTGACTTGAAGAGAGTCCTCCTCAGAGGTATCTTGTTCTTGAATGTCTATAGAAGGTTTTTCTAGAACTCTACCAGATCTGAGTTGTACATCGTTGAGAGGAACAATCATATAGGTAGGAAATTGTTGTCCTTCTACCATATAAGTAGTTTGAGGATTCTTATTGTTAGGATTTGGCAATGGCTGAGCTGGAAGTTGATTTGTCTTCTGTTGGTATGGGAGCATGAGTTGAGGATTTGTATTTTGTTGAGAAGGTTGCTGTTGTGGAAATGGCAATGAAATTTGTGGATTTTGGCTTGGAAATTGTGGAGCTTGTTGATTTTGAAAAGATGGAGGATATTGATAAAATTGAGCAAATCTCCCATAAGGATTTTGCATCCCTTGTACCCATGGATGATATGAATTTTGATGTTGGGGCCAAGGTTGTTGCCAAGGAGTCCAATTTGGTGGGGTTTGAAGATTCATAGGGTTATTAAACCCTTGAGATTGTTGTCCCTGCCAAGGTCTCCTTGCGACAAAACATAGAGATTCTATTGAATTTGGATCTTCTTGAAAAACAGCTTTGAGTCCAGGGATTGAAGGACAATCCTTGATCTCATGATTTTCTGAGCAAATCATACATGTTTCTGCAACTTTTGCATCCAAGGGACATTCCCTTAAAGCATGTTTCTTTCTACATTTCGGACAAAAGATGGCTAAAGCATCTGTTTCTGCTTTCTGCTTGTTTTGGATTTTAAGGGTGTCTAGTTGTTCACTAAGGCTCCCTAAAATATCAGTTTTGAACTCATCAAGCATATTACCAATCTCTGCCCTACTTACCGATCCAGTTGCAGATTTGTTAGCCCTAATAAGAGAAGAATCCCTAGGCCCTTTTCCAGCTTTAGATTTTCCTCTTGAGAGATGGATACATAGTTCTGTTATATCACGAAATGGAAGTTGAGAAATGTCTCCTTTCCCCATCATGTTTAAAATGTCTATCCATTCATCTCTAATGGCTTTTAATAGGAGGGTTTTCAAGGTTTCATTATCTAAGTTGCTCATCTTTGCTCTTTTCAAGTTGTATTGAAATCTTTCAATTAAGTCTTCCAAATTTTCATCTTCTTTTTGCATCATTTTGAATACCTCATCCTTGTGATTTGTGGGCATACAATAGTCCAAATATCTATCCAAAAATGTTTGTTTCATATCATTCCAAGTCCCGATAGATTGAGTGGCTAATCCCATGAACCATTTCAAAGCAGATCCCTTCAATGTTGAAGGAAATAATTTGAGTTTTTGAGAATCTTCCATATAGTCATAAGTTCGGCACACTACTTCAAACTCAAACAGAAATGTTTCAGGATCCTCACTTCGTTATCCATAAAAGTTAGGAAGAACAGATGGTGAGATATTTTTCATTGTTGCATGAGTTTCCTCATCAACTATAGGGAATCCAAGCAAATTGTCCCTATTTCTACCGTTATTTCCTTCACCATTGTTATCTTCATTATCTCCTCCTCTTCTATCTCCACCTCTATTTATTACTTCCTCTGCCATGATAGTTTCTTTAGAGTCCTTATAGTTCTCTAGTTCTTCTACCAAGGAAGGATGAGAGAAAGTCTCTTTGTTTTCTAAGTGGGTTTTAGTAGGTGGTATAGGAGAATCCTCTAATTCAGCTGTTCTTTGACTTCCAAAAATCTTAAGGCTAGGGGTAGATGGTGGTGAATCTGGTCTATGCCTTGAAGAAGATGGAGTTGTGAAAATCGAACTCTTGGCTTTAGCTATAAACCTTCCCCTAGAATCTCTTGCTCTATGCATGTCATTTTTTTTTATTTTTATTTTTAAAAGTTGGGCTAATAATTCTCTTTCTGATCTTCCAGATCACACTAGGTGCAAGAAGAGAGCATACTTAAGAAATTACTAAACCAATAAATCTCTTTTCTGATCCTCCAGATCACACTAGGTGCAAGAGGAGAGCATACTTCAAGAAGTTATCAAGTTTTCCCTTCTTTTATGATTTTATGTTTTTTTTTAAGAAATTGGCTACCTAGTTACACTTCCCCGGCAACGGCGCCAAAATGTTTGGTCAATTTAGTGTGTCCTAAATTGCCGCATTTAATTTGTCAATCCGGGAATCGTAAGCTGATGAAGTGCGGCGCACTATATGTGCAAGATAACCTCTTTCTTAACTTTTTGTCGTTTTTGGTCTTTCTAAGGTGAAATGGAAATTCTAAAATGAAAAACAATTTTGGTTATATTTGTTCAAGGAAGTGATATCCCCTATAATGATTTACCAATCTTGAAACTTTTAAAAGCAAATTGAAATTACAATGACAAGACTTGAAAGAAAGTAAAAGTGTACTGCTGAAATGAAAAGGTGCTGCTAATCTAATGAATCAAAACAGAAAACTAGTGAACATGAAAACCAAACTATTCTTGCTGCCAACTGAACACAAAAGAAACTACGCTTATGGAAATTCAAAATCGCAACAAAATAAATCTAAATCAGATTACATCAATTCATTTTCTGACCCTTCATCATTAGACCAGCTATGACTTGTGGAAGTAATCATAAACAACTTGTGTAACTGATTATTTAATTCGCAGAAAGTAAACTAATACTAAACCATACACACATGATTCAATCCCTCGCCATCAGTCCAGCTGTGGCTTTCGGAGGCAACTGAAGATGTCATACATGATTTAATATATCTAAGTTTGCATAAAAGAAACTAATACTAAACTACACATTTCATAATGCAGTCCCTCACCATCAGTCCAGCTGTGGCTTTCGGAGGCAACTGAAGACGCTATGAGCAGCTTAATATATCTAAATTTGCAGAAAAGAAACTAATACTAAACTCCACATTTCATCATGCAGTCCCTCACCATCAGTCCAGCTGTGGCTTTCGGAGGCAACTGAAGACGCTATGAGCAGCTTAATATATCTAAATTTAACTACTGAATCAGATAAGCAAAACTGAAGTGTACAAAGCAAGACTGAAGTTAAACAAAAACTATGAAAAGAAAACTAGCAGCAGAACAATGTTAGTTTCAAGTCATTAGCCAAAATACTATGAAAATGCCCGGGCTGTCTACCTAAAACCTGCACAAGAAAACTGATCAGTGATTAACAATCATAAAAACATGAAAGACAGGAATGAAATGGAAATTATGGAAATGTATAAACAAAAATGAAACAACTACAAAATATGAACATGTAATGGATTATGATACAATGACTTTTTAAAGAAATGAAATGAGAAATATATACATTAATACACAGAACATTGGCTGAGCAGGGGCCCTCTACACAACTTTGGTAACGATCCTCAAACACGAATTAAGTTGAAAACAGAGTCTTTTCACATTAAAAAGCAGTTCATTACAGACTGGTAGTATTACGGCTCAAGGCAGCGTAATCACTACAAAGCAAACATAACAGAGTACGCACATCAACTATCAACTAACAATGATCAACTAACTCTACGTGCGTATGCAAACGCTCTATATATAACAGCAAATTGTAACTGTTTCCTAAAGTTCATGATGACAGGGAGCACGTAGACCACTACAACCACGGATATAGGAGTATGGCCGTGTTGGAAAGTGAATCTACGGAAGGTGGATGCTTCAATTCAACTCCAGAACTCTGCACAGATGTCGATTTAACCTCCGCAAGCTTAGAAACGGCCGTATGGATGTTTATTTGCCACGAAACAGAGTCCAGCCGACATGAAACTCCATAGTTGACTTCCACGTGGATGGCTTTGACCGCAGCCTCTTTGGACGAGTTTACTTGAACCAATAGGACACGAACCATGTCCTCGTCATTCCTAGCCTGCCCATGTGGCTCGTTTCCCTTGTAGACACCTGTAGCATATAATTCCACAAAATAGCTGCGGAAAGTTGCAGCAGCTGCGGAAAGTGGCAAGTTTCCGTAGCTGTATGAACAAAATCTAAATCAAATAGAAAACACAAAAACATAATTAAAAACCATGTTAGATACCCTTTTGCACATGATATTGACAATTTTGGAGGTTTAGGTGAGTGAAAAAGATATGGAAAAGTGTATGGAAAAGAGGCAAATTCGGGACTCAACACTTCCTATGCAAGGGTCGCACCCTTTAGAGAGGGTAGGCAAAAAGTACGAAGCAACTACCGCTACATTTCTGCGGATGACCTATGTGGTGCGTCGAAATCAACGAGGGTTTGTGATCCATACTATCAATGACCTGGCTACACAAATGGGTACTAGGCTCTTAGCCTACAAGCTAATGAGGAAGTGCTAGGTTGCGACTGTCCCCGCCTATGTGATTCAGTTGGTCGGCCGGTGTGCAAAGGGCATCTCTTTTAATTGGGCTCAATACTTGTGCAATGCATTTCTGGCTAATGTCTGCGAATCCCAGGAGCAAGGGATGTCTTTATTTTATTCATGGTTATTACTCCTAATAGCGTTGGTCACCTGGGACACCCCAAAGGAGTCATTCCTCCCTGAACTTCCTCCTGGGATGTGCGAAGGAGCTCAGTATGCTCACTTATGGTATTCTAAGGATGTGCAACGCATCGAGGATAATAAATTTTTTTGGATCCTCTTCCAGAGCAGTGTGGCAGCCGCCATAAAATCCCGACCCCGACTGTCCCCAACGATATATGACAAATACAAGATTGTTACCGCATTCCAAGTTACCATGCACCATATTTGGATCTGCAGCCTCAACAATAAGACATGGATGACACTCCTTTATATAGTAGCAGATGAAAAGATTGACTTGATGATCATGCTATGGCCCCTGCCTAGAAAAAAGGCCTCATAGATACCCGTGGGGAGATCACGGAGCCCCGCCAGATGGCCTCGGACATAGCCAAGAACAGGGATACACAGCTGCCACAGACCACCGTAAAGCCCAGGTAGGGTCTGACAGAGATACCACCCCTCCCCCCGGTACGAAGCGGTCAGGGGAGTCGGCAGCAGGATCCTGGAAGAAACAACTTTCCCACCATGCACAATATGATGCGATGGTCACACTGATTGACGGTGACCTTGAGAAAATCGTGGACGCAGTCACCATGGCTACAGAAGATAAGTGGGCATCCGTCGGGGAACAACAAAAGGCTGCGGTCGACACTCTCTAGGCCGAGCTCTGCGCTCTCCAGATAAAAATTAATACACTACAGACCAGCGTTGGCCAGGCACGGACCCCTTCGGTCAATTGCAGTTCGGCGCTATTCACGGAGGACAGTTGTCTCTGGACTACACCTAGCGCTGCCCTGGTAGGAACTCAGCTCCCAGCAGACACAGGAACCCAGCTAGACCTGGCTAAGCTGCCCCACGAAGCCTTACAAGGCCTCCATAACGCTATCTTTCAGGAGATTCGCCATCGTGACCAGCGAGTACGCCAACAACTTGGTACAGCTGAGCACACCATCATGCAGCAGGCTGCTGATTTGCTCCTTGCCGTATCACAATAGGTGGAGCTCGAAACAGTGATCCACCAGCTTTGTACAAAGGTTACAGACGAGATCTTGGTCGTGGACACGCCTCGGGCTAAAGTGGAAAAATTGGTTGTGGCACTCAAAGAATCTCGGATGGAAATACACACCATCAAGACACAGCTGGAATAAAAAATCACCGACTTACAGGCCAAAATACAGTCCGAAACGCCTCTGGAAGTCCGCGCCCAGCATGCTGCCCTAGTCACCGATGCGAAAAATGTTATTTCGGGGCAGATTTCCCAGGGTGCTCAACTGCTGGAATCAGTCATGAAACTATGGACTAAGGTCCAGCGCGATCCGGTCCTTCATGAAATCAATCAGGATTTAAGGCAGAAGGAAGAAGCTTTTGAGCAGGTCAATGCCACGCTGCCCACCTTGGTACCTGCACAACGCTTGGCATGGTTAAAGAACAACAATGATCTCCAGGATGAGATTGAGAAACTCCGGTGTAAATAACACATCATGGCGGTACGTCTGAAGCCTTGGGCTGCCACGAACCTCCAAATTTCGCAGGATATTGATGGTGCGACCAAGCGACTTACTCAGACCCTTGAGAGTGTCACCACGGCCACTGAAGGATCGACCTCACAGAAGCTTGTAGACCTTGCATAGAGTGCTGCTGCCCAGAGTCAAGAAGTGCTTCCTCCACTGATTTCAGCCCTCCACACCTTACGTGCACAGATAGAGACTGAAATACCACAGTGACTTGGGATGAGTCACAAGATTGTGTTGGGGGACTGTTACACAATAATTTGTCACCGTCCCTACCATTCCCCGTCCCGCACATTGGAGGGCCCATTTTGTGACCTGTGAACAATGTCATGCCTTGAAACCATTATCATTGCATTCCTCTAAACATGAGCTTCAATTGCCCTGAAGACATCTCCTTGCAGAAAACCATAAAAACATCCCTTTTTGCATTGGCGTGGGTAGACAGTTCATCACTCGCGCCAATGAGGAAAATCCTACAAAGAGGCCGCGCCAACTGGCGCTCTATCCCAGAGTCGCAGTCGCGCCAGCCAATTTAAGGAGTGTTTTTTTAAATAAGAATGGCGGAAGTTTCGTTTCAACAGACTCAGAAACTGTTACCTATCTTGAGTTGGGAGGTTTGGCTTCGGGAGTTCCATGAAAGGGAAGTGGTTTGCCACCTCTCATGGAAGCTTCCTTGATGATAGGGCCAATCCCAAAATTATAGGGATCCCAACTCCTCTTCCTCCATCTATAAAAGCTTTCTCATTGCCATTGCAAGCTAGTCTTGAAGTGCCTAAGCTTTGAATCTCCAAATTCCCGAGAGCCTTCATGCTGCAAGAGCCCTCATTCTTCCCTTAAGGCCGACTCAAGCAAGGAGACTATCGTCGAGAGACTCTAAGAGAGGCTTGTCCTATCCCTGGCAGGCTTTGCGAGACGTGTACGACTGGAGACCCTTCCGAAGGAGACCTCAGCGTCAGAACATTGGTTGTACTCTCTTTCGATTGCTTATTAATGAATGACTACTAGTTATGGTTTCACTCTGTTTTTCACTTATGATAATGATGAGTTATATCCTTTCTGACTGATATATAGTTGTGTATTCTGGATTTTATGCGTGTATTCGTGTTGTTTCTTGCATGTGCAGGTGTCCATTCATGGAGATCGTGGGGATTGTGATCTGCCGAGGCTGAGGAACGGGAACGCTGTCTCTTCTACGGATCATAGCATTGGATTCCAGGTAGGCCTCCATCGTTGGTCTATTTATTCGCAATTAGGAACTTGCACTGTAGCATTTGATGATTGTTGCTAGACTCGTGCTGGGCTAGTAGGGATCGCCTCTATCCGCAGAGGGGATTTACCTCCTCAACAATTTGGCGACTCCGCTGGGGATTGTCTAGTTTTGACTGTCTCGTTTTGATTGTCTCGTTTTGATTGTTTCGTGGTTTTCCTTGCTTGGTTAGCCTTCTGGGCTGGGTTCTTTTGCTGTTTTTACTTCTTGGTTTGCTTGGTTATCATTGATCTGCTTCTGGAGTAGTTCTTTTTTATTTTTGGCTGAGGAACTTGGCTGGCACGCTTTTTAGCTCGACAGTCCCGCCAATTGGTGCATGTTGCTTTTGTATTGCCTGTGCCAATTGATTTCTGGCGCCAGTTGCAACCTCACAGTCGCGCAACTCCTGTGAGGCATTAGGGTTCGCTCAGTTTTGAGCTCTCTGGGTCTGGTCAATGTTTTCCTTTTGGTTTTTTCGGCTACCTGAGTATGTTGGAGTCCTCTTTGACTGGGATTTGGCCTTCGTCCTTTGGTTGTTTTCTTTTTTCCATCGATTTCACTTTTTAAGCCCTAGGGCATCTAGTGGCTTTGTGTATCGAGCCTTCCTTAGGAGTTTTGGTGTTTTGTTAGTCCAGTCAATTCTCTGATTGTTCCCCCGCATTCTCTTAGTAGTTGTTCACCGTTTCTTTGTGATTTTTGGGTGATTGCTCTTTTCTTCATTCAAATTTCGTTTGGTCTTGCTTTGGGCCTAGATCACACGGTCCATTGGAGCCTTTGAGACTTTTTCTTGGTTTTGAGAGACTTTGGTCGATTTGAGATCTGATTGTTTGTGCCATTGAGTGAAATTTGTTTGTTTTTCTCTCTCAATATCGTTACTCAAATTTCTTCTCTTTTGTTTCCAGTTTGTTTAGTGCATCTAGCTATCAAACACTGAAAATTAAAAAAAAAAAAATCTCTTTTGCTTTTGGTTGATTAGTGCAAATTGAATTTTTTTCGATTTTACTAGTAATTAGTGATTTGAATGAAGAATTTTCGATTTCATTAGTTGCATTAGAGATATCATTGATTGTCTTCCGATAATTTTGTTTGTGTAAAAACTCTCAACTCTTCTGTAGCTAGTTTTCATCGAACGAAATGATGTACTGTGGCATGTAACTTTGCATTTAGGAGTTTTTGAGACAACACATTCATTAGGGCTTGAAAACTGAAACGTAATTGAAGATCAACTTTAAAATCTACTCAATTTACACTAAGGCAACATTGAAATCTAACGAAACACATTTAGAGGTCTAGGCTAGAGACGTGTTCCGGCGTCTTTAAACCTAGTAGCTGTCGTTCGCCTTTTGGCTTTAGACAGCGCTAGTACGGACCTGTGCTCCCCGTACCGTCGTGTATATAAAGGGAGACCCCTCTAGGTTTCAATCCTTTATCCATAGGAAGCTGAGTCTGCCGCCCTATACCCGTGATACACCGAACATAGAATTCGGGGAGATTGCCTGCACGTACGGAAAGTCCTTGGTTGATTTCTCTTTCATTATTAAAACCAAGGTGTATATTGCAGTTCACGGTTATTTGGTACACCCTTTTCGCCTAGTATTCCCGAGCAGTCATTTGGTCTTTTCTGACTCCCTAAATTTGAAAAGATCGCCAAGCGCTTGTCCTTTCACGCTTGTGTCAAATCTGAAAGAGATAGAGTCATCTTTTATCGTTTCTCGACTCTTAAAACATGAAACGGTGAAGTTTCTTATTTTTCAATGTGGTAAAAATTAATCACCCACGATTACACGCCCTGTTAGATTTTGCTTGTTGACCGTTTGATCGTGTGTCTTGACTCTTTTTCAGCCCGTTTGTGGTCTTGAGTTTTGATGGCAACTTTTTCAGAGTTTACCAACCAAGGAATCCCCTCAGAAGGGAATCCTGGTCATTTTCCTCCTTTTGGGAATGTTGGTGCTCCTTACATGGCAACGTTGTCCCTTCCTGGGTTAACTGTTGGGTTTCCTGTTTGGTTGTTCTCAACCTCTGTAGTCCCGAATGTCTCCACTACTGTTCAATTAGTTCCTCCGCCGGAACAACATCATGTTGATTCCAAGGTAGACCTCTCCCCTTCTTTGCCTATTTCTGCGTCCTCATCTTCTACTTCGCCTGGTGAAAGTCTGGATTCGAGTAACCAGGTGGCTAAGAAGAAGAAGAAGAAGACAAAGAAGAAGAAGTCCGATAAGCGAGAGGCTAAATGTACAGCTACTGCTTCTGGAAAATCTCCTCTTGATATACCTTCCAACCCTCCACGGAAATTCAAGTTCCCTTGCATGTTGTGCACGGGAGACCATCTTCTTCGAGAATGCCCTGGCATTCCCAAGGTTCTCGAAGTATGGTCCAGCGGTTGTCCACCATTACCTTTGACTTCCGGGAGCAAGGTTGGGGGCACATCTTCAACTGCGACTGATAAGACTCCTAATAAACAGGGTAAGACCACCAATCCCTATAAGTTGTGTGAAGAACACCATGCCATTCACCTTTGTCCTTATATGGATGAAGCCAAGCGAGTCTTGGAAAACCCGACTGTTTCTACACCATGCCTCTCGGATGGTTATAAACAACTTTCTTTGAGTCTTCCACCTATTGATGCCATGATTGGCCAAGAGTCATCCTTGGTCAATCCCACTCCTCCAGAAATTCAAATTAAGGAATCCATTCCCGACCAACCATTGGTCGTGGGATCGGTTGAGCTGGCCCCGTCTGCGGTGCACTAGGTCTTTTCCGTGGAGAGTGGATCTCATAACCCTCATGTGCTTCTGGTTTCTTCAGATTCTTCGGACTTGGAGAAAGATTCTCCTGTCTCTTCACCTTTAGAAGTTGCTCCTCCGCCTCCCGTGGTGGAGGTCCCAGAAGATATCCCTCCCACCTTCGAGATGGAGGTCACGGAGGGTACTTCTTCTTCCGTAACATCAGGGGACAACCTTCTTGGTTCGATGGTAGCCCCTCCGAGTAGTTTGGTCGCTTCCTTTGATTGGAGTCGATTTACAGGATTCCGCCTTCCGTCTTATGTGCCTTTCGAGATCACAGTACAGGCTCTTGGTCTGGTTGTACCCAACACCATTATAGATGAAGGTGCCTCTATTAGTATTATGTCCTCAACTACCTGGCAAGCTTTCGGTTCACCGCCGCTTGCGCCTGTTACGCAAAATCTGTTGACATTCAATAGAATAACGAGTCAACCGTTGGGGATCCTTCCAAGGTTACCTGTTACTTTGGGAGGTAAAACCGTCCATATGGACGTGATGGTTGTTCCAGGCCCCTTGGATTTCAATCTGATTTTGGGGCGCGATTACACCTATGCCATGGGAGTGCTTGTCTCCTCCCTCTTTCGCGTGATGTGCTTTCCACATGAAGGACGAATCGTGACCATTGATCAGCTTTCGTTCTTTGGTCCTAATGTGGCATCTGGCCCGCCATCACCCCCTCCTGGTTTTTATCCACCCGTTGTATCTGCCCCACCGCAGGTCAACTATGTGGCTACCTACCCCGTGCCTGTACTCAGTGGAGATGCTGTCGTGCATAGTGTGCTGGGGGAATTGGGTCTTGATTTCCAAGATGTTGTTCTCCCATTTGGTGCGGAACTCTTGGAAGCCATGACTTCCTGTTCATCGTGACAAGTAGTTTCTCGGAGCACAGTTCGTTTTCTTGTGTCAAGCTCCTTAAAAAATGAAACAAGCTGGTCGGAGCAGAGTTCCTTGTCTTGTGTCAAGCTTCTTAAAAAATGAAACAAGGCTGTCGAAGCATGGTTCTTTTCTTATGTCAAGCTCCTTAAAAAATGAAACAAGGTTGTCGGAGCAGAGTTCCTTGTCTTGTGCCAAGCTCCTTAAACCATGAAACAAGGTGTCCTGAGGATAGTTCTTTTAATGTGTCAACCTCGTTAAAACAATGAAACACTTTCTCGTTCAATTCGAGTCTTTGATAAGATCTCGTAAAAATCCTACGAGTCTTTCTTAGATTCAGAATCCTCAACCTTCACTCCATCTCGCCTTCATATGACTAAAGCTTGGGGGGCATGTACCTCTAACTGAGTCACCATGCTGGGGGCATGCTTATTTTTTCAAGCATAGTTTGTTTCCGTTTCAAGCTTGTGTAAAAATGAAATCAGTTTCAAGCATAGTTTATCTTTGTATCAAGCTTGTGTAAAAATGAAACCAACTTCAAGCAGAGTTTCCTGATTTCAAACTTGTGTAAAAAGGAAACCTTTCCATTTTACCTCTTGTGATTTCCATTTTATCAGCCTATTTTTCCAGATGAACCTTGGTTTTCTCACTCCATCGTCACTATCTTCTTGGCCGATCATATGCCTTCACTTAGTTGTTTTACCCGTTCCCGAGGAATCGCTGCGATGAGTGGTCTTGTTAGCCAGCCTCTTAACATTTACTTGTTCTGAGCAGTTGCACCATCACTGGAACCCATAGCTACCCTTAATACCACTCGTTCCTCTAGGAGGAGTCATCTTTCAGCTCTTTTATGACTCTCTAAAAATGAAAAGATTGTCGAGTCGCTTGTCGTTTTGAGCTCGTTAAATTGGCTACGAAGCGATATCTACCTAGTATACATTTACCCCTTTTTCAGTCTGGGATAGATTATTTACGACAAAGGAATACCCTAGCCTATCGCGACTAGGAGGTTCTCTCAGACATAAGTTTCTACCTTTTCGGATCTATGAGACTATCTACGAAAAGAGACCACTGGAGTTTTCTTTTCAACTGTCTTTTCAAACTCTCTAAACATGAAAAGACGTCGAGTTCTTCCTTTGTCAGACTCGTTAAAATGTAATGACATTGGGTTCAGTCATAATGACGTTATTCGAGTTTCTCCTTCCTAGGGCTCGTTAAATGTACTAGGATGGATTCGTCCGAAGGACGGATTTATATGACAAGCATATGGTATCCTCTTCAAGCTTGTGTAAAAATAAAGAGGTACTCGCCATAAATGGTGGGGGAAAAATGGAACCATCATCATTGTCGTGTCGGTAGTATGTCGCTCTTGAACATGGCACTTGTTTGCATTCATGTCGGGTTGGGGACATCTCATCTCGCATTTTCACTTTGCCTCCGTGGGTTTGGATAATCCTTTTTGACCTCTCCTCTGCTCATTGCCTCGTCACCATGACCTCTATTCCGTTGATGTCAAATATTTCCAAAACCACTATTTGTGCCGTTATATGTTCAAGAGAAGTTGACCTCTGCAAATATCAACCTTCCTCTCATTCTCATATGATCCTGATTCACAACCAAAACATCATGTTCCTCTATCTCGTGTCGATGATGTGGGAAACATTATGGCCCACCTTCGATCAAGGTCACTTCCTGTCGACTTCAGCTCATTATCCAGGAAGCTAATCTAGAGACTCCCTTATGGTACCGTGGAGCCTGCATGCCTCAATGGAAGGTTTGTCGCATTCGACGAGAGGTTCTCATCATTGGCCTCCGATCGAGTGAATCTACGGGTGTTCGATGCCAGCTCATTGATTCACATGCCGTAGATTGTACCTGTAGTACCTTGAGGGCCATCGTCATTATTGGTGGTTCCTCTCGTGTCTATTAACAGCTTTCATCATTGGCTGGTAATCAGACGATGTTCTTGCATGTTGGACTTCAGCTCACATATTCGCATGCTTGAATTTGTACTTTGTTCGGTCGGATGGAGCGCAAGACCGGATTGCAAGTTCGTTGTAATCCAGGCCGCGATATTGTGGATTATTATGATTATTTACATGACTTATTCAATGGATGGTTGCGACCATACCGAGTCTATTTATCGATCCTCGCCGGATGGCTCGGCCGCGCCCATACCCCGGATCTCGGGACTATAAAGATACTCGTTTTTACGGCTGTGCCCATACCGTATACATCATGTACTCTGGAGATATCGCTGTATTTTCACGCGAGGTTTTCCGAGGGCGGGAGTTTACGGACACGCGCCCGTAAAGAATTTCACCCCCCCTCTCTCTCGCCCTTGCTTTAGGGGCATCTCTGTTACGCAATTTGTCACCTGCCCCTACCATTCCCCCGTCCGTTATTACTGAGGCCTGATTTGTGACCTCGTGGAACAACTCAAGGCCTTGAAACCATTATCATTGCATTCCTCTAAACATAAGCTTCAATTGCCCTAAAGACATCTCCTTGCAAAAAACCATAAAAACATCCCTTTTTGCATTGGCGCGGGTAGCCAGTTAATCACTCGCGCTAATGAGGAAAATCCTACAAAGAGGCCGCACCAACTGGCGCTCTGTCCCAGAGTCGCAGTCGCACCAGCCAATTTAAGGAGTGTTTTCTATTCTTAAATAAGCATGTAGCGGAAGTTTCGTTTCAACCAACTCAGAAACAAGTATCTATCTTGATTTGGGAAGTTTGGCTACGGATTTCCATAGAGAGGAAGTGGTTTTCCACCTCTCATGGAAGCTTCCTTGATGATAGGGCCAATCCCACAATTATAGGGATCCAAACTCCCCTTCCTCCTTCTATAAAAGCTTTCCCATTGCCATTGCAAGTTAGTCTTGAAGTGCCTAAGCTTTGAATCTCCAAATTCCCAAGAGCCTTCATGCTGCAAGAGCCCTCATTTTTCCCTTAAGGCCGACTCAAGCAAGGAGACTATCATCGAGAGACTCTAAGAGAGGCTTGTCCCATCCTTGGCAGGCTTTGCAAGATGTGCACGACTGGAGACCCTTCCGAAGGAGACCTCAGCGTCAGAACATTGGTTGTACTCTCTTTCAATTGCTTATTAATGAATGACTACTGGTTATGGTTCCACTCTGTTTTTAACTTATGATAATGATGAGTTATATCCTTTCTGGCTGATATATAGTTGTGTATTCTGGATTTTATGCGTGTATTCGTGTTGTTTCTTGCATGTGCAGGTGTCCATTCACGGAGATCGTGGGGATCGTGATCTGCCGAGGCTGAGGAACAGGAACGCTGTCTCTTCTACGGATCATAGCATTGGATTCCAGGAAGGCCTCCATCGTTGGTCTATTTATTCGCAATTAGGAACTTGCGCTGTAGCATTTGATGATTGTTGCTAGACCCCTGCTGGGCTAGTAGGGATTATCTCTATCCGCAGAGGGGATTTACCTCCTCAACAGGGACTGTTGGAACAGGGTCTCCTATGAGCTGTGAAATTGGTCCGATTTTGTATATTTTTTATTATCATTAGTTTAGCGCAGGGATTTTGGGGTGGGTCAAAGTCCTGAAAGCATTGTAATGGGTCAAAGGGTAAACCTGGGGTCTGAAAACCATGGTTTTCGGACCATAGGAAAGTTTAGGCCAGATTGTTATAAATAGAGGAACATTTTGAATTGTAAGGTAGAGAAATGAAGAGCTATTGATGCGAAATGTGGTTTAGGAAATATGTTTGGGATTTTGGGGAAGGACTCCTGCTAGCTGTGTGCGTGGAGATCCAGAGTCCTGCTATGTGCAGACCATCTTGCTGTGTACGTAGGCTGGGACGGGTATTGTAAGAGGGAATTGATGAGTTAATGAATAAGAAAGGCTGTTGAGAACTGAATCTATGTGTACTGTTTATGCGAATCATTGGTAATTGCTGTATTATGCGTATTCTGTATTCAGCTGTGAAAGTTATTGTTGAGCCTCAAATTTGTGCTTTCCTTCACCTCATTTTACCTCATTTTCCCTTTTCCATTTCTATCTTAGACCCAATTGATCAATAAATATAGTTAAAATTACTTCTAGAATGATTTACATGACTGACTTGTTGAATTTTGTGATTTTTTCCATTGTTAAGCATTTTGACCGGAACTAGCTGCAGAATGCAGACATTCCGTAGCTAACCGGCGATTCTGCAGTTGCCTTCATGTTTGAGTATGTTCCAGGTGGCCTCTTGAGAAAAACCGCATATGGGCATGATCCACGTCATGTCTACATGGTTCGTTGCTCATCATGGAGGAAGAAATGGATTCTGGGTACGGTTATGAACGTGGGAACACATTTATGAAGGAAGACTTCTATTAGGACTGTCTCAGTCCAGATGTCTTTTCTTCTTCACGTAGCCACTTCAAAGAATCCTAACACGATTCGGATAAGGAAAGACATTGTTCCTAAATTGTTGTAATTATTGTTACGTGCATTTTGCTTTATAAACTCTTGGGAGACCGAGAGCTATGTGAGAGATTTTATGTTAGATTTGCTGCTAGATTTTGTTTAAAACTCTGTGTTACGTTCCTGAAGACGCAGAGTGTTATGTTCAAACTATTTCATCTTTAATGGAGCAGACAAAGTTATTTTGAAGGCGTGATTTAATTTGAAGTTGAATGCCGTCAAGTGGTAGAGGGCCCCTGCCTCTTGCACGGATTTATTTTGCGTAAATTAGATAAGTTTTTCTAGCTGCCTTTACACTTTGCATTCGAATTAATAGTTGTTTTTGTTAGCTACTGTAGTCGTACTCATTCTAACTCTTCCACCAGAAGATACTCTTCCAAAAGACTATAATGATGAATGTTGAATGACTATAGTATTGTAGGATTAGGAGTTGAATTTGTAGTTGTTTTAACTAGCTACTGTAGTTATATTCATTCCAGCTCTTCCACAAGAAGACACTCTTCCAACAGATTATAATGATGAATGATGAATAGCTATAGTGCTGTAGGATTTAGTTGTAGTTTTTGCTATTCAATATCACAGTTACACTTGTTCTAATCACTCTTCCACAAGAATAAACTCTTCCAAGAAATTCTTAAGAAGTTCAAGACTTGACTGAGATAATGAATGATTTAGTTGTGTGTTTGTACTAAGTGTCATCTCTGTTCTTGCTCTTAAACGCTTGCCCAAGACATCATAATGACGAGTAGGGTATGGATATGATATCTTAGTTTTCATTTGCTTTCAGTCTATTTGCTTACAATTGCACTCAATTACACAGTCAGAATTGTTCTACCTCTTCCAAAAGAAGGAACTCTTCCAAAATATCACTAATGATGAACAAACAGATTGTGTAACCTCATAGAATAATGCATGTTAGCATAGTTAGAATGCTCCGGAGTTTCATTGCATTTAACTCATGTTCAGTTACTTTGTTTCAAGTTTGATGATGACTTATAGTTCAACATTGTTCTAGATTAGTGGCATCTTGGGTTCATTCTTAGATTAACTTATTGCACTTGCACTTCATATTCAAATTGTCATCCATTGCACAATAGATTATTTCAGTTGTTAGGAGTAATAAAACGGCCTTCATTATTTTCAAACATCTTCTTGTTCTAAAATCCACAAATGATCCATAGCCATAGGAACAAAAGACAACATCACTATAAGGTCTGAAATCTCTCTGCAATTTCCTCATCATTTTATAAGTAGAGCTCTTCCTCAAAAGAACTACTTTGAAAAAGAAACCAATAACTCTTTGAGTAAAAGTCCTGTGACATTCAATTAAATTGCAGAATAGAACTAGGAATTAGTCATAGCATAGAAGAGCTTAGAACAAAATGCTGCATCATGGTAAGATTAGTGTTTAACTGTTTAGTTAGAGGATTTGCATATTTAGTGATCATTTCCCAAGTCTAGTTTGTATTTTGTGTCATTTGCTTAAAAAGTCATTGTCAAGCTTTTGCTTTTATTTAGTCATAGCTTAGATTCTGCTTCAGTGTTTCCAATTGCATTTGCCATTCCACATATTAGGCTTAACTCTGTTTTGACCACCAACTCATTTCCATTAGTTTTCTAGGCATTTCCATTGTGACATAAAAATCACCAAAAGACCAAAAACATCATAAAAGACCAAAAACATCACAAAACACTACACACAACGCATTAGGAAACAAGCACCTAGGTACATATGGTACACTTCACTTCAGCAGTTTACAAATCCTGGTTGACAATTAAATGAGCTCAGTTTAGGAGACTAGATTGAGACCCAACATTTTGGCGCCGTTGCCGGGGAAGTGAAAACTAGGTAACCTTTGTTTCTTAGCATCAAAAAACAATTTTATGCGTAGGGAGAGAGATTCAAGGGGAAGATTTATAAGCAGCAGAGGCAGAAGTTTGATTTCTAGAACACCCACTTGTTTCATCTAGACCTAGAACTAGTACACCTTCAACTCAAACCCATCTTCCATCCTTTACTGATCCTGGACTTCTAGAAGATCTAAGGTCACCTATTCCATTAGAGAAACCTTCCACTTCATCCAGTGAACCTGCTATAGAAGAAGATCTAAGGACTCCTATTAGGGACACAAACCTTTCTACTTCCACAGGAGAGTCAACCATGGCAGAAGAAGGAGGAGGAGGAGTTGTTAATGGAGAACACACATTATTTGGAGGAGGTAGAGGTAGAGGTAGAGGAGAAGGAGGAAGAGGAGAAGGAGGTAGAGGTGCAGATGGAGGAAGAGGTAGAATAGGAAGCTCTTTCGGGTTCCCTATACTAGATGAAGAAACCAATACAACCATGAAAAACATTTCACCCTCTGTCCTTCCGAACTTCTATGGATTTAAAACTGAAGATCCTGAAACTTTCCTATTCGAATTTGAAGTGCTGTGTAGGACTTATGACTACCTACAAGATGCTCAAAAATTGAAATTATTTCCTTCAACTCTGAAGGGGGCAGCATTGAAGTGGTTTATGAGTTTAAACAGTAGTTCTATTAGAACATGGGAAGACATGAAACAAGCATTTCTAGAGAGATACTTGGATTATTGTATGCCGGTTAATCATAAGGAAGAAGTGTTCAAGATGTTACAAAAAGAAGATGAAAACTTAGAAGATTTGTTGGAAAGATTTAATTACAACATAAAAAGGGAAAAAATGGAAAACCTAGATCAAGACACCTTAAAAGCTCTTTTGTTGAAAAAAATTAGGGATGAATGGTTGGATATCCTTAACATGATGGGAAAAGGGGATATATCACAACTCACATTACCTAAAATATCTGAGTTATGTATTAACCTTTCAAGAGGGAAATCTAAAACTGTCAAAGGTCCAAGAGATCCTGCTCTTGCAAGGGCAAGTAAGTCTGCTTCTGGGACAGTAAGTAGATCAGAAATAGGACACATGCTTGATGATTTCAAATCTGACATCTTAGGGAGTCTTAGTGAACAAATAGACACCCTCAAGATACAAAACAAGCAAAAGGCTGAATCTGATGCCTTGGCAATCTTTTGTCCCAAATGTAGGAAGAAACATGCCTTGAGAGAATGTCCTCTAGATGTAAAAGTTGTAGAAACCTGTGTTATTTGTTCTGAGAAACATGAGACCAAGAATTGTCCTTCTCTTCCTGGTCTCAAGGCTATTTTTCAAGAAGAAACTCCTACAGACTCCACAGAATCTCTTAAATTTGTATCTAGAAGACCTTGGCAGGGACCCCAGACACAAGGATTCCATGATCAAATGTATAATCAACCTCCACCTTGGAATTCCTGGCAGCAACCTTGGCCCCAATTTCAAAATCAATCTCAAGCTTGGGCGCAAGGATCACAAGGCCCCTATGGAAGATACTCTCCATATTATCAGTATCCACCATCCTATCCACCATATCCACATTTTTATCCTCAAAATTCCCAACAAAATTTTCCCCAAAATCTTCAACAAAATCCTCAACAACATCATCCGAACCAACCTCATCAAAATCAACCACTTCCATTACCATTCCCTCAAAAATCCAATCAATTTCCAGCTCAGCCCATACCAAACCCCAATAATAAGAACCCTCAGAATACATACATGATAGAAGGACAACAATTTCCAACTTATTTAATTACTCCTCTAGACCTTAGTGATGTTCAACTCAGGTCTGGAAGGATACTTGAGAAGAGGAAACCTTCTGTGATCATACAAGAACAAGACAATTCTGAGGAAGACTCCCTACGGGTTAATAAAAATCTTGAGGAAGATACATCCTTTCAAGATCAAAACATTGAAAAACTGAAACAAAAAGATCCAATAAACCCAACTCCAGTATTAGAGCAACCATCCACATCTACTTCTATACCTCCCTTTCCGGAAAGACTACAAATTGATAAAGGTGTAGAAAAACAAATAATGGTGCCTAATTATGATTTCTTAGATGAATTGAGAAATGTTTGCATTAAAATTCCATTATTGCGGGCCATCAAGGAAATCCCAATTTTAGCCAAAACAATAAAGGAGTTGAGTATGAAGACAACAAGAAAAAGAATAAGAGAAACCAAGAAAATTCAACTGGTAGGACAAATAGCAGACATTATGATGGGCAAGATAGCTATTCCAAAGTATCTTGACCCAGGAAATCCAGTTGTCAAAATTCACATCAACGGAATTGAAATTCAAAACACACTCATTGACTTAGGAGCATCAATAAATATCATGAGTAGACAAATCATGGACAAACTGAAACTTCCTAATCTTCTCTTTACACCCACACTATTACAATTAGCAGATAGATCTGTGATCAGACCAGATGGGGTAATAGAAGATATTCCAGTATCCCTAGACTCTTGGGAGTACCCTGTGGATTTCATGATCCTAACACCCAAGAATAATCTAGGAGGCCATCCTGTTATACTAGGAAGACCTTGGTTGGCTACAGCCGATGCCTTTATTAGTTGTAGGTCCGGTGATATGTATATTTCTGATGGTAGTTCAAGTAAGAGATTCACTTTATATCCTCCAGCTAGGACAATTACAGATCTAGATGACACTCAATGGATAGAGGATGAAGAAGATTTACAACCACTCTTCACAATTTCAGAAATTAGTGAAGATAATCAAATTCTGAATACTCTAGAAAACTTTGAATCCTCTCCAGAACATAAACATGAATCATTTCAAGAGGGATCCAATATTGAGTTCTTGTCATCCAGGCAGATGTCTCTTCATTCTATGGACAAATTTGGCAGCTCTACAAGTGAAATATTTCCAGGCAAAACCTTGAACATAAACAAAAACCTAGAAAAATCTCAACAAGAAGAGTTAGTCAAAGTATTACAGAGACATTCTTCTGCATATGCATGGGAATACACTGACATGAAAGGGATAAGTCCCAAGACTTGTACTCATCACATCTATATAGAGGCAAATTGCAAACCAATCGGACAACCTCAAAGACGGATGAATCCAAATCTTAGGGAAATTGTCAAGGAAGAATTACAAAAATTGTTAAATGTTAACTTCATCTATCCTATTTCAGATAGTCAGTGGGTTTCTCCTTTAGTGATTGTGCCTAAGAAAAATGGAAAATGGAGGGTGTGTGTTGACTACCGAGAATTGAATAAAGCTACTCTTAAAGACCATTTTCCCTTACCTTTCATAGATCAAGTATTAGATACATTAGCAGGTAAAAAGTACTTTTCATTCCTAGATGGGTTTAGTGGTTACAATCAAATACAAGTAGCACTTGAAGACCAAGATAAAACCACATTCACTTGTCCTTGGGGTACTTATGCCTACCGAGTATTGCCATTTGGGTTATGCAATGCACCTGCAACATTCCAAAGGGCAGTATTAGGAATTTTTTCTGATCTGATACATGACTGTGTAGAGGTGTATATGGATGATTTCACAGTTTATGGGGATACATTTGAAGAGGCTTTAGAAAACTTGGAAAAAGTCTTAAAAAGATGTCAAGAAGCAAACCTTTCACTTAGTCATGAAAAATGTTTTATGATGTTCACTGAAGGTATTGGTTTAGGGCACCACATTTCAGGGGATGGGATTAGGGTTGACGAGGCGAAAGTTGAAGTCATTTCTAACCTATCCATTCCAAGTTGTCAAAGAGATGTTAGAATTTTTCTAGGATTTACAGGGTATTATCGGAGATTTATAGAAAACTTCACCAAAATAGCATCTCCTCTCTTCAAATTACTCACCAAAGATTGTGAATTCAAGTGGACTTCTGATTGCCAGTTAGCTTTTGAAACCCTGAAAACCAAAATTTCTGAAGCACCTATATTAAGGGGACCTAACTGGAAGTTACCTTTTCACATCTCGACAGATGCTTCCGATACAGCTCTAGGAGCAGTATTGGGACAAAAAGATTTAATTCCCTATGCCATCTATTACATCAGTAAAAATTTGACTCCTGCAGAGTTAAACTATACTGTAACTGAAAAAGAGTTTTTAGCTGTTGTTCATGCCATTAACAAATTTAGACACTATATAACGGGCTATGAAACTTTTGTTCACACTGATCATTCTGCCATTAGATACTTAATGAATACATCAATTACTAATGGCAGAGTTATAAGATGGTTGTTATTATTGCAAGAATTCAACATTACTATTCTAGATAGGCCTGGAAAACAAAACAATGTGGCTGACTTCCTGTCTAGAATTCAAAATATCAAAGATGACACTCCGGTTGAAGATCAATTTCCTGATGAATATCTTTTTGCAATCTCTACTCAAACTCCATGGTTTGCTGATATTGCCAATTATTAGTTTCAGGAAAATTTCCTTTAATTATGAATGCAAGGGATAAAAGAAAAATCATTAATGATAGTGCAAGATATTCATGGGTCGCTAATGAGTTGTACAAGACAGGTCCAGATTTGATTATTAGAAGGTGTGTTCGTGAAGATGAGATGCCTGAAATCCTCAAGGCATGTCATGATGAACCTTGTGGCGGACACTTTGCATATAAGAGGACAGCCTATAAGATCCTTAATTTAGGATATTATTGGCCATCTTTGTTTAAAGATGCAAGGGAGTATGTCAAAAGGTGTGACAGTTGCCAAAGGGTAGGAAAACCTTCTCCTTCAGGTGAGATGCCATTACAACCTCAGGTACACATTGAACCTTTTGAAAAATGGGCTTTGGATTTTGTAGGACCTATTAGTCCTCCATCAAGACAAAAGAAATATATATTAGTTTACACTGATTATGTTACTAAGTGGGTAGAAGCTAAACCATTACTTGTTGCTAATGAATCATCTGTAGTTACTTTTCTTTTTGAGGATATTTTCACTCGTTTTGGTGTCCCAAGGGAAATTGTTACAGATCAAGGAGCTCAATTTACATCAAGGCTAGTGGGGCAAATGATGGAGAAGTATAAAATCATACATATAACATCTACTCCTTATCATCCACAAGAAAATGGTCAAGTGGAATCCACTAATAAGGTCATTGAAGGAATCCTAACAAAGACTGTTCATCTACATAGAAGAGATTGGGTAGATAGGCTTTCTGAAGCCTTGTGGGCCTATAGAACTAAATGGAGAAACACAACAGGCCATACTCCTTATGAGCTTGTTTATGGAAAGAAAATTTTGTTTCCCATAGAGTTCCAAATTCAAACATTCAAGATGGCAGTTCAGCTAGGACTTGATCTAACAGAAGCACAAAAGCATAGACTGGAGCAAATTAATGAATTGGATGAGATCAGACAAGATGCAGTTCAGAAGACAAGTCTAGTCCAACAGCAAAGGGCTAGATGGCATGACAAGTACATCAAGGAGAAGAAATTCAAAGAGGGTGACTGGGCTCTCTTGTTTGATTCAAAATTCAAGGATTTTCAAGGGAAATTTTAGACACATTGGCTTGGGCCATATGAAATTGTTCGAATTTTTGATAATGGGGCGGTAAAAATCAGAACTATAGATGAAGAGGAGGTCACTTTTCTTGTGAATGGTCATAGACTGAAGCTATACCACAAGCCACTCTCAAGAGAAGAGTTTGTCAAGAAGTTCCAAGAAGACAATGATGTGAAGTTAATAAAGAAGAGTCTCTCTTCTTCATCAACTTGATTAAATTTTCTGAAGCATTTCTCTTTTGAAAAAAAAAAAAAAAGGTATAAGCATGAAAACCAATCATTGATTGGCATGTTTATACAGAAAAGATAGGGTGAAAATCAGAGTCTCTCTGACACTCTAACTTTTCCCATTTTTGTTTTTATAAGCAGCTGTTATAAAAATCATAAGTTCAGTTCCATAATGCTTATGATTCATTTCATCTCACTCCATTCACTTATTCATTCATACTCCATCTCATCCATCATTCATATTTCACTCTATTCCACACTTCACCCATCTCATTCCATCTTCCATCCATCTCATTTTCATGTCAAAATACAAAATTTGATATCTTGCTGTAAGTGAATAAAATATGTCATGAATTGCAGTACAGCCCTTATGTTCCTTCATTCCATTTCATGAACTGAATCCATTCCATTATCCACTTCATACATATCATACTCCATCATCCATTTTCATTCATACCACATAACATTTCACCCATACTCCAAAAACATTCCATTTTCATGATTAAAGTGTTCTACAGGAACATTCTGCAGCTCAGTGGACATTCTGCAGCTGATCAGCCTTTCTGCAGCCCGATAGTCTTTCCGCAGCTACAAACCCTGAAGGCATCAACCAGCAGACATCAGAATTGCAACAAAGTGACCCAGTGTATCCATGAATCAAAAGCATCAAGAAAATCATGAAGAATCTTCCAAAGATGAGCAGAGAAGACAAAGACTACAGAAATCAAATAAAAGGCAGAGGTAACAAGTTTAAATTATAATGGTATTTCATAAAAGTTTAGCATAGTTTAGTTATGGATTGTTCGAAAAGGTTGTTTTAATTGTTTTTATTGATCAACACCCATAAACCCTCCACAGACTTTGGATTAAATCTTCCATTTCAAATTTCATATCCAATAGCATTTAAGCGGTTAAATTGGTCGAGGTGTTTGAATTTTCCACGTCTCTTAACCAAATCATTCAATGATGATTCCCTCTGCCGTCGTGAAATCCTCCGCCGTCTCTTCAACTAGTTGATTAGTAATCCTTTCCATCTTCACCACTACTTCATTCCGTGACCACTGCCATCATTCCATTCTGTAGCCGGCATTTCATTCCGTAGACAGATATATTTTTATCACCGAGAGCAGAGCCAAAGGATATCAGTTTGAATAGCATTGAGCATTGTAAACTCAGAGCAGAGAAAAAGGGTAAATTCAGAGGCATAGCAGCGTGAGAATTTGAAACCATTTGATTCTGTGGGCAGACAAAATATTACTGTGGACAGAGTTTGAGCATTTTCACTATAAACACAGACCAGCAAGGTGAGTTTGAAGTCTACATCGCACGCAGGTGTTAAAATTGAAATCTTGCTACCGAGACATTTGTGAGGAGTTGGCAGTTGTTGAGTTTGAAGTCTTTTGTTATCAAAAGACAGAGGTGTTAAAATTGAAATCTTTTGCTACCAGAGACAGAGGAGTTGCAGTGTTGAGTTTGAAGTCTTTTGTTATCAAAAGACAGAGGTGTTAAAATTGAAATCTTTTGCTACCAGAGACAGAGGAGTTGTAGTGTTGAGTTTGAAGTCTTTTGTTATCAAAAGACAGAGGTGTTAAAATTGAAATCTTTTGCTACCAGAGACAGAGGAGTTGCAGTGTTGAGTTTGAAGTCTTTTGTTACCAGAGACAGAGGTGTTGCAGTGTTAAAATCGAAACCATTTGCTACCAAGAGCTAGAGGTATTGCACAAAAAAAAAAGAAATTCGAAGCCATCTGCCATTGTCTATCAGAGACATATCAGCTCAAAATTTGAAATTGCTTTTATTATCAAACAAAGGCATATCACTCCAAGTTCAATTGTCAACATAAGCATATCAATCCGAGGTTTTGAAGGCATTTGTCATTATCAATCAGAGGTATGTCATTATGAAGTTTGGATCTATTTTCATTTAGAACTTGAAGTCCTTTCAATTCAAAGGTAAAAGTCATTGTTTTGTGGGTAGAAGAGTGTTTATTTGAACATTGAAGAATCAATAATGGGTTTAATTGTAAGAACCGAACCAGTGGGTTCAAAATATTTAGAAGGCTACCCATAATGCAAAGAAATGTTACAACAAATAGGATGGCTTCAATTTTTGGAAAAATTTAATGGCTTCCACAAGGAAGTCACTAAAACATTTGCCAGATCATTTCAAGGAACCGAAGTTGAAGTAGGGGATGTCAAGTTTACTGTCACTAAAGTTTTTATTGCAGAGGCTACAGGGTTACTCAGAACTGGAGAGAGATGGTTTAAAAATAGAGAATTCCACAATGACTCCTGGAAACAAATTTTAAAATCACCAAATATGGATGTTAGTGTATTCAAGAAAGGAATTCCCAGTTCTGCGTTGAAAAACAAATGGAGAAACATACTACTTCTTTTGCAAAAATTTGTTACATGTGAGGGTAGATATGGGACATTTTATGTCTACCACATTAGACTAATTATGCATTTTCTGGGAGAAGACTTAAACCTACCATATTTCTTACTTCAAAGCCTGAAGAAGATGGCTTCATGTGTTCAGAGAAGAGTTCAATTTTTAGAGACAACCCTGTATCATCATGGCTTAGTCAAAATCCTGATTGAACATCATCTAGCTAAAACAAATGATACATGGGATGATTTCTTAATAAGAAATCATTTTGAAGAAGAAAAAGAACCATCACCTGAACCACAGCCCACAAAGAGAAGTAGGAAATGGAGGGCTTCAAAGGTTGAAATTGATGAAACAGTCCAAGAAAGCAGTGAGGAAGTCATTTTAGAGAAGTTGACTCAAATCAAGAGGCAACTTAAGGAGGAAAAGGTAATCCGGAAATCTGCTATGGAGAAGGGAGAGGGATCTTCTCAGCCTAGAAGAAGCCACAGATTAAAGGGGAAACTGAAGAAAACACTAATCAAGCAAACAGGGGTAATCAATATAGAAGATGAAGAAACATCCATTGAAGAGGATGTTGAAGAAGATTTTTATGAGGGAACCCCTGAAGTTGACCCTGCTCAACAGGAAATTTATGACTATGTGAAAACTTTGGAGAGGAGAGCTTCAGAAAGCAGAGAGAGAACCCCCAGTCCTCCACTGTCTGAAATAGATATATTAAGGAGGGATAGATATGAGTTGGAATTGCTGAATAGACATATCAAAAACGAGAATGAAATTCTCAAGGATCAAATCAAGCTCAAAACTGATATGAACTCAACCTTATCCCTGCATATAGACAAAGTGGAGAGGACCAATGAGAAGTTGAAGACAAGGAACAAAAAGCTAATCAGGGCACTCACCAACCTCAAGTTCAAACTTGTTATCAGGAAACCCAGAAGACCTCTAGCTTCCAGACAAAGGAGAAGAAGGGGATTAGATGTCCTTGCAGAAGCCTCTGAATTCATAGGATAATTTGCATGAGGACATGCAAAGAGACATCAGTGGGGGTATGTTGAGCCTCAAAATTGTGCTTTCCTTCACCTCATTTTACCTCATTTTCCCTTGTCCATTTCTATCTTAGACCCAATTGATCAATAAATATAGTTAAAATTACTTCTAGAATGATTTACATGACTGACTTGTTGAATTTTGTGATTTTTGCCATTGTTAAGAATTTTGACCGGAATTAGCTGCAGAATGCAGACATTCCGTAGCTAACCGGCGATTCTGCAGCTGCCTTCATGTTTGAGTATGTTCCAGGTGGCCTCTTGAGAAAAACCGCATATGGGCATGATCCACGTCATGTCTACATGGTTCGTTGCTCATCATGGAGGAAGAAATGGATTCTGGGTACGGTTATGAACGTGGGAACACATTTATGAAGGAAGACTTCTATTAGGACTGTCTCAGTCCAGATGTCTTTTCTTCTTCACGTAGCCACTTCAAAGAATCCTAACACGATTCGGATAAGGAAAGACATTGTTCCTAAATTGTTGTAATTATTGTTACGTGCATTTTGCTTTATAAACTCTTGGGAGACCGAGAGCTATGTGAGAGATTTTATGTTAGATTTGCTGCTAGATTTTGTTTAAAACTCTGTGTTACGTTCCTGAAGACGCAGAGTGTTATGTTCAAACTATTTCATCTTTAATGGAGCAGACAAAGTTATTTTGAAGGCGTGATTTAATTTGAAGTTGAATGCCGTCAAGTGGTAGAGGGCCCCTGCCTCTTGCACGGATTTATTTTGCGTAAATTAGATAAGTTTTTCTAGCTGCCTTTACACTTTGCATTTGAATTAATAGTTGTTTTTGTTAGCTACTGTAGTCGTACTCATTCTAACTCTTCCACCAGAAGATACTCTTCCAAAAGACTATAATGATGAATGTTGAATGACTATAGTATTTTAGGATTAGGAGTTTAATTTGTAGTTGTTTTAACTAGCTACTGTATTTATATTCATTCCAGCTCTTCCACAAGAAGACACTCTTCCAACAGATTATGATGATGAATGATGAATAGCTATAGTACTGTAGGAATTAGTTGTAGTTTTTGCTATTCACTATCACAGTTACACTTGTTCTAATCACTCTTCCACAAGAAGAAACTCTTCCAAGACATCCTTAAGAAGTTCAAGACATGACTGTGATAATGAATGATTTAGCTGTGTGTTTGTACTAAGTATCATCTCTGTTCTTGCTCTTAAACGCTTGCCCAAGACATCATAATGACGAGTAGGGTATGGATATGATATCTTAGTTTTTCATTTGCTTTCAGTCTATTTGCTTACAATTGCACTCAATTACACAGTCATAATTGTTCTACCTCTTCCAAAAGAAGGAACTCTTCCAAAATATCACTAATGATGAACAAACAGATTGTGTAACTTCATAGAATAAAGCATGTTAGCATAGTTAGAATGCTCCGGAGTTTCATTGCATTTAATTCATGTTCAGTTACTTTGTTTCAAGTTTGATGATGACTTATAGTTCAGCATTGTTCTAGATTAGTGGCATCTTAGGTTCATTCTTAGATTAATTCATTGCACTTGCATCTCATATTCAAATTGTTATCCATTGCACAATAGATTACTTTACTTGTTAGGATTAACAAGACAGCCTTCATTATTCACAAATATCTTCTTGTTCTAAATTCTACAAATGATCCATAGCCATAGGAACAGAAGACAACATCACTATAAGGTCTGGAATCTCTCTGCAATTTCCTTATCATTTTATAAACAGAGCTCTTCCTCAAAAGAACTACTTTGAAAAAGAAACCAATAACTCTTTGAGTAAAGGTTCTGTGATATTCAATTAAATTGCAGAATAGAACTAGGAATTAGTCATAGAATAGAAGGGCTTAGAACAAAATGTTGCATCATGGTAAGATTAGTGTTTAACTGTTTAGTTAGAGGATTTTCATATTTAGTGATCATTTCTCAAGTTTAGTTTGTGTCATTTGCCTAAAAGTCATTATCAAGCTTTTGCTTTTATTTAGTCATAGTTTAGATTCTGCTTCAGTGTTTCCAATTGCATTTGCCATTCCATACATTAGGCTTAACTCTGTTTTTGACCACCAACTCCTTTCCATTAGTTTTCTAGGCATTTCCATTGTGAACATAAAAATCACCAAAAGACCAAAAACATCACAAAACACTACACACAACGCATTAGGAAACAAGCACCTAGGTACATATGGTACACTTCACTTCAGCAGTTTACAAATCCTGGTTGACAATTAAATGAGCTCAGTTTAGGAGACTATATTGAGACCAAACAGTTATGTGTAAGTGTTTTACTGCATCTAGATCAGTTTTGTTATGTTTTATGTAATATTGAGCTACTGTCTTATAAGTATATTATTATTGAGCACCATAGCATAATTTACCTTGCACACATGGATGTGGAAGGAGACCTGTAAGCCCTGCTCGGAAGATCTGGACTTCTCGAGGCAGGACGTAGCTCTGCTTGCCTTACCTATCCTTTCTCAGATTGCAAAAACCTAGTTCCAGCACCCACCCATACTACTTCAAGTGAGACTTTGAGCTGCGCAAGTAGGTCACTGCCGAAAGGGCCAGTAGTATAGGGGTTTGTTGGAAAACCTTGAACTCTGAACCTGGGTCAGGACCCCTCGAGCCAACAAGTTCGTTCATTTGGGAGTATTCCAGATGATGTGTTGAGGGATATGGAGTGAGATGAGCTTCTGGAGTATGTATCCTCCTGTAGAGACCAGTATGAGTGCGCCATTAGACAAAAAATGCACACCATGAGTGAGGTATGTACAAGTATGTTTTGATCTATTTTAAAATACACGTTTAAAGATGAGCTAGAGTGCATGTAACATGTTTTTTTTTGTGTATATACATTTAGTCTCCAAAAAATTATGCCAATATATTTATTTAACTTATGTAGTTTACAAAATTCTTAGAACAACATTTCTTTGCCCCTGAACCTCATTCTGTAGATCATGTACATGATCATGTACAGTTGCCACATTCATTACTATCTATCTATATTTTTATACATCAAATTGAAAACGAATTTATGTCACATAATTTTATATGGTATGAGTCTTAACATTATGGAATTTTCAGGTTAGCGCTACACATGAAGGGATTCCTGAAGACATGATACCTTCATATGTTCCAGTGGTCTCACAGGTATTATCTATATAGATTTTTATGTTAAATTGCAAGTGACTTTAAGATGAACTTAATTTTATATGATGTGGCTCTTAACATTATTGAATTTTCAGGTATGTGCTACACATCAAGGGCTTCCTGAAGAGATTATTCCTTCTCAGGTTCTAGTCGTGACACAGGTATTGATACATTTCGTTAAGCATATGTATTATGTTTATTATATTTCTTTTCGCAAAATTTTCTATTAACTTTGGTTTCTACTTTTTAGGCTACAGATAATATTGAGATGATGCAAATTGAGCCCCAAGGAGATCGTGTAGGGTTTTGGTCAGAGAGTCTACATTAAACCATGGTAACCTCTTACCATTTCTTCGTTGGTATCATTGCCACATTATAAATAGGCTATCTAGTGAATTTATAGACAGTTGAGAGGTTCTTTTATGTATCTAGTGAATGCTAAAACTAATATTTAATTTTCAGTAAAAACTTTGAGCCATAGTCAATTCACTAGGTTACTAACAGTATAGGTGCTTCATTTGGCTTAGAGGAATATGCAAAACTATGTCGTGGCATCTATGATGACCTTATTTGACATTTTGTTTCCTTTTTTGATTAATTTTATTTTCTTTTGTTTTATTTTTTGTTTTTTGTTTTTGCAGTTGGAGAGTCTTCCTGCTGTGGTTGCAGGAGTATGGTCTGATGAACCTAACCTGCAACTTGGAGAAACTACCCAATTCTAAAATTTTCTTTCAATTGGTATTTACATAAAATCTTATGTATAATTTTTCAATGAACTGCCATTTTATTTATGTCTGTTTTGTCCATCAAGTAGTTGACCATTGGTTTTTTTTTTTTTTTTTACAGAGTGTAGTCCTCCTATAGAGGAAGTTATTGATGCAGCTGCTAGCCCAAGGGATTCTCTCAACCACCTATCAACAAGGTTTCTAGGCACTTGGTTAGTTTTTATACCAATCAGTTTACTAGGCAAGTACCAAATATCAACTCAATTGATTGTACGAAGGAGGAGCTGCTAAGTTAAGATATGATAAGTAATTTTTACAACTTATTTCATAATGAATGAGTCTTAAAGTTGAAATAGTAATTACATATTGTTACCTCCTACCATAATTCCTTTACATCATATTCCAAAATTATAACTCGTTTATCAAAAACCATTAAAATCATCACTCTGAACTAAAATTGGAAACTACCCCCCAAAAATTGTCAAATTTCCATTTTTCTCTTGTAACAGTGATATTCAAGAGAAAAATAGCTACAGGTACCATGGGAGGTTCGCTTATATATAATGAACCCATTGAAGTAGTGATCCTAGGATCCTTAGACCATGTTCAAGTTATTTTTCAATAGGAAGGATGGATGGAATCTGTGCAAAGGTTAAATGGTTAGGATGATAATATAACATTGGAGTTTTCTTTCATTTAGGGAATTTTTTTTTAGTTGTTGGAGTTGTTGTATAAGTGAGAGGAGACTCCAACTAAAGTAACTAAGCTTCCTCATGAAGTGGAGCAGTGGTACTGAAAAAAAAAAATCCAAGCTTGAAATTTTGCAACAAATCCTAGAGCTAGGAAAGAGCTTGGTAACATCACTCATTGGAGATGTTATGGGATTGTGTAATTTTAGCACATTTGTTTCCTTGACCATCTCAGACACTGTCACAATGTAAATATGTCATACTTCCTACTCAAGTCCCTGCAAAATAAGGAAGCCCATGCATAAAAATCAAACATACCAAGATATTTCATCTCTCACCATGGCCTTATCAGGTTACTCATGTTACAAGCTCTAAACAAAGCAAGAAAGCACTGGGAAGAAGTCATTGCAACTCCAATGGTTGCAAATTCACTAAATGAGCCCAATGTTGTGTGACTCCACCCATTTCAATTGTGAAGGAGGAATAATATATTGTCATGAATCCCTTGGCTACAAAGTACCTACTAATTAATATTAAGGAAGAAGAGACAAATTATATTACACCATAGAAGGAAAGTGATATTGACGTAGAGATAATTAGTAGCAAACCAACCACATAGAGAATGAGAGGGCATCAAAATAGGCCCCCCTTTTTTCCAAGAAAGAGGAGGACATGATACATTCCTACCACTACCCAAACCCCTCCTACTCCAAAAAAACAAGTAAGGGCAGAAGAAATCCTAGAACAACAGGAAGACACTACCCCTAATAAAACATAAGAACTAGTAGATTCAATGACCTAGGGTTGGAAGAATTTGGTTTGGTGGCCTTGCTACTCCATAATAACCAGCAAGGAGTGCTCTTAGGGAATATTTTTCCACTTTGATGGATGATAATTACATTATGAGGCCATGGATATATTTTCTTCTAATCTCAAGGACATGACGGTTTCTATTCTTGCAAACACAATTGATTCTACTCTCAAGGACACAATTGTTGCTACTCCTATAGGCACACTGATTGACACTTTTATCATTGACCATGAAGAAGAAAGCGCTACTTCTCCCATGGGCGCACCTAAAACCACTATTGTAGAGACCATTTTCTAAGAAGTGATTGTTTCCATTCCTACAAATCATACAAAGGTAAGGTGATTGCCCTTTTTACCTATGTACACCTCACTTATTAGTAAAAATAAGTTACTTAGAATAAAGGACTAGGAATTGCAATTCAAGACTGATGGAATGAGGAAAAACTTGTATGAATGGAAATCCTTTGATGGTTTGGAATGCATCTTCTTGGATGAAAACGACTAGAGAGGGATTTAGAAGGAGAGAGGACGGAAAGCAATGGGAATAGTGGAAAATTTTCCTATCTAAACTTTGTGACAACTATAAATTTTTCCACATGAAGAAAAAAATATAGTAAACATTCATAAAAGGCTTGAATTCAATTCACATTCACATTGGTTTGTACCCCTTTTCTATCCTAGTAACTTTTTGAGGATTCTGCACATTTGGATGATTAGGTCTAGTAGCTTAGGAATTTATTTTTTGAGGTTCTCTTTGGGTGTTCATGGTGGGTTTACAATTTTCTAATTATTAGGAGTATTTTATAGGAAAGAACATGACCTGATCTAAGGTTTGTGGCTTAGCTCTCATCACTTAAAGCATAAGATATTCTTCAACCCTCAGTGAAAGCTTCTATCTAAGTGGCCTTAGTGACATTATCCTTAATCCTAGATTGGAGTTCCTACCATCTATTATATTGTTCCAATATTGGAATCCTAACTCCCCTGTTTTATATTCATTAGCTAGGTAATGGTGTTCCATTTTTTTGTAGTTAAAGTATTTGAAAAACTATATTGGCAGATGAGGTGTCTAAACTAGTAAATGGAGTTAGGATTTATGTTATTAAACCCATTATGGGCATTAGTGGAGATTCCATTCTATCCACTTGGACCTAGTCAAATTGGATTAGAAGGAAAGAACTTAGCCAACACATCATTCATTAGAAATATTTATCAGAACAACAAACTGATATGCTATTACATGCCTCCTTCGTATGTCAGAATCAACCAGAATCCTATACTTGTAAGCCCAAATACAAACTTACTAATTCAAAAAAAATCAAAGCAAGATCCATTCTATCGATATACTAACTATCCTCCAAGAGGCATGATCACAATTGCCTCGTGTAGTGTTAGGTACACTTGCATAATGAATCACAATGAGAATATTTTAGTGAAGAAATTGAATTGAAGGTTTATTCATAATGACAAAGCTGTGATATCATTAAGGACTTAATCCTTCATGCCAATACTTTAACAATGTATGCTCAATCTGGGCACAAGTTTTCACAACAAGTTCTTAGTTTCATTGTCCACGACATGAACAGTGGAAACCCATTATATTACCATGCAACCCCTGGGAATGATATTTAGTTCTCGGCTTTGTTCTCCGTCCCATCTATTAAATTTGGAGGACCAAATTGGTAGAGATGTCACAGTGTTGCAAACTGGGATCCTTGTGCTCCAATTGTAGTTCATCAATTTGTAATAATATCTCCCTACGAGCTTCATTATGCTCTAGTAAGACATTGTTGGGGAGAAATTTCATGTTCTAGTATAGCTCGATTATACATAGATATTAGTTTTGGCACCCTAAAGTATGGCCGAAATCAATCACCCACTCAACCATAGAGGCCAAGACCTCCTCATCAATTTGCTCATCATGTTCAACACGAAATTCAATATCAACATAGTTGATTTCCTTTTGTATAGGAGCAAGGGTTTGGGAATGATATCACCATGCTTCCTTATGATCTTGAAGTGTGCCTTGAGCTTTCCATTCTACTTGAGAAGAGGACCCTCAACAGGATTTGGCTCTTTGTCGTGGAATTGGAGTTGTCAAGTAGGGGAGTAATAGAGTATAGGTATGCACAAAGGTGAAGACTACAAATGGATATAGCCATATCCAACAGGAAGGAGATTCAATGGTGTAAACACCAGGTAAGGTTGAGCGTAGATGAATTTAAAGTTGGAGAGGAGAAGGTGTAGGGTTGTGGGCACCACCGAAGGAGGTAGGAATAGTACTATAGCTCATAGAGGCTTCCCAATATGCAAGGGGGACCCAAGTATCTGACTGCGTAAGAAAAAGCCTGAGTTCACAACTTAATTTCCCTACTTTGATAATTGCAAATTTTATTTATTTACAATAGACTATAATAGTGGAATAATCCAACTATGCATTAAGGAAATTTTGTAGAAGAAATACTGAATTATCTCTGAGGGCTCTCGGGATGAAGAGTTGGGTGTGCGATGGAGACCATTGGTGCCACCACCTGCGAACCCCTACTTCTTCATGCACTTTTTCCTCACATATTGTATGCCTTTGCCACAAGGAAAGTCTACCCCCAGAATGAGCATGTAAAATTAAGGAACCTGGGAAGGTTATGGACCTTGGGAGGATATTGTGAAACTTAGGGCAATGGGTGGCCAACCCTTTCAACCAAGTTAGAAACAAGAGACCCAGAGGGGAAATAAAAGTATGGATAACACACAAAAACAAACTAGGAGAGTGGAGAGGTGAGAATAGGTTGAAAGCACGGGGAATAGGAGGGAAGGGGAGGGGAAAGGTTGAGCTTGGTAAGAATGGGAAGCTCCTATGGGGATCTGACCAGTCTGAAGTAGACCATGGAATAAAGATATAGTTTATTTGGTTTTTAGGAGAATTTGTGGCCAAACTTAATCCATGGTGGAGGAGGGGGATCGAAAAATACAAAGTTTATCTCTTTCCATACTAACCAAAGGAGGAGCTCAGGAAGGATGATTCAAGCTTTGTTAATGAGTAGGTTGTGGAAGGCTGAGAAACTTCAATTTTTGATGGTTTGTAGAAGATTTGATAAGTTCTTATCAATTTTATGAAATAAATAAAAGACTTAGCCCCATAGATCTACACCAAATAAGAACGAATTGAAAAGGTGATCCATAGTTTCTTCTTTTTGATGGCACAAAAGATAAATAGATGGCCCTTCATAGCCTCTTCTTAATATTTTGTGCTAATTCCGAGCACTTTTCGTAGTTATTTTCGTCTAAAAATGATCAAATTTTGGCCAATGTTTTTGGAATAATATTTTCTTGCATATTCTCTGTGAGGGAAGGTGTTGATGTTGCGTTGCCAAGGTGTAACCCTCCTTAATTATGAATGTTCCTGCTAGTGTATGTCCCTAGAAAAGTTCATCATATTCATCATTGATTAAAATTTTCCATTTGTGAAGAATTTTGTCAGAAGTTTCCCATTCTTTTGTTGTATTTGTAAGTCCCCAATTGTTTTTGTGCTTCTAGGCTCTCTAGGTACACTTGCATAATGAATCGCAATGAGAATATTTCAGTGAAGAAACCAGCTTGAAGGTTTATTGATAATGACAAAGTTGTGATCTCATTAAGGAATTAATCCTTCATGCCAATACTTAAATACTGTATACTCAATCTGGGCATAAGTTTTCACAACAAGTTCTTAGTTTTACCTTCATATATTGCAAATTCCCAGGACTCGAAGGTGGGGTAGAAAAATCTTCAGATGCCTGCAGTTCTTCAAATTTAGTAAAAGTAACAATCACTCTAACAATAGGAACAACTGGAATAGCAACCTTGGCAAATTCTTGCTGACCTTTTTCTTATCTTTCTGATGGAAAAAATGATAAAATTCAAGCTGTGATTGAGGCCGGTGTTTGCCGAAGATTGGTTGAGCTTCTACTGTAAACATAAATACTGAAAATTTGATGAAATTTTTTGAGATTCTACCTATTATTAATGTTGTAGATAGGTGTATTTCATGCAAGGATATTAATGTTATGGTTAAGAATGTGTTCTATTAGTTCCAGATTTATGTTTTGAGATAAAGGTTAGAGATTGATCAGAGCTATTCTTTTGCTAAATGCATTTGAACAATTCAATTCTACATGTTTTGTCTCTATAGTCATCCATCTCCATTTGTTCTTATCCTTGCTCTCTGGACTGTGGGCAATATTGTAACTGGAGACGATGTACAGACTCAGGTATATCCAGTCTCTATTGGCATCTGGTTTGAAACTTGAAATATTGCAAGTCAATCTATGGTGTACACATCTAAGTGGAGATTTAAATAGTATTCTAGAATTTATACAATCACACATAAATTTAAATGTTTTGGTTGCAGATATCTTATGAATCAAGGATGCATTAAGCCTCTATGTGATCTTCTAGTTTGTCCAGATCCAAGAATTGTAACTGTTTGTCTTGAAGGGCTAGATAATATTTTGAAAGTTGGGAAAGAAGAGAAGGTTCTGGGCAACACTGGAGGTGTAAATCTCTATGCACAGTATATTGATGATGTTGAAGGGCTTGAGAAGATTGAGAACCTACAAATTCATGACAATAATGAAATTTATGACAAGGCAGTAAAGATTCTTGAAACTTATTGGCTGGAAGATGATGAAGATTACCAAACAGTAAAATTTTACCTCTCATATTTAACATTTTAAGCGACCTATGATATGCCGCCGATGGAGGGAACACTTCATTTTCCTACAGTCAGAGAGATTTACATAGTCAAGTATTCTTGTGTGCATTGTGTATACTCTATGTCCACATGATATCAAATATATTTTATGTTCAACATGAGTACTTTATTTGACCTTGCCATCAAACTTACAATTATTTACTATTTTTGTGGAAGCTCGGATGGAGTCTAGTTTCCCGAGTTGAAAGAAATTTCAAAATATGAGTGTTATGTTTGTCATCAAGAGAATAATTTCAAGTTTTATTCTAGCACTAATGAAATTTAATTTTGTAATATTTCTCCACCAAGCTATATAGATTCCAATCAATGATATAATATTTCATAAGAGGCAAGTGATATGTTCTGGAAAATGTTGGTTTAAATGTTTTGTTGCTTATCAATATCCTTGGCTGTTGATAATTTGCTTTAAATTTAATTTGAACTTTTATTTAAGCCTTTTCGTTAGGAATATAGAAATGATGAATCAAACACTAGTAGCAAACAAGGTTATCCAAAGATCATGTCCATACCTTTAGATTCAAATGAAGCAAGGGTGAAGGGAAATCCACATATATGAAAAATATACATGTGTGTTGGGTTTCTTCTTGTGTTGCACTTAGCACTACTAATGACCTTTGCAACAATGATATACTCTTCATGCACGTAAATAACTTGCAGCAAGGTTTTGTGTCCTTTATTACCTTAGGCTCATTGCGTGGAGTTGTTTCTTCTATTTTTTGTAGATAAATATTGTAGCTTGAGGCTTAAATTTTCCAATTCTACCTTCAATGCGGCCTTTGATCAATAGTCTCTGTGAGTTATGGTAACTTGTATCATTTATGGGATGAATGTATCACCTTCTTATTGTGTGTTTGATCAGTCTATCCAATTTATTTTGAATGTCTCATGTTGACCCCTTGCAACATGTTACTTACACATTAGTGTATACATTATTGTGCTTATAGTATTTATTTCTATGGGCATTCAACGCAGCTCTTGAATGAGGTCTCAATAATGATTCTTAATTCCACCCTGTTAACACTTGTTTTTTACTTCATGTTATCACCTTTGCAATGCATTCATGTGTTCGTTCCATAATATAACAACCTTCAATTTTTTGTCTTTGTTGATACATAGAGCTGTGTGATTTTATGACAATCTTATTGCATATAAAGTCTCTAGGCAGTTCATATTTTTGGAATCAATGTGATTGTGTGACTTGCGTTCTGAGGATGGTCACATAGTAACATTGTAGCATAGATCACATCTTCTAGTTTCTTCCCTAATACTCTAAAATTATATTTTTCAATTCCTGGGAGACATTGTGACTTGTGGGAGATATTGTGATTGGTGGAAGATATTGTGACTTGTGGAGGTTGCATAGTCACATTCCAATGGAGGTTGCATTTTCTGGTCACTTGTCTAAGACTCTAAAATGTGATTTTTGTGACATGTCATATCAATTCCAGATATAAGCTTATTTAAGTGTGAGGAATTCATTAGTAACCAATTTTTCATATTTTGTGAGGCTTGATTTACATTTTTCCACCTAAATTCTATTTTTTACAGTGCCCCTACTTCATATTGGGTTTTCAAGATATAGTGGGAAAAGCTACAAAGCAATAAACGATTTTTATCTCTATAATCTTGTTGGAATAAAACTATTGAGAGAATTTTATTTTTCAAGGCATTCAAGGGTTATTAACACATGTTTATGACATCTTGTTTCTCTTCCGAATTTAAAAATTTGAGTGCTTTAGATGACTAGAATAAAGGTAGCTGGAGTAGGATGATTTTTCAGGCTTACACAATTTAAAATATATGCTCCAATTTTCAAATTTCGGATTGGCATGCTTCAAACATGAGGCGACAAGGTGGATATGGTGGTTAAAATGTTAATCTGTTCATTACTGCTCAAATGCAACATATTTTTGCCCAGAAAGTACAACATAATCCTGGTTTGCATGCCTTTCCTGGGAGGCCAGATGTTCCACCATTGGATGAAGAGCGACACTATATGTCTTCAAAGGCAGAAGGTCATTGGCACTGGAAAGGATGTTGCAGCAAAAAATGAGATTCATGAATCTATTTAAACCCTCTTTCCTAAACGAGATTGCTTCACTCTAGTATGCCCACTAAAAAATGAGAAATATCTCTAGCAACTTGATCATATTTATATGGAGAAAATGCGGCCAGAATTTCGAGATAGTATGGATGCATTGAAAAAATTTGCTCTTGAAAGAACAAGGCCGAAGCAAGTTGGAGCAACAGTTATGACTATACCTATACTTGTAGGGCTTACACAATCATTTTTGGATGGTATTAATGCAGGATTTGTGCCAAAAATTGCAACTTCTTGGAAAAGTGTGGAGGAAGCTGAGTTTAGGAGAGCTTATGATTCTGCCATTGAAGCATACATGGGGGTATTCAATCAATCAAAACCACCTAAAGAGGTTTATTTGCAAGCAGCCCATGAGTCAGCATTACAAAAGGCTTTAGCTGTTTTTAACATTAGTGCAGTGGGAGCTGGTGCTGCAAGATAGAAGTATGAGAAGATGGTTCAAAGTTCCTTCAAAAAAAAATTAAGGAGTTTAAGCAAAGTGCATTCAGGGAGGCTGAGATTAAATGCACAAGTATTCTTCGAAATATGGACCAATAGGTGTAAGAATGATGTGGCGGTGAAGGAATCTCAAACATCATTAAAAGAGCTACATCACTTCATGAGCATGCTAGCAAGCAAGCACAACTAAGAGAGGATACCCTAAGAGCATAGTTTTCAGCCACCATAACACAAAAGGAGAATGAAGTCAAGGATTCTCTCTCAAGGTTTGAAAATTTTGAGCATCGTCTAGGTGCATTAAACCTATAATTAAAGGGAAAAGAAAATAAACTAAGGGCTCAAGAGTTGGACATTGTCACACTAAAGGACAGGTTCCATACATCGGCGCTTGAAATTCTGAAGCATAGAAATCCAACAGCTCAGGTAAATGAAAGAGTGAAGATATATGTTTTGCAGGTTCCAGTAAATCTTTATCCCATATTATACATGCCACAAATAAATGGTTTCTTGGTAAGATAAAATTCATGGAGGATAAGAAATGGAGTGATCCCGGGGGTTGTATATTCAAACCACTCATCAAACAAATCAACGGTCTCAATTGATTTCGATATCACCCTTCTAAACTTCCTTAAACTGCCAAAGGTGCTCCCATAAATGGTTTATGGTATTGATTAGTAACATATGCATGAAGACAAGACCGATACCCACATACAACTTTCCTTATCATCTAACTTACCATGAGCTCATGTTTGTCTTTTTTCCTTCAACGTGGATACCTTTTTTCCTTCAATGTGGTTGTATTTTTTGTCTTATTTCTCTTAATCTATATTGAAACATTGATGAGAGTTGAGTTGTTTTCCTTTGGAAATAATAATTTCATCTAAATAATTTTGGATTTATTGCTACAAGGGGTGGGATATGTATCTCTTAATATAAAAGTGTGAATCCATTACTAGCGAAACTTTCTAACATAAGAATTAATTCATAGCTAAACACACCTTTATGAATAGTTTTGTATTCTTGAATGTTCCTTTGTAGGATATATTCCATGTTGTGAACAATATTTTCCAAGCACATGGAAAAGAGAAACATGTCAAATGAACATAGAAACATTTGACATTTGACATTTGACATTTGTAGTATACATTGTTGAAGCTATCAATATGCTCTATAAACTAGTTTGAATAAATTTGGTCCTTAAATTTGAAATTTACCAAACCATTTCTCTTCATGTATATTGAAACAATGATGAGATTTGAGTTGTTTTTCTTTGGAAATAATAATTTCATCTAAACACTTTTGGATTTATTTCTACAAGGGGTGGGATATCTATCTCTTAAAATAGAAGTGTGAAATCCATTACTAGTGAAACTTTCTAACATAAGAATTAATTCATAGCTAAACACACCTTTATGAATAGTTTTGTATTATTGAATGTTCTTTGTAGGATCTATTCCATGTTGTGAACAATATTTTCCAAGCACATGGAAAATAGAAACATGTCAAATGAACATAGAAACATTTGACATTTGACATTTGTAGGATACTCTGTTGAAGCTATCAATATGCTCTATAAACTAGTTTGAATAAATTTTCTCCTTAAATTTGAAATTTACCAAACCATTTCTCTTCATCTATATTGAAACTGTTTGTTCTCAACCTAGTCTCCTAAATTGAGTTCATTTAATTGTCAACCAGGGTTGGTAAACTGCTGAAGTGAAGTGCACTGTATGTGCCTAGGTGTTTGTTTATTACTGCGTTGTGTTTAGTGTTTTATGATGTTTTTGGTCTTTTGATGGTTTTATGTTCACAAGGAAAAGAACTAAATGCTGGTGGAAAGAAGCTACTGGTTAAAAACAGAGTGAAGCCTAATTTGTTGATGACAAATGACAAATGCAAATACTGAGATAGAACCAAACCTAAACTATGACTTAGCAAAAATACAAAGCTTGATAATGACTTCAAGAAAATGAATCACAACATGAAATTAACTTGTCCAATCCATTCATTAAGGATATTTTGGAAGAGCTTGAGGAATTGGCAGCTAAGTGTAGAAATTCTCCTAACTAAACAATTAAACAATCCACTCACAATGATACAACATCTCATCCATGATCAAAGGTTTGTTGAGATATATTTGAAAAAGAACATTGGTAACATCATAAGATCTCTACTCTAAAACCAGCTCCTAATTCTATTCTGCAACTTAGTTTAACACCACTAAACCTCACTCAAAAGTTACAGATTTCCTTTAGAATAGTCTTTGAGGAAAGGCTTGTTTGTGAAATGGTAAACAAAGGTTACAAAAGTACTCTAGGCCTTGGACTGTTACTATCTTCTATCCAGATGATTATGAGTCAATTATAGATTTTGAACAAAAGAGGTTTTGTAAATAATGAAGGCCGTGGTGTTTAAGTTTAACAACTAATGTAATTTAATATGCAATGGATGACAACTAAATGTGGAATGTAAATACAATGAGCTAAGCTAGAACTGAACTAAGGTGTCACTAGTCTACAATAAACAGTGCTGAACTAACAAGCCATTATCAAACTTAAAATGAAATAACAGAGCATGAATTGAATGCAATTTGACTCCGGAGTGCCCTAACTAAGTTATCATGCAATTAATCTATGGGATTCTACAGCCTATTTTGTCCATCATGAATGGTATTTTGGAAGAGCTTGTTAGAAAAATCCTGGCTGTACAATTCAATGCAAATGCAAACATGAAAACTAAAAGCAATTATAATTAAAAACTAAGACATCACAACTATTTCCTACCCATTGTTATGATATTTTGGAAGAGCGTTTTAAGAGTAAGATCATCTATGCTACTTAGTGTAAACAACTGAAACCTTCAGTATCACAGTCATGCCTTAGTCATCATAATGATTTTTTGGAAGAGTTTACTAGAATAAGTTCAACTGTCATAATGAACAAAAGGAATTGCAAATAAAATCTATAACACTACATCCATTTCTCATTCATTATCATGATCTTTTGGAAGAGTTTCTTAGAACAAGTATAGCTATAGTGACTAATGAAATTAACTATGAACTCAAACTTCAAAAACGTGAAAACAAACTAAGATACTTATCTAAATTACGAAATTAAAGCCGTTCAGGAGGCAGGGGCCCTCTACCACCAGACGGAATCTAACTCAAAATCAACTCAACACGTTCAAATCAATGCTATCTTCTTCATTAAAGGAAAATAACTTGAAACAAATTATTCTCGGTCTTCAGAAATATAGTAGCCAATCTATGAAATCTAAGCAAAATCTAGAGCTGGTCTCTCGGTTTCCCAAGTACATTTATAACAAATCTTCATAACAGAACTTGCAAAAATACGGGGATCATTGTCTTTCCCTATCAAAATCATACTAGAACTCTAAAGATGGCAGCGTAGAGGGACAAAGGACATTTGGACTGTCCTAGTCCTATTAGGAGTCTGCCTCCTTGAATGAGTTCCCACTTACCAAAACCACGTCCAGAATTCGGTTCATTCTTCATGGTGAGCAACGAACGATGAGGACATGATGTGGAATATACCCATGTGTGGCTTTTCCTGAGAGGACACCTGGAACATGCTTGAACGTGAAGACAACTGCAGAATTGGCAGTTAGCTATGGAATGTCTGCATTCTGTAGCTAGTTTCAGTTCAAAATGCATTACAATGACAAAATCACAAAACTTAGCAAATTAGCCATGTTATTCATTCTAAAAGTAATTTTAACTAATTTCATTGATCATTTGGGCCTGGGATAACAATGGAAAAAGGAAAATGGAGTGAAGTAAGATGAAAGAAAGAACAATCTTGGGGCTCAACATACCCCCACTGCTGACTTCTTTCATGTCCTCATGCAACTTATTCCATAAACTCAGAGACTTCTGCAAGAACATCTAACCCTCTTCTTCTTCTTTGCCTAGAAGTTAAAGATCTTCTGGGCTTCCTGATGACTAGCTTGAACCTTAGATTGGTAACTGTCCTGATTAGTTTCTTGTTCCTCTTTTTCAACTTTTCGTTAGCCTTTTCCACTTTGTCCATTTGTAGAGATAGGGTTGAGTTCATACTGGTTTTTAGTTTGATTTTTTCCCTTAGAATATCATTCTTGGTCCTTAAGTACTTCCAGTTCGTACCTATCTCTTCTTAACACATCTATTTCGGACAGTGGAGGACTAGGGATTCTATCTCTACTTTCTGAAGCTTTCCTTTCCAATGTTTCAACATAGTCATAAACTTCTTGCTGTGCAGGGTCAATTTCTGGGGCTTCTTCATCAAAATCTTCTTCAACATCCTCTTCAATAGATGTTTCCTCATCTTCTATATTTATCACCCCGGTTTGTTTGATCTGTGTTTTCCTTAGTTTCCCCCTGAGTCTATGGCTTCTTCTTGGCTGGGATGATCCCTCTCCTTTTTCTGTGGCAGATTTTCTGATTACCCTCTCTTCCTTAAGTTGTCTCTTAATCTGAGTCAACTTCTCAGAGATTATTTCTTCACTACTTTCCTGTACTGTTTTCTCAATTTCAATTTTAGAGGCCCTATATTTTCTGCTTCTCTTTGTAGGCTGATGTTCAGGTGAAGGCTCTTTTGGTTCCTCAAAGTGATTCCTTACCAAGAAATTATCCCAAGTATCTTTTGTTTTGGCCAAATGGTGTTCAATTAAAATATTAACCAAGCCATGATGGTATAGAGTTGTCTCTAGGAATTGGACTCTCCTTTGAACACTTGAAGCCATCTTTTTTAAACTTTGAAGCAAGAAATAGGGCAAATTTAGCTCTTCCTCTAAGAAATGCATTATCAACCTAATATGGTAAACATAAAAAGTACCATATCTACCTTCACAAGTGATAAATTTTTGTAGAATAAGAAATATGTTTCTCCATTTATTCTTTAATGCAGAGCTTGGAATCCCCTTTTTAAACACAGTGACATCCATACCTGCTGATTTGAGGATTTGCTTCCATGATTCATTATGAAATTCTCTGTTCTTAAACCATCTTTCTCCATTTCTAAGCAATCATGTTGCTTCTGCAATAAAAACCTCTGTGACAGTGAATTTAACATCTCCAACTTCAACCTCGGCTCCTTTGAATGACCTTGCAAATGTTTTAGTAACTTCCTTGTGGAAGCCATTAAATTTCTCAAGAAATTGTAACCATCCTCCTGTTGCAACATTTCTCTGCTTTGAGGGTATCCTTCCAGGTATTTTGTGCCCACTGGTTCAGTTCTTACAATGAGGCCCATAATTTCTTCTTCAATCTTTAGATTGGTACTCTTTCTGCTCACGGAAACAATGACTTCAACCTTCAAACTGATATACCTCTGGTTCACGGTGATAGTGCTTCAATCTTCAAACTGATATATCTCTGCTTCACGGTGATAGTGCTTCAATTTTCAAATTGATATACCTTCTCGCTGATTACCTGTGAATAATGGCTTCAAATTCCAAACTGATATACCTCTGCTCACGGTGATAGAGATACCTCTGTTTTGCGGAATGAAATGATGAAGGGCTGGCTACGGAATCGAGTAATAGGGAGTGGTTACAGAACGAGTTAATGAAGTGAGGTAAAGAAAACAAATCAATGAATGAAAAGACTGCGGAGATTTTTACAACGGCTTCAAAAATCATCATTAAATGATTTGGCTGGGTGACGTGAGAAAATCAATTACTTCAGCATTTTAACCGCTTAAATAATGATCGGGTATAGGATTTGAAATGAAGGATTTTTATCCAAATTTTTTTGGAGGGTATATTTGGTATGATCAATAAAAATAATCAAAACAACTTTTCAAATGATTCATAACTAAAACTATACTAAAGTTTATGTATGATATGCCATTATAATTAAAGCAAAACATGTTTATTTCGAAAGATCCTGAGTGCCTTCTACCATTTAAAGCAGAAGACTTGAAAGCAATGTCCCACCTTCCAGACCCACAGAAGGTGTATAACAAGGAATTTATCAAAGAATTTGCTGATGATAACAAAGTCCAATCCGACCCTATCATAAATTGGAGGAAAAACCCAGAGAAGCACCGAAATGAAGCATCCGGTATGTATTCTGTAGATTCTCTTCTGCCTCCATATTGCTATGCAGCTGCCATGATGTGTAGGTTATTTGGCAATGATAATTCAACTAGGTTTTCTATACAAATGGTCCCATTAATCCTAGCAGCTGTGAATTCCGACATTATGGATTGGGCTGTTATTCTTTCTGATAGAATGGCCAATAGGATCCTTGAGTACAGACAAGAAAAAGATGCTGGAAATTCTACCCCCTTTTTCTTTTGTGCCTATATTCTTGATGCTATTTGTTTCAATTCCGAATTTCCCTTATTTGGATGGAAATGTTGAAGCCTAGAAAATCTCTGCTTCAAACATTGGGGGAAAACCACCCGGTCGGGACCTTAAGACAGCTCCTTTTCCGTTTGGGATGGTGGCTCCGAATGGATTTAAAGGACCAGTTTCCTTATAACTAAGTGGATTGAATTGAATGGGTGAAAATGGGACTAAATTAACAGAAAATAAAACTATCTAATCTAAACTAAATGCTGATAAAGAAATTCTAATTTTAACCCGGGTAATAATATGTGAATACAACTTAGGATTGTTTCAATCTAATAATAACATGAAAATGTATTATTAACTAAATTGAAATGTGCAGAAACGAATAAAGATAACTTTGTTTAATAAATTAAACAGAGTTATATTAGCATATTGCATTCATCATCATATACCATTCATATATGTCTATAAATGATAATATTCCAATTATACTCAGAAATGATAATATAAAAAGGAAATATTATGTAAATAAAATATATAAATGATAGAAAATTCTTCAAATGAATACCATATAACAGAGAAAATCAACAATGAACAGATAAAAATACCTCATTCATCTTGCAGACTGTCAAACGAAATGTGATACTCTGACCTAGTAACTCCGATGTAAAATTAAATCCAAAGGCACAAAAATGCAACACTTCAAAGATAATTTAAGCACCAAAATCACCAGATGTGATCTTTCATATAAATATAATAAGGAATGAAGTACATAAATGTTAGCTCCAAATCCCAAAAATATTACAACTTCCGATCCCTCTCTAAATGCATGAGAGGGATTTAAATAATAAATTACATAACAAAATCCTAATACTACTGCTACAATCTATCAAATTAAAACTGAAATGCTATTTTGAATAAAACTGATTCATTGTTTTTCTCCCTCGCTTGATGAAGCCAAATTGCAAATGTTCGACATATCTCGGAGTCTTGGTGGATGAATCATCTCAGTATGCAACTGTCCAGTATAGGTGGCATCAGAAAATTCTGGAATTAGACAATCGACAGCGTTTGATAGAAGTTTGATAGCTGTCTGTTGATTGTTTGGCTTGATCAAATGAGTCCACATACTATCCCAGGATATCGTTTGAAGTTTGCCGATTTTTTGACTTTTCCTTTCCATTTCTTCTCTCCACCTGTCTTCAGTTTCTTTTATTTTTGGCAAACTGCCAGGAACACAGTCTGAAATGAGATTAATTGAATATAAGCTGTCATTTATGAATTGCATGAGATTATTCATTATATTTCTGGCCCTTGATATTGCTCTATCAGCTTTCATTAATTGATGTTCCCATTCTGTAAACAAGATTTCTTTGTGTTTTTCCTCTATCCTAGGAAGATTTGCTTCTTTTCCCTTTTCTGTATCCTGCCAGTTGAGAAACTCAGAAATCTTTTCATCAGCATCATCTATTTCTTGTCTAAGAGTTATGATAGTTTGGATCAAAGATGAAGTAATCTCACAAAAATGTTCTGCTTGTGACAGTTTTGAGCAAAATTCAATTAACTGCTGAGTCAATAATTTATTAGCCTCAAGGGCTTCCGATTTGAATTCATTTAACTTTGGATAATCTTTAAAATTATCCAAAGTTGCTTGGAATTCCTTTTCTTGAGTCATTTTTGCCTTTTCCTCATTTTGTAACAGACTCTGCAACTTAAAAATTTCTTCATTTAGCTGCTTTTGTTTGCTTAAAAGCTTTTCATCGACCTTCTTCTTTTCTTCAGCCAGCTGCTTCTCCAATTCTTTAGACCTGAATATCTGATCCTGTAGTTGTTGCTGCAATTGGCTGATCAGCTGCTGATTCTCCTTAGCTTTTTCTTCCAGTGAAGCTATGTGAAGATCTTTCTGAGTTATTAGTTGAGAAACTTCTACAACTTTATCAACTGTTGCAACACTATAAGCTCCTGTATACTGTGACAATTTCGTAAGGTCTTCAAATGGATTCATTTCACTGTTCTTATAAACAATATTCATAAACTCCTCTGATGGAGTAGAGAATATGCCCTGTTCTGCTTTTCTTTTCTTTCTTTGTCTCTTGACAACAACCTTATGTTTAGGGCTGTAGAATACATCCAAAGGAGGGATTTCCTCACATTTTAATACAATATGACCTGTAGGATGTTCAGGAATGATTTCAACATCCTGCTCTATTTGTTCCGAACCTTTATCCTGCAATCCAAGCTGTTGAGCAAACTGATCATATTGATTTAATAGCTGAGAAGAAATATCAAGATTAGTGGAAACCGTAATCTCCTTAGTTATTTCTTTTTCTTTCTCTTTATCTCTGCTCTGCTTGGTGCTTTTGTCATCTGATCCATCCTTTTGATTATGCACCTCATCATTGATATTTGTGCATTTGTCTATCATTTGAGCAGTATTCCCTTTTGGGGCATCAGGTTTGTCAATAGTGACCACTTTTTGAGAATGTACAATCGGCTGGTTGACAGCCGATTGTGTAATGATTTTGCTGGTAGATGTTTCTACTAGCTTTTGGCCGGATGTACCTTCTGTCTCTGATTTTTGTATTTGAGTCCTCAGCTGATCCAGAGGTACTCTCAACAATCTCTGGCTTCTAAATAAGAGAAATTTATTTATTTCCTCCTGTTGAAATGTAGACTTGATCAAGTCAAAAATCTGAGGAAAATTATCTAATGAGATAAACAAATCATCGAACATATCTGGTTCATGCTCAAAACGAGCAATTGAAACTGAAGCAGTGACATCAAATGCTATCTTTTTTGGATCATAGTGTCTTCCAGGAATGGTTGCAAATTTACAACCTCTTATCTTGAAGACTTCTTTTTCTGCATGCTTGAAATCATTTAGAGTGAAATGACCACAATTGAGTGGGAATTGAGGCCACATTTTCTTCTTACTGTTATTCAAAGACCTGGATATACCTTCAATTGTCAATTGATAAGAAACTTCTTGAGCGAGAAGTTTGTCTGGAACAAAAAGCGGAAGAACATGCGGCTCCACTATACTACCAAAAACCCTGATGTAAGTAAATTTTTCCTCCCCAAACCAATCTCCGATTGCAGATAGGTCGGCTTTAGCTTTATCAGAAATCCTAGGGGGAAAGCGATTAAAAATGGTTTGGAAAATGGGAATGAGGAAGCCATGACAGATTCTATATACATTAGCTTGGAAATGACTCTTCCAAAGCAATTTATGATAAATATGGATTGGAAGGGGGTTATCGGGAGTCCATTTCCATCCAAATAAGGGAAATTCAGAATTGAAACAAATAACATCAAGAATATAGGCACAAAAGAAAAAGGGGGTAGAATTTCCAGCATCCTTTTCTTGTCTGTACTCAAGGATCCTATTGGCCATTCTATCAGAAAGAATAACAGCCCAATCCATAATGTCGGAATTCACAGCTGCTAGGATTAAGGGGACCATTTGTATAGAAAACCTAGCTGAATTATCATTTCCAAATAACCTACACATCATGGCAGCTGCATAGGAATATGGAGGCAGAAGAGAATCTACAGAATACATACCGGATGCTTCATTTCGGTGCTTCTCTGGGTTTTTCCTCCAATCTTTGATAGGGTCGTATTGGACTTTGTTATTATCAGCAAAATCTTTGATAAATTCCTTGTTATACACCTTCTGTGGGTCTGGAAGGTGGTACATTGCTTTCAAGTCTTCTGCTTTAAACGAGCCGAAAGGCACTCCAGATGCTTAAACAAACGTTCTATTTTGTATCTTTACACTGTCAATAACCCATCGAACTACATCATAGTAAGGCATGATGCTCGCTCTGGCTGCAATTCGATGCAGAAATGAATTTGCAAGTGTTCTTTCATTGATGTCAGAGTCAGAATCCGAGCTATCCTCGTCTGGAACTGATGCCTTCTCCACTGTAACCTTGGGGTCTAATTTTTCCAACAGGTTGTAGACTGTGTCCCATGTCATTTTTCCAAGACCTTGGCATGATGTATCTGTGACTAGCCTTAGCTTTATGGGCTTTTCTTTTGAGACTGTAGGAGTCTCGGCAAACTTCACTGGTAGAACAGTCTTATTTCTTCTCCCTCTTTTGGACATTTCTACGTCTGCTACCGCTTCTCTTTGTCTGTGAATGAAAGAACTTGGTGTTCTTTGGCTCTGCAAGACAATAAACTCTCAGTCGTGCTCAACAAGTCATTCAAACGGAATGATTTATGAATTTATGGTTTTCATTCATTTGTTTCGTATATTGCGTAAATGCTCCTTTTGGGTCACACTTAAGTATTTAAAATCAAATCACAAACCATATTCATTTGATTCGTTATTGAATGCCTTTCGTACCAATAAAGATTTGGCGCTTGTGATATATTAATATATTCAACAAAAATCTTCGTATGCAAAATAGATGAATCGCATCGGAAGTTTTCGAATGGCAAATGAGTATCACAACACGTTTATCCCGATTGATCGATTGCGATTGCAGATCTTTCCGATCTCTGATGGTGGGGTCTACCATATTTTTTAAACAAATGTTCGATTTTCTTTTAAAAGCGCTTATTATCAAATGCACATCGGATCGGGGAATTTCAACTAAGTGTAAAGAGTTTTTTAAAGATTGTCCCGATTGATCGATTGCGATTGACCGCATCGCATCGGAAGCTTTATTTAATTGTTTTAAACTCTTAGCGATTAGAATTTTCCGATTGGACTAATCGCATCGGAAGATTTGAAATGGGCATATGATATTTCTTTTGAGTGTTATCTCCGATTCTCCGATTGCGATTGAGCTTTTAACATTGATTTGTTTTTATGATAAAGCCTTGTATATTAGATCGGACCATAAGTTTTTTGAATATTGAATATGAAATTTCAAAACAATGAATTTTATTCCTAATTGTTTTATTTCTAAAAAGAAAGGGACCCTATTTCTAAATTTTATTTCTAAAATTTAGAAAAAGGGAGGGTTGTTGTATAGTACAACAATTGGCGATTCACTTGAAAGAACCAGTTATCTCTAAAAATAAAATGAATACTATATCTTAAGTAAGTAAAGATTTTTAAAGGTAAATAAAAATTATCCTAAGATAATCAAAAATAAAATCTAACTTGTGAAAAAGAATAAAAATTATTAACAATCTCTTTCTAGTTTCTTGAGAATAAAAACATTTTGAGTTGTCTTAAGCTTTGATTGGTATTAATAATGAAGTAAGTGGATTTCTTCAAGTTTGGTTTTGATAATATACTCTATTGTCATAGGCATTACCTCTGCTGCCCGCAAACGTTCATAGTCTCGACAGGGTTACCTTTTAACCATTAACTGTTCATTGTCCCATTCAACTAAGATTATGACTTTTTAAAAGATAAATTCATAAGATATGTTATCTCATGTTTTTGTCTTTTATTTATTTTTTATTTCTTTTTTTAAGAGCCATTGTTCTGGTTTGGTAGCCAGTTGTTAACAATGCCATTCAATAGTTATAATTAAAACTGAACAAGCTGGCTCGTGATGAGACCCCTTGTCTTATCTTAATAAGCCATTACCCTGTTTTGATAGGCAGTATTGGTAATGTCAGCTTTATTATTTCTTATGAATATGGTAAGTCGGCTCGTGATGAGACCTCTTATCTCTTAAAAATGTTTTCAATAATTTCTTAGAATTATATTCTAAAAAATCACAACCTAAATGAATGGGGTGAACTAGTCTTATCCTTAAGAATCAATGGATGACAATTTTCCGAGTTTTTTGAGTACCAAGACTTGAATAATCTTTACTTTTATAGATAACTTCTCTCTGCTTAATAAACTTGTAATGATTTACATTTTCCTCAAGTTTTTCCAAAAAGATTATGCAAATAATTGGTATAATCTTTCAAAGTTTAACATCTTATTTAAAACTATCAAGGGAATATAATCATTTCTTTTTTAAAAATTCTTATTTACACTAAAATAAATATTTATAATATTTTCCTTAAGAATTTTCTATCAAGTAAACAGTCAATTAGAGACTTATTAACAACCTTTATTTATAAAAACAATAAAAGACTTTGCAAAAAGGAATATGTACAATTTAAGAAGGGGTTACCTCCTTATGAGAAGAATTTCTTCAAGATAAGCCCATTTACAGGAAGAGATTCTCTCTTACCTGTTAGATCTTGGAGAATGAATGTATTTGAGCCTATATTTTCAACGATCTGAAATGGTCCAAGCCACATCTTTTGAAATTTGGTATGTTTACCTTTTTCTTCATGTGCCTTATCCCATTTTAGAACAAGATCACCAATTGACAAATTTTTTGAGCCGGTAGAACTTGCATCAAAAGAAGATTTCACAAGTTGTTGATGTTTTTCATGAACAATTCTAGATTTTTCTCTCTCTTCTTCTAGTTTAAGGATTTGATCATACCTCAATTGAACGGATGAAGAAGGATTTTCTTCAATAAATTGTACCAGGGCTAATGATGGAAGAGTTAAATTTGATGGTATCACAGCTTCTTTTCCATAAACTAAATTAAAAGGTGAAGTTCCGATTGAAGCTTTCTCTGTAATACGATCAACCCATAGTGAAAAGATTAAAGATTTATGCCAATTCTTTTGATTTTGATCGATAGTCCTTTTAATAATCTTGATGAGATTTTTATTAGTGGATTCAGCTAATCCATTACCTTGTGGGTAATAATTTGCTGAATATTTGAGTTTAAAACCTCTTTTAACTGCAAATTCAATTAAAATGTTTCCTGAGAAATAAGATGCATTATCAAAGACAAGAGCTTGAGGTACACCAAACCTGGTTATGATAAATTGATCTATGAAATCAATAATTGCATCAGAATTGGCTACCTTCAAAGGGATTGCCTCTACCCACTTTGTAAAATAATCGGTTGCAGTAAGAATGTACTTGTGCTGCTTGGAAGAATGAGGTACCATCTCACCAATAATGTCAAGTCCCCATTGTTCAAATGGTTGCTCAATATTTACTGGTTGCAAAGGAAAAGCTGGTTTCCTTTGCCTTCCACTTGCAGTTTGGCAGATTCTGCACTTTCTTACATATTCATGTGTATCTTTAAAAAGGGTAGGCCAATAATAGCCAGCACGAATTATTTTGTGAGCTGTGGTATCACCTCCAAAATGACCTCCTGCTAGTCCATCATGCAACTCCTGCAAAACCTTTTCAGCCTCAGTCTTTTCTAGACATCTCAACAAAATTGAATCATAATTTTTTCTAAACAACACATTATCAATGATCTCATATTTAACAGCTTTTAATCTTAAAGCACGTTTTTTCTTATAACTAAGATCAGAAGGAGCATACCCATTTTTTAAGTAATAGATGAGATCAGAATACTGAGACTCAGAACCCGTAACACTTATCTGATTTACTTGAATATCTTGATTTGAATGATCATTCTCTGGTATGTTATGAGCTCCTGCTAATAATCTGCAAAAACCTTGTCCTCTAACAATCTTAGCTGGTTTAATATCAACATCATATTCTTGTAGGGTTGTTACCCAGTTAGCTCGTTTTTCTCCTACTTCTCTCTGAATCAATAATTGCCTCACTGCAGAGAATGGGACAATGATTTTTGTATGAGTTTTTAAGAGAAAAGGTCTAAAATGCTTGATTGATTTGAACACAGCAAAGGCTTGTTTTTCAACATCGGAATAATTCAGTTCAGCTCCTTGCAGATTTGAACTAAAGAATGAAATTGGTGCTTCAATTTTCTGATCATTGAGTTGTGTTAAAACAGCTGCATAAGATGTCTGTGTGGCTAAAGTATACAAAATAAAATCTTTAGAAAAATCCGGAGTACTTAATGCTGGTGCATTAATGATTGCCTGTTTGATTAACTCAAAGGCTTCTTTCTCTTTATGCCCCCATTTAAATACTGAATTCTTCCTGATCATATTTTGCATAGGTAAAACAATTAAAGAAAAATCAGGAATGAATCTTTTTACAAAATTGATCTGTCCAAGAAATGATTGCATGGATTTTTTGTTATGAGGTAAAGAAATATCAGAGATCTCTTTAACTCTGTCTGGATCAATGTATATACCATCTTTTGATACAAAAAATCCTAAAAGTTTTCCTTCACGTAAAGCAAAGAAAGATTTTTTCGGATTTAATGAAATACCAAACCTTCTACATCTTTCAAATATTTGTTTAAGATCATGTAGATGATTGGTTCTGTTTTTAGAGAATACTGTTATATCATCGAGATAAACAACAACTGATTTATTGATCAGACCTTTAAATGCTATGTCCATGGCTCTTTGGAAAGTTGCTCCTGCATTTATTAATCCAAAAGGCATTTTTTGATAAGCACAAGTTCCCCATTTCGTTCTGAAAGTTGTTTTCAATCTGTCATCTGGATGAACTAAGACTTGATTATAGCCTGAGAATCCATCAAGAAAGGACATAATTTCAGAACCAGCTACTTTTTGGAGTATCTGCTCCATGGTTGGCAATGGGAAATTGTCTTTCAAAGATGCCTTGTTTAAATTTCTGAAATCAATACACATTCTTATATCACCATTTTTCTTCCTTACAGGTACCATATTGGAAACCCAATTGGAATGCCTGACAGGAAAAATGATTTTGGCTTTCAAAAGTTTATTAAGTTATGATTTGATTTGATCTTCAAGATTTGGATGAACTTTCCTTAGCTTCTGTTGAACAGGTTTGATATCAGGAAGCATTGGAATTGTGTGCTGAATAATTGAAGTATCATATGTTTTTAAATCATCATAATTCCAAGCGAAGACATTTTTCTACTTGCTCAATAGTTTAATGAAGGCATCTCTTTCCTCTGATGTTAAATTAAGTCCTAAATTAACATTTTGAGGTTTTGAATCAGAACCAAGATTCACTAATTCAAATTTCAAAGTAGAACTTTGAAGCTTGGTATTAGTGACTTTCTTGAATCTGTCTTTAATATCATACAAGTCCTCCAATCTAACAACAGATTTCGGAATGGGATTTTCATTTTTTGAAGAAATTTGTAAGTCATGTTCTTCTTCGTCGATAATTTGATCATCATATGATTTCTCAGAAGTCATGAAGTTCAAGATATCTTGATCATGGTAAAAAACTCTCCAATTTGTAACATTGTCTGGGACAGATGGTCTAAAAAGTAATTCTATTGAAAATCTATCTGGGCTAAAATCTTCAGAAGGTATGAGTCTGGAAGCAACATTGGCTAGCAATTCTGCTGCTGAATTTTGAGACCTAGGGATGGAAAAAATATTGAATGCAGAAAAGTGTGTGGTGAGTTCTTGAACCAGCGATTGATAATGTTTGAGGTGATTTGAAAGACAATGAATTGTATTTCTCACCTGTTTGACAATGATTTCAGAATCGCCGAATACTTTCAAATATTGCACTTTAAGGCCAATTGCTTTATACAAACCTTGGACTAGAGCTTCATACTCAGCTGTATTGTTCGTGCATTCAAATTCTAACCTACAGGACAGCATTGTCTTTTCACCTTGCGAGCTAACCAAGATACACCCTGCTCCTGAACCTTCGTTAGATTTAGAGCCATCAAAATATAAAGACCAAAATAAAGAAGTATTAACAAGATTATTTACAGTTTCCCCAGTATCACTAAAACATCTTGACCTATCAGTTTGTGAATAGTTTTCAATCTGTGATGTTAAACTGTTTACTGAGAAAGGGGATGGTTGGGCAGGGAGATTTCCAAAAAATGAATCTGATGAATAATTTCCCAAGATGTTGTTATTAAATGCAATTGGTTGATTTTCCTGTTCAAAATCTGTTACAGTATGGGTCATGTGTTTCTCTCGATTGATTTTTATTTGATTTGGCTTTCCTCCATAAGGTAACCACATGTGAGACCAATCGGTAGAAATATATCCGTGGAGCTTTTCGGACCAATCTCTACTTAAAATCAACCCATAAAATTCAGGTATATCAGCTATTAAGATATCAATTCGTTGAACTACCCGTGGATCAGCTGCTAACCTGATAGTTACGGAGTTAATCTCTCCTAAAACCTGGACCTTGCTTCTGTCTAACCGTACAATGTGTATGGAAGACTTTTGGGGTTCTATGTTCAGTTTAGAACAAACTGAAGCTGGCATTATATTGGATGATGCCCCTGAGTCAATCAAACAATTGTGTAGGTTTCAGTTGTAGATCTCAAAAGTCAAAAGGAAGGGTGGAGTGTGAGAATTTGATCTATCCCCAATCAGGACTGAATCAGTAGCTTCTATCATACCAGAAGGTGGTTGACCAGAATCATTTGCAGCTTTAGCACTGGGAAGAGGTGAACAGGGAACAGCATTCAATTCCTTGAGAAGCAATTTCTGCTGATGTTTTAATTTGCTAAGTTCAAACATAGTAATGTTTGCCTTAGTTTTCTTCATATCATCAACAATATTGTAATCCATTGAATCGGACACTACTAATGTTTTGGATGTTGGAAGAGTATTTGAAGTTGAAGGTGGGTTTTGGGGAACTGCTGCGGGTGATTTCTTTGTAGGTATTTTTTCTTTTGTTGTAGCAGCACCTGCACTCCGTTTCTTTGAAGTTGTCTGAACAGGTTCGGAAGTACCTTTACTCCTAGTAGAGACAGGTAAAGCTTCTTCATCATTATCTGTATCGGAGTTGGGTAGTATGAAATCCCACATGCCATGACATTCAACAATTTCCTCTTCATTATCAGTTGATGAGGTTGTTTCCTCTTCTTCCTCTTCTTGATCTGATTCTGCATAAGATACGATATTTGGCGGTTTTGATTCGGTTTTCTTATAATTCTTGAAGGGCCTCTTGGTTGAAGTTTCAGCGACTTGTTTCTTAATTTCAATCATTTCATTTGACATAGTCTTGAGAACCTTTTGGAGGCCTTCCATATCATATGGATCTTTTGAGATTTTCTTCTTTGAGTCTTCTTTGAATGAAACTTTTTTGGTTTTTCTTTCCTCAAGAGCTGCTTGCTTTTCTAGAGCATTAATACGTTTTTCCACAGCAAGTGCTTCTTTCATGTTTTCAGCAAGTGTTGGTTTTGCGGCCCTGTCTACAAAAATAGCTATATTGGCGGGTAGGGCAGTAATATACCACTCACTTCTGATTTGTTCACTTGGTTTGGAAGTCGTTGGGATTTTATTCAAAAGTTTATTGAAACGAGCATTAAATTCTTTAATGGGTTCCCTATGCTCTATCCTAAGATTGGAGAGATCATTTATTAGTGTAGCTAAAGATCTATCGTCTCCATACTTAGTGAGAAATTGTTCTTGGCAAATGTCCCAACTGGTAATAGAATCAGAAGGCAGGGAAAAATACCAGGATCCTGCTGATCCTTGCAATGTATAAGGAAAAAGCCTAACAACGACATCTTGCTCAGTCACTCCCTTCAAATTTACTGCTAACATGAAGTTATTGATATGTTCCTCGGCTTGGGTTCCATTTTCTGGATTAAACTTGGGTAGCCATTTTTCAGGAGCATCGGGTAATGCATGTAATGGTGCGGGCATATTGACTGCACCCGGTCTGGTCCATGGATCTGCCATTGTAATACCAGTGGTGGATGATACTGCTGTTGAGATTCCAGATGTCTGGGAAGGAATTGATATTGAGGAGTGAATAGTTTGAGATGTTGAAGTTCTCAATTCCTGATTAACAACGATATGTAATGAGGGAGTGGATGGTTGACTTCGCACTGGGGAAGATGAGATGGAAGATGTGGATGAAAGTGCTTCACTGTCAGAATCTTCAGTGTTTTTCTTTGCCTTTTTCCTTTTAGGTAAAGGAAATTCAGTAGGTTCAATACCGAGCTTTTCACTCTGAAGTCTAGTAAGAGGGTGAGGTAGATTGAATTGCGAAGTCTCACTGCTTTGAGATAGCACAGACTTCTGTGGTGAAATCGAGAAGCTCTGAAGTTTCTGGATGAGAGACTGAACTTCAGGAGATTCAAGACTTAATTGTTCTGAAGTATGGTGGGTTTGAGCAGTGATAGTAGATACCTCTTCTTCTTGCTTGGATGCTGAGGAATCAGCGGGCAATTTGGAAGTACGAGGTGATGTGGAGGGAGAATTACTCTTAGAATGGTTTGTAGATTTGGGTTTGCTTGCCATTCACAGTTGGAGGCCCTCCTTCTAGCGCCAAAAATGTTGAAGCCTAGAAAATATCTGCTTCAAACATTGGGGGAAAACCACCTGGTCGGGACCTTAAGACAGCTCCTTTTCCGTTTGGGATGGTGGCTCCGACTGGATTTAAAGGACCAGTTTCCTTATAACTAAGTGGATTGAATTGAATGGGTGAAAATGGGACTAAATTATCAGAAAATAAAACTATCTAATCTAAACTAAATGCTGATAAAGAAATTCTAATTTTAACCCGGGTGATTATATGTGAATACAACTTAAGATTGTTTCAATCTAATAATAACCATGGAAATGTATTATTAACTAAATTGAAATATGCAGAAACGAATAAAGATAACTCTGTTTAATAAATTAAACAGAGTTATATTAGCATATTGCATTCATCATCATATACCATTCATATATGTATATAAATGATAATATTCCAATTATACTCATAAATGATAATATAAAGAGGAAATATTATGAAAATCAAATATATAAATGATAGCAAATTCTTCAAACGAATACCATATAACATAGACAATTAACAATGAACAGATAAAAATACCTCATTCATATTGCAGACTGTCAAACGAAGTATGATACTCTGATCTAGTAACTCTGATGTAAAATTAACTCCAAAGGCACAAAAATGCAACACTTCAAAGATAATTTGAGCACAAAAATCACCAGATGTGATCTTTCATAGAAATATAATAAGGAAATGAAGTACAGAAATGTTAGCTCCAAATCCTCAAAATATTACAACTTCCGATCCCTCTCTAAATGCATGAGAGGGATTTAAATAATAAAATTACATAACAAAATCCTAAAACTATTGCTACAATCTATCAAATTAAAACTGAAATGCTATTTTGAATAAAACTGATTCATTGTTTTTCTCCTTCGCTTGATGAAGCCAAGTTGCAAATGTTCAACATATCTCGGAGTCTTGGTGGATGACTCATCTCAGTATGCAACTGTCCAGCATAGGTGGCATCAGAAAATTCTGGAATTAGACAATCGATAGCGTTTTATAGAATTTTGATAGCTGTCTGTTGATTGTTTGGCTTGATCACATGAGTCCACATACTATCCCAGGATATAGTTTGAAGTCTGCCGATTTGTTGACTTTTCCTTTCCATTTCTTCTCTCCATCTGTCTTCAGTTTCTTTTATCTTTGGCAAACTGCCAGGAACACAGTCTAAAATGAGATTAATTGAATATAGGCTGTCATTTATGAATTGCGTGAGATTGTTCATTATATTTCTGGCTCTTGATATTGCTCTATCAGATTTCATTAATTGATGTTCCCATTCTGTAAACAGGATTTCTTTGTGTTTTTCCTCTATCCTAGGAAGATTTGCTTCTTTTCCTCTTTTCTGTATCTTGCCAGTTGAGAAACTCAGAAATCTTTTCATCGGCATCATCTATTTCTTGTCTAAGAGTTATGATAGTTTGGATCAAAGATGAAGTAATCTCACAAAAGGGTTCTGCTTGTGACAGTTTTGAGCAAAATTCAATTAACTGTTGAGTCAATAATTTATTAACTTCAAGGGCTTCCGATTTGAATTCATTTAACTTTGGATAATCTTTAAACTTATCCAAAGTTGCTTGTAATTCCTTTTCTTGAGTCATTTTTGCCTTTTCCTCATTTTGTAACAGACTCTGCAACTTAAAAATTTCTTCATTTAGCTGCTTTTGTTTGCTTAAAAGCTTTTCATCGACCTTCTTCTTTTCTTCAGCCAGCTGTTTCTCCAATTCTTTAGGCCTGAATATCTGATCCTGTAGTTGTTGCTGCAATTGGCTGATCAGCTGCTGATTCTCCTTGGCTTTTTCTTCCAGTGAAGCTATGTGAAGATCTTCTCGAGTTATTAGTTGAGTAAAATCACAACTTTATCAACTCGTTGTTAAAGACTATAAGCCCCCGTATACAAAAACAATTTCGTGTTGGTTTCAAATGGATTCATTTCAATCGTTCTTATAAACAATATCATAAACCTCTTCTGATGGAGCAGAGAATATGCCCTGTTTTTGCTCGCTTTTCTTTTCTTTTCTTTGTCTTTTAACAACATCCTTATGTTTAGGGCTGTAAAATACATCCAAAGGAGGGATCTCCTCAACTTTTAATACAATATGCCCTGTAGGATGTTCAGGAATGATTTCAACATCCCGCTCTATTTGTTCTTCATCTTTATCCTGCAATCCAAGCTGTTGAGCAAACTGATCATATTGTTTTAATAGCTGAGGAGAAACATTAAGATTAGTGGAAACCATAATCTCCTTAGTTATTTCTTTTCCTTTTTCTTTATCTATGCTCTGCTTGGTGCTTTTGTCATCTGATCCATCCTTTTTATTATGCACCTCATCATTGATATTTGTGCATTTGTCTGTCATTTGAGCAGTATTCCCCTTTGGGGCATCAGGTTTGTCAATAGTGACCACTTTTTGAGAATGTACAATCGGCTGGTTGACAGCCGATTGTGTAATGATTTTGCTGGTAGATGTTTCTACTAGCGTTTGGCAGGATGTACCTTCTGTCTCTGATTTTTGTATTTGAGTCCTCACCTGTCCAGACTATCTCAACAATCTCTCGGTTTCTAAATAAGAAATTTATTTATTTCCTCCCGTTGAAATGTAGACTTGATTAAGTCAAAAATCTGAGGAAAATTATCTAATGAGATAAACAAATCATCGAACATATCTGGTTCATGCTCAAAACGAGCAATTGAAACTGAAGCAGTGACATCAAATGCTATCTTTTTTGGATCATATTGTCTTCCAGGAATGGTTGCAAACTTACAACCTCTTATCTTGGAGACTTCCTTTTCTGCATGCTTGAAATCATTTAGAGTGAAATGACCACAATTGAGTGGGAATTGAGGCCACATTTTCTTCTTACTGTTGTTCAAAGACCTGGATATACCTTAAATTGTCAATTGATAGGAAACTTCTTGAGCGAGAAGTTTGTCTAGAACAAAAAGCGGAAGAATATGCGGCTCCACTATACTACCAAAAACCCTGATGTAAGTAAATTTTTCCTCCCCAAACCAATCTCCGATTGCAGACAGGTTAGCTTTAGCTTTATCAGAAAACCTAGGAGGAAAGCGATTAAAAATGGTTTGGAAAACAGGGATGAGGAAACCATGAGAGATTCTATATACATTAGCTTGGAAATGAATCTTCCAAAGCAATTTATGATAAATATGGATTGGAAGAGGGTCTTTGGGAGTCCATTTCCATCCAAATAAGGGAAATTCGGAATTGAAACAAATAGCATCAAGAATATAGGCACAAAAGAAAAAGGGGGTAGAATTTCCAGCATCTTTTTCTTGTCTGTACTCAAGGATCCTATTGGCTATTCTATCAGAAAGAATAACAGCCCAATCCATAATGTCGGAATTCACAGCTGCTAGGATTAATGGGACCATTTGTATAGAAAACCTAGCTGAATTATCATTGCCAAATAACCTACACATCATGGCAGCTGCATAGGAATATGGAGGCAGAAGAGAATCTACAGAATACATACCGGATGCTTCATTTCGGTGCTTCTCTGGGTTTTTCCTCCAATTTCTGATAGGGTCGGATTGGACTTTGTTATCATCGGCAAATTCTTTGATAAATTCCTTGTTATACACCTTCTGTGGGTCTGGAAGGTGGTACATTGCTTTCAAGTCTTCTGCTTTAAACGAGCCGAAAGGCACTCCGGATGCTGAAATAAACATTCTATCTTTTATCTTTACACTGTCAATAATCCATCGAACTGCATCATAGTAAGGCATGATGCTTGCTCTGGCTGCAATTCGATGCAGAAATGAATTTGCAAGTTTTCTTTCATTGATGTCAGAATCGGAATCCGAGCTATCCTCGTCTGGAACTGATGCCTTCTCCACTGTGACCTTGGGGTCTAATTTTTCCAACAGGTTGTAGACTGTGTCCCATGTCATTTTCCCAAGACCTTGGCATGATGTATCTGTGACTAGCCTTAGCTTTATGGGCTTTTCTTTTGAGACCGTAGGAGTTTTGGCAAACTTCACTGGTAGAGCAGTCTTGTTTCTTCTCCCTCTCTTTGACATTTCTGCGTCTGCTACCGCTTCCCTTTGTCTGTGAATGAAATAACTTGGTGTTCTTTGGCTCTGCAAGACAATAAACTCTCAGTCGTGATCAACAAGCCACTCAAACAGAATGATTTATGAATTTATGGTTTTCATTTATTTGTTTCGTATATTGCATAAATGCTCCTTTTGGGTCACCCTTAAGTATTTAAAACCAAATCATAAACCATATTCATTTGATTCGTTATTGAATGCCTTCGTACCAATAAATATTTTGCGCTTGTGATATATTAATATATTCAACAAAAATCTTCGTATGCAAAATAGATGAATCGCATCGGAAGTTTTCGAATGGCAAATGAGTATCACAATACGTTTATCCCGATTGATCGATTGCGATTGCAGATCTTTCCGATCTCTGATGGTGGGGTCTACCATATTTTTTAAACAAATGTTCGATTTTCTTTTAAAAGCGCTTATTATCAAATGCACATCGGATCGGGGAATTTCAACTAAGCGTAAAGAGTTTTTTAAAGATTGTCCCGATTGATCGATTGCGATTGACCGCATCGCATCGGAAGCTTTGTTTAATTGTTTTAAACTCTCAGCGATTAGAATTTTCCGATTGGACTAATCGCATCGGAAGATTTGAAATGGGCATATGATATTTCTTTTGAGTGTTATCTCTGATTCTCCGATTGCGATTGAGCTTTTAACTTTGATTTGTTTTTATGATAAAGCCTTGTATATTAGATCGGACCATAAGTTTTTTGAATATTGAATATGAAATTTCAAAACAATGAATTTTATTCCTAATTGTTTTATTTCTAAAAAGAAAGGGACCCTATTTCTAAATTTTATTTCTAAAATTTAGAAAAAGGGAGGGTTGTTGTATAGTACAACACTTCACAAGTGATAAATTTTTGTAGAATAAGAAATATGTTTCTCCATTTATTCTTTAATGCAGAGCTTGGAATTCCCTTTTTAAACACAGTGACATCCATACTTGGTGATTTGAGGATTTTCTTCCATGATTCATTATGAAATTCTCTATTCTTAAACCATCTTTCTCCATGTCTAAGCAATCCTGTTGCTTCTGCAATAAAAACCTCTGTGATAGTGAATTTAACATCTCCAACTTCAACCTCGGCTCCTTTGAATGACCTTGCAAATGTTTTAGTAACTTCTTTGTGGAAGCCATTAAATTTCTCAAGAAATTGCAGCCATCCTGCCTGTTGCAACATTTCTCTGCTTTGAGGGTATCCTTCCAGGTATTTTGTGCCCACTGGTTCAGTTCTTACAATGAGGCCCATAATTTCTTCTTCAATCTTTAGATTGGTACTCTTTCTGCTCACGGAAACAATGACTTCAACCTTCAAACTGATATACCTCTGGTTCACGGTGATAGTGCTTCAATCTTCAAACTGATATATCTCCGCTTCACGGTGATAGTGCTTCAATTTTCAAATTGATATACCTCTGCTTCACGGTAACAATGGCTTCAAATTCCAAACTGATATACCTCTGCTCACGGTGATAGAGATACCTCTGTTTTGCGGAATGAAATGATGAAGGGTTGGCTACGGAATGGAGTAATAGGGAGTGGTTATGGAACGAGTTAATGAAGTGAGGTGAATAAAACAAAGCAATGAATGAAAAGACTGCGGATATTTTTACAACGGCTTCAAAAATCATCACTAAATGATTTGGCTGGGTGACGTGAGAAAATCAATTACTTCAGCATTTTAACCGCTTAAATAATGATCAGGTATAGGATTTGAAATGAAGGATTTTTATCCAAAGTTTTGTGGAGGGTATATTTGGCATGATCAATAAAAATAATCAAAACAACTTTTCAAATGATTCATAACTAAAACTATACTAAAGTTTATGATATGCCATTATAATTAAAACTTTTTACCTTTGCTTTTCATCTGCTTTTTGTGGTCTTCATATACTTTGTTCTCCTCTAGAAACCATTACTTTGTGAGTCTTCATAACCCTTCTTAATTTTGCTTGTCCATGGATATACTGGGTTATCTTGTTGCAATTCAATGTCTGTTGATCAGTGCCTTCAGGATCTGTAGCTGCGGAATGACTGCCTGGCTGTGGAAAGTCTGATTAGCTGCAGAATGTCTGTTCAGCTGCAGAATGTACCTGTAGAGAATTTTAATCATGGAATGGAGTGGTTTGGAATATAAGTAGAATATTATATGGAACGAGTGAAGATAAATGATGAAATATGGTATAATGGGATATGTATGAAGTGAATGATGAAGTGGGATGGATTATAATTTATGAAATGGAGTGGAAGAATATAGGAAATGGCCTGCAATCCATGACATGTGTTATGCATTTGCAGAAAAACATCAAACTTTTAAATTTTTGATATGGAAATGAGGTGGATGAAGTATGGAATGAGATGAATGAAATATGGAATGAATGAATGAAATGGAGTATGGATGGATGAGTAAATGGAATGAAATGAAATGAGATGGATCATAAGTGCAATGGATCTGAACTTATGATTTTGTAACAGCTGCTTGCAAAAAAAAAATGGAAAAGTTAGAGTGTCAGAAAGACTTTGATTTTCACCCTATCTTTTCTGTATAAACATGCCAATCAGTGATTGGTTTTCATGTTTATACTTTTTTTTTTCTTTTCAAGAAATGCTTTCAGAAAATTCAATCAAGTTGATGAAGAAGAAATATTCTTCTTCATTAACTTCACATCACTGTTTTCTTGGAACTTCTTGACAAATTCTTCTCTTGAGAGTGGTTTGTGATACAGCTTCAATCTATGACCATTCACAAGAAAAGTGACCTCTTCTTCATCTATTGTCCTGATTTTTACTGCTCCATTGTCAAAAATTTCAACAATTTCATATGGCCCAAGCCAATGTGTTTGAAATTTACCTTGAAAATCCTTGAATTTTGAATCAAACAAGAGAACCCAGTCACCTTCTTTGAATTTATTCTCTTTGATGTACTTGTCATGCCATCTAGTCCTTTGCTGTTGGAGTAGACTTTTTTTCTGAACTGCATCTTGTCTGATCTCATCCAATTCATTAATCTGCTCCAATCTATGCTTTTGTGCCTCCGTTAAAGCAAGTCATAGCTAAACTGCCATTTTGAAAGTTTGAATTGGAACACTATGGGAAACAAAACTTGCTTTCCATAAACAAGTTCATAAGGAGTATGACCTGTTGTGTTTCTCCATGTAGTTCTATAGGCCCACAAGGCTTCAGGAAGCCTATCTACCCAATATCTTCTATGTAAATGAACAGTCTTTGTTAGGATTCCTTCAATGACCTTATTAGTAGATTCCACTTGACCATTTGCTTGTGGATGATAAGGAGTAGATTTTCTATGCTTGATTTTGTACCTCTCCATCATTTTCTCCACTAGCCTTGATGTAAATTGAGCTCCTTGATCTGTAACAATTTTCCTTGGGACACCAAAACGAGTAAAAATATCCTCAAAAAGAAAAGTAACTACAGATGCTTCATTAGCAAAAAGTAATGGCTTGGCCTCTACCCATTTGGTAACATAGTCAGTGAAAACTAATATATATCTCTTTTGTCTTGATGGAGGACTAATAGGTCCTACAAAATCCAAAGCCCATTTTTCAAAAGGTTCAATATGTACCTGAGGTTGTAATGGCATCTCACATGAAGGAGAAGGTTTCCCTACCCTTTGGCAACTGTCACACCTTTTGACATACTTTTTAGCATCTTTAAACAAGTATGGCCAATAATATCCTAAATTAAGGATCTTATAGGCTGTCCTCTTATCAGCAAAGTGTCCGCCACAAGGTTCATCATGACATGCTTTGAGAATCTCAGGCATCTCATCTTCACGAACACACCTTCTAATGATCAAATCTGGACCTATCTTGTACAACTCATTAGCAACCCATGAATATTTTGCACCGTCATAAATGATTTTTTATCCCTTGCATTCATTATTGAAGGAAATTTTCCTGAAACTAAATAATTAGCAATATCAGCAAACCATGGAGTTTGAGTAGAAATTGCAAAAAGATATTCATCAGGAAATTGATCTTCAACTGGAGTGTCATCTTTGATATTTTGGAGTCTAGATAGGAAATCAGCTACTGTGTTTTTTTTTTCCAGGCCTATCTAGAATGGCAATGTTGAATTCTTGTAAGAGCAATAACCATCTTATGACTCTGCCATTAGTAATTGATTTGTTCATTAAGTATCTAATTGCAGAATGATCAGTGTGAACAAAAGTTTCATAGCCTGTTATATAGTGTCTAAATTTTTTTATGGCATGAAAAACAGCTAAAAACTCTTTTTCAGTTATAGTATAGTTTAACTCCGCAGGAGTCAAATTTTTACTGGTATAGTAGATGGCATAAGGAATCAGGTCTTTCTGTCCCAATACTGCTCCTAGAGCTGTATCAGAGGCATCTATTGAGATATGGAAAGGTAACTTCCAGTTAGGTCCCCTTAATATAGGTGCTTCAGAAATTTTTGTTTTTAGGGTCTCAAAGGCTAACTGGCAATCAGAATTCCATTTGAATTCACAATACTTGGTAATTAATTTGAAGAGTGGAGATGCTATCTTGGTGAAGTTTTCTATAAACCTTCGATAATATCCTGTAAATCCTAGAAAACTCCTAACATCTTTTTGACAACTTGGAATAGATAAGTTAGAGATGACTTCAACTTTTGACTCATCAACTCTAATCCCATCACCTGAAATATGATGCCCTAAAACAATACCTTCAGTAAACATCATGAAACATTTCTCATGACTAAGTGAAAGATTTGCTTCTTGACATCTCTTTAAAACTTTTTCCAAGTTTGCTAAGGCTTCTTCAAATGTGTTCCCATAAACTGTGAAATCATCCATATATACCTCTACACAATCATGTATTAGATCTGAAAAAATTCCTAATACTGCCCTTTGGAATGTTGCAGGTGCATTGCATAATCCAAATGGCAATACTTGGTAAGCATAGGTACCCCAAGGACAAGTAAATGTGGTTTTGTCTTGATCTTCAAGTGCTACTTGGATTTGGTTGTAACCACTAAACCCATCTAGGAATGAGAAGTACTTTTTGCTAGCTAATGTATCTAACACTTGATCTATGAAAAGTAAGGGAAAATGGTCTTTAAGAGTAGCTTTGTTTAATTCCCGGTAGTCAATACATACCCTCCATTTACCATTTTTCTTTGGCACAATTACCAAAGGAGAAACCCACTGACTATCTGAAATGGGATAGATGAAGTTGACATTTAACAATTTTTGCAATTCTTCTTTAACAATCTACCTAAGATTTGGATTCATTCGTCTTTGAGGTTGTCTGATTGGTTTACAATTTTCCTCTATATAGATGTGATGAGTGCAAGTCTTGGGGCTTATCCCTTTCATGTCAGTGTACTCCCATGCATATGCAGAAGAATGTCTCTGTAATACTTTGACTAACTCTTCTTGTTGAGATTTCTCTAGGTTCTTATTTATGTTCAAAGTTTTGCCTGGAAAAATATCACTTGTAGAGCTGCCAAATCCATAGAATGAAGAGACATCTGTCTTGATGACAGAAACTCAATGTTTGATCCTTCTTGAAATGGTTCATGTTTGTATTTTGAAGAGGATTCAAAGTTTTCTAGAGTATTCAGAATTTGCCTATCTTCACTAATTTCTGAAATTGTGAAGAGAGGTTGTAAGTCTTCTTCATCCTCTATCCATTGAGTATCATCTAAATCTGTAATTGTCCTAGCTGGAGGATACAAAGTGAATTTCTTAGTTGAACTACCATCAGAGATATACATATCACCGGACCTACAACTAATAAAAGAATCAGCTGTAGCCAACCAAGGTCTTCCTAATATAACAGGATGGCCTCCTAGATTGTTCTTAGGAGTTAGGATCATAAAATCCACAGGGTACTCCCAAGAATCTAGAGACATTGGAATATCTTCTATTACCCCATCAGGTTTGATCACAGATCTGTCTGCTAATTGTAATAATGTGGGTGTAAAGAGAATTTTAGGAAGCTTCAGTTTATCCATGATTTGTCTACTCATAATATTGATTGCTGCTCCTAAATCAATGAGTGTGTTTTGGATTTCAATTCCATTGATGTGAATTTTAACAACTGGATTTCCTGGGTTTAAGACATTTACTTTGAACAGCAATCTACCCATCATAATGTCTGCTATTTGTCCTACCAGTTGAATTTTCTTGGTTTCTCTTATTCTTTTTCTTGTTGTCTTCATACTCAACTCCTTTATTGTTTTGGCTAAAATTGGGATTTCCTTGATGGCTTGCAATAATGGAATTTTAATGCAAATATTTCTCAGCTCATCTAAGAAATCATAATTAGGCACCATGATTTGTTTTTCTACACCTCTATCAATTTGTAATCTTTCTAGAAAGGGAGGTATAGAAGTAGATGTGGATGGTTGCTCTAATACAGGAGTTGAAATTATTGGATCTTTTTGCTTTAATTTTTCAGTGTTTGGGTCTTGAAAAGATGTATCTTCTTCAAGACTTTTATTCACCCGTAGAGAATCTTCCTCAGAATTATCTTGTTCTTGTATAATCACAGAAGGTTTCCTCTTTTCAAGTATTCTTCCAGACCTAAGTTGACAATCACTAAGGTCTAAAGGAGTAATTAAATAAGTTCGAAACTGTTGGCCTTCTATCATATATGTATTCTGAGTATTTTTATTATTGGGGTTTGGTATGGGTTGAGCAGGCAACTGATATGATTTTTGAGGAAATGGTAATGGAAGTGGTTGATTTTGATGTGGTAGGTTCTGATGATGTTGTTGAGGATTTTGTTGAGGATTTTGAGGATAAAAATGTGGGTATGGTGGATAGGATGGTGGATACTGATAGTAATGAGAGTATCTTCCATAGGGATTTTGTGCTCCTTGTGCCCAAGCTTGAGATTGATTTTGAAATTGAGGCCAAGGTTGCTACCAAGAATTCCAAGGTGGAGGTTGGTTATACATTTGATCATGGAATCCTTGTGTTTGAGGTCCTTGCCAAGGCCTTCTAGAGACAAAATTGAGAGATTCTGTGGAATTTGTAGGAGTTTCCTCTTGAAAGACATCTTTGAGACCAGGAAGGGAAGGACAATTCTTGGTCTCATGTTTTTCAGAACAAATGACACAGGTCTCTACAACTTTTACATCCAAAGGGCACTCTCTCAAGGCATGCTTCTTCCTACATTTGGGACAAAAGATTGCTAAGGCATCAGATTCAGCTTTTTTCTTGTTTTGTATCTTAAGGGTGTCTATTTGTTCACTAAGACTCCCTAAGATGTCAGATTTGAAATCATCAAGCATATGTCCTATTTCTGACCTACTTACTGTCCCAGAAGCAGACTTACTTGCCCTTGCAAGAGCAGGATCTCTTGGACCTTTTATAGTTTTAGATTTTCCTCTTGAAAGGTTGATACATAACTCAGATATTTCAAGTAATGTGAGTTGTGATATATCCCTTTTTCCCATCATGTTAAGGATATCCAACCATTCATCCCTAATTGTTTTCAACAAAAGAGCTTTTAAGGTGTCTTGATCTAAGTTTTCCATTTTTTCTCTTTTCATGTTGTAATGAAATCTCTCCAACAAATCTTCCAAGTTTTCATCTTATTTTTGTAACATCTTAAACACTTCTTCCTTATGATTTACCGACATACAATAATCCAAATACCTCTCTAGAAATGCTTGTTTCATGTCTTCCCATGTCCTAATAGAACTGTTGATCAAACTCATAAACCACTTCAATGCTGCTCCTTTCAATGTTGAAGGAAATAGTTTAAGTTTTTGAGCATCTTGTAAGTAGTCATAAGTTCTACACAGGGCTTCAAATTCAAATAGGAAGGTTTCAGGATCTTCAGTTTTAAGCCCATAGAAGTTTGGAAGGATAGAGGGTGAAATATTTTTCATGGTTGTATTGGTTTCTTCATCTACTATAGGAAACCCAAAAGAGCTTCCTATTTCTCTTCTACCTCTTCCTCTACGTCCTTATCCTTCTATACCTATACCTCCTTCTCCTCTACCTCTACCTCTACCCCCTCCAAATAATGTGTGTTCTCCATTAAAGACTCCTCCTCCTCCTTCTGCCATGGTTGATTCTCCTGTGGAAGTGGAAAAATTTGTGTTCTTAACAGGAGTCTTTGGATATTCTTCTAAGGCAAGTTTAGTGGATGAAGTGGAAGGTTTCTCTAATGGAATATATGATCTTAGGTCTTCTAGAAGTCTAGGATCAACAAAGGATGGAATGTGGGTCTGAGATGAAGGTGTACTAGCTCTCGGTCTAGGTGAAACAAGTGGTGCTCTAGAAATCAAACTTCTGCTTCTGCTGCTTATGAATCTACCCCTTGAGTCTCTCTCTCTACGCATATAATTGTTTTTGGGAGTTAAGAAACAAAGGTTACCTAGTTTTCACTTCCCCGACAACGGCGCCAAAATGTTTGGTCTCAACCTAGTCTCCTAAATTGAGTTCATTTAATTGTCAACCAGGGTTGGTAAACTGCTGAAGTGAAGTGCACTGTATGTGCCTAGGTGTTTGTTTCTTACTGTGTTGTGTTTAGTGTTTTATGATGTTTTTGGTCTTTTGATGGTTTTATGTTCACAAGGAAAAGAACTAAATGCTGGTGGAAAGAAGCTACTGGTTAAAAACAAAGTGAAGCCTAATTTGTTGATGACAAATGACAAATGCAAATACTGAGATAGAACCAAACCTAAACTATGACTTTGCAAAAATACAAAGCTTGATAATGACTTCAAGAAAATGAATCACAACATGAACTTAACTTTTCCAATCCATTCATTAAGGATATTTTGGAAGAGCTTGAGGAATGGACAGCTAAGTGTAGAAATTCTCCTAACTAAACAATTAAACAATCCACTCACAATGATACAACATCTCATCCATGATCAAAGGTTTGTTGAGATATATTTGGAAAAGAACATTGGTAACATCATAAGATCTCTACTCTAAAACCAGCTCCTAATTCTATTCTGCAACTTAGTTTAACACCACTAAACCTCACTCAAAAGTTACAGATTTCCTTTAGAATAGTATTTGAGGAAAGGCTTGTTTGTGAAATGGTAAACAAAGGTTACAAAAGTACTCTAGGCCTTGGACTGTTACTATCTTCTGTCCAGATGATTATGAGTCAATTATAGATTTGGAACAAAAGAGGTTTTGTAAATAATGAAGGCCGTGGTGTTTAAGTTTAACAACTAATGTAATTTAATATGCAATGGATGACAACTAAATGTGGAATGTAAATACAATGAGCTAAGCTAGAACTGAACTAAGGTGTCACTAGTCTACAACAAACAGTGCTGAACTAACAAGCCATTATCAAACTTAAAACGAAATAACAGAGGATGAATTGAATGCAATTTGACTCCGGAGTACCCTAACTAAGTTATCATGCAATTAATCTATGGAATTCTATAGCCTAATTTGTCCATCATGAATTGTATTTTGGAAGAGCTTCTTAGAACAATCTTGGTTGTACAATTCAATGCAAATGCAAACATGAAAACTGAAAGCAATTACAATTAAAAACTAAGACATCACATATATTTCCTACCCATTGTTATGATATTTTGGAAGAGCGTTTTAAGAGTAATATCAGCTATGCTACTCAGTGTAAACAAGCAAATGAAACCTTCAGTATCACAGTCATGCCTTAGCCATCATAATGATTTTTTGGAAGAGTTTGCTTAGAATAAGTTCAACTGTGATAATGAACAAAAGAAATTGCAATTAAAACCTATAACACTACAACCATTTCTCATTCATTATCATGATCTTTTGGAAGAGTTTCTTAGAACAAGTATAGCTATAGTGACTAATGAAATTAACTATGAACTCAAACTTCAAAAACGTGAAAACAAACTAAGATACTTATCTAAATTACGAAAGTAAAGCCATTCAGGAGGCAGGGGCCCTCTACCACCAGACGGAATCTAACTCAAAATCAACTCAACACGTTCAAATCAATGCTGTATTCTTCATTAAAGGAAAATAACTTGAAACAGAGTATTCTCGGTCTTCAGAAATATAGCAGCCAATCTATGAAATCTAAGCAAAATCTAGAGCTGGTCTCTCGGTTTCCTAAGTACATTTATAACAAATCTTCATAACAGAACTTGCAACAATACGGGGATCATTGTCTTTTCCTATCAAAATCGTACTAGAACTCTAAAGTGGCAGCGTAGAGGGACAAAGGACATCTGGACTGTCCTAGTCCTATTAGGAGTCTGCCTCCTTGAATGAGTTCCCACGTACCAAAACCATGTCCAGAATTCGGTTCATTCTTCATGGTGAGCAACGAATGATGAGGACATGATGTGGAATATACCCATGTGTGGCTTTTCCTGAGAGGACACCTGGAACATGCTTGAACGTGAAGACAACTGCAGAATTGGCGGTTAGCTACGGAATGTCTGCATTCTGTAGCTAGTTTCAGTTCAAAATGCATTGCAATGACAAAATCACAAAACTTAGCAAGTTAGCCATGTTACTCATTCTAAAAGTAATTTTAACTAATTTCATTGATCATCTGGGCCTGGGATAACAATGGAAAAAATAAAATGGAGTGAAGTAAGATGAAAGAAAGAACAATCTTGGGGCTCAATAGAAACATTGATGAGATTTGAGTTGTTTTCCTTTGGAAATAATAATTTCATCTAAACACTTTTGGATTTATTGCTACAAGGGGTGGGATATCTATCTCTTAATATAAAAGTGTGAAATCCATTACTAGCAAAACTTTCTAACATAAGAATTAATTCAAAGCTAAACACACCTTTATGAATAGTTTTGTATTCTTGAATGTTCCTTTGTAGGATCTATTCCATGTTGTGAACAATATTTTCCAAGCACATGGAAAATAAAAACATGTCAAATGAACATAGAAGCATTTGACAATTGACATTTGTAGGAGACTTTGTTGAAGCTATCAATATGCTCTACAAACTAGTTTGAATAAATTTTCTCCTTAAATTTGAAATTTACCAAACCATTTCTCTTCATCTATATTGAAACATTGATGAGGGTTGAGTTGTTTTCCTTTGGAAATAATAATTTCATCTAAACACTTTTGGATTTATTGCTACAAGGGGTGGGATATCTATCTCTTAATACAAAAGTGTGAAATCCATTACTAGCGAAAATTTCTAACATAAGAATTAATTCATGGCTAAAAACACCTTTATGAATAATTTTGTATTCTTTAAAGTTCCTTTGTAGGATCTATTCCATGTTGTGAACAATATTTTCCAAGCACATGGAAAATAGAAACATGTCAAATGAACATAGAAACATTTGACATTTGAAAATGATTTTGAAGGTTTAAAACATTTAACATGTTTCTATGATTGAAAGAGAGGAATATTGAGAGTTAGAGGTAAACAACATAATCCACCACTACTCAAAAAAGAAGAAAATAAGGATGATAAAATTATTTCCAATGGAAATTTCCATACCAAAAATGTCAACGAATTAGACAATCCAAATAATATTAAGAGAAAAGTTGAAATTTACCATGGGCAAGTGTTAATTTTCTGGTTAACATGTTCTTTCTGAGGTCAATTACTTCAATGATCCACATCAACCCAAGTTCAATTTCATTTATTCATTAAAAATCACATAATCCATAAACATTCAAAAACATATTTTCCTTACTACAAGGAGATGGAAAATAAAAGTAGGAGACCTCCATCATGAGAAGAGACAATAATGAAGAGATTAGCCACATCAATTATGAACTAATCTAAACTAATGAGGAGATGCAAATATGATGACATTTGATATCAAAACTAAACTAACAATACAATAATATATATGTAATTAAATATTCATTCATCACCATCATATCCATGCAAAAAAAGGGGCGAGTTAAGATTATCTAGGAGTAAACATCATGGACACATTAAATCACCATATCATGGACACATTAAATCACCATAACTTAATTATCTAGCAAAGCACCCTTATCCAGTAGATCATAATATATTGTTCGTACCAACACAATCTAACCATCCACATGTCCATTTATTTGAAAGAAATACACAATATAGTCTTAAAATATATAAAGTCCAAGGCATTGTAGCAATTATATGTTCTAACCCTAGAGTCAAAGTTCATTTTTCATCTTGAACAACGTGTTCCACTCATATGAAATGTGCTAGTGGTAAATTTTACAGAAAGGCATCATGATCATCTATCGATAACCTCCATTGTCGCTGTTTTTTTCTACTCTTCACTTGCTTCAACTACAACCAAGTTGCTATGACCAAGTGACTCTATTGGGAATAAATAACCTCTGGTTGGTAATCTTGAAAAATAATATGATCTTTACATTTCTTTACTTCTTCAAAGAAATATCCCATTAACACCATTGAACCGAATGGGTATGTATAATTTGATGGATCATTATACTCTTGCAACAGCATGGATTTAGACATAGTGCATCATAATAAATAATAATGCACTTTTTCTTGATTATTTTCTGGTGAAATGACAACGAAGACATCACCTTCTCTAACCATATCAGAAACATGATCATACTCATTGTCAATCACAACCATTTCATTGTTAGTCACGTTTCCAAATGGGGGAAATGGTGTCAATTCTTCATGTTTCCATGGTTTAACAAATTTCTTAATTTGGTTTTCACAATCATCGACATAATCTATCTGATCAATACATGCAGAACAAAAGCAAGAGCACTTTCGTTTATCAATGAAATGTATATTTGTCATGTTCTTACTCCTAATTGAGTGTAAAATTCTTGTTTGATGGATTGCAAGGAAATTAAATGGCAACGATATATCAACATCACCCATTGCAATATTCCAAAAGTACCTGCTTGAAAAAAACACACACATGTATGAGTCAAATTTTAAACAATATTTAATATTTTTTTGATAACAAAATACACACACATGTATACAAATATATCTCTAGACATGTATAATATATTTTTAGTTAAATGTGTATGCTTACTTGTGCACATCAACTATCCTTGGGTTCGATACATGACTTAAATTGTCTTTGCACCAATTAAAAACATCTAAAGAATTTGCAAGTCGGGAAGCTGAGTGATTCAATTGATGCCTCCTAAGTGCATGTTCTATGCATGCCCTAGCACCATTGTTCTCTCCTTTTCCATGCCCTGTCTAAAAGAAATTCCATGTATGTCAAGTGTTGGTTCTCTTATGAAGACAAGACAACCAAAAGAACGATCTTGCTGATTTAAATTTACCAGCACAACCATCTGACCATACCCAAAGTTCTTTAAAAGTGACCCTTCGTTTCAACAATTAATTATAAATAACATTAAAATAATGTTGAACAAAACATGTATCATGTGTTTAATCATCACTGATATAGAGATGGTACTCCTAAATCACCTCACGATTATTTTCATCGCTATTAAAACCATCGATATCAAGCTCTGCATGTCTATATAAAATATGCAAAAATATAGATAGTTGGTATGAATGATATTACTCACTTTGTATCTCCTTTTGTAGACTGAACATGCAATTCTCAGTGAAATCAACCACTGATAATATTGTTCCTTTTGGGAACACGTCACGTGATTTCTTGAACTGTAAATCCTGCCATCGTGCTATATGACAATGATTAATATATTTGTATATTTTCATCCTGAACTTCTCCATAAAATATGTCACTGAAATGTCATCGCCAAATAAAGTGATATTTTTTGATGTTGTGCTTGAATCTGCAATAGGACTGTAAGTAACATTTTCATATCACTTCCATTTCAGACTGAGATTTGACAGTCTGGGATCATTAGGATCAATGGGATAATTTGCATCATAGAGTTCCAAATGAGAAAATTCTGGGACTTTTCTTCCACCAACACATTATTTTTTATAAAATAATTTATTATTCTCTCGTGCACATAATAACTTCGATAAAAATTCACGAACACTTGAAGGAGGGGGGTCATTTGACCAATATTTTATGCCAAAATTTACAAATGTCTCATAAAATAATGGGAATTATAGATGGTATCGACAACAACATGTGTCTCGAACAATGATAGGCCTGAAATACCATGGTTTAATCTTCACAAATGTGCTAATGGAAACCTTCACATCAGTATTACTCTCCATAAAGTTCTGGAATAATTCTATTTGACTGACCTGTGTTACTTGGCATGAGATTCATAAACTCCCTTAGATATACGGCGTTGCACACCATCCTTTTCTTTTAGTGACACATGAGAATTCAAATCCCAAAACTCTTTTACGCTATCCCTCACACCATTAGGAAGTATATGATGATATGGATTCCTGCAGATATTAGCCCAACATTCAAGTTCATCATTCTCATCTAATTGAATTCTAAATTTTTTATGCCTCCATAAACGTTTTCTTGATGTTTTAATTTTTTTTTGAAGTTGCTGACATCAACTGACTTGATGAAGTTTGTTTCACGAGTACACTTGTTTTTTTTTTTGATAGAAACGATTATGGAGTATTTATATTCATCTTGGCCTAAATGCCGAAAATCTGATTACATTGAGGATGTCTAAATCCTGTTGCATCTCACTACTAAGAATGAGAATGTAGCTAGAGCTTGCAGACTTCTTCCATGATAAGAAATCTATAAATTTGATTTCAGAGATTTTCCCCAACTTGAAGATACAAACAAATTTATTTAAGAGAAAGCAGTAAAACATGACAGCAATCAGATTATGGGATGGGTTCCCATGATTCTTCTTCGTCTTTCATTTTGACCCCGGCAGAGAGGAGGGCAGCTTTGTTGGCTTCAGTGTCTGCCTCTTTATTATGAGTTCTCAGCACATGGCAGTAATTCAACTTCTGAAAAGCGTTTTCCAATCCCTTAATTCTGGATATCAGCCTTGCTAGTTTGAGATCCAAGGCTGGGGAGTTGGAAACCATTGCGTTTATAATGATCTGGGAATCACCTATGACATTAGCTTCTCTTATATTTAAATCTTTGAGGATCTTGAGGCCTTGAAAGAGGGCCAAAGCCTCAGCTTGAATGCTGGATGAAAGTCCAAGCCCCCAAGAAAAGGTATGAATTTTTTCCCCACTTGGACTTACAACAACACCTCCTACACCAGCTTTTCCCGGATTGCCCTTTGCTGCCCCATCAAAAAAGAGAGAGTGCCTTGAGTGCGATTTGAGCCAGTCTTGAAAGTTAGGTTCAGATTTCCTTATTTGCCAGTCTTTGAGAGGAGGGACGTTTCTAACTGCTGATTGAAATTGCAAATTAAGGGATGATCCCCAAGCAATGTCCTGTTGGCTAAGATTGGAATCATATTTTATATCAGTCAAGCACTCCTTTAAATGAAATTTTATCTTGATTTCTAAGACCTTGTGATTTTGTTTAATATTTCTGAAAATTCTTCTGTTTCGTTCTAGCCAGATCTGCCAACAAATAACCTTTGGAAGGACAACCCATGCAGTTTCACGAGTACACTTGTTAAAAGTGCTCTACGAGCATTATTTTCAACTTGAGATCACATTTTGGCTAGTGTGACAAGCGCCTACATCACATTTTTTGATACCATTTCATTTGCTAAAACCTCTTTCTCACTTTTACTACCCAACAATTCCACAACATTTCTGAGAGATTTGTGCTTTAAAAATCTACATAACATCTCAGCTTGTGTTATGATAGATTTACCTTCAAAAATATGTTTCAACCCCCAATTTATTTTATCTCGAACTGTCCTTTCAGGCATTGGTGGTCCTAATTCTTCAATTTTAGTTAGATCCATATTATCTAGAAATTTGTAGTTGTATACAATGTTATTCAAACTTCTAATTAATTGCAGTGAAATATGAGGTGTAGTAGTATGTTCTTGTGGTTCTGATGTTTTCCCTGCATAAAAAACAATATTAAATTCTAATTTGAAATTGACATATACATATTTTTAATTTTAAAACTATATTGAACTACAATGTTTTTAATAAAAAATACAAAATTCAAATTGAAGAAACTATCAACTCACCAGTGAGATCGATATCAATATTCTCTTGGACATTTGTGTTTTCAATATTCTCGTTGACAAGTTCCTCGACATTATCTTCGACATTTGTGTTTTCAATATTCTTGTTTACAAGTTCCTCATCATTTATCATTTCCTCATCATTGTCATGCACCTCTACATCTCTTTCATGATGCTCTACCTCCACATTTATTTCATGGCTTAATATTTCCCTTTCCTCTAACCTCTTTTTTTGTAATCTCTCATTCTTTTCCACTGAATCAGCTCTTTTTCGATCGTGCCTTGATAGGAAATTCCTTTGGTTTTCCATGTTCACAAAATTGGAAACCTAAAATCCAATTCTATTTGGACCAAAACCCAAAAAAACATAAAGAATTCATAATAAGTACTTCATGCTTTCAATTAGAGAGAAAATTAAATAAATAATTAAATTCATAAAGACATTTTGCAAAAATACTTCATGCCTTCATGCACCTAAAAAAACTTCAAAAAAAATTTCGGCAAATTTTTTTTTTCACCTAGAAAAACTTCCAAAAAAATTTCGCCAAAAAAATTTCGCACCCAAAAAAACTTAAAATAAAAAATTCGCTAAAAATAATTTTGCACCTAGAAAATATTTGCACCTTGGCATAAAAAAAATTCGGACCCTCGCACCTTTTCACTTTTCAGACCCTCGCACCTTCGCACTTTCGCTGGTTTAGAATGGTGTGTGGAATTAATCTTTCGAACGAGAGTATTTATATAGAACTCTCGCCCAAAACATTGAGACGATACGATGAATCTTCATAAGATTCTGTCGGATGAAAATCAAATGTTTCGATTAAAGTTTAATAAAATCTCGTCCAAGAGTCTGCCTTGGGTAAACTCTCGGGCTCAAACTCTCGGCCGAGAGTTTGTACAACTTTCGGATGAGAGCTTAAACGCACGGCTAAATTTAACTTGTGGTGGTTTAAACTCTCGGTCGAGAGTTTAAAATGTCTCGGTCGAGAGTTTGATAAATTTATTGCCCGAGAAATTATCTCGGCTGAGAGTTTAATAAATTTCTCGCCAGAGAAATTATCTCGGCCGAGAGTTTCTGGTCAATGAAAAACCCAGAAAATTTTGCAGTTTTCAGGAACTTGCAACTTTGGAGGGGCGAAACACCTACAAAAACAAAATGTTATCTTTCGGACCTGGTATCATTAGATTCATTTGTGAATCTAGTTTCTAATGATGTAAGATTTGTGGAGTTTCATTAAAATTTTCAATTTGTTATTAATTTTATACTAAATTGTGTCAGTGTGGAATTTCATTGTTTTGAAAATTGCAGTGAATGAAAATTAAATAACTTTAAAATGGAAACACCAAAAAAAATCAGAAAAATCATATTGCACTTCCTCTCCCTGTCTTCTTCAAAAGGCTTTTCTCATTTTTCTTATTGAAGATCACATTGAAAAGAAAATCTAGGGCTCATAAAATGTACTGAAACATCACCGTTTGTTTGTCTTTGTCCATCTCAAAAAATAATAAAAAATAGTGATTTAATCTGAAAATTACCGAAAAATAGTCATTTCACTAGTGAAATCTATGTGGATTATGATGATATGGTTTATTTCCAAAAAATGAATAACCTTCCCTAAAAAAAGTTAGGTTTCAAAAAGTGACTATTTATGTTTGCATGAAAATTTCAAGTATATGCAGTTAGTAAACAACAAATTTAACCCTCTATATGTCAATATTTAAAAAAAAAAAAAAATATGAGTATGGAGGTAAGACAATTCTCTACAAATCATGTTTTTATGCCAAAGCGTAATTTGCATTGAAAATATGAGTTTAGTGGAGTTGAAGTTGAAAAAACATAGAAACTTACAATTTTCAATGTCAAAAAAGGGCAAAACGTGTTTCCAAACTTCATGTTTTCACCCCTAAAGTGAAAATCCTCATGGTAATAAAGAAAAATAAGCAGTAAGGATGGAGCTCACACCCATAGACCCTATTTTTTATGTAATATTAAAAAAAGGTACTAATCCCCTACCCTGGTGTCCTTGCTAAGCTTAAGAATCTCCTTTTGTTGGGGGATAATTATTGGGGGGGGGAACAACATGGATAGTCTTATATGCAATGGCCATATGGGAGGATATAAACTAAGAATATCCATCAACTTTTGGTCTCTTCCTAACAAAAATATCTGAGTCAAACAAAGATTACCTCAGTTTGTTGGAGGCTACCAAACTGAGTCCCAGACACATTAACTCATCCACATGAGTATATAAAAAAATAACAATAATGAATAACATATGAAGTAGGAGGTGGTAGGAAAACGGCACAACTAGAATATTATGGCCCCGGATAGGTAAGAAGGATTGTAAAATAAATGACCAGGCTGCATCATTTACCTCGAGAAATCTAGAATTACTTTAGTAGATATATTAGCATGGTCATCCCCCAAAAGATGGGAAATTAGAGACATAACGGGCTCAATGGGCTCTGTAAAGAGAGTTATGGGGAAACTGTCAGCAATAGGAAAAGACTGTAGGCTAGGGGCCAAGACCATTTGTAGGAAGGATTGTTGTTCATTAGCTGCAAGGGTGGATTAATGATAAACCATTGTGGTTTATTTAAAATGCTAGGGTGATCCAGGTGGATATTAGTGGCCACCCGCCTATTCCACTTGGAACCCCACCATTGTTTCTTTCAATTTTTTAGTTTCCTTAATTGTAGCACAATTTACTATTTTTGGTAGCTTTTCGGGTCCTAAATTTCCGAAGCCATTTTGAGGCCCTAAACGACGTTTTTTAGGTCATTTTTGGTTTCCATTCTTCCACTTGATTGCGCCTATATGCTATTAATTTGTGGATAAAGGAGGAGATTTAAAAGCTTGGCTTGGACTTGGATTTCCATTCCGAAGGAGGCCTCTAACATCAATGTGCCAGTTGTAAGCTTCCATTTTTTTATTTGATAATACAAAGTGTGTTTTTATTTCCATGAAAGTGTTAATATTAATTTTTTTAGCGTGATGTTTCTTGATCTATCATGTGGTTTACTTTGAAATATATATATATATGCTATGCCTCTTTCATTTTTGTCGCATGATCTTCCTTGCAGGTATTCGAACGCAAAAGGTATAGCGAGGAGCGAGCATGGAAGTGAAGGGATCATCAACGACATAAATAAAGCAATTGAATAAGGAGTGAGGTAGGACATCCCCATATATCATCTAATTTCAATGTTAAATTAGAAATATTGCATTCTTTTTCACGATTATTACTAGACATACTCATTGGGCTAGAGGGATCGCTTCTTTCCAAAGAAGGGATTGCCTGTCTAACACCCCGTAGAAAGCCAATATGATGCATGAGCAGTTCTAACACACAATGGGAAAAGGAAGTGTGATCCTTAGAAGACTGTAATAGTATGTGGATTGAAAGGAACACATGATTTGAAAGACATCACACAAACTAACAAGCAGAATAGTCCACAAGTTAAAGGTGATGGGTTAAAACATAAGCACACATTCAACACGATTTGTAAAAATGAAAAATAAATAGTTCATAAGCATATGTGTAATTTAAACAACATAAATCGCAAACATATCCAAAGTAGTCCAACTACATTTACAATATATGCATGAGGACATGTTGGCTCTGATTTTATTATAAGTGAAATTTCAAATCATACATACAACATGACGAAAAACTTGCCCCAATAGTGGAACATGAAGCCAACAACATCTCATCCTCCCAAAGAAGTATACTCCCTCTATGCTACGGACAAGCCAAGGCTGACGCGAAGCTCCCAAGCCCTTTCTAACCCTAAGCCTAGCCAAAATCTTGGCTCTCAAAAATCCCGCTACAAGATTTATGAGGATATATTTATAACCAAAGGGGAGTGACTCTTGGCATGCCCACTTGGTGACTCTTAGACTCCCCTCCTGACTCCTCACATTACATATAATCTTTATATTCCATCATGGACACATGTAATTTCACTTATACAATAATTAAAAAATAATGTACATTTTCCACTCGTACCCATATAAGACAATGTAGGATAGAGACAACTTGACAAACTAACAATACAAAACACTATGATGCTAGGATTTGGGTGAAATCAAGCTAGGAAACTTCAACTTGAGGTATCTCGGCCAAATAATCATGCCAAGATTGGTACTTTTCGATGATCTCCCCAAAACGCGTGATGGTGTCAGCCTAAAAGTGGAATCTTTCTTCCTCATCATTTAGGTATGTATTGGAGTCGGTCTAAACCTTTTTCTAAATCAGGAAAAACATCATTGGGATCTACATAGGGCCACCAATGTAGTTTTTCATATTATGTCTATTAAGCTCCAAGTCATCCTTGGTAGCAATTTTCTTTATTTTCTCCAAGTACTCATCAATATCCTATCACAATTTGCGCTTGCACTTAGCGTGGGTGAGTGAACCGACTGATGGGATCTTGTGAGTTCTCACCATGACGTCCAAACTATTATACAACCATGCATATGCAGCCTGAATGTTTCCGATGAATGAGGTGATATGCTTGTTGTTATGGATCAGTATCCGAACATTTTATTTCTCTAGCTCTTCCTATGGATTCATCATCTTTGCTAATGTGAGTGGTGACACCTTGTAGCACATTGTCCAATCACGCACATGAGTGATGGAAGCTTGCACATTCTTAAGGATATTGGAAAACTCTCTACACTGAAGCTTTAATATTTTCAATCAGAAAAATACCTTATGCATGGTCATGAGCTCCTCATATAAGTCCCGCATAGTGTCTCCAAGTGTGGATACTTCAACAAGTATCACTCCTCTCATTTATTCCAGCTAGAAATATGGGGAAGGTGCACTCTGCGTTGTTGTGCAGGGCTTTTCAATTTCTTTCCAATCAGCCTATAGGTTATGTCCCAAATATTTTTTCTCGACCTTCAAGTACTGTGTGTTTGATTTTGCAACACATGTGAAGGCTAAGTTGGCTTCGAAAATAGTGTTTGGATTCCTTCTGGGGTCCACCACAATCACCCTTTCTCTCATGAATGTAGGAGATGCATGATAATACAAGAAGTTATTTCTCCATGCTTGTACAATATTCTTTTGAAGTTCATCAAATGATATATTGTACACATCCAAGCCCATATCATCATCAAGGGGAACAACCTCCCCTTCCCCGCTCAAGGGTTACTCTACAGATGAAGGTGGTGGTCTGAATGGTGGCCTGAGGTGAACTGGGAATTAGGTCCACATCTTCATCTTGCGGCTCACGTCCCACTTCCATGTTCGTGACTTCGATCAACTGTTCAAGCTCCTTAGAAAATTCTCGTTCCTGCATCTGTTCACTCATTCCTTCTATTGCTGGCTGGTATTGTATCGACTCTTCAACCTATATGTGTTTCGCCTCTTCCACTTTGGCACTATTGTCGCTTTAGAGATAGCCTAGAGTTGTGATAGACCAGTGCCTAGGACATCTTAGCATAGCAAGGAGCGTATAATATAATGTATGAAGTTGTCAACTTCAGCTCACATGCTATCTCCTGTAAACAGGGAAAATTAATCTGAATGGGACCAGGACCTTCAGAAACTGACACAGAGGAAGGACTACTGCAGAGGCAATATGCAAAACTCCAATATAAAAGCAACAGACAATTCAGAGATAACTTGCTGCAAAGCGAGCCGATTCAGAAATACTTCACAAAAATAAGTTATTAGAAGGTGTATGTAGTGAATGAAATGTAGAGGAGATATTAGTTAACGTTGAGATGATACCCAGATACATAATACCACCATGCATGGGCTTACCAATCTAAGAATCCATACATAACAATAGCGTTTTAAAAGCACCCTCCCAAAGAAACTAATATAGCAGAAATACGGTTAAGATGAATAATGGAACAGAATATCATGCATGAGCCATATTTAAAGCGCTTGACTGTTCCACACATGGGCATAAACTAGGATGAATCCATACCAAAAATCAGTGAGCCACTCACATTCCAAAACATGATACAGGGAACATGAATGAAATGAAATGATCTATTAAAATAAAAAATAAGAGAAAGTTACAGACTGTGAAGTACCAAAGACCAGAATCCTCTTTAACAGATAGAACTCCTCCTCACTGAGACCCTATGGGCTCTGAGCCTTCATACAAGAGCTTTACAAAATGTATACAAAAATCCTTTCACTGCATAGTTTTCTGATAAAATCTGGAACCCTTCATAATCTGTTCGTTGGGGTTTTTATAGGAAACAAAGAAGACTAATAAAGAGAGTGGGTAATGAACATTTAATTGTATCATTAAAACAAAATAGCGGAGACGTGCACGCCCATACTGCTGAATGGTACTGAAGCGCTGCATGTATTTTGAGGCCAGCGTTCTGAAATAAATGCACTGGATGAAGATCTCTTCAGGAACACGGTAAAGGAGTAAAATCATATAAACATTCCGTCCTTTCCTGAAAGAAAATAGTGCTGAAAGGAAAGACTCGAGGTATTTTAGCTGTGAATGGTATCCTCTGCCTTCTAAGTCCTGGACTACGGCTGAACATCATTCAATGCTGAATCGTTGAATTCCTTGATCATTTGTTGATATTTTTCTACTGCTCCATTAATTTTTTTATTTGTGAAATCAACACCTTGAATATCCCTGTAGGGTTTGACAGATTTGATCCCTGCTTCTTTAATTAAAGTCTTGTCGATTTGGCTTCCAGGGAATTTCTTCATAATTCTGCTCTGAAAAATGGTCCTTTCACGTGTCCTCTGCTACTGAAATCAAGACTTTAAATCACAACAATCTTTCATCGTTGAAACCCTGCAAAAATCCGCAAACATGTTAGGAAAACCAGACACGGGGATTGGTGGATGTGGTGGTGTCAATGGAAATAGTGGAATACTGCAGGGTGGCGGAAAATGCAACGTAACGATGGTGGATGAGCTGATGAATGCGTGCACAACAAAAATTTCGTGAAAAACCTTCGAATATGACCTTTGAATGCATATATTACGAGGGGTGGACGAATGTATGACAGAAAACACGTGGAATGATGACGTGGAGACACGGGGTCAGTGGCGTGGCATGGGTTTAATCAGGGCCGTTCGATCTCAGGGGGAGATCAACGGTTGAAAACGCATCAGAGGGCATGATGGGCTTGGGCTAACACCTGTGTAGCTTCGTGGAGCGATCGCCGTCGGATGAAGACCTCCGGATCCGACGGCTAATATGCATATTGCTTCGTGACTTTGACCGAACAATAATGCGCGATGAATGGCAGTTTTGGAGCCGTACGCTGGGATGCGTGGAAAACGCTGTATGGAATCGCTGGCCAAATGAGAATTACCGCCCACCACCGAAAGGCGATGTGATAGATACCAGGCAGTTTTTGAACAGTGGACGCGGGGCGAGAACCACCGAGACAGGTAGGCTGCGGACCGTTGATCTAGAAGGGTGATCAGAGGGTTAGTATTGCTCCCGATATTCATTTATGGTAAGCGCCCTCCAGGTTAGCATTTGGTCTAGCGCCCGGGTCTTGTGAAGGAAAAGATTTAAAGGGATAGGGCCAAAGGGGCCAGGCCTTATATATTTTCAAATATGGGTTTTCGGCCTTTCATAATGTAATTCGGAGGCATAGGAAAGTAACGATAAGCAGAAGAGGAAATTCTGAAGGCAAACAAAGGGGGTTTGACAGGGTTTAAGCAGGATTGCTTGCCAAAAATTAACAGGGGGCTGATATAATCAACAGGCACCTTGCCTTATTTCTTCTTCTTGCTTCTATCTCTCCTCATGTTCTCTTCTTCTAAGCTCTCATTCTTCCTTCAACTCTTTTTTTGTTCTGTACTCTCTCTGCACTGCTTATTCTAAGTATTTCTTCTATCTCTTCCTCCACTTTGCTCTTTACAGCATCCACTTCCTCTTTTCTTTTACCGCCAAATCTTCTTTCATAAGGATTGGATCCAATTTCATATTTCAGCTTTACTCCTCCTTCGCATTTTCCACAACCTTCCTCTTCCCCTTGTCCTGTACTGGATTTCTGCCTTCTGCTACTGTTGCTGGAATTGTTTCCATGTGAGTGTTTTCTCCTTTTCTAAATAGTTGAGTGTCTGCATATACTAGAAATTCTACCGAAATTTTCCCAATTGCTTCCCCAGTAGTGCTTTTAGTGGATTCTTTTAAAGAATATTTCTTTGGTGCCATAGTAAAAGTGACTGCTAGAGAGGTGCTCAACAAATATTGTACCTGTGGGACAAAAAAGACACTCATGGCAAGAAAACATCAATTTTAAGCAAATATACTTTTGACGCATGTTCAAGCATCAAATCAGGAATCCCATGAGAAGGATTCTGTAGTTTTGAGTGGGAAGAGGATCTGGCTAACTGATGGAACTGTGGATTATGTAGTCCAAACAACTAATTTCAAAGCTTGAGGCTTGAGACTGCGCAATCCACAATTTAGCCTTGGAAGTGAGCTGGGACAGACTATGCATTGCACAGTCTTAGTGGCCAATGATGCAGGATGAGAGCTGGGACTGTGTAGTGTGTAGTGGGACTAGCCTGTACTACACATTGTGTAGTTCCAAAGGAAAAGCTCTAATCTTGGGCCTCAATATTACGTAACACCCAGCTGGGAAAAGTGAGCACTAGCCAAGGAAAAGGCACATTTTCCCAAGGGCAATGTGAAAAATGAGAAAATATAAGGGATAGTGATGGATTGAGTGAAAATTTGAATAAGAATGATTGAAATAATAAAAATAAAGTGCAGAAATTGAACAAACGAGAAGTGAACAAGATCGGTGAGGAGAGTCGCCACAATGACGATCATCAATGAAAAATGAAGAAACTGATGTGATACTTATGAAAGGCAAACGATAACTAGAAACAACACTTATACAAGCTAAATCAAGTTAAAATTCCAGCATGCATGAAAAGAAAAGAGAAAAAAAACACTCACAGAAGCCAAATTAAAAAAGCAATAGAAAAAAATGACTAAACAAAATAAATGAAAAACTCACCCGAAGAAGCGATGAAAATCCTACCTGTTAGGGTCCTATAATCTATAGGATCTCAAGGTGATTGATTATTTAATCTCAAATCTTTCATATTTCAAATAATATTCCATGATTGTAAATTATTTCCAAAAAGGTCAAAATAGGTGAAGAATGGCTTATCCTAGCTTTCTGAAACCCATTATAAGTTAAAGGTGCTCAAAGGGATTTACTTTAAAAAACCTTTGGAAATCCGCATTACCATGTTTCATTGGTGGACCCACCTTGCCTTTAAACTTAAATTTATTTCGCATCGGCCAAATCCCAAAATCCTTTGATTTCCATCTCCTACAAAAATTCCAAAGGAAATATATGATGAAGTGGGACCCATTCACCCGCCACACTTCCTTTTCCCCCACCATCCATCGCATTTCGCAAATTATAACTTATTCCATTTCACCAACCCTTAAAACCTGCGATTGCCGATTTGCAATATATAACATCCCACATTTTATAACTTACTGTTAAGCGCCCACAATGTACTTTGTTTTAGTTGCGATGCGGTTGGCCCCACAACAACACCGCCCCCCACTCAAGTCGCTTGAAATACATAGAAACCTCATAAACATTACTTACCGCAGAAACCTTTCACCACTTTATAAACTCCGCCGATGTAGTGGGATCCATATCTATTTTTCCACATCATCCTCCGATAGCAAAAATCGCACTTTCGCAAATTTTAGTGCTTACTCATTTCCTAAACTATAAACTTAGTGATATGTGGTAAAACATAAATATTGCGATGTGCGATGCGGGTGGGTCCTAATTGCGTACCACACTTCGCAAGTTTTAGTATTTAACCGCCGTGCTCATAAAAAAACCTAAGATTTGCAATTTGCGATGCAGTCAAGTCCCACCTTACCTGCCACATCACCTCCGTCTTCGCATCACATCACCGATCCCTTTTCTCTTATCATAAACTATAAAGCATCAATGTTCAATTTTCTGTGGATGCGATAACGTTCATAAATGAAGTCTATAGAATTTCAAGTCTAGGCGGATGTGGTTTGTGCGCTATTTTGTGAAGAACATGGAAAATTTTAAGAAACCCCTAAATTTATAAGTATAATAAATGGGCGAATCCCCATGATACATAGGAAAAATGGAAGGCGAATCCCCATAGATATATATATATATATATATATAATTTTTTTGGCAAATCTCTCACCAAATTATATTATCTTGTAAAATAATGGCGAATTTTTCATTGAATTATAAAATCTTGTAAGATCTTGGCAAATATTTCACTAAATAATAAAGTCTTTGTAAAGGGCTAACAAAGTTCATAATGATTATTTCTTCTAGTGACTTCAAGCCTTGTTAAGAAATCCATCAAGAACCAAAAACAACATATTCCTTATAATTATGTTCCTTATATGGAATATAAAGATATTTCTCATGGAAAGTCAATTAGGTTTAGCACAGGTGGTAGGTAGAAATCCTATATGTGATGATGTGATGAACTCATAATGAGTATTTCTTGTAACGGCTATAAGCCTTGTTTTCCAAGCAATCCCTCGAGGACTGAAATATGTATGTTCCTCATATGGAATATAAATATTTTTATAATGTATTGGTATATAAATATATGAGTGAGGAGTGGGAAATGAGCCGCAAGAAGTCCTTCTAATATTGACAAGAAGAAGATAGGTGCAAAAAAAAAAGGTAAAAAATGGAAAAATGGAGAAGAAATATAGGGGAAAACTTGGTGAAACAACAAATTTATAATCCATGGGAGGAACACTGATTAAAGATAGTGAGGGAAGATTTTCCCTTAGCCTAGGGGTAATAAAGGAAGACATTAGAACTCTCACTTATGAAAGTGTAGTTAAATAAACATTAATCTCTATACCAATCATGAGAGGGAGGAAATATGGGAAAGAAATGCAGGAACACGAATATAAGTGGAACAAAGCATTGGGATTACAATCCTTGCTCACCAAGTTTGGCTACTTCCTTTGAGGCATATTTAAAATTTAGGTTTGATCCATCTATGTATCTTGTTATCTAATTAGTTTGTAAAATAGTTTCCAAGTAGCTATGTTAGAGCATGGATTTTGGGAAAAAAAATTCACCATCTTGCCCATCTTGAGATGGAGATGGATGGATGAGTATTGCTGATATAATTCTCCCATTTTTTTTTTTGTAACAAGTTGTATAGGTACAACTACAATCCCCTAATTTTAGTTCAAACAATATCCATTAGTGTGAGAAAAAATGTTTGATGTTTGCACCTTGCCATTTTTATCCCGATCAATGTTTAATAAATCCAAGGATAAGATGGATTTATGTTAGTTTATAGTTGCTTAGAATTTAAATATAGAAATTGAAATAAATATGATGTCATTTACATATATAAAATGAAACAAATATAATATGAATTTACATAGACTACTGACCAGGGATGTCCTTGTGGAAGATTTCTGGCCATCTTTGAATTACATAGATGAAGCTTTGTTAGAGAAACTACTTGAATCTTGATACGGAAGAAGGTTAGCTTTAATCTGATAGATAACTACTGGTTGAGTCACTGTAATAGGTCTAGGTCTAATTTTGGGGGATTGTTATGAAACCAACTCCAGAAATAGAAGAAAAGAGAGATCAATGCCTTAGAAATCAGCCACTTCAAGGGGGCAACCTCCAATACATTACATAAATGAAAAATTCTTGGATGATACAAATGACCAAAACCTCCTTCTATATATAGGAGTTCATGGGCCCAAAATATAATCATAGTTGACCTAACAATAACAATTTAAGGGCATAATAATAACAATATTGGGGTTACGGGGGTACAACAGTAACAATAAGAGGGATACACAATAACAATAAGGGACTAAACTAGTAATATAGGGACCTAACGTGTCCCTCTCCTTCAAAAAAGCATTGTCCTCAACGCTTGAGTAGCTCTGGGTGCTTCTATATAAAATTCTCATCCTCCCATGTAGAATATTCAATTGGTAAGTTCTTCCACTTGATGAGATACTTTGAAATTGATCGATTTCGTAGCTGTCAAGTTCTTGTTTCTGTGACCGCTTCAAGTTCCAATGTGAAGTTTCCTTCCTCATCAAGTTCTGGAAATATTGTTTGAACTGGAAGATTTTCACCTATAACCTTCTTTAAGCATGAAACATGGAAAACTGGATGCACTCACGAAGAAGCAGGAAGCTCCTATTTGTATCCCATAGTACCAATATTTTACAACACCTTGTAAGGACCATAGTAATTTGGCGATAATTTATTATCCTTCTTAGCTTGATTGAGGGACATTTGTTTGTATGGTTGTAGCCATAAAAATACCCAGTCTCCTACATCAAAACTTCTCTCGCTGTGATGTTGATCTGCCTGTTGTTTCATTCGATTTTGTGCCAAATTTAGGTTATCCTTTAAGAGTTGGAGAACTTCTTGTTGATGCTCGATGTGATCTTCCACTGCTTGAACCTTAGAATTTTCTCTTAAACATGGTGTGATGGACGGTGGATGATATCCATAAAGTGCCATAAATGGGGTCATTTTTGCTGTAGTATGGAAGGAAGTGTTATACCACCATTCAGCGAGAGGTAACTGCTTGACCCATTGTGTTTGTTTATCAGATACAAAACAACGAAGATATCCTTCCAAACATTTATTCACTATCTCAGTTTGACCATCAGATTGAGGATGATAAGATGAGCTATAAGCTAATTGAGTACCTAAACAAGAAAATAACTCCGTCCAAAAAATTCTAGTAAAAATGGGATCTCTGTTGCTCACAATAACCTTTGGGTTTCCATGTAGCTTTTGAATTGTGTCCATAAATGTAGTAACAATTGTACTTGATTTAAATGGATGAGACAATGCACAAAAGTGTGCATACTTGGTAAGTCTATCAACTACCACCATGATGACACTCTTTCCTTCGGACTTAGGCAAACCTGTGATAAAATCCATTGAAATCTCCTCCCAACATTGACTTGGAATGGATAAAGGTTGTAGAAGACCCGGGGTCTTAATTGTCTCAACTTTATTCTGTTGGAAAACCAAATATTTTGCCACAAGCTTTTCAATATCAGATTTAAGGCCATCCCAAAAATATTCTTTCTTCACCCTGTGGTAAGTTTTTAAAAATCCAGAGTGTCCTCCTAAAGGAGAAGTGTGCAATTCCCAAAGAATATTTTGTTTTAGTTGGGAATTCTTACAAAGATATAAGCGATCTTTGTACCATAAGGAATCGTTTTTCCAAATAAATGTATCAGATGTACTAGGATCTTGCTGCAACTTTGGAATGAGTGTCCACACTTCTTCGTCCTTATTCCATTCATCTCTTTCTTCGGTTATCTAATCTGGTTGGATAATAGAAATGGAACAAAGCAATGCTTCCACCTCTTCATTATTTCTTGAGAGTGCATCTACAACAACATTTAGATTCCCTTTTTTGTATATTATTTCAAATTCATAACCTAACATCTTTGTGACCCATTTTTGCTACTCTTCTGAAGACAATCTTTCCTCCAAAAAGTGTTTAAGATAATCATGATAAGTTTTTACCTTGAAGTGTCTTCCCATTAGGTAAGGTCGCCATTTCTTTAGTGCATGTAGTATTCCTAACATTTCCTTCTCATAAATAGATTTTTTAAATACTTTCCTTTGATTGGACGACTTTCAAAAGAAATGGGTCTTCCTTCTTGCATTAAAAAAACACCAATTCCATTTCCTGAGGCATCACATTCCACAATAAAGGTTTTTGTGAAGTCTGGCGTAGCTAAGACTGGTGCTAGGAACATTGCCTATTTAAGATGTTCAAAGGCCTTAGTTGCTTCAGGAGTCCATGAAAATGCATATTCCTTCAATAATGTTGTTAGAGGTGCTGCTATTCTCCCATAATTCTTAACAAACTTGTGATAATACCATACTAACCCAAGAAATCCACGCAACTTCTTTATGGTTCTGGGGACTTTCCATTCCTTAATGGCTTTAATTTTGTTATGGTCTACCTTAACACCCTCGTGAGATACAATATGACCCAAATATTCCACCTCTTGTACTCCAAAGAAACATTTGGATGCTTTTGCATATAATTTATTCTCCTGCAAGACCCACCGCATTAGCTTCATCAAAAAATACTAGCACAAATTTTCTAAGGGCAGGCTTGAAAATGGAATTCATCAACCAATGAAATGTAGAAGGTGCATTGGTAAAGCCAAAAGGCATGACCAAAAATTCATAATGACCCTCATGAGTTTGAAATGATGTTTTCGGAATATCTTCAGTCTTCATTCTAATTTGATGATATCCTAAGTGAAGATCCAACTTGGTAAAATAAATTTCTCCATGTAATTCATCCAATAATCCATCAATCACAACAATGAGAAATTTATCTTTAATGGTGAGCTTATTTATCTCCCTATAATCTGGACACATGTGCCATGATCCATCCTTCTTGTGCACCAATACTACTGGAGCAGAGAAAGAACTTTGACTAGGTTGAATTATACCAACCTCTAACATTTCTGCAATCATACGTTCAATTTCGCTCTTTTGGACATAAGGATATCTATAAGGCCTGATGTTTGGAGGAACACTTCCTAGAATCAAATGAATAGCATTATCATGATCATGAATAGATGGGAGTCCTTTGGGAGTTTCAAACACCTTGGAATGATTGTCCAAGAATTTTTGGAGATCTGCAGAAATAGATGATTTTGATGTTGGAACTTCTAGTGAGCATAATTGTGCAATTACGCCTCGTTGTTATTTCTTCAGAAGCTTTGTCATGATGTTAGAGCTTATTATTTTTCTCGGCTTCCCTACGATACCTCGTAATTCAACTTCCTTTCCTTCTGGAAAAATTTCAAGAAAAGTTCTTGAAAATTAAAAGCTACCATCCCCAAAGATTGTAACCATTGTAATCCTAGTACAACATCATCACCTCCCATAAGAATGGAAAGCATTATACTATTCAATACATATTCCCCCATGGTTAGCTTGATATTATGGCATTTTCTTGAGAAATTTATAGTTCCTCCATTTGCAACCATCACTTGACATTCTGGTGCTGGGTATAGGAAATAATTCAATTCCTTGGCTACCTTACAATGAATAAAATTATGGGTACTACCTGAATCAATCAAAACTATTACCTTTTTCTTCTTGATATGTCCTTCTATCTTGAGAGTTTGCAGATTGGTAATTCCTACCAATGCATTACATGATCTGGTCAGACTCATTTCTTCCTATTCTAGGGTTGGCTCCTGGTGTATATCCTATTCTTTTAAAGATTCTTGTTCATTTTCTTCTTCCTCTTCACAATATATGTAAAATAATTTCTTCTTAGCACACTTATGACCTTTAGTGTATTTGCTATGACAACTGTAGCAAAGCCCTTTTTCTCTTTTTTCTTCCAATTAATGTGGTGTCAACCATGTAGGTTGTGGAAGTCTAGGAGTAGCAACATTTCCATCTTTATAAATGTGAGTGGTAGGCTTCCTTATTGCCATAATTTTACATTCAATTTTTCTTGCCAACCTGAATGCCTTTTCCAATGAATCAGGTTCCCAAACTCAAACTTCATGTTGGATGTTATCCTTTAAAATACCTATGAAGACATCAATCTTGTGTTCCTTTGGAATATCAATTACCCTTATATTCAATTTTTGGAAGTCCTCAAAGTGCTCCACCACTAAACCCTTTTGTTTGAAATTTATTAATTAGCTAAAGAAGGTATTGCTTTTTGTATCCTCATAATGTGCTATCATTTCCTCTGTAAAAATTGACCAAGTGACAATTTTTTTACGGGAGAAAAGCCATCGATACCATACAAATGTATTTTGTTCTAAATGTAAAGTTGCAATGTGTACCTTTTGTGTCTTTTGCACATTATTGAGATCAAAATATTTATCCATCTGTAGTATCCATGTTACGAGATCCTTGCCATCAAACTTCCTCACATCCATCTTTGGAATATGGTGGTTCTTCCATCCAACATTAGAGTTTATGAAATCAATATTAAAATTTATTTTGTTCTCATCATGACTTTGCTCTACTATGTTTTCGCCATTAGGAAACATTTCTTGTATTAACTTTGCCAAACCTTCGATGTCTACTTTTAGATCATTCTTCATGTTTTCCATTTTTTCATAGATCTTAGCTTCCATTTCATCTACCTTAGCTTCCATGCCAACTTCCAAGCCCTCCATATTAGCTTCCATGTATTTCTTCAAACCATCCATCTTATTTTCCACGCCTTTCTTCAGAACTTCCATTTCATTTTTTGTTGCTCTTTGCGATAGGTGCACTTACTCTTGTAATTTTAACATCTCATGTTGCATTTCTTCATCTTCATGAGTCACACTAGAGCCTTATGAAGGCTTAATGGGTGTTGAATTATTTTTAGGGGGCATTTTAAAACCCAACGCTGATATCTATTCTTCAATATGCCCTTGGAATAAATTCAAACTAATTTTTTTCAAACGAGAATTATGTAATTCGAAAAAAAATACACACCTTTTTCTTTCTTTTGAGGAGCTTGATACTGAAACTGAATTATCTCTGTGATTGCGGATCTTCAATATTTGAAATTTGGCCCTGAGGTAGCTCTCTGAATTCTCTTTCGAATGCCATAGGTTTAACCTGATTTGGACTCTTCAAGAAAAAGTTATGTCCAATCTCCCACAATGACCTTATTATGGACTAGTTCAGTAGAGCGAACTTGTACAACTTGCCACGTGTCACTGTTTCCTCCTTTGGCTCTGATATTTATAGAAAGAAAACTAAAGTCTTTCTACTTGCAGTCACTTTTTACAGAGTCTCAATCCGATGCTCAAAGAGATAGTTATGATGTTTTTCCCACGGTCACCTCTTTGAGATGAAATTCAGGAGCCTGAAAAAATTCTAACTTCCACAGATCATATCTCCAAAAATGTTGCAAATCAAGATCTGAAATTGTTACAAGAGGTTCATTAGGATTTCGGCTTCGCTCTGTGAAAATTTCAGCTTCTGAAACCTCATAGAACAATATTTATAGCAACAATTTCGCGATGCCCTATTTAGGTTAAATTCAGGAGCCTAAAAAAAGCCCTAACTTCCATAGATCATATATAAAAAAATATTGCGATCCAAGCTCTGAAATTTTGCGACGATGTTCCTCAGGATTTTGGCTTCACACTCTAAAAATTTCAGCTTCTGAACCTTCATATAAAAAACATTATAATGAAAATTCCATGATGACCTGTTTGGAGTAGTGAAACCCTAGAATCCAAAGCTCTGATACCAAATGTTATGAAACCAACTCCAAAAATAGAAGAAAAGAGAGATCAATGCCTTAGAAATCAGCCACTTCGAGGGGGAAACCTCCAATACATTACATAAATGAACAATTCTTGGATGATACAAATGGCCAAAACCTCCTTCTATATATAGGAGTCCACAGGCCCACAATATAATCCTAGTCGACCTAACAATAACAATGTAAGGGCACAATAATAACAATATTGGGGTTACAGGGGTACAACAGTAACAATAAGGGGGCTACATCATAATTATAAGGGACTAAACTAGTAATATAGGGACCTAACAGGGATATGGATCTTTTTCAATGTTGTGACTCCAATGGTGTTCATTTTGAGATTCATGTATGCTATTCTTGCTAGACAAGTTAAAAAAATTATTATTTGAGTGACTTAATGCATTTTTCAAAATTGGATGTTTCATTTTCTTCTCATGCGACAAAGAATCACCAGATGCATAAGGTCCCACACAAATTTTATTAATCTGTTCAATTTTTTTATGTACCTCTAAAGGCAAGCAGTGGAAGAAAGCTTGACAAAGACAGTTGGTCTCTAGATCACACCGTCTAAGAGGAACATGAGGAGAAATTTGTGTATGCTTAACAAAAAAAACATTTTGACAATCACAACAACAATGTTTCTGAAACTTCATTTTCCAATATGATATATAATGCCAACGATCAAATGTAGACTTGCATCCGTCATAATTACACCTGCATATAATAGAGCCACATATTTAATAGATTTATTTTTGCTAATATAACTTGAATATGGTTTCCCGTTTAAGCCAAATTTGTTAGAAAATGGATGTAGTGTACATAAGTCTATTCAAATAAGAAAAAAAGCTCAATTTTACCTTTGAACAATCATTGAGATACAATAATTACATAACTGTACCTATTTCTTCCATTCATTTTGGAGAACTCAGTCTTCCTGTGGTCAACAATGTCCACAATGTCACCTGGAATTTCAGTGGACTTATTAACCCTTCCATTTGGAGTAGAAGAGCTGTATTTTACTTTTGTGCTCAAATTATACAAGTTTAAATGTTCTTTATAATCTATTGTTCTAGATGATGAAATCATTTTCATGCATTTCTCAAATATGCATCTGTCTCTACAACAGTTCTAGTATCTCCAACATCTTCTAATCTAATATCCAGAAGAAAATAATTCATAGAAACATCAATATTTTGGTTTCTTTTTTCCCGGGGTGCTATAGTACATTACATCATCTTTAAATTCAAGGAGCTTCTCTGTGTTTCTGATGAGATGTTAGACAAAAAGGAATATTCATTATAAAGAGCCCTTCTCACTAAATCTTCAACACTCTTGAGCTGTACCTAAATGTTCATTAGTATCATTATAGCTTTCTATCTCTACTGCGAGTTCCCTCCTGGACCTATCCCAAATCAAAATGATAAATTAATAATATAAGATAATTTTATTAATTTACAGCAAATGACCATAAAAGTAAGTCAATGGGACTGAAGAAGAGTAAAAACAGTATGAATACAATGTGGGAGTACAAGTGAAACTCCTAGAAAATGTTAAAATAACATAAAGAAAGAAACCAACAAGCGGTAGTGCTGCCACAACACGCATATAAAATACTGCGGCACGATACAAAATACTCAGTAGCCTACCAAGAAAGAATGAGTGAGGTAAGATGATATGGAAATGGAGTAAAGATATCAAGGGCTCTTGTTTATGATGATCAATGGTGAGGGGGGCGAATTGGGAAGAGAGAAATATTGTTCAGCAGTTATGTGTGTCAAACTACTCAGGGGGTAAGGTTCTCAAAATGAAGACAAACTAAGTGTAATATTCCCATTTTAGCACACCGCTAAATGGAATATTAAAATTTTGTTTTAATCACCTAGCAGCTAAATAAATGGGTAAGGAAGCCCATGCTTAGTAAAACAGGAATAAAATCCCTCAAATGTGAAAAGGGATAGTCATAAGAGCTGGATTTCACACCCCTATGTGTGAGAAGGGACATTTGCATGAAGACAGGGTCAAGTTTGACCAAGTCAACAATGTTGGGAGAAGAGGAGGAAAATCACTTTGATAGACAACACAATGTGAATGGGGAGAGGGTTATTTGGTGGAGGAAACCCTAAAAGAGTGGGACCCATGGAGAGAGGGCTTTCACTTGTTTAAAAGGAAGGTAAGGAAGCCATTTTTTCTCATGTTAAGTATTATTGATTTTATGATCTATTCATACTTTGTGTAATCTCCAGCTGTTTAGCTGAGTTGTAGTGCTACTTAGCATAAGGATCTCCTGCTTAGGAATCCTTCTCCTTCTAAGAGAGGCCTCTTGAAGGATCCTATACTTCATTCTCCACATTCAGGCTCAAGGCCAAGCCACCTCCTCTAGCTACAACGTTATTTTTTCTCAAGTGTAACATTGTGTTGTATGGTGTTACAATGGAGGACCTCAACACCATTTTCGAAGTTGATTTTCAGAGGAGGGAGTCTCCATTCCTTTTGGGAGCTAGTGAGGAAGGTTTCAGAACTTATTGCAGATCTTGGAATTGGGTGAACTCATTCCCTTTCCCCTACAGCGCAGTTTGCTTCAGTGACTGCGTTATTTCTACTGAGAAATTGCTGTGGGGCTTTGCATATATGTTTGGAGGGTGAGATCTTAGGTGAGAGGATCAACCTTTCACTTTAGAGATCCATTGGAGGAGGTATTTTCATCGAATGCAACATTTTCAGCCTTCTCCACTTATTTCTAGTTCTTGAGTTGCAGTTGCTACCCAACAACTCCGACATTTTTCAGATTTTGTATATTATAGCCAATCCTTCCAGGATTGACTTGAGGTAGCCTTTGGGAGCTGAGATCTTCACTTCCAATGTTGCATGGACCATGTATTTTTATATCCATGTATTTTACATATGTTAGCATGTAGTTTCTCTTATAAAACTGCGCAGTCATAGCTTGGACACACGTGTAGCAGTGTTTCATCATGATTTATGTACTTGTCCCTTGATGCTGAGCATTGCTTATCTTGAGTAACGTTTTCCTCGAGATCTTGTATTCATTTGTTGCTGCTATTACTTAATAAGATGGCTATGGATATTTCTCACATTTCTATGAGTTGAGTGTCACTGCTACTCCATTGTTGTGTTTGCATATTGCTGGATCTCCACATTTGGAATATTTTAAGATATTCCCAATAGTGTAGAATTTCCCTATTTTGGGATATTACAGTGGTATCAAAGCATAATCTTGGCTCAGCCTGTGGATCTCAGCCATTATGCTCTCAACAGAAGAGAAGATGAAGACTCCATTATGTGGAGAGAAAAAGGAAGATAAGCTTACAAAGTGTCTCTCAAGATCTGTATAGAGCATTCATGAAGATCTCAAGAAGATAAGGAGGGAGATATGTATAGGATCTCCAAAAGGGTTTGAAAATGAGTCAAACTCTAGATTATCTTATAGGGAGTGTGAGCATGCAGCCACACTCTGTGATGTACAACATAGTCTCATGTCCAGTTTTTCTATGAGAGAGAGAGAGGAAGATGGAATGCCTAAGAGGGGAACTCTTAGTGGTTTCTTGCATGAATATGAATCTCAAACTCAGAAGTTTAGAGATCATATCACTTTCCAAAAATTTTTCAAGGTCAAGGTGAGGAGGAGAAAACAACATAATATGGATAGATTTCTTCTATCTATCTTTGATGGTTCCCCTACATGTTCAGCCAGGGCTTGGGTGGAAGAGCTAGACACGTTTCTGCAGCAACATCAGATTTCCAAAGATGAAGCCATCAGAGTAGGAGCGCTGCACTTTGGAGGTAAGGTCTATGCATGGTGGTTATTTGAGTCCTTTACTTTAAAGAATGCAAATACTTCTTCCTATGCAAGGTTCATTAAAACTTTGGTGGAAATATTTGGTAGGAAGAATTCTGAAACACATGTGGAGGAAACAAACACATCTAAACAAACAAAACCCTTGCATGTGATGGAGGAAACTATAGACTCAAAATCACTTCAGAGAACCATAAAGGAGGCTGATATCTTGCATTATACTTTGTTGCAGGCAAGACCTTCATCTTTTATTTTGGCACAAGAAGGCAAAGAGATCCCTTTTCCAAAAGAGGATCCAATCATTGGAGGGTTTCCCACTCATGTTGAGAAGGCTAAGGGAAACAATGCTGTCATTTATAGAGTTGATCTAGCACCTCATGTAGAGGGAGGAGGAGATCTTGCTCCAAATAGAGGGATTCTTGCATATTTGCAAGGAATTCCCCAGGATCTCATACATGGAGGTCCAAGCACAATCAGTGAGAAACAATATTGTTCATCATTGCATTTGGAAAGAGGAGGTAGGGAGGAAGAGCAGCATCATGTGATGAGAGGAACACACCCTTATCTATTTCAGAGAGCTAGTGCAAAGAGGAGGCGGACTATATTGCGCTGTGAAAGCAAGGGCAAGGTTTCCCAACCATATGTACAGTCCACTCTTGACATTCATGTCTCACTACATGGAGGCATTCCACCAGGGAGGCCACCAGATCTATCATTCCTGAAAGACACCTTGTCTTTGGATTCACCGCTCGTGGATTTTGGAGAGGTGAAGAGTTTTGGGGAGAACTTTGGCATGAGGGATGTCAAAGTAGCAAACAACAGCATGAGGAGAGCTTCACATGCTAGATCACTAGCGCTGTCTCTTAGGAGGATTGATCCTTACTGGAGATCTCAACTCTTGGTAGAATACTCCAAGGATCTTGGTGCATGCATGATTCTCGATGATCCGGATAGAGATGATGAGTATATGGTGGATGATGTGGTCATCTATTCACATGGTAGAGTCTTCTTGACTAGAGCTTCTAGTCTCAAGGAGAAGTTGCTACTTGCAGCACATGAGGACTTCCTTTCCATGCATTATGATGCATACCTTTCTTTGGCAGAGGAGTTCACTTTGGAGGGCATCTAGCATGACATATTTCAGCATATGGAGAGATGCATAGCTTGGATGATGACAGATAGGAGGTCACAACCCCTTCCCTACTCATTAGAGGAGAGGGAAAGATTCCAGTGGAGCCATTTCAGCTCAAAACCTCAAGTACATGAGGGAGGAGGTATAATTTTACATTTTATATTGTACTTCTTTTCCTTGTTTGAGAAACATGATGCATCAAGAAGGATTATCTCTTCTTTCATATTGCATGATGATGTACTTTCAGCTACTTATAGCATTGGTTTTGACTATCCTTTTGGTGGTTTGTGGGGGAAGCCACATGTTTCTTAGTGTACATCATTGACACCATATTGTAACTTCAGGTTCCCATCTTATGAGATGATTGTGGCAGAAAAAAAGTGGCTGGTAAAGCACTTGTTATTTCTCATTTTGATGCAGGCAAAGGATGCACTGCGCTGGTTCCATGGGTGGAACTATGATTCACTCTCTGGTTGTCAATTGGCAACTTGTTTTCATTGTACTATGCTTCCATATATTGCTGATATGCTTATGTTTAGGGGAAGCTTTGTTTGGAGAGTGGGCTTGATATTGAGGGTGATCCTCCCCACTATACATGTTGTAAATTTCAGGAGGAACCATGGGAAAACCATGATTGCCACATTACATTTCTTTTCTTCTTGTGGGAGGGACCATGGGAGGGACCGCTTGAAGAACTTGAAGAGGCACTCCATGGATCATGAGAAGATGGAGGAGCTAACACAGACAAATATTTTCCCTTTAAGGATGAGGGGAGACTCATTTATGAGCCACTCCATTTATATGAGCAAAACATATGGTAAGAGTATTGTTGATTTGCATAGTAACTTGCCTATATGTATGCATCTCTTAACCATATATGTGCAGGGATTTGCTCAAAGGAGGAATATTCTTCCTTCTAGATTTTGTGGTCTACATAAGGCCATTATGGATGATCACTCCCTAAGAGGATATGGGGAGGAGATTTATTATGGAGAACATACTCACATTGCACATTACATCATTCAATTTCTCGAGGAGATTGGGGCAGCAAGCAAATGGTGGGGAGGCCACCCATCATTTCATTTTCTATGGTAGTTGAGAGTCAAACTGTGTTAGCTACATTTGAAGGACCATTTTCCTTCTCCTTTACTTCACATGGCAGCCAAAATGATTCTCCTTATGGTTCCCTTGGTTGATATTTATAATGATTTTCTTGGGAGCATGATTGGGGGAGAGACACATTGGGTGAATGTGTCCTTTGAGGGAGAAAACTCCCACACTATTTTCACTACATGTTCTAAGGGGAGCATGGGAGATGGTATGGCCACTACAGCAGCACATTTGTTTCCTTATGAGGTGAGCCATATGATGAATGTGATGCCATATGATGATGACTTCCAACTCATCACATATGAGATGATTTGGGCCAACATGTTTTATAACGTTGGAGGGGAGATCCTTAGAGGTCTAATCTTCATCTTGCCACTTGAGGGAAATATCATTGCAGCCTAGGATCAGCATACACTCTACAATTATCCTAAGTGGAGAGAAGGAAAATGGGGGGTAGACTATTTTGTCTACCAAGATCATATTTTCAGCCCACCTACATTGCCGGAGCCAAAGGTGGAAGAGGATTTTCAGGAGTTGTCATGTTGGGAGGTAGCTCATTTTGCATGGATGATTGCTTGGGGGATGGAGGATCCACATGAGGAAGATGTTCCTCAACACATTTTAGACTCCACACCTTGGGAGGGGGCTTTATATTTCTATCCTTGCAGTTTCTTGAGGACAAGCAACATTTGGGAGAGGAGGACTGTAATATTCCCATTTTAGCACACCGCTAAATGGAATATTAAAATTTTGTTTTAATCACCTAGCAGCTAAATAAATGGGTAAGGAATCCCATGCTTAGTAAAACAAGAATAAAATCTCTCAAATGTGAAAAGGGTTAGTCATAAGAGCTGGATTTCACACCCCTATGTGTGAAAAGGGACATTTGCATGAAGACAGGGTCATGTTTGACCAAGTCAACATCGCTGGGAGAAGAGGAGGAAAAACACTTTGATAGACATCGCAGTGTGAATGGGAAGAGGGTTATTTGGTGGAGGAAACCCTAAAAGAGTGGGACCCATGGAGAGAGGGCTTTCACTTGTTTAAAAGGAGGGCAAGGCAGCCATTGTTTCTCATGTTAAGTATTATTGATTTTATGGTCTATTCATACTTTGTGCAATCTCCATCTGTTTAGATGAGTTGCAATGCTGCTTAACACAAGGATCTCCTACTTAGGAATCCTTATCCTTATAAGAGAGGCCTCTTGAAGGATCCTGTACTTCATTCTCCACATTCAGGCTCACGGCCAAGCCACCTCCTCCAGCTACGACATTATTTCTGTTCAAGTGTAACGTTGTGTTGTAGGTTGTTGCAGTGGAGGACCTCAACACCATTTCCGGAGCTGATTTTCGGAGGAGGGAGTCTCCATTCCTTTGGGGAGCTAGTGACGAAGGTTTCAGAACTTATTACAGATCTTGGCATTGTGCCAACTCATTCCCTTGCCCCTACAGCGCAGTTTGCTTCAGTAACTGCATTATTTCTAGTGAGAAATTGCTGTGAGGCTTTGCAGATATGTTTGGAGGGTGAGATCTTAGGTGAGAGGATCAACCTTTAACTTTAGAGATCCATTGGAGGAGATATTTTCATTAGATGTAGCATCTTCAGCCTTCTCCACTTATTTCCAGTTCTTGAGTTACAGCTGCTACCCAACAACTCCGACATTTTGCAGATTTTGTATATTATAGCCAATCCTTCTAGAATTGACTTGGGGTAGCCTTTGGGAGCTGAGATCTTCACTCCCAATGTTGTATGGGACATGTATTTGTATATCAATGTATTTGACATATGTTAGCATGCAGTTTCTCTTATAAAACTGTGTAGTCATAGCTTGGGCACACTTGTGTAGCAGTGTTTCATCATGATTTATGTACTTGTCTCTTAAGGCTGAGTATTGCTTATCTTGAGTAACATTTTCCTCGAGATCTTGTATTCAGTTTTTGCTGCTATTACTTAATAAGATGGCTATGGATATTTCTCACATTTCTATGAGTTGAGTGTCACTTCTACTCCATTGCTGTGTTTGCATATTGCAGGATCTCCACATTTGGAATATTTTAAGATATTCCCAATAGTGTAGAATTTCCCTATTTTGTGGATATTACACTCAGTGTTTCTAGCTTCTTATGGAAATTATAATTCCTTGGAATGCATCCCATCAATATTAGAAAAAATTTAATTCCTATTATTAGGGATGAAATATTCTTGCCTCCTTAGATATTTGTGAATGTTAATAGTCTCACATAATGGGAATTTCCTAAGATGACTGTGGTCCATTATAAATTCAATAGATAAAACCCAAAAAACCCCTTATCACTCCTCAATGATAACAATCTATCATAACCACTAACTTCACCCCTTTCAAAAATCCCCTTAGGTATCAGATCTACAACCGACATTTCCACATCTTGCTGCTGATGATGAACAATATCATCTTCCATGACCTACTCCATAGTACGAGGTCAAAATGAAGCCATACTCAGTGTTTCTAGATTCTTCTAGAAACAATAATTCCTCGGAATGCATCCTATTAGTATTAGAAAAAAAAATAATTTCTATTATTAGGGATGAAATCTCCTTTCCTCCTTAAGCATTGTGAATGTTAATGGTCTCATATAATGGGCATTTCCTAGGATGGTCGTGGTCCATTATAAAGCCACTAGATAAGACCTGTAAAACCCTTTATCACTGCTCAATGATAACAATCTATCATAACCACTAACTTCAACCCTTTCCAAAATTCCCATGGTTACCTGATCTACAATCGACATTTCCACATCCTGCTGCTGATGATGAACAATCTCATCCTCCTTGACCTCCTCCACAATAGACCCAATTTACAACCTAGTATTTGAGATCAGTGAAATAAGATTTTTGACCAACACCTAAGTTCAATATCTCATTAAAATATTTGGATTACCAACAACCATATTAAACCAAAAAGTGAAATCATCAATTCCTATAATTGTTTGAGACATCACTTTGGATAGCATTCAGATAGAAATGAGATCTTATCCTTGGGATAACACTGATATAGCACTGAGATCTTATCCTTGGGATAGCACTGAGATTGCATTGAGATATTATCATTGGGATAACAATGATATTTTAGAAACACCATGAATTGGATAGAACAGAGATCTATGAGAATCATGGTGCCAAGACTATAGAATCATCATGATTGAGATAGTCACCAAACTGTGATATCAATGAACTACGGTGGAAATGAATTACACCGAGATCCTTTCTATGATATAGTACCAATACAGTGAGGGAATGTCACAATGGCATCACCAAAACTTTTCCTAAGTTCTCTACTCTAGTATGCATTGTAATCTCTGCAATTACAACGAGATTCTATGTACCCTTATCCGAGCCTCTTCATAAAATTATAATCAAACTGTTGACTTCAATTTTCCATCTGAATTTTAGAGTGTGATATTATCCTTGGGATAGCACTAAGATATTCCTTGACCTCCTCCACACTAGACCCAATTGACAACCTAGTATTTGAGATCAGTGAAATAGGAATTTTGACCAACACCTAAGTTCAATATCTCATTAAAATATTTGGATTACCAATAACCATATTAAACCAATAAGTAAAATCATATGTTCCTATAATTGTTTGAGACATCAAATCTCTAACTGGTAAATTCGTAGCTCACTACATTCAAGGCTCACTAAATCGGAAACAACAGTGCTCTCCCCATGGTAATTAAAATGGTGTGACAATCTACAACGCTAAATCTTTTGTAGATAATACTGTCTCCATGACCAACCCAAATTCTTCCTTGATGAAAAATTAAGGTCAAAAACTTATTAGTTGCATGGGTGGAAGTCCTCTATCTCACATTTTAGGTTCTTTGGATGGACCCACTTGTATCATGAAAGACATGACATATCACCTATTTCGTTAGAATCCTCATAGGAATTTGGTTTGATACTATGAAACTTTTCAGGGGTATCATCTCTATGACCCCCCCTCTCAACAAGTGACTAAGCATCATGATGTTATCTTTGATGAGCCTTTTCATGGTGAATGCTACGATCTCTTCTATAACTCCTTTCTGGTGATGACTCTCGGCATGTATCCATCAAACATACCTCTTATTCTCTTATTGGGTTGCTTGTTGATGACTTGCAGCTGGTTGTAGTGAACTTTTCCACATCTCCATCTTTTGTTGGTCCACCTATACAAATGTCAAACTCCTCTCAGGTCATCCTTTGTAGTTATTGAATAGTCCATGGTGAGTCAGGACTAAAGGGATTACTTCATCATCTAGTACATCCTATCCTTTGGATATTTCTCCCATTCTTCCCTTACTAGATGAGGTCATCATTGTTGGTACTTAATCTTGAGGTGTACAACCTAGCAATGCTTCTCCTTACAGAATGTAGTGATGCCCAAATTTGAGATGATAATGTTCATGTGGATGTATAGAAGTTTGATGATGATTGTAACAAACCCTTTACTACACCAGCACGTGATCAAAGAGCTTCAACAACCAATAGGATTCATAATAATAAGCCATGTATTCAGATTCAATAGTGCTCCTGGAGTAATAGAACTAAGTAATATAGCACTAGATGTGCATTCATCATACTGCAACTGAGCTAGTATTAGAATATCCATGGAATCTTATATCTCGGAAGTGAATTTCTGACCATAAGTAATAGCATCATAGAGATATCTCAACAAGCAACTATCCCCTATGTATAGATCCACATAGAGACATATGATAGGTTTTTATCAAGAGCACCAGGGATCAACAAATTCTCCATCTCGTCATATCTTTAAGTGCACCAGGGCTAGGTCTTAAGATCTTTAACTTCTACTTTCTTTGTAGCCTCTAAGGTAACACATCTATGAGCCATCATAATCAGTTCTCATAAAACAATATTGGGCAAGAAAAGTCATGATGGATTTTATAGCTCCCTCTGAAGCCTTGTTATGCATCAAATTATCCAATCAATGAGGAGAATTTATTATTTGAGCATCCATATCTATAAAACCATTCTTCATGAGATTTGGGCTCAATGCAATCAATATGTCAAAGTCAAGGATTTATTCTTATCAAGACATATAATTTTTCATGCACTCTCTTCATGGTACCTCTTTCATGCTGATAAGGGTTATTATAAAGAACTGATCCAAAGGGTCATGTTCTTGTTCTTCTCGGATTTCTTCAAGCATGAAAGCTTCAAGTGTGCTACACTCCTGCAATTTCTTTTACTAGCAGATCTTTGTAGCTTATTCATAGTAGATAATCCATCTAAAGGTTAAATTTTTCTTCTTCACAAATTCGTTTGTGAACAAATATCTATATAAATTGTAATCAATTTACTGAGGCTACAACATATTGCTACTGTACTGTAATGATCTTATACATAATGTAGGAAAAAAAAAATTGAATATGCTAAGAAGCCATTAGAATTAATGCCATATATAACTGATAAGGTATATGTGTTTTTGTTCCATTTTCTACCATATGTCACAGGATTGCATTCTAAATCATATCATTGCTGCCAGTGGCTTTCTGCAATCCATTGTTTCTGCTTATACTATCATTTGTCAACATCCACTTATGCTAATTCTCTTATTGGAATTCTTCCTTCATCATACCACTATTCCATTTTTGTCCAATCATATTTATTGCATACATTTATTGTCAAATTATAACATGCATGTTGTCTAAATGTCACTTACATACTAGGATTTTGGTTGCACATGTATCAAAGGATTGATTGACATATGCATTATTGTTTGATGCACATATAACAAAGTTACTTAGACCAAGAACCCATATTTGAAAAGATATTAATTCCAAGCCAGGTTTACTGTTGATTAAGGTGAGACTATCACCCTATTCTTGTCAAGAGATACTACTAGTGTGATTGTCTCTCATTCAAGGTCAATTCTATACAATTCTTACATCTGAGTGAATATATTTCATATATAAGATATTTCCTGTACTTAATACTTCCATATAGAATATATACTTCTAAAATGTAGCAAGGTCATATAGTCTTGGAATGTATATCTTGCTTCAGACACATTAAGGTCTGTCACATAGGCTTAATTTTGTAATTCCAGAAATAAGGCTTTTTTGTTGTTCCAAATGTGAGGTCTTAGAATTCAAATTTGTTTCTTCAGGGGTTACTAAGGGTTACCCTTTATCGTAGTTTCAAGAGGTCTGCTGAAGGTGAATTAGAGCTCAAAAAGTTATTGAAGTACTTTCCATCAGGAGTCTCACAATTGTCATAATGCTATATCATCAACATCTATGCTTAGTGGCGGGAAGCTATGCATCTCTAGCCTTCATTTATGATAAATTAGATTGGCATTTCGACATCCAAAAATATTTTTGTCACAATCCCTTCAACACATAAGTTCACTTCCTGGATTTGCATAGGATGTTTGGTCTTTTGTCCAAACTGAAACTCGTGTTGTTCTAGAAATACATGCACAGAGAATCATATCCTTTCTTATTACTAAGCATTCCAATCTACTTGATACATTATGACAATAATTATCCCATATTGGTCGTTAAAGGGTCATACTTTACCTATGATATTGACCACAATGAAGCTGCTTATAGCACATAAGCAATAGCTAGAAGTGTAATCGATCCTATATAATTCTATATCATTACTTATACTAATGTATTCCATCATTTAGTTGTGCTTTTTCATATTTCAACTGCTTGGTTAGTATAGCTCAATCATAACTAAAAAAACAGAAATGTTTTCTGCTCCAGAGTATTACAAGATCAACACATGATACCCATCTTCTCTCTAAGTAAGAAATTGCTCTCTGATCAAGAAAATACATCCCTCACAGCAATATCTCGACTTTTAATGGAGTGTGCTAAATCAATAGTGAATATGATAAGATCACGATTCATAACGAAGCTAACTTGTCCTAATTATTGGCGATAACTTCACCTTCTTTCAAAGATAAAAACCTCTATGAATGACCATCCAATATATATGTAATAGTGATGCAAAGCCAAGAAATCATATCGATACAATGATGCTACCATAGATGATATATCATTTCATCAAGAGCAGTGTCATATTCCATCATACATAGAACAAGATAATGAGCTATTGTATTTTAATCAGACCAGAGCATGACCATATGGCAAGGTCCTAAATAAAAAAAAGCTTTTGTCCTATAGTCAATGCGGGAGTGAAAACCTAGAGCAAGGGTCATGTATTGTAGCCATGTGAATATTTTCACATCACATCATGAAGAGTTGCAGACAAAATTATGTCATTCAAAGAAATTTTCCAGCAACCCTGAACAGAGGTTCAATTTATATAAGAATATACACAAAACACCCTTACTTACCTTTGCAAGAGATCTATGCAAAATTTGCCATGAACTGACCTTAAGCTTCCTAGTTGTCCTCCTTAGAACTGTAGCTCGATATTCAAGGAAAATTCACATCAAACATAGTTCTTAAGCTCTTATTTTTCCTAAGACAAACTGTGGTCATATTATAGAGAAGAGAGCTAAAAATGTGCCCAGATTTGTAGATGGAGGAGACCATGGATATTTATCTTCAAAAATTCACATGGTGATTAATTTTTCTTATCCTCTTGCTTGGGATTTTTCCTTACCTAATCTCTGATACCATGTTAATTTTGAATTAACATGTTCTTTGATTAGGTTAGTTATTTAATTCAGCCATGTGCCCATTAAATCATTAGAAGTCACATCAAACTTTAACTAACGAAAGAACATGAACAATAAGTGTTGAAGAAAAGCCAAGACAGAGAAACACAAGAATATGGCTCAAGCCAGGGAAAAATCCCTTGATCAAATATTCTTATTATTAATATGAAATGTTAAGAAGAGAGAGAGTACAATAATATAGAGTCAAAATACTTTCCATTAAGAAGATCCAGAATCACAACTCTTAGGCCCAATCAATACTGTAGTTCAGGCACTCTATCCACAAAGGTCAAATAGTACAACTGAAGAAAGTTGGTCTAGTTAGGGAAACTGTAGATCATCGTTGTCTAACACAACAGGTACAAAAATCCTCCTTTCCACTGAGACCTTCCTTGCCCCGCTAGAGGCTTCCCTTCCATGGCTCTAATAGCTAGCCTATGACCAAATCAGATCCTTCATAAACTTGATTTCAACGACCCATCCTAAAGCAATATTCCATCAAATAGACTGTGGTCTAAACCTCCAATTCAACAGTTGTTCTAAACCAAGATATAGCCTTATGTATCCCTTCAATCTGTAGCACTAGGGCTCAGACCCTTCTACATTCGATTGAATAGATATGAGGCTTTCTTAACACTGATTCCCATATAAAAATCAGACCCTGGAGTGAGACAGAGTCTGCAGCCTAATCAGATGACGAAAAACCCTCTCAACCGAGCACAAAATAGCCCTCAAACAAGCCTTAACTTACTCAGCTCTCTTGCTGGATGACTGTGGCCCTTAGCAGCCTTAAAGGTGATCCAAAATAGTCTTATGTCTCGGCCTAGATGCAGAAGAAAACCCAAAGACAAAATCCTCCTTCAACCTGCTCCAAGAACTCTGCTACCTCAGACTTCTATCCAAGACATTCGATGTGAAATGAGGGAGAATGATCCTCTATATATATAATTCAATGGGATTGAAGAGACGTGACCCTTGGCCTTATTGAATCAACATATAGGAGGCTGACCTTGTTAAATTTCATGTCGAAGAAAAAATTCAAAATATAGGAGAGGCTGACCTTGTTAAATTTCATGTTGAAGAATAAATTCAAAATAGATTACAAAACTTAACCCCATTGTTAGGAATCCAAAACAAAAGGGATTTACCCCTTGAGTATGAATCACAAATTTTCCTCTCACTTAGGTGGCCTTATTTTTCTCCTTTTTCTCTTTCTGTGACGCACTTCCACAAAGGGGAATCACTAGGAAATTTTTGTTATTTTTTTCCGTGTCTCCTCTCCCTTCACAACTGCTTCCACCATGATTTCTATGATCATACCCTCCTTGAGATGATGAATGAGACTCCATCAAAAGAATATATGCGAGTAAGAAACAAAAGAACAAATAATATTTTTGAGTGTTGTTCGGTTGGTAAAAACTCTGTTATGAGTTCCTCACTTCAAATATTCTTGCCAAAATTGTTTTCCAATGTTGTTCTACCAAAATTTTCCACCCTAAGTTGTTCTCATTTATGCTATCCAAATATTCTCTCCAAAGTATGAAAAATGAGATGAATTTGGATTTAAAGTTGTAATATCCCAAAATGGGGACTGCAACGATATGTAAATAGTTATGTAGAGAAATAACACAGATCATATAAAACATAGCAGGAGGCCAATATGGAGACCTTTCTTTAACATTTATAACAGAAAATCAGATGTACAATGAGGCCCATAAAATTTACAATAGAAAATAGAAGTTTCCAATGGAAGAAAATCCTCAAAAAGAGGTGTTGCAACCATGTATATGAACAAAAAATGCCATGACAATGTTATTTTATTGAGGTTGCAACAGTTTTTGATTAAAACTTAGATATAGAGCAAAATAATGCATGAAAAGTAAGATATATGATAGATCCATACATTATAAAGGCTCTTCTTCAAAATCCCCTTTGGGTTTTTAGCAATACATGAAGTACATGGAGTAGATTTGAGATCTAAAAGCAGCAAATATGCATAAATATGTAGACATTCAGTAATGTTTAGATCTGATCTGATATATATAATATAATGACCCTCTGAAATGGATCTCAAAGGTGAAGGGTAGATCCCCAACACTTTAAAATGACTCCTCCAAAATGTTATGCCAAAAGTCCTTGCAACAACACCTACATAAAAACATAGATCTGGAAGTAAAAATGCACTGTAGGGTTTAAGGTATGTTTGGCCACATGCCAAGATCTGAATCTAATGCTCCAATGCTCCAATACTCACTTACCAATGGGATAGAATACTTTCCCACTGAAAAGGAGCACTAGAATGGTCTAGATCTGAGTAGATCTAGCCTCCACTTGCTGCAGCTTTCAAAGACAACCAAACCCTCAATAGGATCTACGTTGAAGTTGGAAGATGAAGCTTGGCCTTCAGCCAGATAGTGGAATATGCAATACAAGACTCTCCCAAGAGCTACTCAATGGGAAGAGGTGGGAGTCCTAAACAGGAACACCCAATGCTAAACAACATTTGCAATCTAGGCTAAATAGCCAAAGAAAGCAATATGTCTAAACAGAATATACTTCAGAAATTTGATATCATTCAACAACCCTTTTCATATTTCCATCCTCTTCCTTTTATAAGTTGAGAGCTTGCAAACCATAAACCACCTTCAATGAAATAACTCCTTTCACATGCGCCATCTCCATCTAAAACTGTGTTGTACCTCATTGATGGCCACTCCAAGACAACGTTGTAGATTTGGTCATGGTTGACCCAGTCAAAATATTCAACCTCTTTCACACCTAAGGGTGCCTTCTTACTTAGCCAAGATATAGCCTTTTTCACATTTGGCATTGATTTATTTGTTGTTTAGGAGTTTTATGATCCTCCTTTACACTTTTATTCATGAAACAGAAATATAAAGCAAAAATGAATATTCCAATTAGCTTAGGAATAATTAGGAATATTACAATCCTCCCCTCCCAAATGTTGCTTGTCCTCAAGCAACTGTAAGGACAGAACTGAAAATGTGGGAATCTTTATTCCCATATGGAGCTCCATCCTCCAAGCTATCATCCAAACAAAATGAATCACCCTCCAGATAGGAAATTCATGGAGAAAATCCTCCCATGTGAGAGGTTCCTCCCAAATACATAAGTAAGTCATATGGCTCCCTCCACAAAGAAACAAGTGATGTAATGTAGTAGCCATATAATGTCCCATGCTCCCCTTGAAGCATGTAGAAATGTGGTAAACTTCATTCCCAATGGACACACTCAACCAATGTGTCATCCCAATCCATCCCACCATGAAATGCTCCTCCAAAGTTCTCATGAGATGCAAGTAGTCCATCCCATAAGGAGACAATAGTTTACATGAAACAAACATGGTTTTCCCAATGTTCTCCCTGAAACATGTAGCATAAAGTACATGGTGAATATCCATCCCATAGGGCACATATACACCCCCCATCCTCCTTTCATACATTCCCATAAAAATCACAAGTACATCATCAATGTATGGGATCAAAACAATGTACATACAAATAGAAATTTGTGCATATGGAGGTGCGTCATAGTCCCACATGTGGCACCAGTGAAGTGCATCTCCTACCTGCATCAGATCTAGATGTGGTAAGTGGTTTTCCCACCACTTACTTGCTGCCCATATCATCTCACCATGGCTGAAAGTGTGATATATATTTGGTGCCTTAGGGAAGCACCCATCATGTTGCAAAATCTCCCTTTGTCCACCAAGGGAGAGGCCATATTCAGAAATAGTTTTGGCCCTAAGTTGGCCATGAAGTTTATAAGGTACAACACTTCTCTTTGGAGTCATGGCCTACATAAATATGGTGAAAGAATGCAAACGATAATCAAATGAAACATTATTTACCTGAGCATATGTTTCACCAAAATTTCTCCTCAAACAAATGGAGTGGTGCCTAGATCTATCTTCTCTCCCAAAAGAAGAAAGAGAAGGTTGAATTAACTCTCTCATAGAGTTAGGTTTCTGCTCCATCTCCACATGGTACATGCATATTTGAGAATGATTATATAGTTCTTCTTCAAAGCCCTCCCAATAGTAGCTCCTCAAGATGTTGTTGTTGAGCTTCATGGAATATGTGTGGCTGAAACAGAACTCTTCATAAGCTCTTTGTAGTAACTTCTCCTTGAGGTTGGAGGCTCTAGTCAAGAAGATCCTAACATGATCGTATATGACTCCATATTGGAATAAATAGCCCTCATCATGTAGCTGGTCATCAAGAATCATGCATGTGTGAAGATCCTTGGAATAATCCACCAACAATTGGGATTTCCAATATGGATCTAGACTTCTCAACAATGACAGTGTTGATGATATATCAATTGAAATGTCTGTCATGTGGCTAATCCTTTCTTTGACATCTCCCATGCCAAAGGTATGTGTTGGAAGGTCATCCCTTCCCTTCTTCTCCTCCTTGACATCTCCCATGCCAAAGGTATATGATGGAGGTTTTCTATTCCCTCCTTGCTACCCTTCTTGTATATGCACATGCTCAAATGAAGATGGAATTTTTTGGAAATTAGTCTCCCATGGAAAGCTATCATCTATCCAAAAACCCCTTGGTCTTGCCAAGTATGCATGTGAGGCCACCATCTCCTACCATTTATGGAAGATTGCTCTCCAAGTGAGCTTATCTTATGAGTATTCATAGCCAAGGACTACCCTCCTTGCCCCATGATAGTGTCTTCCTCCATTCCTGAAGCATCTTCTCCCAGTGCATTATGAGATGAGAGAGTGGACAATGGTGATAAAGGGAAAATATTTCCCTCCTCCTTGGGCTTCCCCAACACTCCCAGCGATGTAGTAAAATCTTCTAATGCTCCATTCCTTCTTGTATCTATGAATGGAGCATCAAGGTGTGAGACATCTTTCACCAATTCTGAATCAGGTGGTCTCCCAAGTGGTTTACTGCAAGATAATGATGTCTCATGGCTCATCCCCATGTGCATAATAGATGGGATCATCATATCCCTGCTCCCACTGTGCAAATCCATCTCTGTTCTTTGTGTGGAAGTTTCATGATAATGGGGTATCACTCTTAAGGATGCAAGAGTGTTTCTAATTGGACCACCTCTTGCCATGTCAGAGCTGTGATCCCTCCTATCTCTTCTTCTCCTACCTTCCTCAAGATTTCACAGTATACGGTGCTTTCTTCAGATGTAATTAACCCATGCACCCCCAAAATCTCCTTGGTGTCAAGAGTCTTGATCACAAAGGAATGATATCTCATAGTGTGTGTTCCAAAATATGCTTGCAATGTTGGAACACACTTCCTCCATTGTCTTGTCTCATTGTCTATCATCATAGACACATGCTGCTCATGCTCTTCATATGTAATATACCTTGGATGTTGATCCTTTGGAGCTTATTGAAAAGATACAAAAGCCCTTCTAGTGGAAGCAATTGCTTCACCTCCATCTCCAAATAAAAGTAGATCTCCTCCTGTTGTCACAGCACTGGAGGATCTTTCCAGCTCTTCCTCTTCCTTCTCCTCATCAATGGAAAATATCTCATCATTAAGAGACCCTTTTTCTTGATATTATTTTGAAAAAGGAACCCTCATGTCTTCTTCTTGAGAAGAAAGTTCTTGCTGAAGTGGGGCCTTTGCCCTTGGCAAAGAATGTAGCAGATCTTTAACCCCCTCAACAATTTTCTGAAATGGAGTTGGCTTCATGGATCCTTCCAACTCATGCAAAGGTTTTGAATTCTTGGGCTTGTTTTTCTCACCCAATGAAATTTCAGATTTCTTAAAATCAAATCTTTTCACTAACCTCTTAGTGAACTTTGCATAAGTAGAGATATTTTCATTTTTCAATGAAGAAGATTCAAATAACCACTAGGCATAAAACTTACCTTGGAGATGCAGCACTGCTACTCTTATGGCTTCTTATTCTGAAACTTGATGCAGCTATAAAAATATGTCTAGCTTCCTTACCCAAGACTTGGCTGAGCTCTCGGGTGATCCATCAAAAGTAGCTAGAAAGAATCTACCCAAAGTGTGTTGCATGCATCTTCTTCTTCTACTGTATTTGTTGGATCTTCTCTCTTCTTTAATTTGACAAAACTCTCAGAAGCTTAGATTCTCCCTAAATATTCTAGACTCAGATTCATATTCTTGGAGGTAGTCACCAAGAGTCTCCTCCTTTGGTGTTTCTCATTCTGCTTCTTCTCTTGCTAGGAATGTAGGCATGCTACAACGTTGTAGATCTGATTGTGTGGCTGAATTCTCACAAACATAATATGAAGAACTGGAGCTTCCTTCATGTATAATTCTTCTTGAGGAATCTGCATGTCTTTCCCTCCTCATTCCCCCGATTTCTCTTTTCAGCTTATGCAAGGTTTGGAACAGAGTTTTTGAGAACTCTTTCCCTTTCATTCTTCCAGATAAAGGGTTTTTAACCTTGTCTTCTATGTATTCATTGTAATAAAACTTCTTCTGTCTCTTCTTTTCTTGAAAAGACATATTTTCTTCTTAGATAGCACAACTCGTGCCAATATGATGCTCTGATACCACTGTAATATCCCAAAATGGGGACTGCAGCAATATGTAAACACTTATGCAGATAAATAACACAGATCATCTAAAACATAGCTGGAGGCCAATATGGAGACCTTTCTTTAAAATTTATAATAGCAAATCAGATGTACAATGAGGCCCCTAAAATGTACAATAGAAAATATAAGTCTCCAATGGAAGAAAATCCTTAAAAAGAGGTGCTGCAACCATGTATATGAACAGAAACTGCCATGGCAACGTTATTTTATTGAGGCTACAATAGCTATTGATTACAGCTTAGATCTAGAGAAAAATAATGCATGAAAATTTAGATCTATGACAGATCCATACACTATAAAGGCTCTTCTTCAAAATCCCCTTGGCATTCTTACAATACATGAAGTACATGGAGTAGATATGAGATCTAAAAGCTGCAGATCTGTAGAAATATGCAGACATTCAGTAATGTTCAGATATGATCTGATATATACAATATAATTACCCTTTTCAATGGATCTCAAAGGTGAAGGGAAGATCCCCAACACATGAAAATCACTCCTCCAAAATGTTATGCCAAAAGTCCCTACAACAACACCTACGGAAAAACGCATATCTGGAAGTAAAAATGCACTGTAGGGTTTCAGATATGTTTTTCCACATGCTAAGATCTAAATATGATGCTCTAATGATCCAATGCTCACTTACCAATGGGATATAAGACTTTCCCACTGAAAAGGAGCACTAGAATGGTCTAGATCCGAGTAGATCTAGCCTCCACTTGCTGTAGCTTTCAAAGACAACCAAACCCTCAACGTGATCTGTGTTGTAATTGGAAGAAGAAGCTTGGCCTTCAGCTAGATTATGGACTATGCAATAAAAGACTCACCCGAGAGCTACTCAATGGGAAGAGGTGGGAGTCCTAAACAACAACACCCAATGCTAAACAACATTTGCAATCTAGGCTAAACAACCAAAGAAAGCAGTATGTCTAAAAAGACTATACTTCATAAATATAATATCATTCAACAACCATTTTCATGCTGCCATCCTCTTCCTTTTATAAGCTGAGAGCTTGCAAAACCTAAACCACCTTCAATGAAATAGCTCATTTCACATGAGCCATCTCCATCTAAAACCGCGTTATAAGTCATTGATGGCCACTCCTCCAAGATAACGTTGTAGATTTGGTCATGGTTGACCCAGTCAAAATGTTTAGCCGCTTTCACACCTAAGGGTGCCTTCTTACTTAGCCAAGATATAACCTTTTTCACATTTGGCATTGATTTATTTGTTGTTTAGGAGTTTTATGATCCTCCTTTACACTTTTATTCATGAAACAGAAAAATAAAGAAAAAATGAATATTCCAATTAGCTTAGGACTAATTAGGAATATTACAAAAGTACTTCTAACCTAACCCTCTTTTGTGTGCTACCGGAAGTTGCTGATAGCGTACAACCAAACACATAATTTGCATACCGAATGGTATCATAGTATGCAATCCAACATAGAAACAACATCTTACTATATTAAATTTCCTAGGGCCATAGATGCAATATTTATTTGTTGATTGAGATATTGAATCAAAGTAATTTCAATGTCAAATAGTCTTGGCATGCAAGGCTCCACCAAGAAAACCTGTGTAGCCTCAGATCATCAAGTTTACAAAAGATGAAATTTGAACCCATTTCATTTCACACAAACAACGTAGTGAAATTTTCAGGAATAGCTCTGCAAAAATACATTTCAGAGTTTAGTAAACTAATCCCTTCCGACAACATCTTTGAAGTGCACAAAGTCATTAGCTCTTGTTACCTGTTCAAGGAGCCAGACCTTTTGGATATCTCATCTGGCCCTGTTTTGTGTGCTAACAGAAGTTGCTGATAGCGTTCAACCAAACACATAATTTGCATACCGAATGGTATCATAGTATGCAATCCAACATAGCAACAACATATTACTATATTAAATTTCCTAAGGCCATAGATGCAATATTTATTTGTTGATTGAGATATTGAATCAAAGTAATTTCAATGTCAAATAATCTTGGCATGCAAGGCTCCACTATTAGGTCCCTATATTACTAGTATAGTCCCTTATTGTTGTTAGTGTAACCCCCTTATTGTTATTATTGTACCCTTGTAACCCCCATATTTTTATTATTGTGCCCTTAAATTATTATTGTTAGGTCGACTAGGATTACATTGTGGCCCCACTAGGATTACATTGTGGTCCTGTGGACTCTATATATAGAAAGGAGGTTTTGTAATTTGTATCATCCAAGAATTGTTCATTCATGTAATGTATTGGAGGTTTCCCCTCAAAGTGGCTTATTTCTAAGGCATTGATATCTCTTTTATTCTATTTCTGGAGATGGTTTCACAACATTTGGTATCAGAGCTCTGGATTCTAGGGTTTCGCTGCTCCAAACAGATCATCGTGGAATTTTCGCTATAACTTTTTTATATGAAGGTTCAGAAGCTAAAATTTTTAGGGTGTGAAGCCAAGATCCTGAGAAACATCGTCAAAAAAATTCAGAGCTTAGTTCACAATATTTCAAAGATATGATCTATGGAAGGTAGGGATTTTTGCAGGCTCCTAAATTTCACTTAAACAGGTCATCGCGGCATTTTGCGCTATAAATTTTTCTCTGCAAAGGTTCAGAAGCTGAAATTGTTAGAGAGCAAAGCCGAAATCTTGGGGAACGTCTTCGCAAAATTTCAGAGCTTGGTTCACAATATTTGCGGAGGTATGATCTGTGGAAGTTAGGTCTTTTTCAAGCTCCATAATTTCATCTCAAAGAGGTTATCGTGGGAAAACCTTCATAACTCTCTCTCTGAGCATCGTATTGGAATTCTGTAATAGGTGGCCACAAGTACACAGACTGTAGTTGCTTTTCTATCAATGTCAGAGCCAAGGGAGGAAACAGTGACACGTGGCAAGTCGTACAAGTGCGCTATACTGAACTAGTCCATAATTGGGTCATTGTGGGAGATTGGACATAACTTTTCCTTGAAGAATCCAAATCAGGTCAGACCTGTGGCATTTTAAAGAAGATTAAGAGGGTGAATTTAGGGCCAAATTTAAGATATTGAAGATCCAAAATCACAGAGATAATTCAGTTTCAATATCGAGTTCCTCAAAATCAAGAAAAAGGTGTGTAATGTTTTTCAAATTGCATAAGTCTTGTTTGAAAAATCAGTTCTAGTTGATTCCAAAGGCCTATTGAGCATAGCTATCAGTATTGGGTTCTAAAATGCCTCCTAAAAAGAACTCAACACCCATCAAGCCTTCAGAAGGCTCTACTATGACTCATGAAGACGAAGAAATGCAACATGAGATATCAAAAGTCCATGAGCAAGTGCACCAAATTTCGCTATCGTAAAGAGCAACAAAAAATGAAATGGAAGTTGTGAATAAAGGCATGGAAAATAAGATAGATGGTTTGAAGAAAGGCGTGGAAGCTAAGATGAATGGTTTGGAAGCTATGATGGATGGCATGGAAGCTAAGATGGATGACATGGAAGCTAAAATGGAAAACATGAAGAATGATCTAAAAGAAGACATGGAAGGTTTGACAAAGTTGATACAACAAATGTTTCCTAATGGTGAAAAGATAGTAGAGGAAACTAATGATGAGAACAAAATAAATGATGATCGTGATTTCATAAACTCTAATATTGGTAGGAATAACCACCATATTCCAAAGATGGATATGAGGAAGTTTGATGGCAAGGATCCCGTAACATGGATACTACAAATGGAGCAATATTTTGATCTCAATAATGTGCAAAACACACAAAGGTACGCATTGCAACTTTACATCTAGAACAAAATACATTTTTATGGTATCGATGGCTTTGCTCCAGCAAAAAAATTGTCACTTGGTCAATTTTTATGGAGGAAATGATAGCACATTATGAGGATACAAAGAGAAACACCTTCTTTAGCCAATTGATAAATCTAAAACAAAAGGGTTTAGTGGGAAAGAAAATTGAGGACTTCCAAAAATTGAATATAAGGGTAACTTATATTATAGAAGAACACATGATTGATCTCTTCATAGGTACTTTAAAGGATAACATCCAACATGAAGTTCGCGTTTTGGCACCTGATTCATTGGAGAAGGCATTCAGGTTGGCAAGAAAAATTGAATGTAAAATTATGGCGACAAGGAAGCCTACCACTCTTATAAAGAGGGAAGTTTTGCTACTCCTAGATTTCAACAACCTACAATGTTGACACCACAACAATTGGAAGAAAAAAGAGAAAAAGGGCTTTGCTACAGTTGTGATAGCAAATACACTAAAGGTCATAAGTGTGCTGAGAAGAAATTATTTTACATAGATTGTGAAGAGGAAGAAGAAAATGAACAAGAAGAGGATATACACCAGGAACCAACCCTAGAAGAGGAAGAAAAGAATCCGACCATATCGTGTAATGCATTGGCAGGAATTACCACTCCTCAAACTCTCAAGATAGAAGGACATATCAAGAAGAAAAAGGTAATAGTGTTGATTGATTCAGGGAGTACCCATAATTTTATTCATTGTAAGGTAGCCAAGGAATTGAATTGTTTCCTATACCCAGCACCAGAATGTCAAGTGATGGTTGCAAATGGAGGAACTATAAATTTCTCTGGAAAATGTCATAATATCAAGCTATCCATGGGGGAATATGTATTGAATAGTCCAATATTTTCCATCCCAATGGGAGCTGCTAATGTCGTACTAGGAGTACAATTGTTACAATCTTTGGGGACGGTAGCTTTTAATTTTCAAGAACTTTTCTTGAATTTTTTTTCAGAAGGAAAGGAAATTTAATTATGGGGTATCATAGGGAAGCCATGAAAGATAAGCTCTAATGTAATGAAAAAGCTTCTGAAGAAAGAACAACGAGGTGTAACTGCACAATTATGCTCACTAGAATTTCCAACATCAAAATCATATGTTTCTCGAGATCTCCAAAGAGTCTTGGAAAATCATTCCAATGTGTTTGATACTCCCAAAGGACTCCCACCTATTCGTGATCATGATCATGCTATTCATTTGATTCCAGGAAGTGTTCCTCCAAACATCCGACCTTACAGATATCCTTATGTCCAAAAGAGTGAAATTGAACGTATGATTGCAGAAATGTTAGAGGCTGGTATAATTCAACCTAGTCAAAGTTCTTTCTCTGCTCCTGTAGTATTGGTACACAAGAAGGATGGATCATGGTGCATGTGTCCTGATTATAGGGAGCTCAATAAGCTCACCATTAAAGATAAATTTTCCATTCCTATGATTGATGAATTATTGGATGAATTACATGGAGCAATTTATTTTACCAAGCTGGATCTTCGTTCAGGATATCATCAAATTAGAATGAAGACTAAAGATATTCCGAAAACAACATTTCAAACTCACGAGGGTCATTATGAATTTTTGGTCATGCCTTTTGGCCTTACCAATACACCTTCTACATTTCAAGGGTTGATGAATTCCATTTTCAAACCCTTCATTAGAAAATTTGTGCTAGTATTTTTTGATGATATACTAATCTACAACAGGTCTTGGAAGGATCATCTTCAACATGTTGACAAGGTGCTCAATGATCCAGGTGGATATCGGTGGCCACCCACCTATTCCATTTGGACCAGCACCATCAATTCTTGCAGATTTTCACATTCAACACAACTTACTATTTTTAGCAGGTTTTCGGGTCCTCCACTCTCGGAGCCGTTTTGGGGGCTTAATGATCCAGGTGGATATTGGTGGCCACCCACCTATTCCACTTGGCCCCCCACCATTGTCTCTTTCAGTTTTTCAGTTTCTGCATAACTTACTATTTTTAGCAGTTTTTCGGGTCCTGAACTTCCGGAGCCATTTTGAGGCCCTAAACGACGTTTTTTCGGTATGAAAGCGAAATGGTCTTCTCACAAATTCGTCCCGACACTCGTAGTCCTCGGATAGATCTTTCTAACGAGCTATTGAACGCGCTCGAACGGAGATCGGGTGCCAAAGTTATGCCCCCCGGAAGTCAACCACCACGACCAAACGGGGCCCATAGTTTTGGCGCTTCATCTCCTAGGGTTAGGTTTTTGGGATGTTTAGGGTTCTCCATTGTTTCTCAATAATAAATAGGCCCTCGCGCCTCATTGTAAAGCAGTTCAGAGGTCCGTAGCCACCACATCTCTTCTCAGAGATAGCTACCAGTACCCTAGCTAGTTTTATTTCCATTGTCTGTAAGCAAATTTCAGTTCTTTGATATTAATGAAATGAAGTGTTATTTCCGCCGCATCTCTGTATTTATGGTTATGTGTTTATTCTGTTGCGTTCCTGCATAAATCCGGATCACTCAACTAGTTGCAGGAGAAACAATTATATGCAAAAACATCCAAATGTTTCTTTGGAGTACAAGAGGTGGAATATCCGGGTCATATTTTATTCACGAGGGTGTTAAGGTAGACCCTAACAAAATTAAAGCCATTAAGGAATGGAAAGTCCCCACAACCATAAAGCCAGTTGCGATGAGTTCTTAGGTTAACAGGTATTATCGCAAGTTTGTTAAGAATTATGGGAGAATAGTAGCACCTCTAACAACATTATTGAAGAAAGATGCATTTTCATGGACTCCTGAAGCAACTAAGGCCTTCGAACATCTTAAAGAGGCAATGTGCCTAGCACCGGTCTTAGCTACGCCAGACTTCACAAAAACCTTTATTGTGGAATGTGATGCCTCAAGAAATGGAATTGGTGTTGTTTTAATGCAAGAAGGAAGACCCATTGCTTTTGAAAGTCATCCAATCAAAGGAAAGTATTTACAGAAACCTATTAATGGGAAGGAAATGTTAGCGATACTGCATGCGCTAAAGAAATGGAGAACTTGCCTAATGGGAATACACTTCAAGGTAAAAACTGATCATGATATTCTTAAACACTTTTTTGAACAAAGACTATCTTTAGAAGAGAAGAAAAAATGGTCACAAAGATGTTGGGTTATGACTTTGAAATAATCTACAAAAAATGGAAGCTAAATGTTGTTGCAGATGCACTCTCAAGAAATAATGAAGAGGTGGAAGCATTGCTTTGTGCCATTTCTATTATCCAACTAGATTGGATAAATGAAGCAAGAGATGAATGGTAGGAGGATGAAGAAGTGTGGACAATTATTAAAAATTTGCAGCAAGATCCTAGTAAATATGATACATTTAGTTGGAAAAGTGATTCCTGATGGTACAAAGATCGCTTATATCTTTGTAACAATTCCCAACTAAAACAAAATATTCTTTTGGAATTGCACACTTCTCCTTTAGAAGGACACTCAGGATTTAAAAAAAATTACCACAGGGTGAAGAAAGAATTTTTTTGGGATGGCCTTAAATCTGATATTCAAAATTTTGTGGTGGAATGTTTGGTTTTCCAAAATAATAAATTTGAGACAATTAAGACCCCAGGTCTTCTACAACCTTTATCCATTCCAAGTCAACGTTGGGAGGAGATTTCAATGGATTTTATCACAAGTTTACCTAAGTCCGGAGGAAATACTGTCATCATGGTGGTAGTTGATAGACTTACCAAGTATGCACACTTTTGTGCATTATCTCATCCATTTAAAGAAAGTACAATTGCTACTACATTTACGGACACAATTCAAAAGCTACATGGAAACCCAAGGGTTATTGTGAGCGATAGAGATCCCATTTTTACTGGAAATTTTTAGACGAAGTTATTTTCTTGTCTGGGTACTCAATTAGCTCATAGCTCATCTTATCATCCTCAATCCGATGGTCAAACTGAGATAGTAAATAAACATTTGGAAGGATATCTTCGTTGTTTTGTATTTGATAAACAAACACAATGGGTCAAGTGGTTACCTCTCGCTGAATGGTGGTATAACACTTCCTTCCATACTGTAGCAAAGATGACCCCATTTATGGCACTTTATGGATATCATCCACCATCTATCACATCATCTTTAAGGGAAAATTCGAAGGTTCAAGCAGTGGAAGATCACATCGAGCATCAGCAAGAAGTTCTCCAACTCTTAAATGATAACATGAATTTGGCACAAAATCGAATGAAACAACAGGCAGATCAACATCGCAGCGAGAGAAGTTTTGATGTAGGAGATTGGGTATTTTTACGGCTACAACAATACAAACAAATGTCCCTCAAGCAAGCTAAGAAGGATAATAAATTATCGCCAAAGTACTATGGTCCTTACAAGGTGTTTCAAAATATTGGTACTATGGCATACAAATTGGAGCTTCCTGCTTCTTCGCGAGTACATCCAGTTTTCCATGTTTCATGCTTAAAGAAGGTTATAGGTGAAAATATTTCAGTTCAAACAATATTGCCAGAACTTGATGAGGAAGGAAAAATCATATTGGAACCTGAAGCGGTCACGGAAACAAGAACTCGACAACTACGGAATCGATCAATTTCAGAGTATCTCATCAAGTGGAAGAACTTACCCACCGAAGATTCTACATGGGAGGATGAGAATTTTATACAGAAGCACCCAAAGCTACTCAAGTGTTGAGGACAACACTTTTTTGAAGGAGAGGGGCATGTTAGGTCCCTATATTACTAGTATAGTCCCTTATTGTTGTTAGTGTAACCCCCTTATTGTTATTACTATACCCCTGTAACCCCCATATTGTTATTATTGTGCCCTTAAATTATTATTGTTAGGTCGGCTAGGATTACATTGTGGCCCCACTAGGATTACATTGTGGCCCTATGGACTCCTATATATAGAAAAAAGGTTTTGTAATTTGTATCATCCAAGAATTGTTCATTCATGTAATGTATTGGAGATTGCCGCCTCGAAGTGGCTTATTTCTAAGGCATTGATATCTCTTTTTCTTCTATTTTTGGAGCTAGTTTCACAACATCCATAAAGAAAACTTGTGCAACCTCACATCATCTAGTTTACAAAAGAAAAAAATTGAACCCATTTCATTTCACACAAACAACGTAGTGAAATTTTTAGGAATAGCTCTGCAAAAAAGTATTTCAGAGTTCAGTAAACTAATCCCTTCATACAACATCTTTGAAGTGCACAAAGGCATTAGCTCTTGTTACCTGTTCAGGGATCCAGACCTTTTGGATATCTAACCTGGCCCTGTTTTGAGTGCTAATAGAAGTTGTTGATAACGTTCAACCAAACACATAATTTTCATACCAAATGGTATCATAGTATGCAATCCAACATAGCAACATCTTACTATATTAAATTTCCTAGGGCCATAGATGCAATATTTATTTGTTGATTGAGATATTGAATCAAAGTAATTTAAATGTCAAATAGTCTTGGCATGCAAGGCTCCACCAAGAAAACCTGTGCAACCTCACATCATATAGTTTACAAAATAAAAATTTTGAACCCATTTCATTTCACACAAACAACGTAGTGAAATTTTCTGGAATAGCTCTACAAAAAAACATTTCAGAGTTCAGTAAACTAATCCCTTAAGACAACATCTTTGAAGTGCACAAAGACATTAGCTCTTGTTACCTGTTTAGGGATCCGAACCTTTTGGATATATGACCTGGCCCAGTTTTTTGTGCTAATGGAAGTTGCTGATAGCGTTCAACCAAACACATAATTTACATACCGAATGGTATCATAGTATGCAATCCAACATAGCAACAACATCTTACTATATTAAATTGCCTAGGGCCATAGATGCAATATTTATTTTTTTATTGAGATATTTCATCAAAGTAATTTCAATGTCAAACATTCTTGGCATGCAAGGCTCCACCAAGAAAACCTGTGCAGCCTCAGATCATCTAGTTTACAAAAGAAAAAATTTGAACCCATTTCATAATGAAATTTTCAGGAATAACTCTACAAAAAAAAAAATTCAGAGTTCAGTAAACTAATCCCTTTGGAAAACATCTTTGAAGTGCACAAAGACATTAGCTCTTGTTACCTGTTCATGGAGCTGGACCTTTTGGATATCTGACCTGGCCCTGTTTTGTGTGCTAATAGAAGTTGTTGATAACATTCAAACAAACACATAATTTTCATACCGAATGGTATCATAGTATGCAATCCAACATAGCAACAACATATTACTATATTAAATTTCCTAGGGCCATAGATGCAATACTTAATTTTTTGATTGAGATATTGAATCAAAGCAATTTCAATGTCCAACAGTATTGGCATGCAAGGCTCCACCAAGAAAACCTGTGCAACCTTAGATCATATAGTTTACAAAAGAAAAAAATTGAACCCATTTCATTTCACACAAACAACGTAGTGAAATTTTCAGGAATATCTCCGCAAACAAAACATTTCAGAGTTCAGTAAACTAATCCCTTCAGACAACATCTTTGAAGTGCGCAAATACATTAGCTCTTGTTACCTATTTAGGGAGTCAGAACTTTTGGATATATGACCTAGACCTGTTTTGTGGGCTAATAGAAGTTGTTGATAGCATTCAACCAAACACATAATTTACATACCAAATGGTATCATAGTATGCAATCTAATAAAAAATCAATGGAAAATCATAGAAAATTTAGCATACCCATCTGAGCATGTGATTCATACAAGTGTAGGGCCTCTTCTCGTCAGAACATTCACATCAAGGAATCTATCATTTTCAGGGCCAATGAAGCCTACTATAGGTAGAGAAGTACCCATTACATGCTCGATTTCAATAAATGGAAAATCAAGGGTGCCAGTCCGCTTCAAGCTGAAAATGAAAATTATGAAAATCCATACCAACATAGATATTTCCCAATAGTTATTAATAGCCTGATTCAAATCCCATGCAATAACATAACCAACAATAATCCCAGATACCCAAAAATCTTACCTATGGCACTATTATAGATGTGAAGCCAAGAGATTCAAAATGGTCAAAATTTATGGGCAGGGAAAGAACCCCAAAAAAGATCCAATTTAGAAGATGGTCGCTTCACTGGAAGTATAGTCATCCACCAATACACTACACATGAGTAACCCACAATAGTGAATATCCTGAAATAATAAAGCTTGAATCTCTGAATCAAGATGTGGTAAGCTCTAATAACTAAAAGGCTTGATGAGATGACCAAAACTAAAGTATAGTGAAGATAAAAATGAACTGCCAAACCCAGATGTCTTAGGCTCTTTAGAACACCTAGGCTCCAAATGGCACTCATGTTGAAAACCAAATGGAGAATAATAATATGTGAAAAGGCTGAAGTTATTAGTGTCCAGTGTTGGCCCTCAACAGTTGCGTCATAATTCAAATCCCCATATCCATATCAAATATTCTTCCTCTGTATGTAAAACCATATTTCACTGCACAAACCAATCATGCAGCTTGTTGCAGGATTCTCAAGAATATGATAAAAAATGGCCTTCCCATTTCAAGCCCTTCTCAAAATCCCCCAATTTTTAATTATACCTTAAAATTTATTGAAAACCTAATCCCCCTTCATGAATCCTGATCACATGGCATCCCCTTCAAATATCCAGCTTTTCCATATACCCTAAAAAATCCAATAAAAAAAAAATAGAAGTCGTCATTAGAATCAAATAACTGTCAAATCCTCATCAAAAATCATGCAACTAAAACCCTGGAAGTGTCATAACATGATAAATTTTATTTTCTGGTACAATTTAAAGAATTTTAAAAATTAAAATTTGTGCACACCATACTTATTTTCACTCAAGGAATGAGATTGGTCATGATTCACTATGCTTGCCTCTGCCTTTGCTAGTATCTCCACCCCAGTTTCTTTTACAACTCAGTCAATTAGATCTGCTGTCCCTAGTTTCCAATCTTGATCCATTGCTCTTATTGCTCTCATCTATACCTCTGTCTCTACCTTTCCTCCTACTTCTTGGTTGGACCGCGGGTAGGTATCAAAGTCTTTGGTGATACCATAGTCCAGTTATCCCGTTTAGGAAAATTTTTGCAATCGTTGCTTCATTCAAAGGCTACCAACTAATAGATTGAATTATCAGATGGTTTTCAATGGAGAGAGGCTCAAATACGATAATTTGTACTTGGTTTAGATGATGGATTCATGGAATTTTCATGCAGAGCACTCGTATAAAGTAACATAATATCAAAATCTGAGCATGAAACTGCCCCTTCTCATTGTCTAATATCGATCTATGTTTTGGCTACAAATCGATCACTACCTATAGAATTCGATCACCCAGCTGCAGATGAGGGGCCTTGAGGGGGACTGGTAACATCTTTCTATGTTCCCTTCCCAGGTGTCAAAAATACAAAAAATTCTTTAAAAATATTCTTGTCTTGTCTATTGGATGCATGGATAAACTCTTACTTTTATTTACTGCTTAATGTATTTTACTGCATAGATTTGGATTTTGTAGCATTTATCTTGGTCAACTAACTACAGATCTAAAGAAATTGGTAGCCATATTTGATGTTAGGGCTGTTTGTTATGCACAGCTAAAGTGATTTTTTTCGTACACTTGCGATTAGAATTCATTCTAACAGATAAACTGGTTGGACCGGTAAGGCCAACAAATGATAAACTTGATTTTTAAAACCCTAGTGCAGAGAGCCCAATTTATCCAAACCAGTTTATCTACCTTTTTCTACCCTGAAATGCAGTGCAAATTAATCCTAGAAGAACAAAATACCAACCCTTGCACCCTGAAATACAGGGCGAATTCGACGTTGGGCTTGATTTTCAAGGAATGGAGAGGGTGAAACCAGTCCCCAATAACTAGTCCCATTTCTAGAAATCGGGCGATCTGAATAAAAATTTCCAAACAAACTAGGTGAATCGGGCTTGGAAGGTTTATCTGCCCTATTTTTTTGATGGGCTAAAATATAATAATAATTTATTTATTAAATATTTTTTGGGCTAACTATTGTAACTATTGAAAATGGGTGTAATTTAAAAAATTCACCACTTCAAAATAGGAAATCCCTTAAATTTCACCCATGGGCTAAGATTTGCCCCTAAAATTTTCTATGGTGAAGAAATAGGACGAAACATGACATGAAGGACTTGTGGTAGAATAAGTGTGCCACGTCGTCACCCTCCACCTTTCCTCCATCTCCAGTAACCCTCTCCTCATATGACGGTCCTTGTTTCATTTTACACTCCCCGCAGCATTCGAGCTTTATCATGCGGGGGGGGGGGGGTCCTAAATGGGCAAAATCCATTACCGCCCACTCCTCCATGTGTCGCACCCTCTCAATTTTGCACCCCCCTCTATATTACCGCTTACCACCTAAGACCCCCTTCGAAAATCTATTTCCATTGGCCTCCAAACTGCCACCGCATTCATTTGACCATTACCACTGCTACTGCGCCACGTCCGCCGTCATCCCTTTACATCTAGGCTTATGAGAATTGTGCTCCATTTATGAATAAATACACTAAAACACGACATAAAGATTCGGGTAGGACCCGACAAGGGGCATAAGGCAGAGCGAGGCTAAATGTCAAGGTAGCAAGGAAATAGATCAGAAAGGTCCAGTTGGGCAAGGCGTTTTTACAAAAATGTCATGTTATAACGACAAAAATGGAAAAGGCAGTAGAACAGATCAGCACCATCACCAATCAATGAAAAGTAGCCAGCGCTGCACCAGACTTAATTACCCAATGCCGGTTTTCTAAAGAGTAGGGCTAGATGTCAGAGCCACCATTGGTTGCCTCTCCGTAATCAGCACAGCCACCTTTAGGTCTATTGTTTGATCTTACTAAGAGCCATTGAAGCATTTGGATCTACGACGAGTTGCCCAAAATTAATTCCAGAGGTGGTGTTGTTGTCAGTGATGTCTAATTAGGCCTTGCATGGCCACACTTGTCCTTTTTCTACTAAATTGTAATCAATGAAAGGTTGTCGAGTAAGGTAGGGAAACTGAATTAGTCTTAAGATAAATATTGCATGTCTTAGCAGTATCAGGGGTTGGAAGTTGGAAAATTGGAACTTGCTGAAGCTTTCATTGTAAGAAGCATTGGAACTCTGTAATTGTTTGAGCTGGGCATCAATAATAAGAGACTGTTCACAGGATTCTTGAGCTATGTTAATGGTGATGTTTCTCCTCTGTGTTAATGTTTTTCCTCTGTCTTTTCATGTTGTGCATCAATTTATCTAATTTAAAAACAAAAAATTTAGATTAATATTTGCTAAGAGAGCACCTTAATTCTGTTTGTGTTTGTTATCTTAATGTTTTCCTTTGAGACCTGAATGCAGAATTCAGAGACAGTCTGCTCTGTATTTATGTTGAACCTTAAACCCCTCCTCCTTTCCCATTTCACATTGCTAGTAAGATCCAGTCTGCATAGTTTCCCTGTGAATTCCCTTGAAAAGTTGATGCACAATTCAACCTTTTATGACTCCATAGCCCAATGGATTAAGTTTCACAACTATGTCTGTCCAACCACCCAATCAATCAAACAAACAAACCCCCATCACTGTAACTAGCATAATATCAACACTTATAGTAATCAAGTTAAATAATAAAACAAAGAGAGCCCTCTCTGAGTCAAGGAAGGCTAGGTCCTGGACTCCAAAGTGGTTTTATGTTGTCCTCTTTTGTTTGTTCTTGCCAATCTTACAAATTACGGAGAGATAACATAATGGTGACCACACTGGGGAACTGAGTTATTGAAAAAGCTTAATATTTCATCAGAAATCAGAAACCCTATTCAACATATTTTATGATTCAAGTATGTTCCAAGGTCAGTATCTGGTTTTTGATGGTGGACAATAGCCAGAAACAAGAAATTTGAAATCATCCACCTGGCGACTCCACAATTTTCAGTTGACCTAAAGACTCCACTGGTAGAAGAATCCAGATTGGTTGTGAATATATAGTGACCCCACTCTTTGACTGATTGACAAGATGGATCCAAGAATAAAACGCAATTATGATCCAATGAACATAGATCACATTCCTGGATTCCCACACAAAATGCCTCAGGTAAATTGGGACAAAAATCTTCCTATTTTTCAAGATGAGAAGGTTGATGATGCTTTGTTACATCTCATTAAATTTCATATACACTCATGGAGGTTGAAAGTCAAATGGAATGAGGATTGCCTCATGAAGATGTTCATGGTAACATTATAAGGTAAAGCAAGGGGATGGTACGAAGGTTTGAACCCTGGTAGTTTGTTTTCTTTAAAATATTTCCATAAGGTGTTTTATGAGCATTATAAAGAAAATTCTCCATCTTTATCATTAGCTGAAAATTGTTGTGATAAATCTGAGGATCTCATTCAATACCTTGTAAATATTGATAAATATTTAGGAAATTGGCATCATGAGGATCTCTTAGAAGCAATTCATGAATTTAATTCTCAAGTTACCTGTCATGACAACCAAGAGAAGTTAGTTGAAAATGAAAGCAGTTAGGAAATGAAAGAAGATCCTCAAGATCTCTTTGTGGGGACAAATGATAATTCATTAGCTCTTTTGTATGAGTCTAAAGAATACATTCAGTCTCATGATAAGTCTTCATGAGAGAAAGAAAATTATTTCTTTTCAATCCAAAGAAAACAAAGACTCCCTGCTCCTTTAACTAGAGAATAAATCAATTAGATTCTTAGCATGCAGCCAACCTCTAAATTTTTATGTAGTGAAGAGATTATTTCTATTTGTTCTACTGCTGATTTATGTACTGAAGCATTTCCTCATGAAGAAACAAAAGAACAAATTGATACTGATGTTGTTCTACCTTCTCAAGAAGTGTTGATATTGCAACAAGATGATGAGTTTAGTGAAAAGAGTCGCCTTCAATAAGTGGGCCCGCAAGCTATTTTTGGCGGAAAGTCTATTTTTAGACTATGTCTATTTTTAGACATGTTGATCATATTCTATGAGTTGTAGGATGCTATTTGTGGATGGTTGGTCAAGTTTGAAAAATAGATGGACTTACATTTTTAGACATACTAGGTAGAATCTAATTTTAGATTGCCAGTCTAAAAATAGATATGTCGAATATTATTAGCTCTTAATAATATTTGGATTATAAACATTATCTTATTCTCTTGGAGCACTTCAGTTAAGTGCATAGATGTGGTGCAGGAGCTGATAGAGGGAATAATTCTATTCCTGAGGGTTAAGTGGAGCTATTGCATGGAGAGTTCAATTAGAACTCATGTGACAGAGTTTGGTGGAGTTATTGAGGTAGTTGTTGGAGTTGTGTTCAGTTTAACTTAGTTAAACATAGTTGAGCTAGTTGTATCTAGTCTAACTGATTGATACACTAGTGAGAGTGGTGTGAATTAATTATTAATTAATTCACTAATTATAAAATCATTAATCAACTAAAGAATAAATCAGTTAACTTTAGTGCATGGACAAGCTAAAGGAGACCAAGAGAGGTAGGTGAAAGACAAAGGATCATCAATGACCACAAAGACAAAGAATTGCAAACACAAAGGGTTGGATATCCACGAGGATAGTTGCAGAACAATGCATTCAATTTGTCTATTCGTGAGCATTTCAAATAGTGATTATGCAAGAGAGGCAAAGCCAGGCAGCAAGGGGAGCATGAGATTTTCAGACCTTGACCACAGGGTAGTAGGATATTGTATCGAGAGTTGTGAGTGAGCTTTAGTGATGACATCACATGATACATATGCCATATATTATACATATATTTGGGAAGCATCTTAATCTTTCCTATAAATTACCATGTTATAAGGTGGAATGTTTATGGTTTGGACAAAGTAATTGATTTATTTCCACAATGATAAACAGAAGATTCTAGATGAAAATAAATGAAGTAGCAAGACTGTAGAGAATCTCAGATGTATAAAATATCATTTATATAATTTCTACAAGAAGGCCTATTGCTAGAAAGTGCTCCTATTCATCAAAATGATAACCTTCAAAAAAAATTCAACCAAATCAGTGAAGACATATCAGGTTTGCTTGAGGACAATATAGTAGTATATAATGAGGATTCCATGTCAGATGACCATGAAGAATGTGTAGATATTCTCTTTCGGAAGGATCCTCAGCATGACAAAGTGGAACCAAGAGAAGCCCTAGATGAAGTTTGTTATTTCAATCCTCAGGGATTGTTCCAATATCCTTTTTCTGGTTTCTTATAATCATATAAAGAAGGAGTATGCTATGCTAGGGATGGTCCATTGCAAATTTTAAGGAAAATTTTGAGCACTGATGTTCAAAGGAAAGTAAGGTGGGAGTGGCCTTTTTTTTTTTCAGCCTACTCAAAAAATTGAACAAGAATCAATCATGTAGTCATTTACTTGATTGGTTGCATTGGAGAAAGGAGTTCACTTAGTGGATATATCATATCAAAGTTATATTAGGGTAGGTAGTTGTGCAAATAATCTCAACAATCTGAGCATCTTTCAAATTTTAGTTTAGATTTCTTTTCATTTTCAGATCAGTATGTTTCAGATTTTGGTTTCAGCTTAGTTCTGGTTTCACCATTCAAGTTTTCAAGGTGTAGAAATATGTTCAACTTGATGGATTGCAGTGGATAATTTCAACTGTAGTTTCGGTTCATATTTCAGTATGCTAATAAGCTGGCTGGCGAAGCATGTGTTATATTGTTATCAGTCAAAGTCAGGAGGAATAATCAGCTAATTCCCAGTCACTAAGTTACCTGACAGTTCAAGATACAAGTTGTGGGATCAACCCAATGGATCTGGCTACTAGTCTACGGTGTTGTTGACACCTCTTGAAGGAGCTGCCATGCCCAGCTGGAGCCAATGTTAGGGTCCTATAATCTATAGGATCTCAAGGTGATTGATGATTTCATCTCAGATCTTTCATATTGCAAATAATATTCCATGATTGTAAATAATTTCCAAAAAGGTCAAAACTGGAGAAGAATGGCTTATCCAAGCTTTCAGAGACCCATTATAAGTTAAATTTTCTCAAAGGGAATTACTTTAAAAAACCTTTGGAAATCTGCATTACCATGTTTCATTGGTGGACCCACCTTGCCTTTGCGCTTAAATTTCTTTTGCATCGGCCAAATCCCAAAATCCTTTGATTGTTGTCTCCTAAAAACCTTACAAATGCGATATGTGATGAAGTGGGACCCATTCACCTGCCACACTTCCTTCCCCCCCCCCCCAACCATCACATTTCAAACATTATAAATTATTCCATTTCACCAACCATTAAAACTTGCGATCGTCGATTTATGATATATCACATCGCACATTTTATAACTTACCATTAAGCGCTCGAAATGTACTTTGTTTAAGTTGCAATGTGGTTGGTCCCACAACAGCTCTGCCCCCCACTCAAGCCGCTTGAAATACATAGAAACCTCAAAAAAATTACCTTATCGTGGAAACCTTTTGCCGCTTTATAAACTTCGTCGATGCTGTGGGCTCCATCTCCATTATACCACATCATCCTCTGATAGCACAAATCACACTTCGCGGATTTTAGTGCTTATCGCATTTCCCAAAATCTAATCTCAACGATATGTGGTAAAACATAAATATTGCGATATGCGATGTGGGTGGGTCCCAATCGCGTACTGCACTTCGCAAGTTTTAGTATTTAACTCCCGCGATCATAAAAAAAAACCTAAGATTTTTAATTTGTGATGCGGTCGGGTCCCACCTTACCTACCACGTCACCTCCCTCTTCGCATCACATCACTGATCCCTTTAATTTATCATAAACTATAAAGCATGCGATGTGCGATTTTCTGTGGATGCGATAAAGTTCATAATTGAAGTCTAGAGAATTTCAAGTCCGGGTGCATGCGGTTTGTGCACTATTTTGTGAAGAGATTGGCCAAAAAATGGCATGAAGGAATTGTGGTAGAATAAGTGTGCCATGTCATCACTCTCCACCTTTCCTCCATCTCCACTCACCCCTCCTCATTTGACAGTCCTTGTTTCATCTCGCACTCCTCACAGCATTCAAACTTTATCACAATAGGGAGGGGGTGTCTGAAATGGGCGGTATCCATTACCACCCACTCCTCCACTTTTTGCACCCTCTCAATTTCGCACCCCCCCTCTCTATTACCGCATACCACCTAAGACCCCCTCCGAAAATCTGTTTCTGCTGGCCTCCAAACTGCCGCCGTATTCATTTCACCATTACGACTACTGCTGCACCACGTCCACCGTCATCCCTTCACGTCCGGGCTTATGAGAATTGTGCACCATTTATAAATAAATAGGCTAAAAAATGACAGAAATAATTGGGTAGGACCCGACATGGGGCATAAGGTAGAGCGAGGCTGAACATCATGGTAGGAGGGAAATTGACTGAAAAGTTCGAATCGAGTAAGGATTTTTTACAAAATTTTCATGTTATAACGACATAAACAGAAAAGGTAGTAGAACACATCAACACCATTTCCAATCAATGAAAAGTAGCTAGCTCTGCAACAAACTTAATTACTCAATGCCGGTTTTCTTAAGAGCAGGTGTAATGTTCCCAAATCAGGACAACTAGCAAGGCATGACTGGAAAACACATTTTCCAGTAATGGCTGCAACAGGATTTGAAACCAGGACCTGGATCCCTTAGAAAAATGTGTCTAAGTGATAAATCCAAAAGGAGGCTCCAAATAAATCCTTCTAGAGTGGTTAAACAGATCTCCTACTACTAGATGTCCTCAGAAAGTGTCCGGTGAGGGACTGCAACAATCCTTGAGCAGGAAATGGAAAGACAACATTATTTTACTGAGCCATGGCACATGAAGAAGTAAATATCTTATCAATGAATAATATAGCAACAAAGATTACAATTATTTGAGGATTCAATCACTCAAGCTTGGAAATGAAAACTCAATAAGACAAGTACATGAAATGTGACAAAACATTGCTATGTAATTATGCCCTAGCTATGACTGCGCAGTTTATGAATGGAAACTACAACATACAAAGTGTAAATACAATGATGTATCAATATCAGCTCAAATAAATAGGGGGAGCAAGCTCTAAACCCCTGAAAACACTAATACAACACTAATACATAATCCTTAGAAGGATTGGCTGCAATACATGTACAAATGGAAATTCTACATGTACAAATGTCAAGGAACTGGACTGCACTGTCTATGATGGGAGATGTTGGCCTTGATGCCAATATGTGCAAATCAGCTCTGAATTCCCTCTCACTAACCTCTCGGAGGAATAGGAACTCCCTCCTCTGAAATATGAGCCAAGAGAAGTGTTGTGGAACCCTCCACCGCAACCCCCAATAAGACTACATTATACTTCAGTAGAAATAACACAGTGACTGAATAGTGGCTTTGGCCTTGAGCCAAGATGTGGAGAAGATGAAGTGCAATCCTTCAAGAGGCCTCTCAAGAAGGAGAGGAAATCCTAAACAGGAATCCCTCATGCTAAGCAACACTGCAACTCAGCTGAATAACCGGAGTATGAAATTTAGTCTTTCGACTAAAATCAATATGCTCAAAAATATCTCACTATGGCTGCCCCTTCCTCCTTTTATGCAAGTGAATGCCTCTTTTCCATGGAACCCACACATTAGGGTTTCATCCACAAGGAATATTTCTCCCTTCAAAACTGCGCTGTCTTCCCAAGCAAGCTACACCTCTTAGGCAGCGCTGTTGACTTGGTCAAACTTGACCTTGTCCTCATGCAATTGCCCCTTTTCACACTGGAAGGTGAAAAATTAAGCTACAACATTGATCCTTTTCACACTATGAAGGATCTTATTCCTACTCATGGGCCTTCTACCCATTTTATTCACCTCCTAGATGAAATAAGAAAAAATTAATGTTCCAATTATCTTCATGAAATTTTTGGAACATTACAACAGGGCCAGATGTCAGAGCCACCATTGGTTGCCTCTCCGTAATTAGCACAAACACCTTCAGGTCTATTGTTTGATCTTATGAAGAGACATCGAAGCATTTGGATCTACAAAGAGTTGCCCAAAATTAATTCCAGAGGCGGTGTTGTTGTCAGTGATGTCTGATCAGGCCTTGCATGGCCACACTTGTCCATTTTCTACTAAATTGTAATCAATGAAAGGTTGTTGAGTAAGGTAGGGAAACTGACTTAGTCTTTAGCTAAATACTGCATGTCTTAGTAGTATGAAGGTTTGGAAGTTGGAAAACTAGACCCTGTTGAAGCTTGCATTGTAAGAAGCATTGGAACTCTGTAACTGTTTAAGCTGGGCATCAATAATAAGAGACCGTTAACATGATTCTTGAGGTATGTTAATGGTGATGTTTCTCCTCTGCATTAATGTATTTCTGCTGTATTTTCATGCTGTGCATTAATTTATCTGATTTCAAAACAGAAAATTTAGATTAAGATTTGCTAAGAGATCACATTAATTCTATCTGTGTTTGTTATATTAATGTTTTACTCTGAGACCGGAATGCAGAATTCAGATATGGTCTGCTCTTCATTTACGTTGAACCTTAATCTCCTCCTCCTTTCCCATTTCACACTGCTAGTAAGATCTAGTCTGCATAGTTAGCTTGCCCTATGAATGACCTTGAAAAGCTGATGCACAATTCAGCCTTTTATGTCCCCATAACCCAATGGATTAAGTTTCAAAGCTCTGTCTGTCCAACCACCCAATCAATCAAACAAATAACCCCCCATCACTGTAACTAGCCTAATATAAGCACTTATAATTATCAAGTTAAATTGTAAAATAGAGAGAGACCTCTTTGAGTCAAATAAGGCTAGGTCCTAAACTCCAAAGAGGTTTGATGTTGTCCTTTGTCATTTTTTCTTGCCAATATTACAAATTACGGAGTGATAACACTACCGAAGGTTCCTTGATCTCCTCTAGAATTCTAGAGCTCCAAGACTAAGTGTGAGAATGAGCACTAGGGGATTCGATTAAATAGATTTGAATGGTTTGTCACGCGCATGCCACATATCAAGGGAAAATCAACACAAAATGACAATTTCCAAAACTAGTAGGTTTGCTTCCTTTGGGTTAATAAACATAAATCCCTAGATCCCATTGATGATTTTTTATTTTTCATCATTTCTGCTTTTTTTGGGAAAAATTGCAATTTACATCACCAAAAAGGATTGCGTAGTTCCAGGGAACTTCCAACTCTCTGGTTCACTACACTGCACAATTTATGAGCTCAGTGAGGGATTACACATTTTTTGGGCTCAGTGCTGGGATTCTTGTCATGACTGCACAATTTTTGGAGGCAAGCCCAAAACTACTACACAAGGCTTATAAAGGAGGTTATATTGTGAATCAGAAAAGTTTTTCTAAGTGAAAATAAAGTAAACACAAGAATAAAGAAAGGATAAACATCAGTCAAAGCATGAATACCTGATAGCAATGCAAGGTAAGATACTGTGAAAAGAAGGCTAGGCTCCAAAATCTAAGCAATGGAAAAATTTTGGAGGGTGGTTGTAGTAGCTACAACATGAACTTAAAGATGTTGACCTTAGGTCAGGTCTTAGAATATTAACAAAATATTTATGCTTATATATTTCTGTCAGACTTCATTAATTTATAACTAGGGCTTCGATATCAAGCCACATCAAAATTTGTTATGTGCATGCCACAGGTTTATTTCTAGATTGGTCCTCATCCAAGTTATTTAGCCTATAATTTGTCCAATATGCTTAAACACGTAATTTCACCACAATCAATAAGTAATCTTGTTGATTCTCAACATCTTCAAATATTGATTTGATTCTACCATCCTTCCAGGTTTCGAATCAGACTTCATTTCGTTCAGTACTACACTTCACAAATGCACGTTCAACAAGTTTCTTATAGTATAGTAACATCCTCGAGTTAAATGTGTTGGACTATTACCTAGGATCTGATACTTCTTGGCCCTTTCAACATCTACGACCTAAGCTACCCAGTTCCTAGGATTTTCCAGTCTTGATTATCAACCTTAAGGCCCTACTGATGTAAACCCTGAGGCCTCTTGGATTCCTACAGTCAACCTTGATTCCTTTCAACCCTATGACATGAGATTATAGGGCTTTGGCTCTCAAACAAAACTTTGATGTTTGGTTTGATGTCCTACTTCAAAGATCATGTCATCTTTGTAAGGTGTGAAGGAGACATGAAAATTCTCAAGAATCTAGAATCTAAGATAGTTGCTTCAAGTCTCTTCAATGATTGTTCTTTAACCTTCGCTTTGATACCATGTTTATTTTTCAAGGTATTATAAACTGATAATTTCTTTTGATGATTTCTTAATTAAATTCTTCTTTTATTCAGATTCATCACTATGCAATTACACAAAATATTACAATAGTAGAATAAATAATGATATTATGAACACAAAGAGATAACCATACAAGAGACACAAATATTTACCCTGGGAAAATCCTCTTCTAGGGAAAAACCCAATAAATTTTCTTAGAGAAATTATCCAGTTTAACAAGAGATACAATTTGATCTTCTAGTCAAGAAAAAAATCAAACCAACCACAAACATGCCCAATTCAAACCTAGTTAACCAGAGACAAATTCAACCTCTTGTACTTTCCTCAAAAATTTTTGTCTGCTTCAGATTTGTCCTTCAAGTTTTCCTGAGATTCATCCTCTTATTATGGCTTAAATCCATCCTCATATTCTGCCTCAAATTCATCCTCTTATTCTCACACTTGTGAACAAATACAATAGGAGATATAATTCTGAATTATGTCTTTTGAGGAGGAATTCAAGTGCCTTTATATAGTAAATTGATGAGCTCTAACACGTGTTTAAAAGGGTCATGTCAGCATGAAAATTTGGGGCTAGTAGAATTGATTTTCTTGGTGACAAAAATTTTAATTTCAAAATTCGTTTTCCATCCTTTTGAAGATAACTTGTAATTCATATTTTTTTATATTGTTTCTTTCATATTTTGGAGGGCTAGAAAAATTATGAAGACCAACCATAGCTACAAAGTTAAAAAAGAAATCCCCCTTATGAAATTATTCTTTGGAGGGGAAAATGGATAGCACATGTGTAAGGAAAAACAACATCTTTGACTAGAAGCTATGTCTTTCTCACTGTTGGCCGGATAAATCGTTCTTGCGGACAAGACCGATCTCCCTAGTGTCAGAAGACAATCTAGCAACAAACAGCCAAATAGACTAATCTTTATCTAAGCATGTAAGGTTTACAAAAGTTCTATAGAGGTGTAAAAGACTTACCGTATGTCCAACGCTTGTTTGAAGTCATTGTTGTCCCTCGTGCACTTGAAGGATTTTTCATTGTAAACCTGCAGTCACAAACAAGCAAAATATTACATAGCACCTGTATAGAAATCATCATAAACCATGCTTATCATAGTGATCAAGGAATCTATGAAATAAACCATTGATTGAAAGCTTATTGAGAAAATGAGTAGTTTTGTGATGAATTTCTCAAAAAAGAAGGAAACCTACAACTCGAGCCTCGATGTTCAAAAAAGGCCTCCTGTGGTTCGAAGCAGGAATCTCCTCTACTTTGATAAGTCTTTCACACTTCCAACCAAGACGAATAGAGGTATGTAATCTTTCCTCACAAAAATTCTTAGTTAAATGAGTCTAAATCTCAACAGCACTTAACCTCAAATATTCTTAAGCTTGACCTCCAATTCTCAATCTCCAAAAAAACTTCTTAACCCTTGGAGGCTACCCAATGCCTCCTTTTATAGAGAAAATGAGGAGGTTAGGATTCCACCTTTGTAGGGATAGAATCCTCCTTCAAAGGGATAGACTCCTCACATCAAGGGATTAGTTCCTTAAGGTGAGGGATACATGCACCTTATCAAAGCGTACTCATCCCCAAAAATTCTCATCTAGAACCTTCTAGAATTGACCTCAAACCACTTTTTTAACTTTACTTTCTCGCCTTTTTTACTTTGAGGAGGGTATGCAGGCATTGCAAAGGAAAAATGTGTTCTAAAACGTAGGTAAGCAGTGTATTACCTGCGTACCCAAGCTAGGAACGCAGGCAGGCCTCATGTTACCTGCGTACCCAAAGTTTCAGATATTTTTTAGGGTTTTTCCTCTTGTTTTAGGGCTTGACATGAGGAATAAAGGTTGTAAGACTTGCAGAGGAGGCATGTATGAGTATTAATGAGCTCATACAGTTAGTAGAAAGTCAAGGTGACAATTTTTAGTGTAACAGATTGCCCCCTAAATTGCGAAGTCTGAAATAGATGAAGATGAAGTCTGTCATATATGAAGAGTGAAGCACTTTATCATTTCAAAGATCATCCCGTGGACACCCCAGTCGGAACCTGTAAAAACATTCAATGCAAAACATGTATATGTAAACATATCATTGCTGAGGTAGGCATTCCCATACTCAGATCAAAACTAACTAGAAACTAATCTAAACTGTTCTGATAGAGGAATGATTTTCAATATTACATCAATAGTGTATACACAGCATGGACGCATCCATATGTAATGAATAGTCTAATGCATAAATGAATAAACAAATTACTCGCAGCTTGGATGTTAGAAACTAGATCCAGGGTCTTGATTTCCGCTTCTCGAACCAGTACAATTCTATCCATGTGAATAAATGTGTCGAAGTCGAACATGGTAGAAACCACTTGATTACCAGTCAATAATGTAAACTGTTAACAAGTGTGAGAGAAACCACCAGTAATGTCAATGGCTCTCAAAGTACTCAGTACAATCCATGAAATGTGAATGAATGAGCTAAAGTCGAACATGTCACGGAATCATTCGATCGAAGGTCAATGATGCAGCTTGTCGTCGAAGGCGAGAAACCTGCCATTAAGGCATGCAGATTTCAAGGTACTGACAATTTCTAGATCAACTTCCTAGATAATGAGCCGTCGTCGATAGAAAGTGATCCGTCGTAGGCAAACCCACAACATGAAATCATAGATCAAGTTTTGAAGAATATATTGGCAAGGACTGATTCAGGGATGGTCAAAATGGATGACAAATATTTTGTAGATGAATGGTTTATTTGAACTGTCCTCTTGAACACATAACGACACTGCAGATGGCTTGGTGACAATTGACCCAAAGCTAATACCCAGAAACCGGCTGAAGACTTTCAATGTGGTTTGATTAACTATTAGGCAAAGGATTTCCCAACCCAAGTGAAAAAGAAGCGTCGTGTTCAAGAGTGGTTGACTGAATTTCCGAAAAATCAAAATACAAAAAACACGCCCATTTTTCTCTCTTTTCCCCCACCATTGTTGGCAAGTACCTCTTTATTTTTGACAAGCTTGAGGAGGATAAAATTTGCTTGTTTATAAGATCATCCTTCAGATGAGTCCAACTTAGTTTAAGATTCGAACCCTAAGAAGGAGCGGTTCGTTCCTGTTTAAAATTGAACAGGTCCTTTTACTGTTAAATTTTAACGAGTCCAGTATAGGAGAAACTCGGTGTTTTTCAATTTTAGGGAGTCAGAAGAAAAAACTTAAGAAAACTCCATGGGTGTACTTTTTCGTAAATTTAATCTCTCAAGCCCAAAAAAGGATAAAATAATACAAGAAAGAACTCTATTGACTATGATAATTCAACGTATGCCTTTTTCGTAAATAGTCCATTTTAGTCTGGAAAAGGGGTAAACTTATACTGAAGGGAATGTTATAGTGCTTTAACGAGTTCGAATAGTCAAGTACTCGGCAATGTTTTCATGTTTAGAGAGTTTTAAAAGGGCTTAAAAGAAAACTCAATATTTCATTTTTTTGTAAGTTTTAACGAGTTCGAAAAAGGGATAAAAATGTACTCATGGTTTTCTCTTTTTCGTAAGTTTTAACGAACAAAAGGTGGATAAAATTGCATCGATGTGGCCGACTTTCTAATTTAATTTACGGTGCGAGACGGAAAAGAACTCGTGCATTTTCATGTGTTTTACGAGAATGAAAGATAGCACACAATCTCGATTTTCATGAGTTTAATTAGTCTTGAAAATAACTAAAATTGACTTCCAGATAGGTATCAATGGCTAAAAGCTTGAAACGAGAAAACTATGCTTCCGTAGTGGTTTCATTTTCGCACAAGATTGAAAAAATGAAGAAAATCGTTTGATGCCCCCTAACATAAATCGCTAGAGTGCATGCCCCCTGGGCCTTCATTTCATTCAATTAAGTACACTGGTAATTAATAGCTGGATGGAATGAAGGTTCACTTACGAGATCATATGAAAGACCTGACTTAAAACTGTAAGAAAATTATGGAAAAACTGAAATAACTAACCTAAATAGACGACTTAACATTTACGAGATCTAGTCAAAGACTCGACTCAATTAGGGGAGGATTTGTTTCATTTTTTAACGAGCTTGACACAGGAAAAGAACTATGCTCATGGCAACATGTTTCATTTTTTAACGAGGTTGACACAGTAAAAGGAACTTTCCTCTTCTACATGTTTCATTTTTTAACGAGGTTGACACCGTAAAAGAAACTATCCTCGTATCTACTTTCTACAATCTACCTATATAACCTACTGATTCATTTTTTAATGAGGTTGACACAGGAAAAGAACTGTCCTCATACCTGATTCATTTTTTAATGAGGTTGATTCGGTAACAGGAACTATCCTCAGACTCACTGATTCATTTTTTAACAAGGTTGACTTAGTAACAGGAACCATCCTCATGACCAAATGATTCATTTTTTAATGAGGTTGACATAGGAAAAGAACTATCCTCATACCTGATTCATTTTTTAACGAGGTTGACACAGAAAAAGAATCGTCCTCATCCTAATTCATTTTTTAACGAGGTTGACTTAGTAAAAGAATTATCCTTAAATAAATTACCGATTCATTTTGGACTCCACTTGACACAAGAAAAGGAACTCTCCTCGACTAACCGACGACGAACAGGTTATACTAAAGAAAAGGAACTTTCTCATACCGATTCATTTTTAACCTAGGTTGACCTAAGAATAGAACTATCCTTCATCAACCGATTCATTTTTTAATGAGGTTGACACAAGAAAATAACTGTCCTCATACCTGATTCATTTTTTAACGAGGTTGACTCAATAAAAGGAACTATCCTCTGACCAACTGATTCATTTTTTAACAAGGTTGACACAAGAAAAGAACTGTCCTCATACCTGATTCATTTTTTAATGAGGTTGACTCAGTAACAGGAACTATCCTCAGAAATTACTTATTTCTAATCTATCAATCTACTCTCTACAATCTACCTACTGATTCATTTTTTAATGAGGTTGACACAGGAAAAGAACTGTCCTCATAGAAGCTGTTTCATTTTTTAACGAGCTTGACATGTTAAAAGAACTATAGGTTTTAATTAACCGATTCATTTTTTAATGAAGCTTGACTCAGAAAAGAACCTATTCCCTGCACCGATTCATTTTTTAACGAGGTTGACACAAGAAAGGAACTTTCCTTTGATACTCACATCGATTCATTTTTTAATGAGGTTGACACAAAGAAAGGAACCATCCTCTAATTAATCGATTCATTTTTTAACGAAGTTGACACAGTAAAGTGAACTATCCCGACGCATTGATTCATTTAACGAGGTTGACAAGAAAAGGAACTATCCTCAAACCATCGATTCATTAACCAGTTGACACAAGAAAAGGAACCATCCTATCTACCGATTCATTTTTTAACGAGGTTGACACAGTAAAAGGAACTCTCCTCGGAGACACCTGTTTCATTTTTTAACGAGGTTGGCACAGGAAAAGGAACTTTCCTCATACTCACTGATTCATTTTTTAACGAGGTTGACACAGTAAAAGGAACTATCCTCAGACCACTGATTCATTTTTTAACGAGGTTGAGACAGTAAAAGGAACTATCCTTGGACGCACTGATTCATTTTTTAACGAGGTTGACACAGTAAAAGGAACTATCCTCGGTCCACTGATTCATTTTTTAACGAGGTTGACACAGTAAAAGGAACCATCCTCAGACTCACTGTTTCATTTTTTAACGAGGTTGACACAGTAAAAGGAACTCTCCTCGGAGACACCTGTTTCATTTTTTAACGAGGTTGGCACAGGAAAAGGAACTTTCCTCATACTCACTGATTCATTTTTTAATGAGGTTGACACAGTAAAAGGAACTATCCTCGGACCACTGATTCATGGCTTCCAACTGGAAGAAACACATGTTAATGGACACACCTTGATCATGGCTTCCAAGAGGTCTTCATCAGAAGGAAGAATAGTTCTCTGGAAGGAACACATGTCAAGGGACTCAAAAGGGATAAGAAAATCAAGTTCAAATAATCCCATAGAGTTTTCCATGTCAGGTACAGGATCTAAGTCAAAGGAAGATGAGCAAACAGTGAAAGGCTCGCTTACATCGGTAACTGAGAACATGGGACTAGTTGCCACATAATTAACCCATGGCGGGGTAGATACCACTTTAGAATCAGGAACATTTAGGGATGTCAGATTATTGGTAGTCGAAAAAAGACTAGGGAACGAAAGTTGGTCTACAGTCAAAATATTACCATTGTGAGGGAAAGACATCACGTGAAAGAGTGTCGATATGACAAATTTCATTGCATAAAAATAGTCTTGCCCAAGGAATAAATTGAAATCCAAGGGACCCTGAACTACCATAAGATCAATACAGATAGTTTTGCCTTCCAAGGTAATAGGAGACTTAGGAAGGATCCCTAAAGGTTCACTAATGGTTCTGTTAAAAGCTTTCAGATTCTGCGTAATAGGCACAAGCTGAGGGGAACCCAAAGCTTTCCAAGCCGTCGAGGATAAAATACTAACAGAAGCACCTTAATCTACCTGTGTGCGGTGTATGTCCCTACCACCCAACTTCACTATGATTTGGAAAGGGATGGAGGAAGGAAGACGAGGTTCTGTCAGTCTATTCCAATCAAAGGAAAAAACCTCAGTACTTGGAGGGTGTTCTGTAGAAACATATGAAATGCCCCCCGGTGTAGAAGAATCTGATGTAACAAGAAGAACTTGAGCGGTATTAAGTTCACTCTCTACAGGGAGAATGGGATCGACCGAACGTGAAATCGAATCGACCACTTGATTAACTAGTGGGTCATCAACCTGAGTGATATGAGTTTCAATCTCCAATGGAAGAGTGGGATCGACTGTACTTGAAATTAGATCAATCACTCCGTCAGTTGACAGTAGGTTGGAGAAAGTTTACGGTAACCAGTTGGAAATTCTTGCTGTGGAACAGTAAGGTTTTCCAACAATTTTGAGGCTTCATCCATGTGAGGGAAAATGTGAGTTTGATGAATCCCTTTGCATAAATTACAAGGAAACCTAACTTTACCCTTTTTCCCAGGAACCTGAGTATCACTGGTTGATGGATCAACTGAAAGTTGATGAGATTTTTCTGACCATACTTCCAAGACCTTTGGAATACCAGGACAATTGATAAGGAAGTGGTCACACTTACAAAGCCTGCAAGGGTATTTGGGTTTACGATGCATGTTGGAGGTTTCCTCAACACAACTAACACTTACATCCATGGTTGGTTGGTTGAATTCTTTCTTATCTTGCTTCTTCTTCTTCTTCTTCTTCCCTTTATTCTTCTTCTTAGTTACCAGGTTACTAGCGTCAAGGATTTTACCAAGGGAAGAGGAAGAAATGGAGGAAGAAATATTAGGCGAAGAAGGTAAAGGTTCAACAGAAGGTTGGTGATGTTGAGATGGTAAACTCTGTTTAAGTTAAGCATCCGGTTGAGGTGGAACAATTGGAGTATTCGGGGCCAACGAAGTTGAAAATAACCATATCGGTAAACCTATTGTAAATCCAGGTAATGAAAAAGTAGCCATATAAGGAGGACAAACATTTCCAAAGCAAGGAAAAGTACTAGGAATCTCGTTAAGAGGGGTTCCTTGGTTGGTAAATTCCGGAACAGTTGCCATTATATTCAACTTCAGTGAATTTTATTAACAAATTAAAAACTAAAATTAACAATTAACAATTAACAATTCACACCTAACAATTAAAATTCACAATTCACACCTATGGTCTCTAAAAGTAAAAACAAACAAATTAACATGCGCTATCAAATCTAGGAGTCAAACCACACACAAACAGTAACTTCCCGTACTAAAAACACTAGTTGGTGATGAAATCCAACATCGTAGAATTTAATACAGAAAGGGCGGTTGGAACAGTTACCCCGAAAACCTGCTTAATGAAACAGACTGGCATAAGTTTCTTCACAAAACCATCTCGAGTGAAGAGAACCCCCCAGAGAGTCCAAGTGAGTCTAGTCGACATTTGCTCCAGGTACAATGAGATCTTTCCTTCACCGTCACCTTAGGAAATAATATTAAGCTTATGGACACTAAGGTTACCAAAAGTAACAAATACAACTGGGGGAACAATCTACGATCCGATTCCACGCGCAAAGGCAGATTAACAAAGCTCAATCCCCTTGAAGGTTCCTCGACATGGTCAATCCGAGGTTTACCGACAAGTGACCCCAGGCTCCTCGACAATGGTTAATCCGAGGTTTACCGTTTGTAATGCGCGCAAAATATTCTATCTTCCCCAATGAAACAAAATTGATTGTTTCAAAGGTTCGGACTTGATCTCATGATTGACTTCTTTAAGAGAAGCTTCCCATAATGTACCAGTTACAATTGGATTTATTTCTTACCGCAAGATTTATCTACTTGTTTGTTTTAGTTGCTTTGGAAAGTTAACTAAAACCTATTCCAAAGCACTAATCCTGAGCTAGATTGGTGGAAAGAGCCCTAAAAATGTAAAAATTACTAGATGAATTTTAATTAAGCGCTGTGTTATTTAGGCTATTATTACTCAAAAGGGTAAATGGATATGAAACCAATGGTGTTATGACCCGAACCAAAACTGAATGCAATCGAATATGATAATGTAATATTTTCAATTCGATGAATCCTAACTAAAGAAAGGAGAGAGTTTCCATCACTTCCAACAATGCAAAAAATTGATCACTAAGAGAAAATATAACAAATTCTCTAATGCACTAATTTCATCAATAAAAACTAATGCAAATCAATCCCAAAACAATTTTTATATTTTTTTGTTTTTAAAACAAGCATAAAAACATCTAAATTCAAATAAAAGAAAACTGATCTAAATCTATGATTGATTTTTCAGAATGTAAACTATGCAATTGTAATCTATGCACAATTCACTTGAAAAGTATGCAAATGTAATCTATGCACATTTTTCATTCATATTCTGAAAATGAGAATTCTAATTATGCAAATGTGATCTATGCAAGAAAATTCTCAAACACAAGATGATTCTAATGTGATCTAAGAACCAATCAAGTGCAAGTCAAGAAAATCGGGTGAGAGTTCCAAAGATCAAAAAGAAAAACAAAAGCAAAAAAATGGAAAATTGTGAAAAGAATGAGACAAACCTCCAAGTAATGAACAAAGGAAATCAAATTAATAATTTCTCAAAAAAGAGATTCAAAACACCCAATTAACTTAATGGAGATTGATGAGATGAAAAATTGCTGAAAGAAATTAAAAAACAAGAGATTTTTGAAAGAAAAATACAAATATGGGTAGATGCTAAGAATCCTAAATTAAATCTAAACTAAACTAGAAAAAAGAAATCCGGAGTTTTTCCAAAATTTAACAGGGTCCGCAGGCTTCCAGAAGTAACAGGTGCGGTCCCGCACTGTTTACTTAAGGAAAGTGCGAAACTGCCCGTACTGTGCAAAAGAACAAAGTGCGGTCCCTAGAAAAGATCAAGAAAAACTTAAAATATTTCAAAATTTTCAAAAACAGAGAAAACCTAAGCTACCCAGGCAGATATCCATCAATCAAAAACCAGGAAAAACTTTCCTTCAAATCAAAATAAAAGAGAACCAAAAACAACAAGTTCTTTCCCTAGCGGAGTCGCCAATTTGTTGGCCGGATAAATCATTCTTGCAGACAAGACCGCTCTCCCTAGTGTCAGAAGACAATCTAGCAACAAACAGCCAAATAGACTAATATTTCTCTAAGCATGTAAGGTTTACAAAAGCTCTATAGAGGTGTAAAATACTTACCGTATGTCCAACGCTTGTTTGAAGTCGTTGTTGTCCCTCGTGCACTTGAAGGATTTTTCATTGTAAACCTGCAGTCACAAACAAGAAAAATATTACATAGCACCTGTATATAAATCATCATAAACCATGCTTATCATAGTGATCAAGGAATCTATGAAATAAACCATTGATTGAAAGCTTATTGATAAAAATGAGTATATTTGTATTAATTTCAAAAGAAGGAAAACCTTACAACTTGAGCCTTGATGTTCGAAAGGCCTTCCTTGGGTCCGAAGCAGGAGTCTCCTTTAATTTTATAAGCTTTGCACTCCTCCAACCAAGACAAATAGAGGTATGTAATCTCTCCTCACAAAAGTCTTAGTTAACTGAGTCTAAATCTCAACAGCACTTAACCTCAAATCTTCTTAAGCTTGACCTCCAATTCTCAATCTCCAAAAACTTCAACCATTTGAGACTACCCAATGCCTCCTTTTATAGAGCAGATGAGGAGGTTAGGATTCCACCTTTGTAGGGATAGAATCCTCCTTCAAAGGGATAGACTCCTCACATCAAGGGATTAGTTCCTTAAGGCGAGGGATACATGCACCTTATCAAAGCATACTCATCCCCAAAAATTCTCATCTAGAACCTTCTAGAATTGACCTCAAACCACTTTTTTAACTTTACTTTCTTGCCTTTTTTACTTTGAGGAGGGTACGCAGGCATTGCAAAGGAAAAATGCGTTCTAAAACACAGGTAAGCAGTGTATTACCTGCGTACCCAAGCTAGGAACGCAGGCAGGCCTCATGTTACCTGCATACCCAAAGTTTCAGATATTTTTTAGGGTTTTTCCTCCTGTTTTAGGGCTTGACATGAGGAATAAAGGTTGTAAGACTTGCAGAGGAGGCATGTATGAGTATTAATGAGCTCATACAGTTAGCAGAAAGTCAAGGTGACAATTTTTAGTGTAACACTCACCCTTCGAAAAAATCTCAAAAACATATCTTTAACATTGATAAGTAACCTATTTTAAATGCATGGGCCAGACATGTATTTATATGTTGTTGTTGGGATTATATGTGCATTGGTTCATGTTCTGTGAATGACAATGATTTAGGCATGGGTTCCAATATGCCTGCATTGACATAAAGGAGAGCTAAGTACCCTTCTATTGATGAGAAGCGATGACTAAAAAAAACCTACATTAATCCTCTGATGATTTATGTGACTTTGAATATTAATACACCATAAAAATGATAAAATCACATGATCTAGGTATCATGTGGGTATCAAAATATTCTTAACATAATTATATCATTATATGACTAACAATGAAAATGTACCATGACCTCTGTGATGAGGACATAATTGTGGTTCGGTAACGAAATAAGGAATAATCACAATACCTAGGTGATAGTCAACTTGAAGCTTGACTCAGTTAAAAAACACATAATTGGTCTATAATATATGTATTGGTTGTATTAAGCATGGTTAATGCTAATCTATGATGTATTCAATTAGAACCAAATAAATTTTCCAGATGGATGAAATTTCTATGATAATAATTCTTTATAACGTAGGAGGCTAGGGACATATCATATAGCTGAAATACATTACATGTTTCTTTACAAATATGAGAGAGAAAAATAACTTGAACCAAAGGAAGGAACCTCAATGAAGAGAGAAAAAAACGAGACCACCTACAAAAAAAAATTGTGAGGTGATACATGTATATAAAGTCTCTTTATAAATAAGAACACATACACATGCTTGTGAAATAGTCAAGGTAAGTATAAAATGGGACCATTTCTAGTGGATTTAGGGCATGCTACATCTAAAGGTCAATTTTTATTTTATTTTAAATGTGTGCGAGAACAATGTCACCCTAAAAGAAAAGAATTGTATCAAATATTTTGTACTAAACATGGGGCTCGAATATGTAGAGATTTTAATTAACATAAGGCTAGATGAAAGGATCAAAATAAATGTTGAAAAGGAGCAATGCATGTACCTGATCTTAAATTTGGTTTGGAACACTACAATTACTACTATAAATATCCAAAACATGATTATGGGTCATCATCAAACACGAGTTAAAATGGTTAGAAATCAATAATGAAAACCGCTAATGATGAAAAAATAATGGTTATATCATGTCTCTAAATGAAAGACTTGCTACAAGAGAAAGTGATTGATTTGATGTTATGGATCATTCCTTGTCATATGTTTTGCAACATAGAGATTTTGAATTGAATTTGAGCATTCAAAGTGATGGATATATGGTGGTGAAATACTTTCTAAATCTCAATATAAGGATTTTGTAGTAGCTCCCCTTCATTCTCACTCTTTTGATGATATGAGAGAGGCATTTTAGAGGAAAAATAAGCAATGTGTTGGAATACCATAAGAAAATGGTGAGCTCCTAATTAGAGAAAACCAAGAACATATCATGGAGTTGATAAACCCATACAGGTAGTTGAAACCTATCTTATATGTTAAAAAAGTTTCCATGTGTGTACATGAGACTTATTGGAAGAACATATAGTCAATTAAAAATACTAACCTCTACTATATGAAGAGGAATCATATTGGCACTTTTCCATAGCCTCATCAACATAAAATTGTGTAACTATTTGGGTGCCTGTTAATTATGAATTGTTGATATATTTGGATGTACAATAGGATTTTCAAGATGCAACGAAGCTCTCTTTTATGAAAATAAAAATGATTTTGGAATAGAGGCTTAATAATTTTGTAACACATAAATATTTTATAGTGGTAAAGATAGTTGAGTGCAAGAGAAATAACAAATAATGAAAAGAGAGTTTCATTTAAAGTAATCTCAAGGATAAAATGGCTTTCATGTTTAAAAAATTATATAAAATTAAGATTATGAATTTTGAAAAAATAGTTTTCCACACAAAAAATATGTTCTTTATAACTCTAAAATGTTTGTAACAAGATCCCATCATTTTGGTACTCAAAATTTGCACTAAATAAAGTAGATGCTTTATATTTTGAATGAAAAATAACATACTACTATTAGGAAAACTAAAAATTTAAATAGTTAGACAAATTTTTTATAAATAAATAAATATAAATAAATAAATAAATATATATATATATATATATATATATATGGAAAGCTAATTTATTTGCCAACATTTGATATTTTTCCATCATTATCAAATTTATTGTGTAAATATCTCTAATCATTCCTCCAAATTAACATATTGTTGTTTATTCAAGTTCTTTTGCCACTAACGTATCATGAGATATCATCATTAACTTACACCTACTAGTAAATTTATACAAAATAATTTTAGATACTTCTAAAGGTTTACATCTAAGTCTATATCATATTAATTTTGTACATCATATTCTCTTTGCAAGAAGCTCATCAACATAAAATTGTTTAATTAGCAAAATTCCCAGTGATTGTGAATTGTTGATATATTTGGATGTACCAAAATATATGCAATATGGAATGAACCTTTATTTTATGAAAACAAAAGTGATTTTGGCATTGATGTTTAAGGGTATTATGACAACTAAACATTCTATAATAATAGAGCTGGTTGGGTGTAAGAAAAATAATACAATCAATGAAGTGATTCATTTAAAATAATTTGAAAGATAAAATAATTTTCAGGTTTAAAAATTATAAAAATTTAAATATTTATGAATTTTGAAAAAAAAAGTAGCTTTAGACATAAAATTTTGTTGTCTACAGTATTGTACAAATTTTTGTAACAAGATTCCATCATTGAAGTACTCAAAAGTTATACCAACAAACAAATGCATTATATTTTGAATGAAAAATAACATGTCATTGTTAGGGAAATTCAATATACACAATTTCTATAACTTAATATATTTATTTGGAAAAGTAACCCATTTGCTTACATTTCATCTTTTCACGCTATCTTTAAATTCATTATTTAAATCTGTCTAATCATTCCTTAAAATTAATGATTATTTTTTTTTCCAAAGTTTACATTACCGCTAACGTATTATAAAAAAAAGGTCATTAACTTACACCCACCAATAAAATTACAGAAAAATTCTCAATAATTCAAAAACTCTACATCTAAATCAACCTCCATTTATTGTTATAAATATAAACCAAAGAGAATTGTTTTGTGAAATTAAAGATAATTCAATTCTCCATATAATAAAGAAATTAAAATTTAAAACAAATTTAAAATAAAATTTATTAATATACTCTACAAATTTCAGTAATATACTCCATAAGTAATATAAGATATCTAAAAAAGATTAAGTTGGAAAGGGATGTATCATCTTTTAAAATAAATAAATTATTACGTTGATAACTCCATGAAAGCCATGACTTTTGTACTATGCGTAATGGAAAATTTTAATTAAGAGAATAGTTGTTTTTTTAATTAAATTTATTATATGCATTAACTGTTGTGTAATAAAACATAGCGTTGGTACGTTGACACCAATAATGTATTGAATATTAACACATGATGCTTAGCATGAAAATTGAATTGTTATACAATCTAATTGATATGATAAATGAGCTTATAAATAATGAAAATATTGTAATATCTATATGCAGAGAAAAAAACATAATTTTATATAAAATAAATTAATGATGAAAATATAACTTTTTAGTCATTATAAGACTTTATTCAAAATTAATAACTTAAAAACATAATAATTAGCAATTGCACCGGGGGTGCAAGGGAACGCTGAAAGGGGGAGTCGAACTTGATCTTGATTATGCTGAAGTGGTTTTTTGGATTATGAGATATCCATTGAAGGTCGAGGCCATTTAAAAAGTATCTATCTTGGTTTGTTTGCCGCCATCGTCGTGTTGATGCCATAGCCCTACGGCATAAAAGTAAAACCCAACCTGAGTTGACTGTAAACCTCTTTCTTCCTGATAGTGGGGAGGAGAAGAAATACAGATTGAAGAGGAATGAGATTCAATTATCTCCTCAATAGTCTTGAACCAAAATTTTCACCTGAGCACATTTATTCATTTTCCATGGTACCAGGTACACACAAATAAGCCATACCTTTTTCAGGTAAATTTCTAGCTGTATTGGAGATTAGAACCTTCGATTGCTCCTCGAAGCTATTAACTTCTCTAATTCCTGAAGTGGCATGCTTTACAAAGGAATTAGATATTGTTTTTCCCTTTAGAGAAAAGTTTCCAAGTAATCCATTCTCTTGTACTTCATCCACAATTTTACCAGCATTGCCCTCATCATCTCTCATATGTTGCAGTTCTGCTTCTGGAGTATCTCTGTCATGGTGACCCATTGATCCTTCCTTGTCCTCTAATTTTACTTTAGAACTACTATTATCCACCCTATTTTGTCGTCACCTTCTCATATGAGACTGTCTCTCAGAATTGAAAGTAGTACCTTGTACATAGTCCTCTTTATCTACATTACTCGAGTACAACAAGTCACTCACTTTTTTGAACCATGCACTTGAATCCTCTTTCTCGAGAAGCTCTATTCTGTGAAATAAAGACAAGGCATTTGCCCTATCATTTTCACCAATATCTTTTTCATCCTTTCTCTGGCCTTCACTTTCATGCACAGGTGAACTAGAACCATGTTGTTCACCACCTTTAGAAAGAAAATATATCTTATGAGAGGATCCTCAATTGAGGCAAGTTGAGCTATCCTTTTCTATAAGAGAGAAAATTTAAAGAGTGAAATAATCACCAGAATGACGAGAAAAAGAAAAATAAAAGCAACAACAGGCACAAAAAAAACAATGTTAACATGTTTTCTGAACATGGAAATAAATATTGTTTTTAATAAAAAAGTTCCAAAGGATATGCTGAATCTGGTTTTCAAATTAGAAAGTTTGTATATGAAAGGATACCTTTTAAATAAAGAATGAGCAATAAAAGTAGTAGTATACAACATATGGTAATCAACAGACAGAAATTTGCATTGCTGTGACATGGACTCATAAAAATTGACATCGAGCAGACATTCCATAATGATTAACATGAAACGTGCATTTTGCATGACTTACCTTTGCCTTTGATTGGAAATCACCAGAGCTATTGGCTTCGTGTTGCTTGCTAAATTTTCCCAGCTCACTTTTGACATCTGAATGAATTTTACCTTTTGCAGGAGAATAGAAACCATAGCCAGGTGGTTGCATCTGTCTTCTTGCTGCAATGACTTTTATGGTCTAGACCTCCCTCTCACAGAACACTTTATCTTCTAATTTCAACTAGGGCAGTAACCAAATGGCAAGTTACACCTCTCAAATAATCTCGGTGTAATCAGTTGATGCATGACACAAACTTGAATATTCCTTCAATTTATTCCCATAAATGGCAGAAGATTATGAAGGCAAAGTTGAAATGGTTTTCCAATAAAGTGAAATGTTCAGTAATTATCTAAAAATAAACAGCAACACTCAACAGAGCTTCTTCATTGAATTTGACATATCACTACAAAACAAAAAAAATTTCAATACTCATAGAAATCTTTTTAAATTTGCATTGATTTTTTTCCTGAAATGTTCATTATATTTTTCACAAAATAATCAGCTGTATACAACAGAGATTCTTCATTAAAATCGCTAAAAGTTATCTCAAAGTAATCAACTGGACAACAAAGGTATTTCATTAAAGTTTAGAGAAATGTATCTTAAAAAAATTAGCTGTACTCAACTAAGTCTTTTCCTGAAGCTCACGAAAATTTATCTCACATAATTAGTTGTGCTCAAAAGAGATTCTTCCTTAAAATAATGAAGAATTATCTCAATATAATCAACATTACTCAATATAGATTCTTCCTTAAAGGTCATGAAAATTATTGAAAAATAAACCAGCTGTACTCAATAGAGATACTTCCTTAAACTAATGAAAATTTATCTCAAAATAATCAGTCGTGCTCAACAGAGCTTCTTCCTTAACATAATGAAAAATTATCCCAAAATAATCAACTTTATTCAACATATATTGTTCCTTAAGGTCATGAAAATGATCACAAGAAGAATCAACTGTACTCAATAGAGGTTCTCCCTTAAATACATAAAAATTTATCGCAAACTAATCAGATGTACCGAACATAGATTTTTTCTTAAATTCATGAAATTTTAGATTAAAATAATTAGTTGACTCAACAAACATTCTTTACTTAATTCATGAAAAAATATCTCAAAATAATTAGGTGTATTCAACAACACTTGTTCCCTAAATTCATGCATATTATCTCGAAATAATCAACTGTACTGGAGAGATTCTTTCTTAAAAGCTGATTTAGCAGAACCTACGAGCAAAACATGAAATTTTCTAAGCTTTCTAGAAAATTCTTCTAATTTCTCAACTCCTTGTATAGAGGTCTAACGACAATATGGAGTGGCTACAGTGGGGATGAACTTGGTTCAAAGCATATCAAGAGGTAAGCCAGGAAAACAGAAACTTTTGGAGTATTTTAATGGTTTAAAATGCATAAAACAACAAACTAAGCCTAGACGACAATCCGAATTTGGGAATAAAGATGCAATAAATGCTAGCTTTAGCCTTTTCAATCTATTTAATGCGATTTTTATCAATAGAAAAATGACATTGATGCAAATTTACCATAACATGCAAAGTGAAACCAAACCCTAATCCTAGCTACCGAGAATTAAGAAAAAGGCTTTTTCTCTGTCGTCCATGTTTATAACTGATGGGTTTGGCAGAGTTTCAATATCCCTTACAGGCACAGAAGGAGATGAGCGTTGAAGGAAATTTCCTATGCTTCGTGGAATCATGGGGGACCTCAAAGGGCCTGCATATTTCAAAGAGCTATTTCCTCCACACTGTTTCCATTCATAATAAGCTTTCAGCCCCAGTATACAGTCAACAATATTTGTTGTAGAACCTGGCTGCAAGCTTTCCTGAAAAAACAATAAGATTCATGAGGCATAACAACAAAAAATTATTAAAATCAGATATGCAAATGCAAGCATCCATACGAATATCAACATGATTAGCATGCTCACCTTCTCTAAATGAGAAGCTTCGAAAGTAGACAAATTCATCTCTTCAACAGCTATAATAAAATTCCGAACATTCTCAAAATATTGATAAGCAGATAAAGGCCCTCCTTTAGGACGAAGTGATGAAATATTATTTGCAACAACCTGCTAAGAAGACCAAGTCAATTAACAGGGTAGAAAAAGAGAGGCTGTATTTCAAGACAATAATAGCTTTCATGAAATATGCGAAACATTCCAATGGGCAGAAATGGTATCCCACCTTAGACATTGCGCCTGGCTGAACCTTGTTGGTAAGATTACATAATATGATCCCATTTCTCAAGCAAAGACGAAACTCTTCCTCAGATGGCTCGGATGACATATCTATAGAACCAACCATGCTCTTTATTCATGCTGTAGCTTGAAACCTTCTATTATCTGTAAAATATCATGCATAACAAGAAGTTAAGGTCAAAATCGTCAAGGTTTTAGTAAATACATAACTTATTTCAATCCGAAGAAATAGAGCCCATGTTAAAAAAACATATATTCTATATGAGAAACCATGATCAAACCTTCCAAGCCATAGTGAGAATGTGGGTTTAATAAAGCATTGAGGTATATGGAGCTTAAATCCAAAATCAAACATTACTAAAATTTGATTTGGTTTAGTGACAAGATCCATTCATTTTGATATAGAGATACTGGATTATTCTAGAGAAGAGTTATTCAACTTAGTTGATAAAGATTAGTAACTGTAAAAAATAACAACGAGGGATTGTAATCGTAGACACACACATATGAAACCAATAACGAATGAATGTACTTGCAGTGCATTTGAGAGATCTTTGGGAGGGTATTTGTCAGGCTGTTTGATCTAAATATCTGAAGTCAAGTTGCTATTTAGTGCAATCATGAAAAAGCTTAGGGTTAACTCTGAACTTTATAATTAACATCATAGCATCAAAAATAGGGGAAATGAGCCCTAAAATAAAGTCCAGGTCATCATAAATAGAGAAATTGAAAAACTAAAAATAATACTATCAGTTCACTTGCTTCCTCTGCTTTCAGTGAAGTCAAACGACCATCACAGAGGCTCTTAGCTTGCGATCCACTACTTTTTGCGCTAGAAACCTGTAAATCCGTGGCATTCCTGAACATGTTCTCTGCAAATGCCTCATGCCTTCTCTGACTAAACGAACTTCTGGGAGGTGGATAGGGAAAAGTGCTGGAAACCAATAGGGGAGTGACCCTGCTGGGAGTAGAATCTGGTTCCAGAGACATCCTTTTTCTATAAAAATCTGAAAAACTGTAACTGTAAAAGAATGGGGAGGCTTGGCCTTGAAGGCGAACTCAATCTGTGCTGCTCAGTAAGTGGGTATGCACCATTTACTATAGAGACAACAACTGATCAATCAATCGAATTCAACAAAGCCTTGAACTCTCCTCCTCAAGAATAAATTTCAAAATAGGCAATCCTTTAGGTAACTTGTTTTCATTCGCCAAGAGGACTGTTTTCGAAATGGGTGTGAGCGGAGATTAGAATCCGTATGCCTATTTTCAGAACCAAGACCTATAACCCGCTTGGTTTGAGCCTAAGAAGCTGAAATTGCAAAGCTTATATGAGAATTTAAATGGGGATTTCTATAGTAGAGCAGACTGAGCAAGTCCAAGCCCAACAGTCACGTCGAATCCTTAAACACACCCAATGCCGACGAGAAGCCCAACTACCTTAGTCGCTTAAACACATCATATATGACCAGAGAGTTGCTCCTCCAATAATTTCCGCAGTCTGTAGCAATATCTGTGGCAAGTTGGAAGCAAGAAGCGTAGGCAATACAACAAGCAACCCCTCAGACAAGAGCTCTTCAACTGTGGATGAATCCCTCGACGAATTGTGCAAATAAGTGATGATAATATCCTGCAACCCAAAAAAAGTAGACAATCCCAAGCCGCCAACATCTGTGTCACCACATGTGAAGCAGAGCAACTGCCAAAACCTCGTTTTTGCGTGGCCTGCAATATATTTCTGAACCATGATTGGTCCTTCTCTTGTTTTTCCTGTCACCGGACATTGCCATTACTACACCCAACTTGAGGAAACAACCTTAGCTATGCTCAGTGCTCCCCTCCACCTTTAACGATTATTTTCATGGGTTAAACGATACCAGAACCCTCATTCTTGAATCTCCACAATCCTGAGCTCAGGTTGTTCTTGGTCCCTTTTGGGGATTCGATCAGCGATCACTCTGATAAAAAACCAGAACCCTCATTCTTGAATCTCCACAATCCTGAGCTCAGGGTGTTCTTGGTCCCTTTTGGGGATGGTGACAGTAACAGTGACAGTAAGAACCTCGTTCTCCATCTCCGCCTTGAGCTGCTCAGCAATGGCATTAGAAGGCAATCGGAGCTGTTACACCATTTTTTGGTCATCTAACCTTTTATCATTAGATGGACCCAAGTACACCATGTAAGACCAGTTTTACCCTAAGTAAAACTGCTTTCACTATGTTAAAATAGGAAACCCCAAAAGGAAATATTAAACATACCTATATTTGTTTGATTTTCCTCATGGAATAATTAATTAAACCATGATTTAATTATTATTCCCAGTCATGTTTAACCCAAAAACAAAGAAATTAATGAGATAAACCCTTAGTTATCTTGTTATTTTCTAGGAATAATTATTTAAATCTTATTTAGATAATATTCCTTGTTAAATATGACCAAATAACCCACTATTAATCAAATAAATCATTATTTATTTGATTATATCCCAACCACTTCCTTAAAAAGATAAATAAATCATTTATTTATTTATTTTTCACTAATCAAGGGATTTGACCCAAGTCAAACACCCTTCCCCTCCAACAAATAATAATAAAATATTCCATAGAGGTGGATCTAGATTTGGTTAACATTATTTTAATCATGCACCAAGATCTAGAATGACCCAATATTTTGTTATAAATAGGAGGGTTTTCCCCATCATTCTTCACCTTTTGTTGCCTACTAGATCACTCTGGATCTATACACTTGGTCTCCTTCTTCATCATTTTGCTCCCATTGAGCTTCACTTTTACATTGGGTTTTCTACATTTGCAAGAGAGAGAAAGCTTAGATCTGAAGTGCTGAGGACTACAAAGAACCCATCCCATTGAGGAGAGCTGGATACACCTTCTTGTTTTCCTCCCAGGTACCCTGTAATATAAAATTCTTTCAAAAAATCGTGTTCTTGTCTTGTCTGTTGGATGCATGGAGCAAAACCTTTACTTTACTGCTTAATGTCTTTCCATTTATAGATCTGTTTGTTGCAGCATTTTAACTACTAATCGCAGATCTGAAGATGTTTGGCAGCCTCTATTGTTGTTAGGGCTATTAGTTATGCGTAGCTAAAGTGGTTCTTTTTCGTACACTTCGAAGAAGAATTCATACTAACAAATGGCGACTCCACACGGGTTTTAAATTCTACAGTAGTGGCCGTTTTTCATATTCACATATTGACTACTTGGGGCCACTGAGGCTTCTTTTTAATTTACTTGGATTTCCTCTTTTTATGTCATTTTTCTCACATAAAACCCTAAAAACTTAAAATTTCTAACTAATGTATTTACGGCCCTGTTACGCAGGTAGCTGACACCCGGCCATAAGCCCCGAGGCAACGAAGCACACAGTCTGCCCATGAGACACTTAGCCAGGAGCAGGGGTCACATTTTTGGCCCTAAACACCAACGACCTGGACCTCCAGTCGCACTTTTCATTGTTTTACGCGACTGCACCAGATTGAGTGAAACGCATTTGCCCTTTTCCAGCATTTTACGCAATTTTTAAGGTTACCTTTGCGGCTTACGTAGAAGTCTTCCAGCCTCTGTCTGTCGCCTTGACCAAGATCGATGTTGTTTTTACTCATCTAAGTGGGAACCCAGCCCCTTAGGGCTTTAGTACCCTCCACTTTTTGTGGAAGAGTTCTAGCTGTTTCAGCCGTCGGTTTCAGAGCTTCAGCCCCCTCTTTTCCAGATCTGTTACCTCCCTTTCAGATCCTTTGAAATCAACCTCTTTTCCTTTCAAATCACCTCTTGTAGTTTTGTTTGGACCTCCTTTTGACGGCCTCCGCCTCACCCCCTCCGGTTTTTGCTGATTTCCTTCCCTTTTCCAGCCACCTTGCCTCTGTCTCTTGGCTGTGATTTGCACCCCTTTCCTGCAGCCTTATGCTCCAGATCCCTGTCCCTTTTTGACCCTAGATCTGTCGAGCTCTTTTTATGTGTGTTTCGACTTGGTTTTTGCCCTCTTTTAGAGTAGTTTTGAGAGGCCCGCCTCTTTGGGTTCGATTGATGCATTGTTAGCTGTTAAATGTTCTGTCTTTTCAGCAATCTATATTGTTCTATGTAGATTTCTTTTCAGTTACGCAGCACACTTTTTCTTGCTCTCAAAACGAAAAGGGTTTAAAAATTAAAATTAACGCACGCCACACACTGACCCTAAGTGAAGAAGCGCCTGGTTAACACCGCCTGGAAAAGACTCTAAAATCAATTGTCACTGCACCTTTTCTGCCCTTGACCGTAATTGATTCTGTCCCCTTTTGCCCCTGTCGGTTTCCTTCTTCCTGTCATCATTGCGCCCCCAAGGTGCCTTTCCCGGAGACTTCTTGGCCTTCACCCTCAGTTTCCGGTTGATCGACCTGCTCCGCACCGCCGTCGTCGAGCCAGTCCACCTTCGAGTCCGCACTCCGACTCCTCTCCTGATTCATTGGGTCCTCCTTCTCCTCCTGGTTCTCCCCCTGTCACCTTCACTATGTCTGGTCCAGGGCCTAACGCTAGCGGTTCTCCCGGCCCCAATGCCGGCCCTACTACTAGCGAAACCGCCACAGGAACTACCCCGGCCACCCCTGTGCTGCCGTACATTGCAGGCCTCAGCCTCCCCGATTTCCATCAGTTGATCAATGACCCCATTCACCACAATGCCAACTGGCCCGCTATGCCAACCAAGCTCCCCTCAGACATCCCTAAGTTTGAGGGCCTTAATGGAGAAGATCCAACCAATCATGTCCGATCTTTCCACATGTGGTGTTCCTCCAATTCCATTACCGATGACTCCATCCGTCTTCGTTTGTTCCAACGCACGCTTACCGGCGAAGCTTCTAAATGTTATGTTGAACAAGCCACCTCTACCCATACCACCTTTGAGACTCTTGCCCAAGCCTTTTTGTCGTACTTCCAGCTCCCTCTCCGATACGATACTGGCACGGAACTCTTGACTTCCTTTAAGCAAGCCTCTTCAACACGCCTTTCCGCCCATGTTCAGGAATGGCGACAAAGACGGAGCTTATGTCGAGCCCCTCCCTTCGAAGATCGGGTTTACATGGACTGGTTCCTGCGCACCCTTCCCGCTCCCATCGGCAAAGATGTCGCCTCCCATTTTCCTCAAACTGAAGAAGCCGCCCTCCAAATAGCTTTGAAATATGACCTAATCTACGCTCATTCTGGTTATGTTTATACCGTCCTTCCTGACATCCCCAGGCCCGGTGGTGCTAACGCCCCGGGGGTATCTCATTCCGCCGACGGTATCGTTGAAGCCCTTTCCCATCCATACGCCCAACCTCCTATGGGCTATGGTCTCCCTCAGGGGGGGGCCAGCTCCTCCGGCACTTTTCCCCCTCCCGGTAACATGTATCCAGGATACGGCATGCCTCCTCCTTTTTCCCAACCTCCTGCTTACCCTAATGTTGCCCACCCTACCCATTACCCTTATCCGCAGCCTGGTGCGCCAGCTCCTCCAGCATATGCGCTTCCTCCTCCCTTGCCTCCTCAACCCCAGCACCAGCACCTACAGCCCCCTCCAGGGCAAGTATTTGCACAGCAGGGAGCGACTAATCCCCCTTCTTCTCAAAGAAGGCGGAGAGGCAACCAAAACCCATCTGCCCCTGGTACCCGAGGACCCAATTCTGGTGTGGACCCTAACACTGGCAACCAGCAACAGGGCAGTCAGCCCAAGCCGGACAGGCCGCTTCGCACAAACAAGCCATGTTCGTGTTGCGGTGTTTATGGTCATTACACCCACGATTGTCCCCTCTTACCCTAGATGCGGCAGATGTGGGAGTCTCAAGCCACATTGCGCGGACAACACGCCTCCCCTCATGCTCCACCTAATGTGGCCACTACCCAGCCAGCTGTGTTTACTGATCCTTTCCCTCAGCAAGGATTCGTGGCTACCCAACCACCTGACAACCAGGTAGCTGCCCCCCCTTCCCTTTCTGGTTCCTCTGATTACCAGATCCTTATGATGAATTCCGATCCCAACCCCTCCGTCGATATTCACCTTCAAACTCGGTCTCGCCAGTACCCCAAGCCTCCTGCTCCGTCTGCGCCCGAGCCTCGCTCTTCAGGTTCTATAGAGCCTCTTTCGACATCCAGTGGCCCCTTACACATCCCTCAACCCAAAGTTGAGGTTCATCCAAAGATTCCAAAGGGACCATTACGCCGAAATGCTGCTTCCATCCGAGCCGCTCAATCGTATAGCATAGTAGATGATTTGGCGCAATCACCCGCGGCCATTTCCACACTGGAACTCCTCCAGTCGTGCCCTTCCCAAAAGAAGGCTCTACTATCTGTCGTGTGTGCTGTAGATCCTGCTGACGACCAAATGATTGTTTTCAACGCCACTCAATCGGATCACCCTCCCCTCCCTCCTTCCGTCGCCTTCCAAATCCCAGTCAAGATACGGAACGCCATCGTTTCCCGGTGTATAATTGACGAGGGGGCATCCACCTGCGTGATGTCCGCTTTGGTTTGGAAGCAACTCGGATCCCCTGAGCTGGCCCCTTCCACGATCACCCTTAGAGTGTGGGACGGTCATGCCTCCCAGCCCATTGGCTTGTTTCGTAATTTCCCTATCACCCTCGCCGGTAAGACTGTTTGCGTTGACGTCGAAGTCATTGACGCCCCACTCGACTACAACATTATTTTGGGGCGGAGCTACAACTATGCTATGTCTGCTGTCCCATCCGCGGTCTTTCGCAAGATGTCTTTCCCCCATAATGGAAAGATAGTCACCATTGACCAGTTGACCTATCATGAACCTCCCTCTCAGACCTCCCCTGAGACCACCATCTCTTCTGTAGCCAATAAGCAAACCGTCGTTTCCCTGACCAGTGTCTCCCCCGGCGTTTACAAGGACTCCTCCCTGCTTGGAACTTTTCCTTGTCTTCCCCCTCCTCCTATCCCGGATCCCAGCTTGTCAAATGTTTGCATGATGCAATCGTCTCAGGCCACCCTCAAACGGCCTGCTTCGGCTAGTCCGCAACTGCCCCTTCGCCCTCCGCAACCCGCTCCTAGCCATACTTCTCCGCTAACCGGACCTCCTCCTTCTGGCCTTCCTCCTACAGCTGGTATCCCTGAACCCCTTTATCCCCCTGGCTCGGTTCCCCCTGGCCTTAACCATCTCGGAGCCGTACCTCCTGGTCATTACCCTGCTGGACAGATCCCCTTCCTGGCTCCCCCTCCCGGAGCATATTCTGTCCCCGTCATGGCCACCCTCTCCCTTCCTAACCTGACCTTGGGCATTCCGGTCTGGTACCTTGATCCCCCAGCCGCCACCCCTCCCGGTCACCCCAAACCCTACATGGCTTTGACACCGGTTCAACCGGTCCCCCTCGCTTCCTCCATTGCCACTGTGCCTCCCGCACATCCACAGGACCCTTCTCCTGTTGTCACGGCACCCGGGAAGAAAGGCAAAGCTCGTAAGGGGGCAACCCATCAAGATCAGGCCGCCCCGACAACTCTTACCCCCCCACGACCACCAAAGCCCGCCATTCAATGCGCTTTGTGTGATATCGTCGGTCACGCCACTCACATGTGTCCTGAATTGCCACACCTCAAGCTTCTGGTCAACGAGACATTCCCCGACTCTGATATCGCAGAAGTCTATGTCACTATCCCCGACTCCCTCCCAAAACTCAAACACTTGCGCACAAACCACCCTTGTGCCTTGTGCGATTTTCACGGCCATTACACCCACCTCTGTCCCCGCCTTGACGAGTATCGTTCCTCCTTGGACATGTGCCGCCAATTCAAGGCCGCTTCGATCCAACCAGAGGATACTCCTACCCCCATTCACATTCCGCCTCCCGCTATTAAGCCAACGGAGCCCTCAACCACCATTTTGTACATGTCATCATCCTTGAGAGATAATTCACCGGCCACTCAACCTACCGATCCCCTCCGCTCCTCAGCCGACCTTGGATCTGTTGATATCGCCCATCTGAGCCCTTCTCCTCATGATGACCCGTCCCCCACCACTACTTCCTCGGGTGTCCCATCTTCCTCCAGTCTTCCCATCTTCCAATCTGATGAAGACATCATGGAAGCCATGACCAACCCCGACTTTCCCTGGGATGATATGCACCATCGCGCATATTTCCTCCCACAGCAGTCCCATGACCAATATGCTGTGGAAACCAAAGACTTCATTCCTCATGCGGTCGATTGGTTCAAAAACCCCATCCCTGCACCTGATGCTTTCGAAGAAGGAAACATGGCCAATATCTCGTCTACCATCAAAATTGACATTTCGGTCAAACCAGGAATCGAAGAATACATCACCTTGGGTGCCCAATGCACCCCGGAAGAAATTGAAACTTACACCAAGCTTTTCAAAGAATTCCGCGATATCTTCGCCTGGTCCTATTCTGAAATGCCCGGACTCGATCCTGCCATTGTCGAACATCATATCGACACCTGGCCTGATGCCAAACCAGTCCGACAAAATATGAGACCCATTCATCCTTCCCGACGTGACGCTATCAAAGCCGAAATCGATAAGCTCAAGCAGGCTGGTTTCATTTACCCCATTGAATACACCACTTGGGTTTCTAACCCCGTTCCCATTCTCAAGAAACAAGGCACCATTCGGGTCTGCACGGACTTTCGCGACTTGAACAAAGCTTGTCCCAAAGACAACTTCCCCACACCGTTCATCGACCAAATCATTGACGAGTGTGCGGGGCATGAGGTCCTATCCTTCATGGATGGTTTCTCCGGATACAATCAAATTGCTATCCGTCCTGCTGATCAACTAAAAACCGCGTTCATCAGTCCGTGGGGAACTTTTGCTTACCGGGTCATGCCTTTCGGCCTAAAAAACGCCGGCGCCACCTTTCAACGGGCCATGTCTTATTGCTTCCACGACTTAGCTCATATTATCCTTGCCTATTTAGACGACCTCACGGCGCGTTCTAAGCATCGGGCGCAACACATACACGATCTGCGCACCATTTTTCTCCGATGTCGCAAGTATAATATCTGCCTTAACCCGTTGAAATGCGTCTTTTGCGTTCCTGCCGGCCGTCTCCTAGGCTTCATCGTGTCTAAGGACGGTATCACTCTTAACCCTTTGAAAGTTCAAGCCATTTTTGAACTCCCCATCCCGCGTACCCTCCGCCAGCTCCAAAGCCTCCAAGGCAAAGCTAATTTTCTTCGTCGGTTCGTCCCTGACTATGCCACCACCGCACACGGGTTCCTTAGACTCCTACGCTCTCACATCCCATTTGTTTGGGATACCCATGCTCACGAGTCTTTCGATGCCCTCAACCAGGCTCTCACATCTGCTCCCTTAATTCGCCCTCCCGACTTTAATCGGGACTTCATCCTATATATCTCCGCTTCCACCTATTCGGTCGCTGGAGTCCTTATCCAAGAGGATGACCATGGCATTGAGCATGTGATCTACTATGTCAGTAAGAACCTTGTGGGACCCCCTGTCTCATACTCCTATGACGAGAAATTAGCACTGGCTGTCGTGTTCTCAGTCCAAAAACTTCGTCATTATATCCTCCCGCGCTCCACCAAGGTTGTGACAAATTCCAACCCTATGGCCTTCCTATTGAGTCGTCGGATACTTACTGGGAAGTACGCCCGTTGGGTCGTTATTCTTCAGGAATTCGACCTTGAATTTGTCACCCCAAAAAGTAAGAAAGGCTTAGCCCTCGCTGAGCTCATTTCTGAGTTACCTACCGGATCGCAAGACCCTCCCGTTAATGACGATTTCCCTGATGAACACCTATTTGCCATTACTTCCGATGACCCGTGGTACGGCGATATTCTTACTTATTTGCGAACCCAAAATTTCGCCCTCCACCTTGACCGTGAGGCTCGCCGACGTATCCGACACCAAGCCCCCTGATACCTTCTTATCGGTGACGACCTCTATCGTCGCGGGGTTGATACGGTCCTTCGTCGTTGCCTCACACACGCTGAAGCTGAACAGGTCCTTAATGCCTGCCATAGCAGCGCTTGCGGTGGCCACCTCTCCGGTCTCGCTACTGCCCAAAAAATAATGCGCGCCGGGTATTTTTGGCCTTCCCTCTTCAGTGATTGCATCGAGGCAGTCAAACACTGTCCCAGCTGCCAACATTTCGCCCCTAAGGCGAGAGCTCCACCAGCTCCCCTCCATCCGGTCGTCTCCACTGGTCCCTTTTGTAAATGGGCCATCGACTTTATGGAGTGTCGCCTGCCATCCTCGGGTAGCCACAAGTATATCATCGTGGCGGTCGACTATTTCACCAAATGGGCCGAGGCCATGCCAACGTTCAACAACACGGCAGCTACCGCGGCCCTCTTTTTCTTTAACCATGTTATAGCTCGCTTCGGGGTTCCCAAGCAATTGGTCTCTGATCACGGCAGACATTTTGAAGATGAGATATGGCGTGAGCTATCCTCACTGTTGGGTTTTGAGCACCAATATTCCTCCTCCTATTACCCCCAAGGTAACGGCCAAGTTGAAGCAGTCAACAAAACCCTCAAGACTATGCTTCAACGAATAGTGAATAAGCACAAAACCAACTGGCATCTCATGCTCTTTCCTGCCTTATGGGCCTATCAAACCTCCGTCAAAACCACCACCGGGTTCACCCCTTTCCACCTCATCTTTGGAGAGGAGGCAGTTTTACCGATCGAGTGTGAAATTCCTTCTCTGCAACTAGCCGTCGAACTTCTCCCTGACACCCAACCGCTAGAACAACGACTTATCATGCTTGAGCGTGCCTCCGAAGACCGCCGTATTGCCTTACAAACCATGGAAGCGGCCAAAAAACGCACCAAAGCTCAGTATGACCGAAAAGTCCAGCCTCGCACTTTTCACGAAGGCGACCTTGTTCTAGTCTATGACCAGGCCCATGATGTCCTGGGTCATGGGAAGTTTGACTCATTATGGCTAGGCCCTTACATCATTAGTAAGGATCTTGGCAAAGGGGCATACCTCTTAAAGGATTTTGAAGGACATCCCCTTCCTAACCCTCGCAATGCACTCTATCTTAAGAAATATTACCCTTAGCATTTCCCCTCGTAAATGCATGTTTTATTTTCTTTTAGATAGCCAACATCTGTTGTTTCATTTTTTCCTACTGCACCAGGACCCATTTCGTCCACGCGAAGTTACCTCACCTCCATTTAAAATCGAATTTCCTCACCTACGACACTTGTACTGGGGGCACCATACTGCCCCCTTACTCGTCCATGTTCGTGTTGATTTTCGTCATGAGTTCCCACCTTCAACTCATGCTTTCATGGTCCCCCATTGGGGCCTTTACTGTGTGGCAGCACCATCGAGTCGCCCTTGTTTAGAGCATCCAAGTTGAGTCATCATTGCATCCATGGCTCAAGTATCAAAACCATGACCGCTCGCCTCTAGGCACCGCTGCCATCTTACTTTGCCCACTTATTTTCAAAACCCGCCCGGATCGAAGAGTTCGCCGCCCCTGCTCCATCGTGCTCGAACGATGAGGAAGCCGGGCTTGCGAAAGATGAAGATGCAGGACTGGGCTGGTAGGAAGGCGCCGAGCTTGGATGATAAGAAGAAATCGGGCTCACGAAACTAGATCCTGTGAACTCTATGCGCTCTGCCACATGTTCAGATTTCACTGGCTGGAAGGGCGTTGAGAAACACTTCTTATTGGCTGGAGTGAACAGTGTTTTCTCACCCAAAGCCAGCAAAGAAAATGCCTCCGGCGTAAAAATGATTGAATACTTGAAAAGCGCATTGCATTTTATATATAACAAAACTACGACATTATTACTTTTTGATATTAAGATTGTTTTATTTTTTTTCCAATTATATATATATATAATATGTAGAGTAGGAAATGTTTTATGTTTTAAATATTTTCAATTTACTCTACACTTAGGTTAAATTTGAAACAGTTTAGAGGCATTTTATCTTGGGTATTTTTCATCTCATTGACATAGATTCTCAGCTCATCATATATTGTGACATCCAAATGTATCAAGCGCTCTCAATCGCAATATCGAATGTTCAATCCCCGCAAGTTATTCCAATGGCTGGTAGTTTAGAACCATTAGCACTCAAATTTTTGTCAATTGCTGCAAGTCCAGTATCCCTGTGACCCCACATTCATAAATATATAACCTATTCAAAGACGCCAATGTTTTGAGACCAGAAAGCTACTCTACCCTTCGACAATACCTAATATGTAATGTTTTAAGTTGTGCAATATCACAAAGGCCTTCAATTTTTTCCAACCGAGAGCAATCCCACAAGTAAAGTTATAAGAGTGATATCCTTGTTGACTTTAGGAATAAGTCTTGAAGGCTAACCATGCACTCAGTTGAATCTCTTCATGTTTCTCTTTCCCCTCCAACTCTGTCAAATGGAAGTTCTCTTAACAGATGTGGCATTGTGAAATTTTCCCACTTCCCAGCCATGAGAAATTTTGATAACAATTGTCCACGGAAGTCGCATTTGACACGTAACTCTACTAGATTTTTCAACACCATGATCCATTGTGGAAAGCATTTGACACTTGTCCACTTAATATCCAACTTTTCCAACTAATTCAACTCTCCAATAAAATTAGGAAAACATTTCAGTTCTTTGGAACCACTTATCTTCAATTCCTTAAAACTCCTTAGGCAATCGAGCCAAGCGGACAACGTTTTTAGCCGAGGATTCTGTAGAATTTACAAAGATCTTAAATTTGAAATGACACTCATGAATTATCGTATGCTTGTATCCTCCAAAAGTAATTGTGATAAGCATTTTTGATGTGTGACTTGAGGAGGAAATACTTCAATTTTATGAAACCAAGTCAGATCTATAACTTCAAGTGTGTTGATATTTCCAAGAGTATTGTTGGACATTGTTAAATTTGCATAGTAAGAAAAATAGATATGTCTAAGTTGTATTAAGTTCTTGAAGAAATTTAGAATCATTTGCAATTCGTATCAATTGAAAGATGAGGCAGAGGGACCTTCTTAAGATAACAATGTGGAGTTCAATTCACACCATTGAACTACGCGACAAAACAGAGCTAAAAATTGAAGAAAATTGTAACAACCCTAGTAAAAATTCCATGTAATAAAGTTAATAAAGGAAAAATAATAAAAATGGTCATGGGACACTTATTCCACGTTGAATGTGGGGCAAGACATCCTAGTGTGTGTGTTCATCTGGTTTATTATGGCTAAGGAAACTAGCAAAGACTCTCTCTCTCTCTCTCACTCTTGGACACTTAGAGTTTTCTTGGAGCACTTAAGCATTAGATCAAGAAAAGAAAAGAAGGAAAAGGGAAGAAAATATCAATAAAGGAAGAGAAGGATCAAGTGGATACAACGAGATTATTTTTAGGTATTGAGTTGCATGTATGGTTTCCTTACTAATTTTGGCATGCATGATTATTCATGTGTGTTCTTGGTTCTCTTGTTGTCATTGGCATGGGTTTTTCTAGGTGTGATAGTGTTCTTCAACCTTGCCTTGCCATTTCAGATAGCCATGGTGTGATGGGTTCTCTTGTATTTGGTTGAGCTAGATTGCCAGATCATTTCGAAACTGAGTGAGGTGGTCTTTGAAAGAAAGAACACATGGCCCAGGAATCCTTGAAATAGACTAGGATTGTGGTAAAGTCAAATATTGTGTGCCTCACTGGGTCTAGGAATCCTCGACCAATGAATGGCAGGATATATGGTAAAGCCTAGAGGTGTGTGCCCTTGATAAAGCCTATGAATACTTGGCTAGTCAATGGAGGGATATAAGGTAAAGCATGGAGGCTGGAGTCTTGATTAGACCTACTGACCCTCAAACATGGTATGGTGAGATGTACGGTAAATTATAGAGACTAGGAGACAGGAAAATTCATCAGGGTGTAGGTGGAGAAATCCAGTGGCATCCATGCTTGTTTAGGGCCTAGTGATCCAGTGGGGATTACGGTAAAGTTTGGTTCTATTTTTGAGGGTGAGGTGGCTTAACCTCGAGAAGCTCTTGTTGATTTTGGTTATGATTCCTACATTCATGCTTGGAATATGACATGGGGGTTATCGACTAAAAGAAATATTTGGTTTAGTTAATATATGGTCGAGTGTTGTTGTAGCTCCTAGAGACAACCATTGAGTTGAAGAGAAACAAGTTCCTATGACATCTTGATCAGTATTTTAAATATTAGTTAGGATTTTATATCACACTCAGTATTTAACATATTTGAGATAAAATTGATTCAAAACTTTCCTTAGGAGGAGAAATGCAAAGCCATATGAAAAATACCACTCATGAAAGCATCAATATCAAACTCATTGCAACCAACATCATGTAAACCTGTAGCTTTATCCATGATTTATAGTATATTGGATAGAAGACTTTAGAAGGAGAGAACATTAACACACATGGCTTAGTTGGAGAATATGGTGCATCAAAGTTAAATATGAAATGGATGAGACAAGCATTTAAATTAAATGCTAAGATACATGGAGCACATTTTAAGGACAATATTTCATGTCAATATAGGCATATTTAATCAAAATTAGACCTAGATGAATCCATAAATTCATGTAAACATATCCAAATGATACAATTACATGTAATCTGAGAGGAAAAACATGGAATAAACACATAAAGGGATACATACTACACATTCATATGAGAATAGAGAGAAATCATAAAAGGATACACACTACACATTCATAAGAGCCAAAATCGCCAAAATTTTCATTAATCCTCAATAGGGCATACATTCCATTAACAGTTACAAAGCTTCTCTCTTGGAAAAAAAAAAGTTCCTAACCCTTGGTTATGTATAACGAAACTGTTTTATAGGTCCCTAGTGGAAGAACCCATTACAAAATATTCTTTCTTGATTTCTGACAATGAATGTTCATAAAAAAATATTAGTGTGCTCTGTGGCACAACTGTACTAACCATATTCTAACTAATTAGCAGTGTTTCTTCAGAAATAAAATATTTATAATAAACAAAAAATCAAGGTTTCATGATAGACAATATTAAAAATATCTTTAGTCATAATAGGTTGCGACGACAACGTCGCTGGGTGAATAATTTGGAGCACGAGAGGATTTACAAATTACTCACATCTTTTCCAAAGCGTTGGAGTTGACAAAGGAGCCCAAGGGAAGCGTTGAAACACGATTTTGAGATTGGTGAGACCCGTGTAGTTTAACCTATGGATAAACAAGGTCTTTACCATTCCCAATGAATCCCTCTTTCGGTAATTTACTATCATCTTGCGTTTCAGTGTGGAAGTCTTCTCGTTAGAAGGATCGACCCTGATTTTTTCCTCCACTAGCATTTGAATGTATTGCTACCACTAGATTAGTGTTTCCATAAGGTCCCAATAGCTGCGCAGTCCTACTCTAGAAACCTTCTCAAACTCAGTAATGAAGGCAGCCACAAATTTTATCACCACACATGGGCATTCCTCAGCTTTGACTCTGGCTTCCTTCTTTTGAACAACTTTAGAGATCTCCATCATTAGCAGTTACTTTGTCCACCACATCTATGGGCCTCAACTCATTAAGTGGCCTCTCATTGACAAACTGAATGAAATTTTGGGTTGTCTGGGAGTTATTTTCACCATCTTCTTTGGCTAAGAGGATGAAAAACTCATAATCTTTGATCAAAATTTTTTGTTCATCCATAAAGGTTGTGTACTACCAATTTATTTGCATATTTGCTATGATTTCACCCCAAAAAAGTTGCTTGGAATGAAAGAGGGACATATTTCCTTTCAGCTTTCCCTTTAACTCATAAATAGCCTGGTTTTCTTCCTATAGGTTCTTACTAATTATGTCTACATTTGTCTTGGCAGTCTCAAGTTGCTTTTCTTTTTGAGCTAGGCTTACTCGGATGCATCCAAATAATTTTGCACCCTTTTGAGCTCCCGTTATGAAAGATGGAGTTTAATAATGATCTTGGTAAGATGTTCAGTGGGGTTTTGGTATGTTCATGTGTAATTAGTACACAAATATATGTGTCTATTCTCGTTTACAGCTCTGTTGATTGTTGCTTGAGGGCTACTATTTCATTATTAATTTATATCATTTCTTTGGCCAGAATTTCCTTCTCTTCCTCCACCTGTGTAAGTTATTTAGATTTCACATGCTCAGTATGTGACATATTCATTTTATGCCTCAGCTCCTGGATTTTTTTTTGGGAAATTTGAAGAAGGGTTTCAAAGGCAACCTTGCCTTTAGGATTTATGCCCAACTTCACAATCGACTCTTTTAAGCTCTCATTTTTCATGTGTAGAGCTCTGGAGTTAGATATTTCTTGTTTCAATTATGTTGCATCCTTTTTAAAAATATTATATTCCTTGATGATAGTTATTGAATTTATGTTTAGTTCACTATACAACATCTCTCCTACTTACCTGTGGAAATTTATCTTATCTGGAAGGAGAACACTTGTGAAATCCAAAGAAACATCCAAGGATTTGAATTGAGAACCCAAAGGTAGTGACTGTGCTGGTGGATGTTGCAGTGAGAACTTCATTTGATTTTTGTCTAAGTCCATAACAACCATAAGTCTAGTTTAATATGGGAGTAATGAGATTCCATTTTCTACTGCATCTCTTCCTTTACCTTCTGATTTCTTTCTTAAATGGACTTTCCAGTAGGTCATATTGAATTAGTAACAGTTGCACTTCCCTTTGAAACTAAAATAGCTACCTCTGAAGAAGGCAACAGTCTATAATGGGTCCTCCAAAGTCTCTTGGAAACTTGATTGATTTGGCCTTGTTTCCACTAACTGTTGAGATTGCAACAAGATGATGAGCTTAGTGGAAAGGAGTCGCCTTCACTAAGTGGGCCCACAGGCTATTTTTGGCGCAAAGTCTATTTTTAGACTATGTATATTTTTAGACATATGGATCATGTTCTATGAGTTGTAGGATGCTATTTGTGGATGGTTGGTCAAGTCAGAAAAAATATATGGACTTATATTTTTAGACATACTGGTCGGAATCTATTTTTAGATTTTCAGTCTAAAAATAGATATGTCCAATATTATTAGCTCTTAATAATATTTAGACTCTAAACATTATCTTATTCTCTTGGAGCACTTCAGTTAAGTGCATAGATGTGGCACAAGAGCTAACAAAAGGAATTACACTATTCCTGAGGGTTATGTAGAGCTGTTTCATGAAGACTTCAGTTATAACTCATGTGACAGAGTTTGGTGGAGTTGATTGAGGAAGTTAGTGGAGTTGTATTCAGTTTAACTAATCTAAACATAGTTGAGATATTTGTATTTAGTTTAACTAATTGATACAATTAGTGAGAGTGGTGTGAATTAATTATTAATTAATTCACTAATTATAAACTCATTAATCAACTAAATAATGCATCGGTTAACTTTAGTGACTTTAGTACATGGATAGTTTCAATGAACCAGTGCAGAGATAGGTGAAAGAGCAGGTTAACTATCAGTTGTGACTATACTGTTGCATATTTGCAACTACCAGTGATTGGAGGAGCCCATGAGGATTGCAAAGTACAAGCCAGGTGGTTTATGTTGTTTAATGAGCCATCCTACAACATTTATTATGCAATAGAGGCTGGCTATCAGGTGGCAAAGATTGGAGCATGTGTTTTGCTAGATATAGCTTGATTAGTGTGTAGCAATTGGAAGTTGTGCTGAGAGCTTGTGAGGAGCTTTGTCAAATGATTGTTACATGATCTCTATGACATATAATATACAGATAGTTGGGGTTTTCAGCTTTAAGCTTTCCCATGAAATACTATGTTCATATATGTGAATGTTTATGGTTTTAATGTGCGCATGCAATTGATTTTATTTCCGCATGTAATGATCAATGGTAGAAGAGATTCTGTATTGTGCATGAAGCTAAAATAGTGTGTGATCAGGAGAATCTCGGTGAATAATATATCAGTTATTCAAATTTCTACATGGTATCAGAGCGATATTGATCATTGGAGAAATTGCAAAACTTTGAAGCGGTTGAGTTTTGTGCTGGTGGAATTCGAATTTGCGGCGGTGTTTTCTTACAATTGTCGAAGTTGGATGTCATTCAACGGTTGCGATTAGAGTATTCGCCAGGAAACTCAAATTATATTGCATGGAAGGACAGGATGGAGGTAGTGCTAGATGACAATGGGTTGAAGGAGTTCATAGATGCAGAAATTCCAAAGCCTACTTCTAGTGATGCTGCCGTACTTGACGCATGGCAAAAGAAGACAAAAAAGTGTCGAAGGATTCTGTTGGAAGGTGTGAAGGATCACATAGTATCCAACCTTCATGGTAAGGCTTCTCCATTCTTGATGTGGAAAGCTTTGAAATATTTATTCCAAAGCAAGAGCGATCAGAGGAAGTTGGCGCTCAAGGACAAACTTAGGAACATAAAGATGGAGAAAGGTGACAGTATGCCCAAGTACCTCACGAAGTTCATCCAATGCAAGGATGAGCTGGGAAGTGTGGGGGTTACTGTTGATGACGAGGACTTGGTGAGCTTGGCTCTCCTTGGGCTTCCGAAGATTTGGCACTCCTATCAGGACTCTGTCAATGTTCGAGAGAAATTTCCAGGATGGGAGCGACTTTGGTCGGATCTTGTGCAAGAAGAGATAAGGCGGAGTACCAGGGACAGATCTTCATCAAAGAATTCTAATGAAGAGAATTGCGCTTTGGCTGCCAAAGAAAAGAAGGGGAAGAGCAAGAAAACTTCTCAATTCGGTGCGAAAGGCAAGAAGCAGGACATGTCCAAGGTGAAGTGCTTTCACTGTCACCAACACGGACATTACTCCATAAATTGTCCACAGAAGAAGAAAAATAAGTAGGCTGCTGGGACTGCAGCTGGAGAGGCCTTAGCCTCACAGTTTAAGCTGGATTTTTCGCTGATCGCATGCTTGGTCTCAATTATGACGGGATAAGTGTGGCTTCTTAACAGTGGTGCGTCTTTTCACATGACAGGAGATCGAGATTTGTTTACTGATCTGGATGAGAAAGATCTTGGAGTGCACATCAAGATGGGTGATGATGGTAGATACAGTGTGACCAGTATCGGTACCATTTCCTTTGAGAGGGAGTCTGGTAAACCCTTTAGATTGAAGGAAGTGATGCATGTTCCAGGATTGAAGAAGAATCTTGTCTCTATGGTGATGCTATAAGACAAGGGATATGATGTTGTCTTTAGCGAGGGAAAGGATTTCCTGCGCAGTAAGGCAACTGGTGAGACCTAGAGGATAGGGGTTCAAGTTAAGAAACTTTATCAATTGCAGGTAGATGGCTGTGCAACAATGGCAGGCAAGGAAGAAGGAGTGGTGAGCCGGGATGATGGCGAGTTGTGGCACCGGAGATTGGGCCACCTTCACCATGGAGCTTTGAAGATACTGTAACAGATTTATACTGGGCTTCCTAAAGGCACTCTTGTGCAGTCAGATCAGTGCAAGGGGTGTACCTTGGGAAATTTTTTGAAAGCCACCTTTCACGAGAAGGATAGTCACGCCATGACGATCCTTGAGAGAATTCACACAGACGTGTGTGGACCTTTCTCAGCAGCTTTGACAGCAAAGCACAGGTATTATGTGATATTTGTTGATGATTTTTCTCGGAAGTGTTGGATCTTCTTCTGCTTAAGAAGAGCGAGACATACTCAAAGTTCTGTGAGTTCAAGGCATTGGTTGAGAAAGAATCGAGGAAGCAGGTGAAGGCTCTTAGGAGCGACAATGGTGGTGAATTCATCTCTGGAGAATTCAAGGACTTTTGCAGCGCAGAAGGAATTCGAAGAGATCTCATAGCACCTCATAACCCACAGTAAAATGGGGTTGCTGAGCGAAAGAACAAAACGATCGTGGGTGCTGCACGGGCGATGTTGCATGATCAAAGCCTTCCCATTCACTTGTGGGCAGAGGCATGCAATACTGCAGTATATGTGCAGAACTGTTGTCCTCACAGGATACTTGGCATGAGTACACCCGAGGAGGCATTTTCTGGTAAGAGGCCTGATATTTCCCATTTGAGGATTTTTGGTTCACCCGTTATAACTATGTGACGAAGGATGCTGTGAAGAAGTCGAGCCGACTCGGCAGAGGTTGGGATATTTGTGGAGTACATCGATACACCTCGGGGTACATCGATACGCCCCACAACTATCGTGTGTATTTTCCAGACAGTCACAAGACTGTTGTGCGACAGGATATCAAATTTCAGAAGGAGAAAGCCATGCAGTTTTCGCTTGAGAGGGAGCCACACTTGCATGCATATGAGGAGCTATTAGTTCCTAAGGATGAGCTTCAGGATGTGGATTAGCCACAAGAGGAAGTTCATGGAGTGGAAGAGACCACTCATGCAGCGCCAACCATCAGAGGGCGGAAGCGCACTACAGAAGCTGAGCGACTGGCTCAAGATGCATAGAAGGTTGTAGGAGCACCTACATCACAGCGCAGACAGAGACAGTCACCTGACCGGTATACTGGATACATGGCTCTTGTGAGCAAGTGTATCGTGACAGAGCCATCCTCTTTCGAGGAAGCTGTGGAGGATCCCGAGGGTAGATGCCATGGTGGAAGAGTATGATTCGATTGTCGTAAACAGTGCACATGGGAGATCGGTCCTTGAGGCCCAGGAAACCAGCAGTGGGCCCAGATGATTCACAAAGTGAAGCAAAAGCAAATTGACGGAGGTGGAGAAGTACAAGGCAAGATTTGTTGCCCGAGGCTTTCGCTCAAAAGGAGGATCGACAGAGGAGACCTTTGCACCCGTCGCAAGGTATTCTTCCATACAGACGATTCTTTCTCTCTCAAGCAGCAGATGGGGTGGCACATTCATCGATGGATGTGAAGATCGTTCCCCAATGGGAGCTGGCCGAGGAGGAGGTATACATAGAGCAGCCCGAAGGTTTTGAGATATTTAGCGCCGAGTCGCATGTGTGCGTGCCTGAGAGCGCTCGTATGGTTGAAACAAGCACCTCGTGCTTGGTACACATGGATAGACAGTTATTTCACCTGACTTGGATTCTCCAAGAGTGAGGCGGATCCGAACCTATACCAGATTGTGGTGGAGGGTAAGTTGTTGATCATTGTACTTTATGTAGATGATTTGATTTTGACAGGTGATGAGCTGTTGATACTCTCATGCAAGGATGATCTTGAAAAAGAGTTTGAGATGAAGGACTTGGGCCTCCTTCATTATTTCCTAGGATTGGAAATTTGGTAGCGCAGTGATGGACTGTTTGTTTCTCAGGGTAAGTATGCCCGGGAGATACTACAAAAGTTCAACATGCATGGTTGCAAGCCTGTTGATACTCCTCTTCCTGGTGGATGGAGGAAGGAGGATGCTACTTCGGCGGAGGTAGTGGATGCCACTGTTTATCGACAGTTGGTGGGGTCGCTTATGTATCTGGTCAATACATGACCCGATATATGCTATGCAGTTAACCAAATTTCACAAGCTATGGTTAAGCCTACCAAGCTCTTTTGGAAGGCGGGGAAGCATGTATTGAGATATCTCAGAGGCACATCGGGATATGGATTGTGGTACAGACAGTCGGATGAGGTGAAGCTATGTGGCTTCACGGATGCAGATTGGGCAAGGAGCCCAACGAACAGAAAGAGCACATCTGGAGGGATTTTCAGTATCGGGTCGACAGCAGTTTCTTGGTACAGCAGGAAGCAGAGATCCGTGGCACTCAGTTCAGCAGAGGCCGAGTATATGGCAGCGAGTTTGGTTGCATGCGAGGCTATATGGATGAGGAAGATCCTGGTCGGGTTGTTCGGTTCACACTTAGAGCCTACTGTGATTTATTGTGATAATCATAGTTGCATCAAACTCTCGGTTAATCCAGTATTTCATGATAGATCTAAACACATTGACATCCGGTATCATCATATCAGAGATTGTGTGCAGCGGAAGATCATGTTACTTTCATACATTTCTATGGAGGATCAGGATGCTGATATCTTGACGAAGGCGCTCACCAGGAGAAAATTCGAATACCACAGGGGTAGGATAGGGGTTGCAGATAATCCATATCTTGTTGAGAGGGAGTGTTGAGATTGCAATAAGATGATGAGCTTAGTGGAAAGGAGTCGCCTTCACTAAGTGGGCCCGCAGGCTATTTTTGGCGCAAAGTCTATTTTTAGACTATGTCTATTTTTAGACATATGGATCATGTTCTATGAGTTGCAGGATGCTATTTGTGGATGGTTGGTCAAGTCGGAAAAAATATATGGACTTCTATTTTTAGACATATCGGGCGGAATCTATTTTTAGATTTCCAGTCTAAAAATAGATATGTCGAATATTATTAGCTCTTAATAATATTTGGACTCTAAACATTATCTTATTCTCTTGGAGCACTTCAGTTAAGTGCACAGATGTGGCACAGGAGCTGACAGAAGGAATTACGCTATTCTTGAGGGTTATGTGGAGCTATTGCATGGATACTTCAGTTAGAACTCATGTGACAGAGTTTGGTGGAGTTGATTGAGGAAGTTAGTGGAGTTGTATTCAGTTTAACTAATCTAAACATAGTTGAGCTATGTGTATCTAGTTTAACTGATTGATACAATTAGTGAGAGTGGTGTGAATTAATTATTAATTAATTCACTAATTATAAACTCATTAATCAACTAAAGAATGCATCAGTTAACTTCAGTGCATGGACAGTTTCAGTGGAGACCAGTGCAGAAATAGGTGAAAGATCAGGTTAACTATCAGTTGTGACTATACAGTTGCTATTTGCAACACACAGATAGGTGGAGAAGCCCATGAGGATTGCGCAGTACAAGCCAGGTGGTTTATCTATTTAATGAAGCCATCCCATAGCATTGAAAACGCAATAGAGGCTAGCTATCAAGTGGCAAAAGATTGGAGCATGTGTTTTGCTAGATCTAGCTTGATAGTGTGTAGCAATTGAGGGTGTGCATGAGAGCTTGTGAGGAGATTTGTACTATGATTGTTACATGATCTCCATGACATATAATATACAGATAGTTGGGGTTTTCAACTTTAAGCTTTCCCATGAAATACTGTGTTCATATGTGTGATTGTTTGTGGTTTTAATGTGTGCATGCAATTGATTTTATTTCCAAAATTAATGATGAATGGTAGAAGAGATTCTGTATTATGCATGAAGCTAAAATAGTGTGTGATCAAGAGAATCTCAGTGAATAATATATTAGTTATTCAAATTTCTACGCTAACCTAGTTTCAAGTTATTCTTCTGCCTCTTGGGTTTTTTCCTTTTTACCTGTACATCCTTCATATTTGTATCTCCATTTTTATCCACTGTCCTCTTTTGTGCTTTATCCCTTTTTGTTGGATTCATGATCTCCATCCCTGTGTTCAAAGGACATGAATCAAAGTTAGCTTTTCACTTAATCTCAGGCGTAGATTCATGCTCATAAGTTGAAGCCTTTATCTTCTCTCTCCTTTTTGAAATGAAACAATGAGGATCATAATTCGAGACATCTGCTAGATCAAAACTCATATTTTTGAGTAATTATTCAACTTCCTTGAAGGCCTTCCTAGAATTTGCATTAAAAGGCCCTACGAGCATTCCCAATTTAAACATATATCCCTCAATTAGCATGAAAAAAATGGACTTGGTCCACATTAAGGCTTTGTCGGATGAATTCTAGAGTGGAAATAATCATGGGTACAAACACAGGCAAGTGGCAAGGGGAGAGCTCTCACCCATAGATCCTAATTTCTATGTAATCTTTAAAAATGTTCTAGTCCCTATCCTGGTGTCCTAGCTAAGTTGGAGAATATATTTTTTTCCGGTGGGAGAATTATTTGGGGGGGAACACCATGCCATATAGGAGGATATAAACTGAGAATAACCATCAAAGTTTGATCTCTTCCTAACAACAATATCCTAGTTGAACACAAATTTCCTCTATTTTTTGGAGGCTACCAAATTGAGACCTAGGTACTCAAACTCATCCACATGAGTGCACAAAAAAAAAAAATAACAATGATGAATAACATTTGAATAAGGAGGTGGTAGGAAAATGGCAAGCTGAAATCTTATGGCCCTAGATAGTTAAATAGGAATGTCAAATAAATGGCTAGGCTGCATCATTTGCCTCAGGAAACTTAGAGTGGATTTAGTAGCTATAATGGCATAATCACCCCCAAACATATCGGAAATTAGGGATAAAATGCACTAAATGGGCTCTACAAAGAGGGTTATGGGGAAACTGTCAACAATAGGAAAAGATTGTAGGCTAGGGTCCAGGACCATTTGTAGGAAGGATTGTTTTTCATTAGTTACAAGGGTGGAGTAATGATAAACCAATGTGGGTTATGTAAAATGTTTGGTTTCAAGAGAGCTAGGGTAAAAAGAGTATTTTTGAATTAGCTATGGAGTTACTTCGACGATTTTGGCCCTAGAGGAAGAGAAAAAACAAAATTTATCCTTTATGTAAGCTACAGTCAACCATGAGATAAACTTAGGAAAATGGTGCACAGAGGGTGAAATTTTCTATTATAATCCTTAGTCAATGGCCTAGAATGGGTATTATCCCTTGACATGATTACCATATAGGTTGAAATATAGGTCAACAAGGTGATAGGAACATAAGGTGTTGGAAATTTGTGCCTTCTTTTCCATGAAAGGGTTGACACTAGAGGAAGGTTTGGCCTAACAAGACTTACAGGTCTTGGGAGCCTCCTTCTTCATATTTTATGAATATTTAAAAAATTTACAGGTGGAGGGGACTGAATGTTTACCTAGATTTCTTAGAGTGTATTGAAAATGATGTTGAAGGGAGGTTCTGGGTTAGCTGAGAGCTCAAACGACGTTTCTGGAAAGGCGACTAGCGAGAGAGATTACACCGGGAACTGATATGAGTTTTCAAAAATGCGAGGTGGGAAGGGTTTTCTATAGGTGGAGAGAGGGAAATAGTTGGTTTATGTGGGGATGATGTCACAAGAGGGACACATGGATGAATGGGATTGGATGATGATGGGGGGAAGGTAGACAGGATCGGGGGCAGACAAGTTACCATTTACCTTCCTAACTCTCGCTTGCTTGAATTGGCGTCGGAGGGTTGGCCCATGTGGTGTGTGGTCCCAACTATTATTTGATAGGTAGGATAACGGGAAGACAGATCCAACGCTTACCCCCCAGAACGAATCTAGGTTATTAGATTGGCGGGCCCGCTAGCTTGAATTTTCAACTTCGGGGGCTAGCGCTCGCTTATCAGCGGTGCAAGTTACCCCCCTAAAATGCTTCTAGGAGGTGTTTGGGTAGGAATGGATGATGATATGCCCCAAAATTACTTGACCATTAACTGATAATGTGTGCATGTGCATAAAATTCTCTTTACCCTGCTACATTTATCCGTTGGGTGTCCCATGAGTGGTTTTTATGACTTCATACCTTTTTTCATGGCTTTTTTACCCCCCTAATTGGTTTAACATGTTATCAGTTAGTTAGGAGCCTTGAATACAAATTTATCAACCTTCTTATAAAATGGATGAAGGGCCACAACATTGGTTGCAACAGGGGATAGTGTATTTCATACAATGCACTAGAACCTGCAGATTAGTTCCTTACTCCTTTGGCATGGAGTCATTTCATTTAGAATTTCATAAAACAAAAATAATAATAGAAACTCAAAACAGTGATGGTTTATTTACAAATGTCTCACCGATATTTACAGTGGTTGAAAGTGGACTCTTTCAGTGTTGGAAGCAAAACTTGAGAAAGTTCCAATTCACAGGCAGTCCATGCACTTCACCCTCTAAATTTTCCAGCAAGAAGGTATTTTTCCCATTTACTTTAGCAATCCTGAAAGGTCTGAACCATAGAGGATCAAATTTCCCATGCTTTCCTTTATCTTCCCTCCTAACATCCCATCTTGGTACTAGATCTCCTGGTTGTAGATAATTGTCTTTTGCCTCTCTATCAAACATGGACTTCATTTTCTCATGATAAATGATCAATTTCTAATCCACCTGTTCCCTACCCTCTTGTAGCTCTGCCAACTGGTTTATCCTTCTGGTCAAATCATTTAGTTCTTCATCAATATCTTGTAATATTTTAGATATTGGCATAGCTAACTGCATGGCGAAAACTGCAACCTTCCCATAAACAAACTCAAAATGGGATTTCCTAGTGGATATCTTGGTGGTAACCCTACTAGACCATAGGAAAATTGTAGCCGTGAGTCCCAGTTCTTCTAATTTTCTGATATTGTTTTCTTTAGAATTACTACCAGGGTTTTATTTGAGGATTCACCCAATCCATTTCCTTGTGGGTAGTAGGTGGCATAATGACTTGCTATAATGTTTTATTATTGGAAAAAATCAATAAACTTGGCTGACTTGGATAGTTGAGCATTGTCAGTGATAATCTTCTTGGGGAAACCAAACCTAGAAAGGATGTTTTCCTCCATGAATTTAATAAGTACAACATCGATTGAATTTTTGGTTGGAGCTATTTCTACCCACTTAGTAAAGTAATCAGTAGCTAAGAGTATCCACTTGTGTTGATTTCTAGAAGGTGGATGTGTTACCCCCATAAAGTCCAACCCCAATTTCCTGAAAGGTTCTTCAACGAAAAAGTGGGTTAGAGGAAAAGGTGATAGCTTCTTCTTTTCTACAAATACCTGACACTTCTCACAGACACAAACATAGGTATTCACCTCACCAAAAAATTAAGCTTTCTTTAAGAATTTTGTGGGTCCTATCTCTCCATCTATAATGTCCTCCAAAAACACAATTATGGAATTCATCAATCACTTTTTGTATTTACTCTTCAACCAAGCATAGAAGTAAAATCCCCATTGGGTCCTTCCAATATAGATGACCATTTGAGATAACAAAGTTCTGGGCTTGGAGACTTAGAGCCCTGTACGTAACTTTATCAAAATTTACTGGGCACCTAAAAAAGAGTAGATATTGAAAAATATGTCTATACCAATGGGATACAATGTACTTCATCTAGATTTTTTGAGCTTTGGTTTCAATCCCTTATTGTTGCTCTAGTTCTCCATTTCCTCCATCCTTTCCATCCATTAAGCTTATTGTCAATGCTTAACAATTTGTTTCAGACATAATCTTAGCGATACCTCGCCCCTTGATTAGCTTGGTGGGCTTGATATCCATATCATACTCATGTATTTTAGCAGTCCATTTTCCTCTTTTTCCTTCACTATCACCCTGCACCAGGATATATTACACAAAAATTGTAGGAACACAAGTAGTTATATTTGATTTCAGGATATAGATTCTAAAGGCCTTGAGGTATTTGACCAAGGCATAAGTCTGCTTCTCCAAATTATTATAATTTAGCTCAAAATCTCGTAGCACTTGACTGAAAAATGCTATTGGTTTCTCATGCCCCTCATTATTTTTCTGCAATAAGACAAAAACCAATGTATGGGGAACTACTCGTTATTTAACATCATGAGTTTAACTATGTCACCATCTGTGATATTCCTGACAATTTATGGGCCTAACTAATGCATTTGTAGCTTACCCAGGAACTTCACGAACTTACTTTCATATAAGAAAAATAAGTATCCTTTCTTAAAATTATTCTGATTAATATTCCTGTCATGCCAGGCCTTTTCCCTCTCCTTCTACACTTGTTGGTGAAATATGATGATGAACCTATATTCCTCTAGCGCGATCAGTTGTTCCAATCTTTCCTCCATAATATCGTTGTCTTCTATATCTATAACTATTGCGATTATGAGACTAGGCACAATATACTCCATTGACATCACTGCTTCCTGCCCATATACCAATCAAATAGATTCTTATCCGTCCACTTCTTACAGGTAGTCCTGTATGCCCATAATACTGTAGGAATTCACAAATCCCAGTCATCCCTATTTACGTTGCACACCTTAGTCAGAGCATTTTCCAAAATTTCGTTAAAAGCTTTGACCGTTCCTTTTGATTGTTGGTGATATGGCATACTCTTTTGGTGATGCATTCAGAACTCCGTTGTTAATGATTCAATAGTGTTGTTCAAGAAATTCATTCCTATATCACTCACAAAGATCTTAGAGCAGCCAAACCGTGAAAAAATATATTCAAAAATAAAATTCACAGCCGTTTCTGCGCTACAATTCTTTGCCGGATGTGCTTCAACCCATTTAGTGAGGTAATCTGTCACAGTAATAATGTACCGTGAACCTGTTTTCTTCCTTGGTAGATTAATCAGTCCCACAAAGTCAATTTCCCATTTATCGAATGCCTGCAAGGTGACTTGAGTATGTAGATAAATTTCATCCCTTCGCGATGGTCTTCTAGTCCTCTGACAAACATCTAAAGCACTACAATACTCCTTCAAATCCTTATGCACCATTGGCCACCATAGTTCGACCCTCAGAATCTCTGCGTGGTGGATTTTCATGCATAATTTTCTCCCGCAACTCCGCCATATGCTTCAACCAAAACGTCATGTCTCTCATGCTTAGGGACATACATTCGCAGTATCTCATCAACCCCCATCTTATATAAGTGTCCTGCAATTGAAGAAAAAATTTATTCCTTAACTACCATCTCTTTCTTCTGCTGCGTAGTATACTCTGCAGGTGCAACTCCTGTAGTCAGAAACTAAATGATAGATACAAAATGATCATCTGCAACCTGAATCACGAAAAAATATGCATTAGGTAACCCTTCCTCAATATTGATCGACTCTTCACCTGTTTCGATCTTAGAGAAATGATCAGAACCTGCATTCAACCGTCTGCGCTTGAATATTACTTCAAAATCATATTCCTGTGAAAATGTGAAGCTGGGTTACACTTTTTGCCCTTTTTTGAGAAAAAATTTTCATTTTTTTCGGTTCTTCAAATTTCTGCAAACTATAACAATTTTTCTATGTAGAATTTCATTTTGTGATAAAAATAAAAGTTGTGAGAAATTTTATTAGCTTTCTATTACTTATTTTTTGAAATTTTTTTATGCAGATTTGATATGTCAACTTAGCGTTTCTTTGAGTGTGTGTTTCTTAACAATCAAAGGATTCATAAGAAGTCATGTTATGACGCAATGTTGTATTCATTGAAAATTTGTGTTTTTGAGAAAACAAAATGTGTTACAACAATATAGACAGAGTCTACTTTGTTTTCGTCATATTTACAAAGCCAATGGATGCATATCATAATTACTAGAATTTTTTGAACTGGTCCAATACGAAAAACTGCGTATTTTGGATATGTTTCGCGTCGCAAAAAATTTCTTAACATATAAGTTATAAACTAAAAATCTAAAAGCTACGCATTAGAGACGACGGAACAATGTAATGCCCCATAATTTTTTCAATTTTTTTTACAATGTATTTTGGGAGATACAAAATTTTGATTTCACTGAATCACAATGACCCTCAGAAATTGTTTGCACCCATTTTATTAGAAAATAATTAAAATTATTAAACGTTTATGAAATTCCATAAAAGTTATATTTCCTGAAAGTAGATTCAATTTTGAAAATTCTTGTCTTGGTTCCGACAGTTAATTAACAACCTTTCATGGAGTTTAATCAGTCCAAAGTTGCAGAACCGTATTCAGAGCCTAGTTTTTGCGTAATTGATGACGCGTTAGTTCGGCCGAACTTTTAGTAAAGTTCGGCCGAACTATGTTTTCTGCTTTAGACTCATTAAATCTAACGTCCTAATAGTTCGGCCGAAATTTTGATCAAAAGTTCGGCCAAACTATTGTATAACTCTCCGTCGGTCGGAGACTTTTGCGGAGCCCCCTACTAAAACACATTTCACGTCAATATAGATTGCCGCGAAATGATTCACAATTTTCGCACATTTCGCACACTTCTTCTCATTTTACAAAGATTTTGGTTTGGGTTCAAAAAATTTTCTTCAAAGTTTGGATTTAAGAGCATTTCTTGGTTGATTTTACAATTTTGGGTTTAAAGATTTTTTTGGAGGACATTTCTTAGAGGCGGCGTGATTTTGGCAAAAATTGTAAAAAATTTCTTGGACGTACATTCAAAAGACATTTCTTGGAGGTATGTACGTGTTTTGAGTTGAAGTAAATCTTTTGAGCTTCGTTTCATTTTTATAAGACATTTTTCTCTCGAATTTTTTAAAGTGTTTGAATTGGAATATGTATTTTTTGCAAAAAATTTACACTGAATTTTTTAAAATTAAATCTTTTGTAATATTTTTTGTAATTGACTTATTGTCCAATTTTTTGAAGGAATTTTTTTGAACTTCATACCCTATTATCATGGGAAATCGAAGAACTTGTGCGAGAAAATACGATCGAAAAAGAGACCTTGAGGCATGTAGAGAAGAGACTAGACAATCTCGCAAAAGAAAGTTAGAAGCCCTCTCAAATATTGAAGAGGAAAATCAACCTCAAGCAGAAATTGAAGCAGGTATGTAAATGTAAATATTATGATCTATTGATATATATTTAAATTTTTCCTAATGTAAAATGTGAAGCTTAATTTTTATTTGATGAACTAGTTTGAAAAATATTTTGTTTAATGTAAACAGACAGAGATATTCTTCAAAATATTGAAGAAGAAAATCAACCTCAAGCAGAAATTGAAGCAGGTATGTAAATGTAAATATTATGATCTATTGATATATTTAAAATTTTCCTAATGTAAAATGTGAAGATTAATTTTTATTTGATGAACTAATTTGAAAAATATTTTGTTTAATGTAAACAGACAGAGATATTCCTCAAAATATTGAAGAAGAAAATCAACCTCAAGCAGAAATTGAAGCAGGTATGTAAATGTAAATATTATGATCTATTGATATATTTAAATTTTTCCTAATGTAAAATGTGAAGCTTAATTTTTATTTGATGAACTAGTTTGAAAAATATTTTGTTTAATGTAAACAGACAGAGATACTCCTCAAAATATTGAAGAAGAAAATCAACCTCAAGCAGAAATTGAAGTGGGTATGTAAATGTATATATTATGATCTATTGATATCTTTAAATTTTTCCTAATATTTATTGACATATTTATTAATTTAGTGATTTACTGAATATGTACTATTTTTTCGAATATGTACAGATGAAATCACTATCAATAATGAGATGTTAGAAAATGTTGACACTCACACATATGGAGATAAAAAACCTGACCATGTTATACGATATCGTGTCAACCGCATTTTTGAAAAGTAATTTTCAAATGAGCGAGTGACAGTTCAGGCTCAAATGTTGAAAGGTCTCCTATCATCAAAGAAATTAAAAGAAGCGACGACACTATTGGGTATTCGAAAATCAACCAAAGATAAAAAAATGAAGGAAGAGGTGATAAAAAATATGAGTAGTGCTATAAAGTCAATTAAGAGATCTAGAGATAAAGATGTTTCAAATGTACGTAGAGGAATACAGATGGAAATGGTTTCACCAAGTACTCAAGAGAATCGTTTGATAACATCTATGGCACGAGCACTGGGAACCTCGCGAAAAACTCTGCACAAACATCGAAAATTTTGACTGCAAATAGATGTAAATGATGAACTCGCTTGTTGGAGAGCTATTTGTAGGCAACCATACAAAGATAGACTTGGAGAAAATGTTAAAAAAAATAATATATGAATATTGGAAGAACAATTCGCGTGTTTCACCAACTGCAAGACATGTGATGCAAAGAAGAATAGCACGAAATCAGTACGAAGAACATGAAAAACATCTCTTGGAAACCACTCAGATAGAGTTATTCAACAAGTTCAAAGAAGAGAATCATCAAATTCAAGTTTCACTTAGTGCTTTTGTTCAACAAAAACCATGGTATGTAAAACCTATCACCGTACGCGACACTTGTTGTTGCCGTTATCATGTGGAATTTGAGTTATATTATGACACATTCCTTGATTTAGGTAGAACATTATGGAAGGATTCACCTCCTCCTTCCACTATCCGTGAATTCATATCTCAAATTCTATGTGAAAGAGAAAACGATGAACTATTTTACAAAAAGAAATGTGTTGGTGGTAAAAAATGCGATGATTGTGGAAATTTGACTAAATTTCAAAACAAATATCGTATTGATATAAATGATCAATCATTTTCCAACATGAAAGTGAAATGGAAGAGATATGAATATATCGATACATCGATTCAAAGTGCAAATAGTGTTAAAAGAATTGAGTTACTAGAAGACGAAATTTTTCTGATAGACTTTTTGAGAAAGTTTGAGGCAGAAATTTACAAATGCACCAAGCATTCCCATAGAGCTCGATGGCAAGACTTGCAATTCAAAAAATCTCGTGAATTTTTTCCACCAGGGACCATTTTGTCAGTGATTGATTTTGCAGAAAACTACACATTTGTTCCACAAAAAGAAATTAAGAGTGAATACTATCATTCTGACCAAGTCTCCATGCTCGTCCATATTCTATATAGACATGCTGAACAAAATGTCGATCATATAGAAAGCACGAGTGAAAATCGACATATCATTAAAGAATATCACTTTTATATCAGTGACGATCGTACAAATGATACATGTTTTGTACAACATTGTTTTGGAAAAATTTATGATTCATTGAAAAATCGTGGAATAAAATTCAATGAACATTGGATATGGTCAGACAGATGCGCAGGTCAATTCAAATCTACACGATCATTCTTTTGGTTGTGTTGTCTTCATAAGAAAACCTGCATTAAACATTGTTGGAATTTCTTTGAGACTGGCCATGGAAAAGGAGAACATGACGGTGTAGGAGCATGCATAAAACGAGTACTTCGAAGATATCAAATGAACCACTCTGCACGCCGACTTGTGAACGCTGAAGAAGTTGTTCAATGGTGCATCGCTACTCTAAGCCATGAGAAAAACCCATCAAGAGAAGTGCGAAGGTACATTCAATTTAATTTATATTGGAAATCTAATTTTAAACATTGTACATTTATCATGCAATGATTATTTTTAATTTTATTTTGATATCATATTTACAAATTCTTTTTCTAATTTTCCATATAAAGGTTTTTCTGGCATATTGGAATCGAAGACGTAGATAGATCAATTGGAAATGATGTTGAAACAATAAAAGGGACTCGAAAATTGCATTCAATTCAAACAAATTTGTCCAAAAATGTGTTTGCATTGGATAAAAGAAAATATTCTTGTTTTTGTGATGTTTGCATAGACAACACAAAATCCAATGACGTTTGTGAAAAAAAAATGTATGTGAACGATTGGAAACATACAGAGCTAAATACAAAGGGCAAAATTTCTGTTGCAATGTTTGAAGAAATGCAATCAGAGGAAACTACAATATCATCCGATGGTGATCGAGTTTCTGATCTTGTTAGAGAAGGTAACATTTGAATTAGTTTCTAATGATTTAAAGATCTAGAAATAAATTTAAATATGCATAATTAAATGTTAAATTTCTATTTTATTGTGCAGGAGATGTTTTCGCTGTAATTGCACCTATTGACAACGATGAAAATGTGAAGTATTATTTGATGCGTTGCACTGAACGAAAAATGAAATTATTACAAGACTATAATGATCCGCAGTTTGATGTAATGAGAGGGTCTTTTATCTTGAAACGTTATTTTTGGAACAAACTCGCTAAATTAAGGACTTTGTTTACTTTTTAAGACTATGAACCTGATTCTATAAGTTGTCAATATAGTCACTTGGTGTGTGCAGCACGCATAAAGTTGATAGAAGTTCAATCAAAGAAAAAATCGAAAATTAAGAAATTGAAAATGTCAAAATCCGATCATGAACGGATTATTGAAGATGGAATTCCATTAGAATTTTTTTGAGTGAAGTGTCCAACAATTTATTATCTTTGGATTAAGTATGTTTTAGAACTTCCAGTACTCAACTAAAAATTGAGTTGCTTATGTTATTTGTGGTTTGCACATGTTACAAATTGTTTGGGTACAAGCACGTGCTCTAGTATCAACTGAAAGTAGTTTTTCTATACATGTGCATTGATGAAAAATGTTATATGTATTGGATATATATATATATATATATATATATATATATATTCTACAATGAAATTAATTGTTCTTGTATATTAATTGTTCTTGTATATATGTTTTCCGACCGTATGGTACAAATTATTTCACTTTATTTTTTAAGGTCAGATTCGGTCCCCATATGGCCTAGCCTCCAAGGGACGAGATAACAAGTGGTTGTCCCCACTTGCCCGAATCTCAGCTTTTAAGTACAATTTTACTGTTTATGGCAGGCATCTTACATGATGTCCTAGCCAAGGATAGATTCTATTTGTTTCAAGTTTCCGGTAAAAGTTGTCACTGAATGACCTACTAGGATATTATAAATACTAGCTTTGTAAGATCATTTGGCATTCGGAAAAATTCGAAAGTCTTAGACTATCAATCAATTTAAAGTATCATTCACCCTAGGGAGTGTAAAATATTCAATGTATGTTGGTGACGATGCTCACTCCTAGCTTGAAGCAACTCCAATGACCAATTCTTTAATGAATTCCAATGCAGTAGACCAAAGTTGGTGACCCACTTGGTTTTTCACCCAAGAAATTCCAAGGTACTCTTCTTACCTTTGGCCCCCAAAGCTACAATGGAATTATAGGAAGGTGAAGAATTTTTTTTTCACTGATAGGAATTTGGTCACATCCCTTATTTCCCCTTATCAAAAATTTCCTATCTACTACATTATCCAGCATGTACTCAAGATCACTATTTCGTAATTAGAATATCACAATATCATAAGTTCTCACAAAAATACATGGAATGCCATTACGACACTCATCTAACAATGGGGAGCTCAAAACCTAGAAAGCTCCTTGTCCCCTTAATAATAATGTGTTTAATTTAGTCTTTTAGGTGAGGATTAGGTGTGAATCTTGTTTTCACATACAAAAATAATTAATTGTTTAATTCCATAAATTTGATTATTCACCAAAATACATGTCATATCCACTATTTGTCTCTCCTACAAATTCCCATTATTTTATTAAAATATATGATTTTATCTCACCCAACTATCACATGTTCCTAAATTTACTCCGAATTGTTCCCTATGCCCTAAATCTACTCCTAATTGTTCCCTATGTTGCTTTTCCCTTACTTATTTTTAGAAAGTTATTTTCCTAGATCCATCATAACTATGGATCTATCAAGCACTGAGAGGGATCAAATATCTAGAGGTGCAAACCTCTTTTTTGAGTGCAAAACTTGAAGAAAGGTTTGCACCTCAAGAGATTTGATCCCTCTCGGCGCTTGATAGATCCGTAGTTAAGATGGATCTAAGTTGGTTTCAGTTGTGTGCAACTAAGGAAAAAATATTGATAATATGAGAAACATATGATTAATTTTATCAATAATATGTAAATACATATAATATTAATATAACCATTTTAAATATGCTAAATATGTTTGAGATTTATCAAGTCATTTTAATTTTAAATTTTCTTAGTTACCTCAATTTGTTGAGATGATAAATATTGTAGAATAACTTTAATAATGGAAAATGATCAAATAAAATTTTTGAATGCAAAGTGACAACGTAATAATATTGAATGATAGAATGTGAATAATTAGAATGTAATCAATTACAAATAGCAATTAGAATGTAATCAATTACAAATAGCATTTATTGTGATCAATCTTAAACTATTTTCTTCTTCTATTCTTATTGTCACCCTTATTAGTTTTGTCATCTTTCCGTATCGATTATATTAAAGAGAAAGTAAAAATCATAAATCATAAACCATTTAAATATTTAGCTCGAACTCTTGTAGTAAACACCATACCTCAAGTCTCTCTTGCTCTCCAATATTATTAGGTTTAATTATTATAACACAAAAATCGTTCTACATTGTCAATAATTTTTTACGCTTACACTGAAATCAATGAACACTATTAATCCAATGACTTTACAAGTAATGTACCATCATACATGCAATTATATCAAATCAGAAATCAACATATACTGTAATGAAATCAATGGGGATTGTCTTGTTACAAGTAACATTTCAATTTACCACATGTGCAAATGTAGGTTCACATTCTATCATTCATGTAGTTTAAAAAACTTCAGATGCCATGCCAATTATAATTCAACTATCCAACAAAAACATTTAACATTAAATATCACATGTCAAATGTAATTCAGATGACAACATTACTTCACATTCACATGCCAAAAGTACTAAAACCATCCAAAAATTAAATAAAACAAATTATATATTAACATTGTAATAAAATATGTCCAAAAATTGTAAATCTCACTTGAGTATCAAACTGTATCAAGTTTAACAAATTTTAAAACCATCTAAATTTTGAAATAAAATCTACTGTAAATCTTGTCCATCAAATGGAGGATCTAGCGTCTGGGTCTCGAGTAGCGCCCTATCCTGTGAATAGGAAACCTACATACACAATGCACATGTACTTGGACATTAAAATTTGAAGTTTCAAAAATGAATGAGAATATATATATCTAGAACTTCATGTAAAAAAAAAAATATAACAAAAAAATCATGCAATACCTCGTAAGGTTCCCTCTCCATTTGATGAACAGGTTCTCCCATAAGAACATCTGCAGTGGTAAACTGTACAATATACATGTACAGTTAAATATATATATATATATATATATATATATATATATTAAAAACTTTCAAATGAAAATGCACGTGTACATATATAAACTTATTTTCAATAATATTAAAAAAAGGAACTAAAGACAACTTGTTCAAATGCTATGGATGTTCCTATCTCCGTCGCTAGAGTCCGCGGATTAAAGAAATCTTCTATAGGAACCTAAATTCAAAAAATTTTAAATAACTCAAAATATAGATCTCTCTCTCTCTCTCTCTCTCTCTCTCTCTCTCTATATATATATATATATATATCTCAATTTTTAATGGAACTTTTTGAGGTAGAATATATATATATATATCTATATATATATATATATATAACTTTTAAACATAAATTTTAAACTTGTGAAAAATTGTCCATACTTGTGGCTCATCTCCCAATGAAGTAGAAGGTATATCTCCTAAGGAAGAAGAAGGTACCGCCATCCCAAAAACATCAGACGGAATCGGTACCTATTAAAACATTTTATCAAATTATATATATACATACATGTACATGTGTGGCAACAATTATTTATTTTAGAGTCACTTAAAAAACACTAACATACATGTGCCAACATATCATGATGGTCAGACCCATCTGCATCGTTTGAACCGGAGGTCCCGAACGTAATATTAAGATTTTCATCACGCATCATGCCTGAGAACTGCAAATGGTGTTTTAACATATAATCATACATTTTTGTTAGATTAATTTACACATACAAATAAATGTATACATGTACATACACATGTATTTATTACAAATTGTACACATGTATATGTAAAAATAATTTCAAACCCTAAGGTCACTAACACATACCGTTTCAGTGCCCTCTTCCTCATGAAAAATTAGGTCTTGCAAACCATTGCGACAATTTATTGCATATGTTCGGAGATCTTCAACATTCATGTTGTAAATCTCCTCATCTGTACAATAAACAAAATTGGCACGTGCATTTTCACGTGTTCTTTGTCGATTTAAACAAAGATCGACAACACTCAATCCGCTATGAACATTGTCGATCATAACATCTCTTGCTTCTCGACTTATTTGAGAAGTCGCATCCATCTCTGATCGCAGGGTTTCGACTCGAAACGGTCGACTCACCAATGGCGGCTCAGGGCGAGGCAACTCCACATCTCGCTTAGCGCCCTTATGTTGATATAATCGACCTCTCCCCGGGCCAAAAAATTCTGAAGGAAGGTCATTGTAGTCAGGTTTCATACCCAAAAAAAATTCTGCATAAAACATTTGTGCAAAATAAACAGGAACCTCATCGTTCCATGGAAGCCTTTCAAAGGCCGCAAGATGTCGATCATACAAATAAGCAGCTTTGTCTGGGTGCTTGAAATACTGCACCTTCAACATTTTTTTTTTGGACCTTCCTTATAATTAAACATTGACTTGGCCTCTGCTCTTGTAACTTTTTGTTTTATGTCCTGCCATTTATCGAGACCTATCACTGTTTCTTTTCTCTTTCTCATTAGTTATACAAACGAATCAGTCGTTGGCCCCAAATTTCTGTACACATTTACCATTTCACCCAATGAATGTGTAACTATTTCGAGGCTTTGTCTACTCTCAGCGGGTAGAGACAAAGGCATGAGATCTCTTTGTGATTTTGCATGAAGGCTTTGACACCTTTGTAAGGTGCATTCCGCCATGTTCGTTTCCCATGGTATATCAGTAATCTCAGCTAGATAAGTTGTGCTGGGTTGACACCCTTATTCTTGAATGTAGCGCACTGCCCTGCGTCTATTTTGACCACTGGCTCGAACATTTTCAGCCTCTGCATCAATATATATAAAATTTGGTATATTAGAAAAAACACGTGTAAAAAAAGTTGTACAAATTTAATGAAAAATATTGAAATTGATGGCAACCTTGATGTTGTTAGTTAACATCATCTCCAACATGACCCTGCTAAGAACCAACCCCAGAATGACGCTGCTGAGAACCAGAACCACAATGACCCTGTTGAGAACTAGCATCGGTTGATTGGCCTTCGGGGGAATAAATATCACCCCCTTCCCGCAACCTGCTACCACTCATATCTTGACCGGTTGAACCTTGGCCACGCTCCATGGATGGAGTTGAAACCCTTCTCCTCTTATCTCCTAAAAATTAAAATATGAAACTTATTAACAACTAAATTAACTCAAAGTTAATAAAAAAATCAATTCCATATGTACACATGTATGGAGATTTAAGATTATATTTAAATACCGTGAACATTCCCCGATCCCTGAACCTCCATATGGGATTCGACTGATCTTCGTTGTTCATCCTCCATGATGTATATCTATTGGTCGAAATTTACACAAAATAGATTTCAAAAAATCAATTTGTAATTTAGTGCACACAAATTATGTAGAACACAACTTTCAAAGAAATAATTGATCACGTGTGACACTAAATTTAATTGAAAAATATATTATAAAAATGATAAGTTCACCAAATTGCGCTTTACATGGTGGGAGCACACTTGGTATAAAATTTACTACTTATACACTTTAGTTTGTGGGAGAAATGACACACGTACATAGTTTACCTTAAAGTCGTTGTGTTTTACGGATATTAAAATGAAGAACTTCTATTTAGATCCCTTCCAGAGATTGACTGTAGGAGCATTTACTAGATATGTCACCTTTCATAAAAGATGAGATCTAGAGGCTACCTGGCCCTTTACAGACTCTGCCTATAGAACTTGTAGAAGTAAACACTAGAGGCATTAACAATATCAAAGAACGTTTTCATGCTCAGACATGAGAATGTGTCTCTTTCCCTACGCAAAAAAATAGTTCTTGAGGTAGTTAATATTCATAGAAATGTCATCAAGCAAGTCAATGTGATCATCCCCAACTTACTTTTTATGAAATTAGGCTTGGAATCTCATTTTAGAGCTCAAATTTTTAGGAAGGATTTAAGTATCCACCTTTCAAGAATCACTAGAAGAGGTTGATAAAGAATATAGGAAGACAAAAAAATAACCAGTGGTGTACTAAATGTATTTCTTGGGAGGTAGATTGGCATATGGACTTTTGGTAGCTAGAACTTTTGCTAACAGATGGTTAGATTTCTTATCTAATTAAGGCCTTGCATGTATTTTGATGTTTCATGATTTTTTTTGCAAATTCAAAGTATGATGCATGTTGCATGAAGCAAGATGTTGAAAGTAGAGTTACGTTGACACACTTAAATGCAACAAATATGGAAATTTGTACATGAGCTCTATTATTTGACTTGAGAGTCAGTTGTTTGAAGAGGCATGTTTTGTCGACTTGTGTTTGGTTGATGGTTTTGTATGTCACCAATATGTAAGAGTACATGGAGATATTCACATGATGTGAATTTTTTTTCTTTGAAGGAGAAAAATGATATGTCAGCAAGCTATGTTTCTTGCATGATGCGTTTTCAATTTGATGGTTTTGTTTGTGACAAGACGTCACAAGATTTTGGGAAGGTCCACTCTTGAGCGAGAGCGTCATGATTACAACCTAATCATGAGAATCAAATGGGAGTGCATCGTTATTTTGAAAACAAATAGCATTATGAGCTACCTAGGACTCGAACCATTATTTTTAAATTTGAAATATCATGGTGTGTTGTTTCAATCCCTGAATCCACAATCCTAGCATAAATTTTTTTATTATTTTTTTGCAGGATTTAGTTGGTTATATTAAAATTCAGTTGAATTTAAAATTCTTGGCTTAGTGGCATGAACCAAACATATTGTACATATTAAATTCAAGGAATTTCGCTCTCCCGATCATTTCTAAATCACCCATATCACCAAGAAAACATGTTTTAAAAGAACATAATTTGGTATATGGGAATGACCTTTGATTTCAAATATTATAAGAAGGTTTTTGATATGGTTGAGAGAATGTGGAAAATAGAATCCATAAACAAATTATTTTTCAAAAAGTATTACTTTCAAAGTATCAACAAGGAATATGTACAAGGGTGTTCAATGAATTAACGCTATTTATTTAATTCCATGATGTATATCTTACTCATAATTTTAACAAATTATTAAATAATGATCTAGATTGGATAATTTATATTATTTGTCATATATTTTGATGCTTATAGAGTGAAAAAACTTAAAGAATCAACTTGTAGGGTCATTTTAATGGTGGGTGGAGAATTGGGGTCTAAAACCTTTTGGAGTCATTTTGAGGCATTAAATGACATTTCTGGGGGTCAAACGATTATCCCTTGTGTCGAAATCTTGACCATTATTCTACACTTTAAGACATATCCAATGGTGCAAGAAAAACATCAAACGAAGTTCATTCAAAATTTATGCCTTTAGTAAGTTGACCGATCATGTTGACCACCATGGTACGAGAGAATGACATCTTAACCCCATTACTCATGCATGGCAGGCTAGCTACATGTGGAATTTTAAGAAGACTCTAAAAGGTATAAAATCACAAACCTCGTTAATGGTTGACAGAGTAAATCTTACACCTAGTTGGCTATCACACTAGCTTAAATACTTGGCCACTAGGAGGAATAAGAGTTCCATTTTGTGTTATTGTATTTTGTTCCATAGTTGAAAATACAACTAGGAGTGTGAAGTTAGAGAGAAAAATGTATGAAGTTAAGTTTTTATAGCAACCTTACATGCTAAAAGTCTTAGCTAACTCTAGAGAGATTACCTCTTTCTTTGTACTGACATATTTTCCATACCAGAAAAGAGAGTAGAGCATGTTTACATTTTAGTGTTGTTTTTCTCCCATAAGGATTTCCTAGGGAAAAAGGAGTCTAGACCATCATTAATTTTTAGGGTTGCTTGTCTCCCATACAAGGATTTCCTAGGAAAATAATTGTGTTGATTTTCTAGAGATATTTATGTGTGTGTTTCATTATGTTCTCTATTTCTTACGTTGTGTTTCATTATGTTTTATATTTCTTTGACTACTTGTTTCACACTTAAGATATAAAAGAGCTTGCATATTCTTTTGGTTTGAGATATCATCATAATATTTATAAATGTTGGAAGAAGATATCCATGCACATTGAAAATTTCTAGATAAATGAGGCAAAAACTCAAAGGCCCATTGGACAAGGAAAATGATGTTGAAAATAAGATGCAATTGTTTATTACTCATTGCCATAAGAAAGGTCACCTTGTGGACAAGTGTTGGAATTTTTATCCAACAAGTCATCCACAACATTTGAAGAAGGTGGAAAGAGATAACGACAAGAATGGAAAAGAGGATTCCATAATCGATGAGGGTCAAGATGATTCACATGATGAAGTGCAACTAAAAGAAGCGCCATTGAAATGGTTTGCTAACAGATGGTTAGACTTCTTATCCAGTTAAGGCCTTGCATGTATTTTGATGTTTCATGAATTTATTTGCAAATTCAAAGTATGATGCATGTTGCATGAAGCAAGATGTTGAAAGTAGATTTACGTTGACACACTTAAATGCAACAAATATGGAAATTTGTACATGAGATCTATTATTTGACTTGAGAGTCAGTTGTTTGAAGAGGCATGTTTTGTCGACTTGTGTTTGGTTGATGGTTTTTTATGTCACCAATATGTAAGAGTACATGGATATATTCACATGATGTGAATTTTTTTTCTTTGAAGGAGAAAAATGATATGTCAGCGAGCTATGTTTCTTGCATGATGTGTTTTCAGTTTGATGGTTTTGTTTGTGACAAGACGTCACAAGATTTTGGGAAGGTCCACTCTTGAGTGAGAGACTCATGATTACAACCTAATCATGAGAATCAAATGGGAGTGCATCCTTATTTTGAAAACAAATAGGATTCTGAGCTACCTAGGACTCGAACCATTATTTTTAAATTTGAAATATCATGGTGTGTTGTTTCAATCCTTGAATCCACAATCCTAACATAAATTGTTTTATTCTTTTTTTGCAGGATTTAGTTGGTTATATTAAAAGTAAGTTGAATTTAAAATTCTTGGCTTAGTGGCATGAAATCTTGACCATTATTCTACACTTAAAGACATATCCAATGGTGCAAGAAAAACATCAAACGAAGTTCATTCAAAATTTATGCCTTTAGTAAGTTGACCTATCATGTTGACCACCATGGTATGAGATAATGACATTTTAGCCCCATTACTCATGCATGGCAAGCTAGCTACATGTGGAATTTTAACAATACTCTAAAATGTCTAAAATCACAAACCTCGTTAATGGTTGACAGAGTCAAATCTTACACCTAGTTGGCTATCATGCTAGGTTAAATACTTGGCCACTAGGAGGAATAAGAGTTCCATTTTGTGTTATTGTATTTTGTTCCATAGTTGAAAATACAACTAGGAGTGTGAAGTTAGAGAGAAAAAATGTATGAAGTTAAGTTTTTATAGCAACCTTACACGCTAAAAGTCTTAACTAACTCTAGAGAGATTACCTCTTTCTTTGTACTCACATATTTTCCATACCAGAAAAGAGAGAGTAGAGCATGTTTACATTTTAGTGTTGTTTTTCTCCCATAAGGATTTCCTAGGGAAAAAAGAGTCTAGAGCATCATTACTTTTTAGGGTTGCTTGTCTCCCATATAAGGATTTCCTAGGAAAATAATTGTGTTGTGTCTAGAGATATTTATTTGTGTGTTTCATTATGTTCTCTATTTCTTACGTTGTGTTTCATTATGTTTTATATTTCTTACATTTCTTACATTTCACATAAGATATATAAAAGAACTTGCACATGTTCCTATTGTGGTTTGAATAATCATAATGTTTATAAATGTTGGAAGAAGATATCCATGCACATTGAAACTTTCTAAATAAACGAGGCAAAAAGTCAAAGGCCCATTGGACAAGGAAAATGATGTTGAAAATAACTAGCAATTGTTTATTACTCATTGCCATAAGAAAGGTCACCTTGTGGACAAGTGTTGGACTTTTTATCCAACAAGTCATCCACAACATTTGAAGAAGGTGGAAAGAGATAACGACAAGAATGGAAAAGAGGATTCCATAATCGATGAGGGTCAAGATGATTCACATGATGAATTGCAGCTAAAAGAAGCGCCATTGAAATGGTTTGCTAACAGATGGTTAGATTTCTTATCCAATTAAGGCCTTGCATGTATTTTGATGTTTCATGAATTTCTTTGCATTTACTCAAAGTATGGTGCATGTTGCATGAAGAAAGATGTTGAAAGTAGAGCTATGTTGACACACTTAAATGCAACAAATATGGAAATTTGTACATGAGCTATTATTTGACTTGAGAGTCAATTGTTTGAAGATGCATGTTTTGTCGACTTATGTTTGGTTGATGGTTTTGTACACCAATATGTAGAGTACATGGAGATATTCGTGCACGATGTGAATTTTTTTTCTTTGAAGGAGAAAAATGATATGTCAGCAAGCTATGTTTCTTGCATGATGTGTTTTCAGTTTGATGGTTTTGTTTGTGACAAGACGTCACAAGATTTTGGGAAGGTCCACTCTTGAGCGAGAGCCTCATGATTACAACCTAATCATGAGAATCAAATGGGAGTGCATCCTTATTTTGAAAACAAATAGAATTCTTAGCTACCTAGGACTCAAACCATTATTTTTAAATTTGAAATATCATGGTGTGTTGTTTCAATCCCTGAATCCACAGTCCTAACATAAATTTTTTTATTCTTTTTTTGTAGGATTTAGTTGGTTATATTAAAAGTCAGTTGAATTTAAAATTCTTGATTGTGGCATGAAATCTTGACCATTATTCTACACTTAAAGACATATCCAATGGTGCAAGAAAAACATCAAACGAAGTGCATTCAAAATTTATGCCTTTAGTAAGTTGACCTATCATGTTGACCATCATGGTACGAGATAATGAAATTTTATCCCCATTACTCATGCATGGCAAGCTAGCTACATGTGGAATTTTAACAATACTCTAAAATCTCTAAAATCACAAACCTCGTTAATGGTTGACAGAGTCAAATCTTACACCTAGTTGGCTATCACGCTAGGTTAAATACTTGGCCACTAGGAGGAATAAGAGTTCCATGTTGTGTTATTGTATTTTGTTTCATAGTTGAAAATACAACTAGGAGTGTGAAGTTAGAGAGAAAAATGTATGAAGTTAAGTTTTTATAGCAACCTTACACGCTAAAAGTCTTAGCTAACTCTAGAGAGATTACCTCTTTCTTTGTACTGACATATTTTCCATACCAGAAAAGAGAGTAGAGCATGTTTACATTTTAGTGATGTTTTTCTCCCATAAGGATTTCCTAGGGAAAAAGGAGTCTAGAGCATCATTACTTTTTAGGGTTGCTTGTCTCCCATATAAGGATTTCCTAGGAAAATAATTGTGTTGATTGTCTAGAGATATTTATGTGTGTGTTTCATTATGTTCTCTCTTTCTTACGTTGTGTTTCATTATGTTTTATATTTCTTACATTTCTTACATTTCACATAAGATATATAAAAGAACTTGCACATGTTCATTTTGTGGTTTGAATAATCATAATGTTTATAAATGTTGGAAGAAGATATCCATGCACATTGAAACTTTCTAAATAAATGAGGCAAAAAGTCAAAGGCCCATTGGACAAGGAAAATGATGTTGAAAATAACTAGTAATTGTTTATTACTCATTGCCTTAAGAAAGGTCACCTTGTGGACAAGTGTTGGACTTTGTATCCAACAAGTCATCCACAACATTTGAAGAAGGTGGAAAGAGATAACAACAAGAATGGAAAAGAGGATTCCATAATCGATGAGGGTCAAGATGATTCACATGATGAAGTGCAGCTAAAAGAAGCGCCATTGAAATGGTTTGCTAATAGATGGTTAGATTTCTTATCCAATTAAGGCCTTGCATGTATTTTGATGTTTCATGAATTTATTTGCATTTACTCAAAGTATGGTGCATGTTGCATGAAGCAAGATGTTGAAAGTAGAGTTATGTTGTCACACTTAAATGCAACAAATATGGAAATTTTTACATGGGCTATTATTTGACTTGAGAGTCAATTGTTTGAAGATGCATGTTTTGTCGACTTGTGTTTGGTTGATGGTTTTGTACACCAATATGTAGAGTACATGGAGATATTCGTGCATGATGTGAATTTTTTTTCTTTGAAGGAGACAAATGATACATGTCAGCAAGCTATGTTTCTTGCATGATGTGTTTTTCAGTTTGATGGTTTTGTTTGTGACAAGACGTCACAAGATTTGGGGAAGGTCCACTATTGAGTGAGAGCCTCATGATTACAACCTAATCATGAGAATCAAATGGGAGTGCATCCTTATTTTGAAAACAAATAGGATTCTAAGCTATCTAGGACTCAAACCATTATTTTTAAATTTGAAATATCATGGTGTGTTGTTTCAATGCCTGAATCCACAACCCTAACATTTGTTTTATTCTTTTTTTGTAGGATTTACTTGGTTATATTAAAATTCAGTTGAATTCAAAATTCTTGGCTTAGTGACATGAACGAAACATATTGTACATATTAAATGAGGAATTTCTCTCTCCCAATCATTTCTAAATCACCTATATCACCAAGAAAACATGTTTTAAAAGAACATACTTTGGTATGGGAAACACCTTAGGTTTCAAATATTATAAGAAGGTTTTTGATATGGTTGAGAGAATGTGGAAAATAGAATCCATAAACAAATTATTTTTCAAAACATATTACTTTCAAAGTATCAACAAGGAATGTACAAGGGTGTTCAATGAATTAACGCTATTTATTTAAATTCCATGATGTAAAACTTACTCATAATTTTAACAAATTATTAAATAATGATCTAGATTGGATAATTATATTATTTGTCATATATTTTGACGCTTATAGAGTGAAAAAACTGAAAGAATCAACTTGTAGGGTCATTTTAATGGTGGGTGGAGAATTCGGGTCTAAAACCTTTTGGAGTCATTTTGAGGTATTAAATGACATTTCTGGGGGTCAAACAATTATCCCTTGTGCCGAAATATTGACCATTATTCTACACTTAAAGACATATCCAATGCTGCAAGAAAAATATCAAATGAAGTTCATTCAAAATTTATGCCTTTAGTTTAAGTTGACCTATCATGTTGACCACCATGGTACGAGAGAATCACATTTTAGCCCCATTACTCATGCATGGCAAGCTAGCTACATGTGGAATTTTAACAAGACTCTAAAAGGTCTAAAATCACAAACCTCGTTAATGGTTGACGAAGTCAAATCTTACACCTAGTTGGCTATCACGCTATGTTAAATACTTGGCCACTAGGAGGAATAAGAGTTACATTTTGTGTTATTGTATTTTGTTCCATAGTTGAAAATAGAACTAGGAGTGTGAAGTTAGAGAGAAAAATGTATAAAGTTAATTTTTTATAGCAACCTTACACGCTAAAAGTCTTAGCTAACTCTAGAGAGATTACCTCTTTCTTTGTACTCACATATTTTCCATACCAGAAAAGAGAGAGTAGAGCATGTTTACATTTTAGTGTTGTTTTTCTCCCATAAGGATTTCCTAGGGAAAAGGGAGTCTAGAGCATCATTAAGTTTTAGGGTTGCTTGTCTCCCATAATGATTTCCTAGGAAAATAATTGTGTTGATTGTCTAGAGATATGTATGTGTGTGTTTCATTATGTTCTCTATTTCTTACGTTGTGTTTCATTATGTTTTATATTTCTTACATTTCTTCCCTCCTATTTTTCTTTCCAATCAAGGTTTATAAAATAACATGAGAAGCAACATGAGACTTGGAACAATCATTTTAATTATCTATATGGAAGGCAAGAAGGATTATATCCCCTTAAGCTTAAGCTTATGTAGTTTGTCAATTTTTATCATATATTTTTTGGTAAGGGTAAATGTTTTTTATCTATAGCACAAGTCATGAGTTCCCCAATTTTACCTTATGTAAAGCATGATTCTAGGATTACTACAATTTGTACTTGGTTTTTTATTGTGATGATGCCCTGTCTCAATCACTTGGCCATCTCTCTATGGGTAGTTAAATCTTTATAGCAATACTTAAGTAATATTTATCTATTTGTATTATGTGAAATGTAAAAAATGGTATACTATTTTTCATAAAATTGGGTTGAGTTTATCATATATTTCGATGAAAGTTGATTATATGACACATTTTCTTTAAAAGGATCTAACAATTTTGTTAAGGTATGAATTTTTATTAGATGAGGAGGCTATGTATTACATATGGTCTTGAATGAGCTTTTGGACTCTTTAGATATATATCTAAAGAGTCCAAAAGCTCATTCAAGACCATATGTAATACATAGCCTCCTCATCTAACTTAACCAGGGATTTGCAATACTATATTTGAGTTGGCTAGCTCCATTTCAAGATATTATAATGTTAGATTATTATTTCTATATATTTTGATAATGGTAGTAAAATGTTACAAAAAACCAGAAACCAGGTAAAAATAATATTATTCTAGATATATGTAAAAAGGACATGGTAGATAAGATCAAACAATATTAAACTTTTCATAAATAATTTAGATAAAAATACATTTTCTAATTTTGATTGTAAATTCCAAGGCTTAAAGAAATAATTTTTCTAATAATTTTGTTTTAATTAATAAATAAAAAAGAAGCATTTTCAATCAAAATCACATCCAACATATAATAAAAATAAGAAAAACAATTTAAATTTTTTTTAAGCAGGTATTACTTATCATCACATATACCACGAAAAGAACAATGTTGCAGATGAGTTGTCAAAGCAGGGGCTACAGGATGCGTATGGAAAGATAAATTATCAGCTATTTAATATACAGGGTCTTTAGGCCGAAGGCTCAGTGCCCATCATCTAAGTACAACGGTACCATAGATGTTGTGATTTTCAGTTTTCTGGATTAATACTTTGAAATACAAACCATGCCATAACACAGAACTGACAACCATGCTCTCGGGATCAAGTGAGCCAGACGTCTTCTACCGAACCTGGGTACACTTTCTGTGGTTGGTATAATAGGATTTGGTGCACATTACCTGCTCCAGGTATTGGTGCATTTTTTTGTATTTGATAGGTTCCATACTGCCTACAATGTTAGTACTAGATGGAAATGATGCTGACATTTTGATATGGTATGACGGTCAACATTATTTTGGACGGATCTCTAGCCCTCACGATTAATGATTTTGTTTTGGATGTTCTGGATTCTCTGAGATATTTTTGGAATCTATGTATGTCGGATGTCTGTTGCAAAATTTTTCTTATCTACCTGGGTCTTTTTCTATTAGTTGTCTGGGAAATTTTGGATACATCCCAGTAAAAAAATATATACATGTGGATCATATATGGGCTTTTAAAAAGTCTCTGTAGGTGTTTTGGGATTATTATCTCTTGTCTGACATGGGTCACCCTTTTCTCCTGGATGGAAAATTGCATTTCTACCTTCAGATGCGAATGTAATGACTGATGGACTGTTTTCTCATTATATATAAACAAAACAACGTTTTTTAGAAATGTGAAAAAAAAAACACAGAACTGAAAACAAACTAACAACAACCATATATCCACTGTATATCCGTCCAAAAATCTTTAATTTCAGAGAGATTAACAACGCCATGGTATTCTTGATGCACTGTCCTGAAACCATTGTATGCGCTCTCTTGAGTTTTCTGTTCGGACTGTACCTATCTTTAGTTGTTTTTCTCTGTCTATTTTTTCTACTGGTCGCAGTTGGTATGTAATAGGGACCCTCCGAATGTTAGAGGTTTAGGTGAATTTCTCTAGTCTCTCGGGTCACCCTGCATGGTGGACCTGTGTTTGTTTTTGGTTTTGGTCGTCGAGCTCTAACACAGCCTGGCTTTTCACAGTCCATGTCTCATCAGGCTAACAGTCAGCCCGTCAAGAAGCAGGCCTGTGGCGCTATATGGATGATGCTTTCAGGCCTTTGTACTCTTTTTGTAATATCTGGTTCATGATATAATATATTGATACTGAATTACAAAAAAAAAAAAACAGCGCCATGGTATTCTTGGTCGACAAATAAGAAAACAGAGAATAACCAGTATAACATACACGAGAGTCTATGTTATAAACAAAACAACGTTTTCTAGAAATGTGAAAAAAAAACATAGAACTGACAACAAACTAACAACTACCATATATCCACTGTATATCCGTCCAAAAATCTTTAATTTCAGAAATATTAACAACGCCATAGTATTCTTGGTCGAAAATTAAGCAAACAGAGAATAACCAGTATAACATACACGAGAGTCTATGTTATAAACAAAACAACGTTTTTTAGAAATGTGAAAAAAAAAACACAGAACTGACAACAAACTAACAACTACCATATATCCACTGCATATCTGTCCAAAAATCTTTAATTTTAGAAATATTAACAACGCCATGGTATTCTTGGTCGAACGAGTATAACATACCTGACGAACGAAGAGCGCGGACGTGACGAACACCAGCGTGGTGACGAGGAGCAGCGACGACGAGGAGCAATAGCGACAGGGACAAAACGCGAGAACAATGAAATCGGTAAACCACAGAACTTCGTGGGCGATTTATTTATAGAAAATAGTTTGGCCAAACTATTTTAAATGTAAAAGTTCGGCTGAACTTACAGTTCGGCCGAACTTTAGTTGCCGGTTTTCCAATCTTCGACAAAAATTCTGTTTTCCAGCGCCGTCAGTGAGCCGTCAGTCTAAACGGAATCACGAGTTCGGCCGAACTTTATAAAAAAGTTCGGCCAAACTATTACATAGTTCGACCGAACTTTATAAAATGTTCGGCCGAACTATTGCCGAAATTTTTTTTCAACCCCCAATTCTCACAAAAGTGTAAGCCAGCTTCATGTTTCCGCCCTGGAACAAAAGTATACATCTACAAATTCCCCTCCCCCCCGCCCCCAATATAGGCTTGTTCACCAATTATTTCAACATAAAGTGACCGTTGAACATTTTGAAGTGTGCTCCTAATAAGTAGTGTCTAAATTTCTACAACGCATATACCATAGCCAAACCTTCATGCTCTATTATGGAATAACTCCTTTCTAACTTAGACAATTTCCTGATAGAAAAGGTTGTAGGGTGATCAATATATCCTTCTCCTAGCTGCGCTAATACAACCCCCAAAGTTATGCAAGATGCATCAAAATGTACGTGGAATAAGCCTTCTTCCAGTCTAGAAAAAATAGAGTCGGCACAGTTAGCATCTTTTCCTTCAGCACATCGAGGCTCTTATGACAGTCATCATCCCATCAAAATGTGACATCCTTCTTCAAGATATTTTCCATCGGCATAGCGATCTTCAGATAGGCCTTTATGAACTTCCTATAATAACCTGTATGTCTGAGCATCGTGTGTAGCTGCTTCAAATTCTTTGGTGGCTCCAAATTGATAATAACAACAATATTCGCAGGGTATACCATCAATCCATGTTTTCAAACAACATGCCCCAGTAATACCAAATGGCACACACAAAATATATTTCTTCAAGTTTAGGGAGATTTGATACTTCCTGCAGGTATCCAACATCAAGTGCAGGCTAGAAACATGCCTTTTCAATAGTCCGAAGACTGTCTAGTCATCAAAATAAACTTCCAGAAATTTGTGGATATACTCTTTAAAAATCACGACTACGACTCTAGAAAATATTGCTAGAGAGTTCTTCAATCAAAATGAAATGGCTATGTTTTAAAATGATCCCCATTTAGTTGTGAAGTTGGTCTTGCTCCTATCTTTTGGCATGCTCCTAATCTAATGGTACCCTGAGAATGCATTTGTAAAAGAACAAGATTCCTACCCTCCAACTTTCTCCAAAACTTCGTTAGTAAATGGGCTTGGGAATGGGTCATGCACAAATGCATCGATCAGATTTATTAAATCGACACAAATCCTTATTTCACCTTTGATACTTTTCTCCTGAACTACCATAGGGCTAACCCACTATGATTCTTCTACTGGTTTAATAATTCCAGCATTCAACATCTTCTCTAGTTCCTCCTTCACTTTCTCTTTCTATTTCGGGTTCAACCGATATGGGTGTTGTTTCATTGGCTTTTCATCGGGCTTAAAAGTAATGCACATAACTCCCAAGTCTCCTACTATACATTTTAATTTAGAGAAATTCATTGGAAAAAACTCCTAGTATTCATGAAATATCTCTGCAACCTTACTTACTCTATCATCATCTTAGTAATCTCCAATCTTCGCGAACTTGGGCTCCGCTTCTGAGCCTATGTTTACTTGCTGAGTATTTACATGCTGTTCTATGTCAGGTATCTCCACTTCAGGTCCTGAAACCTTGTTCCATCCTTTGGATTCAGGAATATTGACGTTGTGTGGATCTTCCTCGTCTTCTTCTGCAGTCACATTGTAACATTCTAGTGCAAGTTCTAACTGTGTAGCCCAGTCAGGCTGTATCGAAGCCATTGGCTCAGTGAGAGTTTGGAATATTCCTGCTCTGACTTCCTGAAGAGTGTCATTAACAAAATCCAAAACATATTTGAAGCTAAATATCAATAAGAATCCTTCAGTCTACTCATACCAATCCATGGTGCCATGGCGCAACTGCGTTTTGAGATACCACCTCTGAGGTATCATATCCAAAGTGTGGAAGAATATGTTCACCCATTCAGGTTGAGGTTCTTCACCCCAAGTCATAGTCCAATGAGAAAAATGATCTCGAGGATCATCCTTACCATTGTAATTTTCCGTGAGCCTAGTGTTTTCATAACTAAACTGAAGCTTCATCAATCTACGATATTCCTTCCATCCTCCTAGGTTTTCTTTGTGTGCACCTCACCATCCGGTTAGGGTAGACCTCAAAGAGAGGTCCAAAGCTTCATATAACTGCTCTTTGGGAACCTTCCTTTCAAATTCATCAAGAAATAAGTTAACATCCCTAGTCCCATCATAATAAGGTAAATCACATACCTCTGATGCAACGCAACGAAGCGATCTAGTAATTTTGTTACAACGCTTTGTAGAAACTTCATGCAACCGGTTCTGCTGCTTTTTGAACTCTTCATTAGAGTTGGAAACACATGAGATATCCCTATCCTAGATTATCCTTTCATCTGTGGTAGGGTTGATCCAATCCTCATCCTGCACAATCAACTTATAAATATTTTCAATATCTGCATCACCATATTCATCACAGACTGGTTGAAAATATCATGCTCCTTCACAGGGGTCCAAGGGAACAACGAACCTAGTTCCATTCTTATCAAATACCATATCTCTATTCTTCATATTGATTATAGCATCCATATCATAAGCCCAACTGAATCCAAGTAAATCAATATACATATTTTTATCATCCACAATCTCCATGACTTCAAAGTCTGACAACGCACTTACTCCTTCAATATCTACGCTAATGCCATGCAACCAACCTATAGGAATAATTTTCTGCTAATTGGCCATTCTTAGCTGAATCGATGACCACTGCAGATTTTTTCTCCCCATTTTTTCCCATGTCTTATATTGAAACACATTTGCATATGATCCCAAGTCAAGAATTGCTTGATCCATTTTGTAATCTCCTATTTGCGCAGTTAAACGCATTTCCCTGTCAGTTCTCTTCCTATTTATGTATACTTTATTTAGTGCATGCTCTTCAGATTGTGGTTCTTCTTTTCCAACACAGTTATCAATAAACTCTTGCAATCCTTCCATAGAATTTTGATCCCTTGCTAGCTTCATACATGTCTGTAGAAATTATTTCAGAATGGTCGAATCAAATTCCTTCGTCGCAGTAACCATATAGGGTTGACTCTTTTGCGAAAGTAGTCGTCTCTGCACTATTGATGTCGAATATCTAGGGTCCATAAAAATATTCTTTGCTTCCATGAAGGTTTCCTTTTCTTGCTGCATGTTGAACCCTGTATTCTTTCCTCTAACCTTCCTGGCCCATGCATCCTCTATAGGCTTCTTTCCTTCTGCTTTGTCTTCTTCTGTAGTTTCACCGCTTCTTGTCACTATATTAACACACCTATCTTCTTCGTGCAGTTCAACCCTCATCATCTGCAGGTTCTGGGAAGGCTGTTGATTTCTCTTTTCCTACATTTTTGCCAATAATAGAGGACAATATTCTATATTGTGATAGAATTCTCTACAATACTTACAAGAGGTTGCAGTATGATTCTGGAAATACCTGGTGAAATGCTTAGGCTAACTGAAATTATAACATATAATCTGTCTGCGACCTTGTCCAATGCATCCTCCTCAGCCACACCCTCGGCCTTGGAATCCTCCTCACGCTGTTGGCGAACCCTGATATTCATGACCTTCGAATTTCATTTTGTATGCCCAAAGAGTCTTCTGCATCATCAAATCATAGCTTTGACAGTTCTTGTCCTCATGTCCCACAGAGCTACAAAAATTGTAGAAAAATTGCTTTGGAGATTTGATATACTTTTGCAGCAAATGACAGTAGTATGTGGGGTGCTGACTTGCAACCTGGCATAGGATACACCAGAAATTTGGTCCCAAACTTGGTCCAACACTTGGTCCAGTCTTCAATGGAATTGGCATCCAAGTACCTAATTAATCTCTAAAATGAGGACATTGATTCTTATAGTGGCCCTCTGCCTTGCACTTTATGCACCAAAATTTTGAACGCATGTCAGGCTAAACTTATTATCCCTTCTTTAAGTCTTGGAGTTCCATATGTAAGCTCGCCAACTATATCTGGATATGATAAAAACCTATATTGGTATTTTCTACTGGCGAAGCTTCTAGTTTCATTGCAATCTCCAATGCTTCAACTTAGGTTGCGATATTTTTCTATGATAATGGTAATTTGAGATGTGGTGATAGGGAAGCTATAAACCACTCCTTTTGTTTATCGTCAGGGATCTCAAAGCTGATTTGGCTTAGCAACATCTTGAATTGTTGATTTACTCCTCATAAAGTTTCAATGACCAATTTCTTGATCTCTTTTATCTCCGTAACACATTGTGACTGCGATTTCAGCTTCTTAAATTCAAAATTCAGCGCAACCTTTGTCTGATCCAATGTGGCATTCAAGTTCATCGCAGAGTACTTCAGATACCAAGATAATGCTCTATCCTACAATGCTGTGACAAGCTGAGCTTTCTTCATATCCTTATTATTGACTTGCTACGATCTCCATACTGCTTCTACAACAAAATAAAATTTCTCGAGATCCTCTGATCCCTTAGAAAAAAACATCTTTTCCATCTGAGCCATGGTGAATGGGGGAGGTGGTGATGGAGGTGGAGGTGGAGGTTGCGGTGGAGTGATGGTATGAAGATGGGGATGAGGGATGACGGGAGTGGAAGGATGGGGAATCCTAGAGGTGCCGTGAAGATCTCCAAAGTATAACTGCGATGCACTTATAGGGGTTGAAAGGTGACTTTCTCCTTCTTTAGTTTGATATCCAAACAACGGACTATAGTCGGTCTCAACATAGTTATCACAATCTACCCTAAATATTTTACCACTTAGCATAGATCAAGATTTATGTCCTCCAAACATTAATCTGATTGCATGCATAGTACACCCTTTTCACATAATAACATCTTAATCCAGAGCTTTAAAGAGTTTAAGTACTTACCTCATGTACCTTTTAAAAATACGTGCTCAGCTTCGATATGCGACACATATGTATCAATCATGAACTCAATAATAAAGCCTCCAAGAACACTATCAACCCAATAATCAACAACCCTTGAGATCTTGTTGTCTTTCTCCTTGAATCGCTTAATTAGCTCTAGGTTCCACAAAGTAGGCTTGTTTTTGAAACTAGTATTATTCTTAGCTAATTGGGACATCCACTCATGCAACTCACTAGCGAACGATGAGAAAAATATCTCGTTCTGATCTGTGAAAATATATTTCTGTATCCACTTCTGAGTTGACAAGTGAAATTTTTGTTTTCTTATATTGCAAATTCTCGCTCTTTCAGAGATACCCAATCTTGAATTTCTTTTCTAGTCAGATGCCACATCCACATATCCCTTAGTCTTTAGATCTCAGTCCCGAAAACAGAACCATTTTTTGGCTTGAGGAGGTCTAGACCCAAGTTTAGAGATGGATGCACGAACCAACAAAACCCTCTATTATCAGCGCTTTTGACAATGATCTTCTGTGCAGAATGAAGTCTCACCCGAGGCAATATTAGGGGATGTTAGAACTAGTTTTCTGCATCTAGAGGGACTATGGAGAGTTTATTTAGGGATTATATTCACTTAGGAATTATTTAGAGCTTCTCAGAACTAATATGCTTAATGTACAAACGTTGTTCAACTACTCTACTTAAATAGTTTTCGCACTGTGCGATTCTACTTTATCATGTAGTAATCATCATTTTAAACCATAATCATGACTCCGCAATGAAAATATATATAAGAATCCTAATCTAGCACAGTTAAGCTCAAAACATAAAGAAAGAAAACATATCAGTAAAGAACACATATCTGTCTTCAAAGTATTCTATTATTAGTTCTAATCTTCTCAATACAGTACTTTTCGCCCTGCGCACACAACTACAGGGGTCTATGCACTCAGTTGCAGACTTTCTAAGGTCTTCGCGCACACAACTGCATGATTCTTCCCTTCTGCACAAAGAAATATAATACAAACTCTAATTCATATGTAGCATTACATCAATATGCATTATATATTTAAAAGACATCCCTAGACTCCTTATATAGCTTTTCCTTTTACAATACCATGGCCTGAAAACCATGAGAGGAGTTCAAAGTACTCAAAATATTCCTATCCCTTTAAAAAATAAGGGGCATTGACCCGCCCCAAAGCCCCTAAGACTCTAAATAATCTGTGCAGAGTGTGCTTCGGTCCTCAAAATGTGGATTCTTTAAAAAAACTTCGACCTAGGGGTACCCTATCCAATATTGATTCTCACTAATATACCGAAACAAGATAGTCTATCAAATTTCATTTCCTCTTCATTTCCTTGTTAGAATTAATCTTGTATGATTCTCCATCCAATGATGAAAATAACCAAAGAAGAGTAATGTGCAATATTCTGTTTCACTTTCTTTCTTAAACCTTTGCGAGTCTACCCTTTAACTGGTTTAACAACTTGCTAATCTCTTCTTTCTCGGTTGTTGAATTTAAAAATTTCCAATGTTTTCTTTGAAATTCGTTATCATTTAGAATACCAACTTCTTGATGTAGGTGCGACGTGGCCACAACATCGATTATGTATTATTCCAAGTTTATGTAATGGTTACATTTAAAAAATTTATAATTCATTTATATGACACTTGAACACGAGACTCAATGAAGACTAAACTCTATCAAATCCACGTGTATATACTTTATGGGTGAAATTATCATACTTCATGCTTATAAGATATATAGAATTGAAAATAATATTATCTTCCTAAAGAATTTATTATTTTATTACCTTCCTGGTTTACATTTAAGGTGTATTAAAATTTATGTAATAAAGTAACTTTAATATTTAATATAATGATAACATATAATACAAAAATGAGTTGTTATAATTATGAAAAATATTCTCGAATATTATATTACTATTGTCAATCTCAAATGAAGAGACAATTCCATATCCCGTTGTAACTTTAATGTATAAATTATTGTCATATTTTTTATATGAACAAATCCCACATTAAATGAACACATGTAACATAAAAATTTGACTCTATCCTTTCTTCTTGTGGTAACATGATGCTTCACAATAAATATCATTCTTCAAAACCAACCTTTATAAATATTTGTATTTGGAAATTTAATACACTCTCTTGCAGTGTAGCATGACAAAATTGAAAGAAAACATTTACAAATGTTTGTAACTGGAAAAATACAACACATGCTCTCACTTCCATCTAACTCTAGAAAATTAACAATAATGTGATGACTTACCTATTCGTGAGAAATGGGATCACTATGAAATATAGCTTCGAGAAGGATAAAAATGCTTGCATGTAATATCTATTAACATGTACACATTAATGGCTAAGCATTTCAATAACCACTTCAAGAAACCGTTGTGAAGAACGATGACCCCTACGAGACGAGATTATAATTGGACAATAAATTCCTATTAGTTTAGTAATAATAATTTATTATTAGAAATTGTCCCTAAAGGTGCTGATCCAAAATATTTTGCTTGAGATGTGTTAAATAATTACATGTAGAAATTGTAGCTTAAACAAGAAACTTTAAAGGCATAAACATAAGAAGAGAGAAGCAATTAGAATCATGCAAGAAGACACATAATTGATATTGGAGTTCGTCTAGGAGGGACTATGTCTCCGGGCCCTGCTCAATTAGTGAGGAGGCCCTCTTTCATTAAGTGGCAATAAAAATGAAAGTAAAAGTATAAATGAAAAATTACACCCTTATACCTCCATAGCTGAAAGTGCTTGAAAATTAGAGACCTCTGATGAAGAAATGGACAACACCATTAGATTCGTGGTGCCAAAAGGTGCAAAATCCATATAAAATTTTCCTGATTCTGACAAAGTGAAAATATGACCCCTCTGGAAATGGCTCAAATCATGGTTCTGCCCCCCTCCTACAAAACGCTCATGGTTCCGTCTGTCTCGTACTTTGTGCACACTCCTGGCCTGCCTGGGCGCACTTCTAAAATGACTGGTTTTTATATTGGAGACCTGGGTGGACTCCCCAAGGAGCCCACTAGTTGAATTGGTTACGATCCACAATTGGAAGGAGGGGGTCGGGTGGCCAAACCCCACACCCTCCTTTATAAGTATGAATTTGTTTTACAAAACCGTGCAGTCTTTTTTTTTAAACCACCTGCCGTAGTGTTTAGTACCAAGTGGGTATGTTGGGGGGGTTGGGCTCGCATTGGGTAGCCCACTCCCATAACTCTGCCGGCGCGTTAATACGTGGAGTGAGGAGGGTTGGCAGTGGGGTTAACAACCCCCGCCACCCTTTAATATAGGTTGCAGTAATATGTGGGCAGGGTCTAGTGGGGTTATGGCCACTAGCCCCATTTTTAAATATGTTTTTGTTATGAGGGCAGGGTATATATATATTTTAAACAAACTTCACCTTTTTTGAAATTCCGAAATTTGACTGAAGGAGTCAAATTATCCATCCCACAATTTTGCCCAGAATATGGCCGAAATCCGGTGGTCAGAAAAGGTCGAAATTGCACCTTCCTTAAGCCTGCCAAATCACCAAGTCAACCCTCAAACTTTTAATGATCCTAACTCCTTCATACAGACCCAAAATTGAGTGTCATCTACACCACTAGAATCAGAAAGACGAGATCTTAAACTTGACACTAAGTTTGCCACATCTATGACACTTATATTTTAGCCTTTGTACTTAAGCCACTTGTACTTGGACCTGTATGATCCATCTGGATCATTCCTCCCCACTGTAGAGCTTTTGGACCCCAAAACCCTTATCAATCAACATGCAAGTGAGGGAATTTCTTCCTCACCTTCTCCTTTTCAAGCCAATTAGCTTTACTTGGGTGCATCCCTTTGAAACAAACATAGAGATATTCCACATCTCCTCATCGTGAAGTCCTGGTTCGTCAATCAAGAATGATGTATTTTGGTAGTTCATCGAGATACTCTGGTGCAAAGTCATCCACTGTAGGCATTGATCCTACCTCCTTGGTGTCTGTTACACAGCAATTTGTCACCATCCCTACAATCCCCATCCCGCACATTGGAGGGCTCATTCTGTGACCTGTGGGTAGAGTTAAGACTTGAAAATAATTTCATTGCATCCCTCTGAAGATGAGCTTTAATTTCTCTGAAGACATCTCCCTGCAAAAAACCCTAAAAATAGCTCTTTTTCCATTGGCGCGATTCCACAGTTCAGCCCTCGCGCCAAGGGGGCAAATCCTCCAAAGAGGGCACGCCAATTGGCACTCTGTCATAGAGCGGCACTCGCGCCAACCATATTAAGAGTTTTTTTTTTAAAATAAAAGGTGGAAGTTTCATCCTAACAAATTCCTGGACTGATTTCTATTTTGAGTTGGGAGGTTTGGCTACGGATTTCAATAGAGAGGAAGTGGTTTGCCACCTCTCATGGAAGCTTCCTTGATGATAGGGCCAATCCCATAATTATAGGGATCCCAACTCCCCTTCCTCCTTCTATAAAAGCTTGTCCATTTCCATTGAAAGCTAGTTCCAGAATCTCCAAGTTCCCAAGAGCTTTTACATCCTTATGCTACAAGAGCCCTCTTGATTCCCTTAAGGCCAAATCCAAGCAAGGAGACTATTGTCAAGTATCCGGAGAGAGAGGCTTGTCCCATCCCTGATAGGATTTATTGAGACATGCTATGCTGATGACCCGCCAAAGGAGAGTGCTGCGTCGAAGCTATGGTTGTATTCTTCTTTTGACTCTTTAATGATGAGCGACTATCAGTTATGGTTCCACTCTTGTTCTTGATCATGTTCATGAGTTAAGTCCTCTTCGACTGACATATAGTTGTATGTATTGGGTTTTATGCTCGCGTTTGTGTTGTTTCTTGTATGTGCAGGTGTCCGACCACAGATATCGTGAGGATTGTGACCTGCCAGGGCAAAGGAACGGGGGCACCACCTCTTCTACAAACGACAGCGTTGGATTCCAGGTAAGCCTTCCTCGCAAGTCGGTTTATTTACGATTAGGAACCTGCATTGTAGCATGTTTGATTGTTGCTAGACCCGATCTGGGCTAGTAGGGATCGCCTCTGTCTGCAGAGGGGATTTACCTCTTCAACAATTTGGCGACTCCACTGGGGACTCAGCTTGTTGTTTGATTTGTAAACTATAGACGGAGCCTGAAAGATAGCCAGATAGCCTTCGAAACGCTTTTTCTCTGCATTAGCGGAGTATATCAACGCTGCTTTAGTCAATCTCCGGTTTGGTTTACAGACTGAACAACTTGGAGTTTTGTCTTCTCTTTCCGGTCAATTTCTTGGTCTTGCTTGCTTGGTCAGCTCTTTGGACTAGATTTTCTAGTTTGTTTGGCTTTGTTTTAGCCTTTTCATCACTTGTCTGTGTCTGAGATTGCTTGTTTTTTATTTTTTCCATAGTAAATTCGGCTAGCACGCTTTTTAGCGTGACAGTTGTGCCCATTGGCGCAGGTTGCCTGTGTATCACTCGCGCCATTGCCTTTCTGGCGCTAATTTCAAGCTCACAGTCGCGCCAATCCTGTGAGATATTAGGGTTTGTTGTGTTTCATGCTTTCTGAGGCTGACTTGTGATTTTGATCTTGTTTTTTCGGCTGTTTGAGTGCATTGGAGCCTAGTTTTACTGGTTGGAACATCCTTCATTTGGTTGTTTGCCTATTTCTTTCGATTTTGCATACAAGCCCTAGGGCATCTAGGTGCCTTTGCGAGTCGAGCCTCCCTTGGGAGTGTTTGGTTTTCATTCATTCAGTCGACTTTGGGATTGCTTCCTTGCATTCGTTTGACAGTTTTCCATCATATTGTTGCGTTGTTTGAGTGACTGATTTCGTTTTCATTCGAATTTCGCTTTGCTTCATTTTCGGCCTAGATTACATGGCTCATTGGTGTCTTTGGGACTTTTCTTGGTTTTGAGAGACTTTTGGTCGATTTGAGATTTGATTGTTTGTGCCATTGAGTGAAATTTGCTTGTTTTTCTCTCTTAATATCACTTCTCGAATTGCTTCTTATTTGTTTTCAGTTTTTTTAGTACATCTAGCTATCAAACATTGAAAATATAAAAAAAAAAATCTTTTGCTTTTGGTTGATTAGTGCAAATTGAAATCTTTTCGATTTTACTAGTAATTAGTGAATTTGAAAGAAAAGTTTTTAATTTCATTAGTTGCATTAGAGGTATCATTGAGTGTCTTCTGATCATTTTGTTTGTGTAAAAAGCTCTCAACTCTTCTATAGCTAGCTTTCATCGAACGAAATGATGTACTGTGGCATGTAGTTTTGCATTTAGGAGATTTTTGAGACAGCACATTCGTTAGGGCCTGAAAACTGAAACATAATTGAAGATCAACTTTAAAATCTACTCAATTTACACTAAGGCAACATTGAAATCTAACGAAACACATTTAGAGGTCTAGGCTAGAGACGTGTTCCGGTGTCTTTAAACCTAGTAGCTGTCGTTCGCCTTTTGGCTTTAGATAGTGCTAGTACGGACTTGTGCTCCCCGTACCGTCATGTATATAAAGGGAGACCCCTCTAGGTTTCAAACCTTTATCCATAGGAAGCCGAGTCTGCCGCCCTATACCCGTGATACACTGGACACAACATTCGGGGAGATCGCCTGCAAGTACGGAAAGTCCTTGGTTGATTTCTCTTTCATTATTGAAACCAAGGTGTATATTGCAGTTCACGGTTATTTGGTACACCATTTTGCCTAGCATTCCTGAGCAGTCATTTGATCTTTTCTGACTCCCTAAATTTGAAAGGATCACCAAGCGCTTTTCCTTTCACGCTTGTGTCAAATCTGAAAGAGATAGAGTCATATTTTTGACCGTTTCTCGACTCTTAAAACATGAAACGGTGAAGTTTCTTATTTTTCAATGTGGTAAAAATTAATCACCCGCGATTACACGCCTTGTTAGACTTTTCCTGTTGACCGTTTGATCATGTGTCTTGAATATTTTTCAGCCTGTCTGTGGTCTTGAGTTTTGATGGCAACTTTTTCAGAGTTTACCAACCAAGGAATCCCCTCAGAAGGGAATCCTGGTCATTTTCCTCCTTTTGGGAATGTTGGTGCTCCTTACATGGCAACGTTGTCCCTTCCTGGGTTAACTGTTGGGTTGCCTGTTTGGTTGTTCTCAACCTCTGTAATCCCGAATGTCTCCACTACTGTTCAATCAGTTCCTCCGCCGAAACAACATCATGTTGATTCGAAGGTGGACCTCTCCCCTTCTTCGCCTATTTATACGTCCTCATCTTCTACTTCGCCTGGTGAAAGTCTGGATTCGAGTAACCAGGTGGCTAAGAAGAAGAAGAAGAAGAAGACAAAGAAGAAGAAGTCCGATAAGCGAGAGGCTAAATGTACAACTACTGCCTCTGAGAAATCTCCTCTTGATATGCCTTCCAACCCTCCACGAAAAGTCAAGTTCCCCTGCATGTTGTGCACGGGAGACCATCTTCTTCGAGACTGCCTTGGCATTCCCAAGGTTCTTGAAGCATGGTCCAGCGGTCCTCCGCCATTGCCTTTGGCTTCCGGGAGTCAAGTTGGGGGCACGTCTTCAGCTGCTGCTGATAAGGCTTCTAAGAAGCAAGGTAAGATCACCAATCCCTGTAAGTTGTGTGAGGGGCACCATGCCATTCACCTTTGTCCATATATGGATGAAGCCAAGCGAGTTTTGGACAACTCGGCTGTTTCAACACCATGCCTTCCGGCTGGGTATAAACAACTTTCTTTGAGTCCTCCACCAGCTGATCCTACGATTGGTCAAGAGTCATCCTTGGTCGATCCCGCTCCCCCGGAAATTCAAATTCAAGAATCCATTCTCGACCAACCATTGGTCGTGGGATCGGTTGAGTTGGCCCGTTCTACGGTGCACCAGGTCTTTTCCTTCAAGAGTGGATCTCATCCCCCTCAGGTTCTTCTTGTTTCTTCAGATTCCTCAGACTTGGAGAAAGATTCTCCTGCCCCTATAACTCAAGAAGCTGCTCCTCCACCTCCCGTGACGGAGGTCCCGGAGGATACCCCTCCCACCTTCGAGATGGAGGTCATGGAGGATGCTCCTTCTTCTTCCGTAACACCAGGGGAAGACCATCTCGCTTCGATGGTAGCCCCTCCAAGTAGTTTGGTCGCTTCCTTCGATTGGAGTCGATTTGCAGGATACCGTCTTCCGTCTTATGTGCCTTTCGAGATCACAGTATAGGCTTTTGGTCTGGTCATACCCAACACCATTATAGACAAAGGCGTGTCTGTTAGTGTTCTATCCTCAACTACTTGGCAAGCTTTTGGCTCGCCGCCGCTTGCGCCTGTTACACAGAATCTGTTGGCATTTAACAAAAGAACGAGCCAACCGTTAGGGATCCTTCCAAGGTTACCTGTTACTTAAAACCGTCCATATGGACGTGATGGTTGTTCCAGGCCCCTTGGATTTAAATCTGCTCTTGGGGCGTGATTACACCTATGCCATGGGAGCGCTTATCTCCTCCCTCTTTCGCGTGATGTGTTTTCCACATGAAGGACGAATAGTGACCATTGATCAACTCTCGTTCTTTGGTCCTACTATGGCAGCTGGCCCGCCGTCATCCCTTCCTGGTTTTTATCCACCCGTTGTATCTGCCCCACCGCAGGTCAACTATGTGGCTACCTACCCCATGCCTGTACCCAGTGATTGTGCAATTGTGCATCAGGTGCTGGGGGCACTGGGTCCTAACTTCCAGGATGTTTTCCTTCCCTTGGGAGTGGAACTCTTGGAAGCGATGAATTCTTGTTCATTATGATGAGGTCTATCGGAGCAGAGTTTGTTTTCTTGTGTCAAGCTCCTTAAAAAATGAAACAAGATAGTTGGAGCAGGGTTCTTTTCATTGTGTCAAGCTCCTTAAAAAATGAAACAAGCTGGTCTCGGAGCACAGTTCCTTGTCTTGTGTCAAGCTCCTTAAAAAATTAAACAAGGTTGTCGGAGAAGAGTTCTTTTCCTTGTGTCAAGCTCCTTAAAAAATGAAACAAGGTATGTCGGAGCATGGTTCTTTCCCTCTGTCAAGCTCCTTAAAAAATGAAACCAGGTCTGGTCGGAGCACAGTTCATTTTCTTTTGTCAAGCTCCTTAAAAAATGATAAAGGTGTTCGGAGCAGAGTTCCTTGTCTTGTGCCAAGCTCCTTAAACCATGAAACAAGAGTGTCTGAGGATAGTTCTTTTAATGTGTCAACCTTGTTAAAACAATGAAACACTGTCCTATTCAATTCGAGTCTTTGTTAAGATCTCGTAAAATCCCAGTCGAGTCTTTCTCTTGATATCGTAATTTGAACCTTCACTCCATCTGCCTTTCATATGGATTGAAGCTTGGGGGGCATGTACCTCGAATTGAGTCACCATACTGGGGGCATGCTCACTTTTTCAAGCATAGTTTGTTTCCGTTTCAAGCTTGTGTAAAAATGAAACCAATTTCAAGCATAGTTTATCTTTGTTTCAAGCTTGTGTAAAAATGAAACCAACTTCAAGCAGAGTTTCCTGATTTCAAGCTTGTGTAAAAATGAAACCTTTCCCATTTTACCTCTTGTGATTGCCATTTCATCAGCCTGTTTTTTTCCAGATGAGCCTTGGTTTTCTCACTCCATCGTCACTATTTGCTTGGCTGATTATATGCCTTCACTTGGTTGTTTTACCCGTTCCTGAGGAACCCCTGCGATGAGTGGTCTTGTTAGCCAGCCTCTTGACTTTTATCATGTTTTGAGCAGTTCCACCATTACCGAAACCAGTTACTACCCTTTATATCACTCGTTCCTTCAGGAGGAGTCATCTTTTAGCTCTTTTCTGACTCTCTAAACATGAAAAGATTGCCGAGGCCCTTGTCGTTTCAATCTCGTTAAAGTGGACACGAATCGACATCTACCCAGTATACGTTTACCCCTTTTTTGGGCTGGGATGGATTATTTACGAAAAAGGAATACCCTAGCCTATCGCGACTAGGAGGTTTTCTCAGATATTGTTTTCTACTTTTTGGGTCTGAGGAACTATTTACGAAAAGGGACCTTTGGAGTTTACTTTTTTGTTGACTTTTCAAACTCTCTAAATATGAAAAGATTTCGAGTTATTCCTTTGTCAGACTCGTTAAACCCTGATGACATTGGATTAAGTCGAAATGACGTTCTTCGAGTTTCTCCTTCCTAGGGCTTGTTAAATGTACTAGGATGGATTCACCCAAAGGGCAGACTTATATTACAAGCATATGTTATCCCCTTCAAGCTTGTTATCAAAAATAATTGGGGTACTCGCCAGAAATGGTGGGGAAAAAATGGAACCAAAATCATTGTCGTGTCAGCAGTATGTCACTCTTGAACATGGCACTTGTCTGCATTCGTATCGGGCTGGGGACATCTCATCTCGTTTTCCACTTGCCTTCGTGGGTTTGGGTGATCCCTTTTGACCTCTCATCTGCTCTTTGCCTCGTCACTATGACCTTTGATCTTTTGATGTCAAATACTGCCAAATCCACTGTCGTGCCATCAATATGTTCAAGAGAAGTTGACCTCTGCAAGTATCAACCTTCCTCTGATTCTCATATGATCCTGATTCACAAAAACATCATGTTCCTCTGTCTCGTGTCGATGATGTGGGAAAAATTATGGCCCACCTTCGATCAAGGTCACTTCCTGTCGACTTCAGCTCATTATCCAGAAAGCTGATCTAGAGACTCCCTTACGGTACCTTGGAGCTTGCATGCCTCAATGGCAGGTTCCTCTCATTCGATGTGAGGTTTTCATCATTGGCCTCCGATCGAGTGATTCTGCGGGTGTTCGACGTCAGCTCACTATTCACATGCCATAGATTGTACCTGTAGTACCTTGAGGGCCATTGTCATTATTGGTGGTACCTCTCACGTCTGTTAACAACTTTCATCATTGGCTGGTAATCAGACGATGTTCTTGCATGTTCGACTTCAGCTCACATATTCGCATGCTTGAACTTGTACTTTGTTCAGGTCGAGATGGAGTGCAAGACCCTGGATTGTGTCTGTTATAATCCAGGCTGCAATATTGTGGATTATTATGATTATTTACATGACTCACTGATTGGATGGCTACGACCATACCTGAGTATATTTATCGATTCTCACTGGATGGCTGCGTCCATGCCTTGGATCTGGATTATTGTATACTATGTAATGGATGGCTGTGCCCATACCACATATATATCGTGTATCTGAGACATCAGTTGTACTTCGCTCCGCAGGTTTTTCGATGGCGGTGTTTTCAATCGGCATGTTCTCGTAAAGCATTTCACCCCTCTCTCTCTCTTGGGCCTCATGCTTTAGGGGGCATTTGTTACACAGCAATTTGTCACCGTCCCTACAATCCCCATCCTGCACATTGGAGGGCTCATTCTGTGACCTGTGGGCAGAGTTAAGACTTGAAAATACTTTCATTGCATCCCTCTGAAGATGAGCTTTAATTGCCCTGAAGACATCTCCCTGCAAAAAACCCTAAAAATAGCTCTTTTTCCATTGGCGCGGTTCCACAGTTCAACCCTCGTGCCAAGGGGGAAAATCCTCCAAAGAGGGCGCGCCAATTGGCACTCTGTCATAGAGCCACACTCGCGCCAACCATATTAAGAGGTGTTTTTTAAAAATAAAAGGCAGAAGTTTCATCCTAACAAATTCCTATACTGATTTCTATCTTGAGTTGGGAGGTTTGGCTACGGATTTCCATAGAGAGGAAGTGGTTTTCCACCTCTCATGGAAGCTTCCTTGATGATAGGGCCAATCCCATAATTATAGGGATCCCAACTCCCCTTCCTCCTTCTGTAAAAGCTTGTCCATTTCCATTGCAAGCTAGTTCCAGAATCTCCAAGTTCCCAAGAGCTTTTACATCCTTATGCTGCAAGAGCCCTCTTGATTCCCTTAAGGCCAAATCCAAGCAAGGAGACTATTTTCAAGTATCCGGAGAGAGAGGCTTGTCCCATCCCTGATAGGCTTTATTGAGACATGCTATGCTGACGACCCGCCAAAGGAGAGTGCTGCGTCGAAGCTATGGTTGTATTCTTCTTTTGACTCTTTAATGATGAGCGACTATCAGTTATGGTTCCACTATTGTTCTTGATCATGTTCATGAGTTATGTCCTCTTCGACTGACATATAGTTGTATGTACTGGGTTTTATGCTCGCGTTTGTGTTGTTTCTTGTATGTGTAGGTGTTCGACCACAGAGATCATGAGGATTGTGACCTGCCAGGGCAAAGGCACCACCTCTTCTACAAACGAAAGCGTTGGATTCCAGGTAAGCCTTCCTCACAAGTCGGTTTATTTACGATTAGGAACCTGTACTGTAGCGTGTTTGATTGTTGCTAGACCCGATCTAGGCTAGTAGGGATCGCCTCTGTCCGCAGAGGGGATTTACCTCCTCAACAGTGTCCATAATCAATGGTGGTTCGTAAAGCTTCAGATTTTTGACATTTACGACTGAGTACATTTGCATGTATACAAGAAAATCGAGTCAGAAAGCATTATTCCCAATCTTCTCCAATATGGTAAATGGACTGTACTAGATTGGTCGTAATTTCTTGCCTTCCCCCTTCATTCGATCCTTGCTGATATGGAACCACACCTTGTCACCAACTTGAAATTGATGGTCAACTCGGTGCTTATCATGTCGGGCCTTATATCAAGCCGAACTCTTTTACAACTGCTCTTGCATTGCTTGGTGAATTATCTGTATCCATTGGATGAAATTTTGTGCCTTTTCCTTGTCATCACGTCCACTGTCATCTTCATCCCTTCCATAGATCATGTCAAAAGGGTCCTTTGGTAAGTAACCAAAACATGTATGAAGTGGTGAACACTACGTAGAGGAATGCATTGCTCGGTTGTAGGCGTGCTGCACATATGGAAGATGCTCATCCCACAACTTGGGATGTTTGCTACAATAGCCCCGCAATAAGTGTACCATGGTACAGTTGATGACCTTTGTCTGTCCGTTGGTTTGTGGATGGAATGCCGTACTTCTCTTCAACTTGGTGTTCATCATTTGCCACAAGCTGGTCCAAAACTCTCCAAGGAAGTGAGAGTATCGATCTGACACAATTGATGTGGGAGACCCAAATTGATCCTCAACCTGAAAAAAAAGACAAAACACAAAAGACAATAATTAAAATAATAACTTAGTATTAAAGCAAACAAAATCAATTTAAAATATTAAAAGGGTTATTTAATAACCATATAACAAAATGATTCAAATAAAAAAAAAACAAACAAAATTCTAAAGGTTAAAACCATGTATATGTTATAACAAGGCCAATATAAAACAAACCAACCCATAACCGTATGATATATATGATATAAAACATATCCCATCAATCATAATGTCACCATGTGCGGGTTGGTTGGGTGGGCCGCCCAATGTAGGCCTGACCCATACCACTTTTAATAAAAAAAGCACCAAAATTGTATGCATGCAGAACTTTAGGGAGGCAAGATTTGATCCCTCGAACTCCCTTAAAAAACTCCTAATTTTTACCAACTGCACCAACTACATACGTTGGGTAATTCGTCCAACATTTTCCATTTAAACTTGACATTTTCCCAATGCGCCCAAGAGACCTGAGCATGGATTTCGAGGCAGACGAGGCAAGTTGGAGCATGCAGTTCGAGACAAATTCCTGTTTGATGCCAAGGGGAACTTTTGATCTCAAAGAGGTAAAATTTTCAGAATGTATTAAACTTTATATGCATTTTAAACATTTTTAATTGACCATTACTGACAATATGACCTAGGTAAACCAAAGAGATTTTCCTGAACTCACACTTTGACAATTTTACATACAATTCTTCTCTCTTTAATATATCAAGCACTTTCTTTACATGGCATACATGTTAATTTATGTTCATTAATGCTTTGATTAAATGCAATTATAATTCATCAGCCGAAGTAAAAGGACTTGGTTAAGGGTATTAGGAATTTACCCGGATCAGGTGAAAATATACATTGTAGGAATAGAACATGCCTATGATGTTACTCCAAAAATATTGTAGCAAAGGAAAGAAAAAAACCTAGAAGGTGGAGGATGGAGGGGAGGAAATGTGTTTAGGCTTACAACAGTCTCACCCTTGTGCCGATGCATGTTTGACAGAGGTTATTACCTCCAAGGACACCAGGCTTTACTTTGCATTTCTAGACCATCTCTCCAATGGTCAAGTTTCAATACACAATTTAATCCACAATGTCTATCAAATTGGGTAGACCCCTTCGAATTTCTGTCAAAGGAATTGTACTGCAATGCTTTCATTGTTTAGATATGGAGGGTGAAACTGATTTTAGATTTGAAAATATTTCCTCAACTAACATCACAATTTAGATTTACAAGATCTTCTTACATGTTGAATATGGTTGATTTTCACTCAAAATTAATTTCCTAGAATGGGACAAACATGAATCCCCTCCTTTACTTGTCGGTACCCTTGATTCATCTTCTTCTTCATCCGAGGGACTTGTTTTTTGTATCCTGAATTTTTAACATATATGTATCTAAAACAATTTAGTTGGCATAAACTTATTAAGCTTTTAGCTCATATTTGGTATAATTGTGGATCCTTAAACAATATAGAAACCACTAGGTGGACTAAATGCCATTTCCCTCCTAATAGAAACAAACTCATAGAGATCTAAATATGGAATCTCATGGATACCCCACTCATCTAAAAAACTATAAAAGTTGGAATTAAGAGCTCCCCACAGTTCAAACAAAAGATATTAATTATCCATTAAACACACAAAAATGCATCATCTAGCATCGATTCCAAATTATCTCATAAAGCAAATTACTTGAGATTTTTTCAACAAAAAAATACTGGCAAGATACCGTATCTTTTCCAAATAGGATTTAAATAAAATGGTCTTAAAAACTAAATTAAATTTGAAGAAATTAAGAATATATTAATTTCATGTCAAACACTTTTAGAAAGAAATAGCGAGCCTATGTAGAGGTAGGCTTTGTTTGTCATCTGATCACAACTGTGAAGGTTGATATCAAATCAATTTGATGACCATCTCCTTCCTTTGAGATACAATTATCGAATGCGGATTCATAGTCCTAACGTGCTTGGATGGATTCAAATTTCATGCCTCCATAATTATAAAATATAAAGAATAATAGTGGAACAATGTTTGGTACAGTGGAATGGAAAACTATATGTACATGAAATATTCTCCTCAAACAATGCTCCATATGTTGACAAGTAGCAAATGGATGTTGTACTGTGGCATCGATTTTACAGTTTCCAAATTCATTTTCCCATGTATGCTATTAAGCCTCCAAATAAAATAAGAATCAATCGATTCCTACCAAAATGACCACGTTGTTCCCCTTAGAAACATCTAGTATATTCACAAAGAGTCTGCTCCTTCAACTTCTTGTCTTGCTAGATATCTCTCTCTTCGTACCTTCTACAACATTGAAAGAATTTACTAACAACCTTTGAATATGGTAAAAACTGCATGAACTTCAAGAAACAATCTAAGGTACATATAATGAGCAACACAAAATAGTCTCATTGAAAAATTATTGTCCTTAAATCTATGGAAAGAGCTTTGAAAACAAATAATACTCAAAAAGAAAAAAATCCTTACCCATTCATCTAGGATGCCTTTTGTAGGACCAGGAGTTTTTTCAACCTTGTCATCTATAGGCTTCTCGTGTGCTTCGTTATTAGAATCTGCTATATGCTTCAATTTCTCCAGTTCCTTTTAGAAACAACCAACATTTTAGGGCTTTCGAGTGATAAAAATAGATGAGAAATCAATTTAATTTGAATGAACTAAAATGATCCCATCTTGTGAAAAGCCATAAATTATGCCTTGGATGGTCGTTGTGGATCAATAAATACCACACGCAATACTTTATCCACTTCCAGTGACTCCTTATTCTCATTAAAAATTATATCAAGACAATGGTCGTGTTTTAGCTTTGATAAAAAAAGAATAACCGTTTCAAATTCGAGTTCTTTAAATACACAGAAAGAATCTAAAGGGATCAAACAATTATCCAAGTTCACAAAATCTAAGTATATCTTAGAAAATATCAAAATTATAATAAAAATTTCCGAAACCACTGTTTATATAAAACTTCTACCAATCTTAAAAAATCTAAAATCCACACAAAAGAGCTAATATTAAATCAATCATAATAGGGAACTCACAAAATTAAAGATAAAGAAGTTTAATGAATGTCGTAGCCATGACAAGAATAACTAATTATGGTTGAAAGGTATAATAACAGTATTTTCTCGCTGAATCAAAAGGGTTGGAAGCAGTGGACGGTGGTTCAAAGAGTTTCTAAAACATAACTCCACTTACCAGTTCCAGAGTAAATTCAATGCCCTCTCTTACTTTCAAGCTCACAATTTTGAATTTATCCTTCATCTTCTTCCTTTCTTGAGATTTTTGTGAATGCTCTACAAATTTTACGACTACACTAAATTATCATCACTGTTAGAAAACCTCTTTTGGAAGCCACACATAATGTCCAAACATAACATTGATTTAATTAAAAAAAAGAAGGTATTGTTCAGACCCATGCTCCCAAGTACCATATAGCTCAGAAAGTAAAACTAATTATTTTATAGCACCAAGACTTTTATTTCACCAGTTGTATTTATGGGCTCTTTTGGACCAAGGATACCATTTGGAGGTCTCATAAAACAAATTTTGGGAGAATTTGTTTGGAATTTAGAGCATCATTCAAAAACATTAAGTAACAGATTAAAACAATATGCAACTTCCTTTAGAAGAGATTTGGATGGATTGACAACTTATACATAACTTCCTAAATCCCATTGAACTCTTTTGGCATGATAAGAAGCTTGACTTGATAATCATACTTACCTTAAAGGCTATAGATGATCTGCTGACATTCCTAATCTTCACAACATTGGAAACTTGCTTTCCAGGTTCATCTATACAATGATAAAAATGAATTCAGGATTCAAGTTAAAGTAAGAACTACAAGAAAAAAACACGAGATATCAATACGCACGCTTAGTCTCATCGGATTTAAAAACTAATAAAAGCAATAAGTTTCCCTTGATTCTCGTAAAATTATTTTTAGATTTGGAAATAGTTTCTCTAGTATCTATTAATGTGTGGTATGTGACTAGGAAGGCCAAGTCTGGCATAAACGTATGAACTGTTTATAAATTCTACAAGATACAAAATTTTGAATAGAAAATTTGTAGTCACTTTTGTGTTCTTTTTTCAAAGAAAGTTAATGGAAAAGAGTGTTGATCAACCAAGATTTATTTTGTAGCCACAAAAGCTAAGGAGATTTATTGTGCCTAAGACAGGAAAATAAAATAGTATCGACAACACTTAATCTTGGAAAAATAGTTGAGCCTTTAGTAATTTTTAAGTAAAACAATACAGCGAAAGGCAAGAAGATACCACTGTTCAAAATTTTTATATTTTTATTATAGAAAAGTAAAGGTCCATAACTTAATTTACATATTTATAAACCCAGGTTGATAAATAATAAAATTGTTACAAGAAACCCTGTAGAAAATTACGAAATTTCTATATCAGAGTAAGGCCTTCACCCATATTTACTCCTTCTGGACAATCACCATTAGGAAGCTGAAGGGTGGTTCTAGGTAAATAAGCCTTGTCGAGTGAGTCATAGTGGATAGGCTTTCTGGAAGTTGAAATTTACAGAGGCAAACCAAGAGTTTGAGAGTGGAAAAATTACAAACCATATACTTGTGTAAACATGAATATAAATTTAAACCATGCGGTAACCAAAAGAAAGGTTCCTACAGACTAATATTATACACAGACTCCTCTAATCTGAAAGTATTTGCCGTGATAATCACTTATGCACTAATAAATAGTTTGCATACAAATTAAACCCAAACTTAACATAGACCCTGGAGCATTGTTGTTGAAGATAGATGAAAAGAAGCGATGTTTTCAACACAATACCTCATAGTAGCTCTAAACCCTTGCTGAAGAGGATCGAACCCTACTACTATAATTAGAAGAGGTCGAGGTTGTTCCGCTGAGATAAACCGTGGAGCATTATTGCTGAATATAGATGAAAAGAAGAGGGGTTTTCAACATAATACTACATAATACCTCTAAATGCTTGTTGAAGAGGATTGAACCCTGCTATTGCAATCATAAAAGGTCAAGGTTGTCCACTTAAGATAAACACAAAAATAATGGTAGTTAAACAAAGAAGGAATAGTAATTAGTAAAACGTTTGCCTTGTTGCCTAAACTACAAGCCATGCTTGTTCATTCGGCTACGAAATTGAGCAAGGAAAATAAGAAGATGAAGCAAAATATTTTCGTTGGTGATGACTAGAAGCCAAGAACAACATCCCTGTGTATGAGGTAGAAACCCTAGTGAAATAAGGGCTTGACAAAGTGAGTTTTCTCTAGCAGCAAACCCCTTGACTCTAGAAATAAACTTTATATCAGTTAGATTGAAACGCACAAAACAAACCCTGGAAAATTTATAAACAAAATTAGTAGAAACAGTAATGGGTTTCAATCGTCCAACCCTAACTAAAAAGTAATGACATCAAACACAATCCTTGATAAATCCTAGACTAAAAAGTAACGACATCAAATAAATTCCTTGATAAATCCTCGACATGTAACTAGGGACTTTAACCGTTGGGACAGATGCTATGTTTAACAATGTGGACAAATGCCACATTTAAATGAAAAACATGTAAACAAAAGCTTGGCATGGCCATTTTCAAAAGAGGAAAACCTTAGATGTAATTATTAGTTTATCAATAATAAAAAGTTATTATTATTAGTTTATTAATAACAAATATATTATTAATTAATTAATTTTTTGTGAATTTATTAATTATTTATTATTAATTACATTAATAATTAAGTTAATAATTAATTTTAAGTAATTAATTTTTACTAAATAATTTTATTAATTTAATAGTTTATTAATAATAAATTAATAACCACATTAATTAGTTTATTATTAATTGATTAATAAATTATTGCTATTAGTTTATCAATAATAAAAGGTTAATATTATTAGTTTATTAATAATAAATTTATTATTAATTAATTAAGTTATTAATTTTTTAATTTTTTATTATTAATTACATTAATAATTAAGTTTTTAGTTAATTTTAAGTAATTAATGTTAATTAAGTAATTTATTGAGTTATTAAGTTATTAATTATTTTATTAAGTTACTAATTTAATAGTTTATTAATAAGAAATTATTAACCACATTAATTAGTTTAAAATTAATTTATTAGTTTATTATTATTAGTTTAGTAATTATAACGTATTATTATTAGTTTATAAATTATAAAAGGTTATTTTTTTTCCAAAGAAAAATGCGAACTTTCTATTAAGGTAATAAAAATTTACAAAGTATATGCCCGCAGGCATTGAGTGAAACTGTATGTTTTTGCCTCGAAGTAACAAAAAGACATAGAGCTTAACGAGTTGGGAGTGTATAATGTTGAAACTACCTCCAACCAAAAATAACAATTCAAAGTAACAACATCATATCGATTCCCAGGCCTCCTCTATAAGATAAAAACAACCCTAAACAGAAATTGAGTACAGTATGAGTCTGAATGCTTGTACTCCAAAAATATAAACATTTTCAAAGTAGCAGTCCCGTAGTGATTCTAAGGCCTCCTCAAATAGAGGAAAAAAACCAAAAACTAAATCAATACATTATGTGTCTATAAGTTTACAGGAAAATCCCGTAAGCAAGAGAAAAATATATCTTAAGCATGTCAACTGTGCGGGGGAAAAAATTACCCCAAAATAAGCATTTTATGAAAAAAAACTTACATCATATATCAGATAAAAGTAGAGTATCCCAAAATAAATAAAACAGATAAGAGAAAATTAAGGTGCAAAAGGAGGCTGGTCTGAAATTCAGATCATTCCTACTTCAGTTTATTTTATGGTCCAATCACCCACAACCTGTGTATGCCCTCCTTAGATAGAAGGGTTGCATCCATGTTCCGTTCTGTGTAAATGTGGCTGACAAATATTTCATTAAAATGGTGTTAAAATTCAATATTTCTTATAACAGAGGGAGCATAATATAATTTTGACATCTTAATTCTCCATTAAACCATTTGATGATATTCAAAGAGTCTCCAAAGATTTGTGCTGATCTCAGGCCTAACTGGATAAGCCAACATAGGAGGAATTTGAGGGACTGAAGTTCAACAAAGCTATTTGTTCCATTTGCTAGACCCACTGAGGCTTTTAATGATTTTCATATAGGTAAATGAATTGAGATTCCTGCTCCTCATGTGTTTTGGGGATCTGGAGCACCATAAAAATAAGCCCACAAGTTTTCTCCTCTGATCTCTTCGACCCCTATGAACCTCTTTTTTTGTGTTTTGAATGGGAATATTATCACAAATAAAAGCCCCTTCCACTGCTAAATGCTTCGAGGAGGGAATTATGTCCCTAAAGATAACCCTATTCCTTTCTAGCAAAGTGCCCCATGAGACAATCAACAGTATGTTAAATGTTTTTCACGAGATCCTCCTTTGCTTCATTCCACCAATTTTTTCATGCATCATTAATAGATGATCCTTCCCATCTCTGATTGAGCTTTAAGATACTCAAAGGTTCTTCCCATAATTTTTTAGTGAAATAAAGTTGAGGAATAAATGTTGAATTGACTCCTCGTTTTACTTACACAGGGGCACCAACCCGGCCATATCTTGCTTCTTTTCTGGAGGTTATCCCAAGTTGGGACTTTATTCTTGAGGATGCACCAGAAAAAGAGCCTACATTTTGCTGGAATTTTAAATTTCTAGATCAATTTCTACCACCACTTTGGAGCAGCCCACCCTTTATGAGTCATTAACTAGCTATATTAGAACTTTAGGGCATAATATTCAGAGGGTGAGTGAACCCATCTTAGGTAGTTAGGGCGATCATGGAGGCGTACATAGGATAGCTGAAGTTCTCTGATGAAGCCTTGCCATTCCTCCAACCATCGGTCTTCAATTTGTAAAACCTCCCCTGATTTCCATGCTTCTCCCCATACTGTAGACTAGCCTATTTTTCAATCTGGCATAGCCACTGGACCCCTTTAGTAGAGAGATGGTCAATCAACTCCCTAGAGAGAGAAAAAGCACCATTGCACCCCACCTAGGGGTCCTGTCCAATTCTGGCCTATTCTTTGTTCCCTACATGCCATGCTATTCCTTGTTCAACAATTTTTATTGACTCCAGCATGGATTTCCACACAACCGAGGCATGTGAGTGTCTTTTATCTGGGGATATGAGCCACTCACCCATCGGAGTTGGGTCGATATATTTTATTTTTACCACCATCGTACACATGTTGTCCATAGAAATTAGCCTCCATCCTAGTTTTGCTGCCAGGGAGGGTGTGAAATCTGAGAGATCCTTGATACCACATCCTCCCCATTCCTTCGGGCATGCCACTATCTCCCAGGCCACCCAAGGGAGTACTGAGTCCTCCTTTGACCCTGTGCACCAGAATCTCCTACAAATCCTCATTATTTTTGAAAGGATTCCTTTGGGAACCCATGTTAGAGCATACCAATAAACCAAGATTTCCAATACAACTGACTTGATCAAAACTAGCCTTCCCGCCCTAAATAATCATTTGTAGCTCTAGTTTTTTATTCGGGATTCAATCTTTGCCACCAGCCAATGCCAGTCTTGAATCCTATATGAGTCAAGTTTTAAATGAAACCCCAAATATTTGAAGTTGTCAGAAATTTTTTTTACTTTGAAAGGGAACTCTTCTGATATTCTTCCTACTTCCACCCTTGAGAAACCTTCTAGTGTTATGGATGGTTTTTGACCATTTATACACAATCTAGTAGCTTTAAGAAACAGGTCTAGGATATCTTTGATTTTTTTGATGTCAGCTCTGATTCCATTACTGAACAAAAGGGTATCATCAATGAATAACAGGTGAGTAATATTTAGGTTGACTTCCACTTCAATTACTCTCCTCCTTGCATCTAGAATAGTTTGGCTAAGACCTTTAGCTGCTAGGAAGAAAAGGAGGGGGGAAAGTGGGCACCCCTAGTGCAAAACTCTTTGGACATAGAATAAAGGGGTGGCTACCCCATTAATCAAAATTATAAAGCTTATGTTTGTGATGCATCCCATCACCCAATTTATTACGTCAATCTTAAATTCTAGATGATTCAGGAGCAGTCTGAGGTAAAGCCAAATAATGCGGTCATAAGCTTTGGAGAGTTTTATTTTTTACAATAGTTCCCTTTTTCCCACTCCTTTTGAGGCTATGGAGTGTTTTCTGTGCCACTCCTACTACTTCATGAATCTTCCTTTCATCCAAAAATCCAAACTACTCTTTTGAAATATTTCTAGAAAGAATGGGTTTCAGACGGACATCAATCACCTTTGTTATGATTTTATAGATGAATTTGAAAAGGGAGATAGGTCTAAAGTCCTCAAAGGATTGAATATCCTCCTTCTTAGGAATTAAGGACAAGAAAGTGGAATTGAAAAGTTGGTAGATGGTACCTTTGACCCTTGATTCTTCAACCACCCCTAAAATCTCCTCCCCCAAAGTATCAAAAAGTGCTGAAAAAATTCTATGGTTCAACCATCCGGCCTTGGAATTTTAACCTTCGCCATTGAATTTAGGATCCCATCAATCTCTTCTATGGAAAATAGTCCCATATTATTTTTATTTTCCTCCTCCTCTGCATATTGAGGGAAAAAATGTGCCACTCGAATCACTTCTGCAATGGATGCTTCAGCCGGAGCTTTGGAAAGTTTTTAAAAGTGGTTACTTCCCAGGAGGGAGATATCTTCAAAGGATTTTTTCTCCTCGCTTCCTCTGATTTCATGCCCCATATGGTATTTATATTCTTTCTACCTTTTGCAAAATTCTAGAAAATTTTTAAGTTTTTTTGTCCCCAACTGTCAGCCAAATAGCTCGGATTTTAAGTCTCCATTGTTCTTCCTTTTCGAGAAGGATGTTCCTATGATTTTATTCCAACAGCTTGATTCTAACCCTCTTTTCATTTGTTTCATATCCATCTTCCTCTGGATTTTCAAGCCAATCTAGCTTCTCTCCTATCTGTCACAGGGCTTCCTCCTCTGAAGCTTTTTTCTTTTTTTCCCAAGCCAGAGAGGCCTTTTTCATTAACTTTAGTTTTTCCAAGCAGAGGTAGCCTTTGTTCCTTCCCATATCCTCACTCCCCATCCTCCAAGTTGTTTGAAACAAATTTTTATAAGATTCATCCTTGAGCCATGAAGGGTTGAACTTGAAAGGGGATCCAGGTTTCTTGTTAAGGCCTTTTAGTTCCAGGAGAATAGGAAGATGGTCTGAGTCTCCACCTTCCCCCACCCAGTGCTGGAAAACCAGGATTCTGCTCACCAAATCCTCCTTTAAAAGAAACCAATCCAATCTCTTAGCCACATGATCAACCCCTATTCTTCTATTCCTCTAGGTAGGGCGAGGCTTGATCAAATTAATGTCAACTAGGCTCTTCAATGTTATATTATTAAGGAAGAACTGTGCTAGTGGATCTGCATGTGCTGAAGGTCCCCAAGCTTCTGATAAACCCAGTGAAAAATTCTTATCTCCACCTATTACCATATTTGGGTTCCCCATAAAATATTTTGAAAAAATATTATTCCAAAAAGGAGCTTTGTTCGAACAAGGACCATAAACATTCATAAGCAATAGTGTTGAACAAAGCTCAAGGGAGTAGACCTCCATTCCTAGGGTTTGTTCCAGACCCCAAGTGTTTAACTCCTTCACTCTTCCTTATCTGATTCCTAATGACAACCCCCCTGACCTTCCTTTTGCATCTAGTGTCTGAAAGGACCAGTCGGGAAACATTTTTTTCAAAGCCCATTTTATCTCTTCTTCAATGCCCAAGGTTTCTTGAAGCATTATACATTAGTCTCATAGGACTTGACTAAGTCCCTTAAGGCTAGTTTTTTGGAGCCACCAGCAAACGCTCTACGGTTGAAGGACATAATTATCATTTACAACCATGGGAGGGGGTTTGCAATGCTCTAAGCACCACTAACAGATATATTTGTTTCCCGTCAGCTATGTTGATTTTTTCTCTTAAATGAGCTTTTGATATGTTTGACTTCCTACCTTTTCATTTTTGAGGTCCTATCGATATGCGTTGGGGGCCTAATCCTCGCACTGCTTCCCAAGGTAGTATTTTCTTGTATTTGGGTCTAAGGTTGTAGTGGGGCTTCTCAAGGTAAGGGGCCAAATGAAAGGATCCCTCAGAGCATGAGACTACTGGAAGGTTTATATTAATCTTAGGAATTGTAGTTATGATACTATCCAACACCTCAGTTACAACTCCAACATGAATAAAGTCCATAATTACAAAAGCAGAAAGTGATGATATCAACTAAGAATTTAGAGAAAGGATAGGGTCCGAGACCGTACCCTCCATCTAAGGCACTAAGGCCGCATCCCCACCTTCCCCTGAGGTTGGCCGATGCAAATCCTTCGTCTGTGGAAGTTCTGAAGGGTTGTTGATATCTGTTTGCATGTCCTGAGGTTCCTTTGTGTTCTACTGAGCCTTGTACCCTTCCACCCCTTCCATTAACTCCACTGCTTCCTCTTTACTTTTCTCCTCTTCCTTCTTCCTGCCACCCCTGAATCCCTTTTCTACCTTCTTCTCCTTCTATACCCTAGAGGGCACTATTTAGATAGGTGCCCATACTTATGACAACAATGGCATCTGCTCATAATCAATCATCTGAGTGAAATATAATTCCTTGTATTTCATATGAATTTCCTTTGTCAATCCTTCATTTGGGTTTAAACATACCAGAATCCTAGAAACACTTTTGTCCAACGTTTTTTGGAATGACATGTCAACCTCCATAAACTAACCCAAAGTATTACCAATTTCTCTAAACAGTGACTCCATTCAGAAATGAATGAGAAATCCTGGAAGTTTCACCCATACCAAGGTCACCTCCATTTTTACTCATTGCACATTAAATAAGGGGTCCCATTTTTTGAAGAGGATTGGGAATTCACTGAAACTCTAATTATGCCTCAATATCCATTCCAGAGTTTCATTCTTGCTAAATTTTTTCATAAAACATCCACGAGCTAGGGTTGACACTTCAAACTATTGCTCTAGAGCCTCTTTCTAGGCTGATGATGTCCCTTCCTTGATATAGTTGGCTGAGTATTTTTTCCCCTTTTCTCTTCCAACTAATGTGGTTTCAGCCACCTCCATTACCTTGTTGATTTGCATATCTACTCCTAGCACCAGACTAGGGCTTGTCTCCTTCCTCTTTATCAACTTAACTTTATTTCTCTTACCTCTTGCATTCTCGCTCCATCCTCGTTCCTTGAGCTGAGATGTCATTTCTTTTGTATTGGAACCTCCTGTGAAGAAAGACCCTAACCGCTCTTCTGCCGAAATTGGTGACTCTGGGTGAGGTAGTACCTCTCCTTCCTAACCCTTCCTGCCCCTTGTGCATGAAGTCACCACCGCTTCTAGGCGCACACCAAAAATTCCCTCCTGATCCTCTACGTGAATCGAGAAAAACCCCCTCCAAATTGGTCGCTTCTATTGCCCTCTCCAGAGCTTGGTTTTTCCAGAACTCTCCTATTTGCCTCCATCCATTTTGCTACCACCACATCACCCTGACTTGGGAAAACTTATTCATGCAGAGCCCTTTCCCTTGACTATAATGGAATCTTGTAAGCTATAGAGCAGTCCAGGCGTATACCCTTGACCGGTTCCGAATGCCCCTGAGTCCCAACCAAAAAGGACTACAAACCTTCATTCCCTTTAAACCCACAACTGACCACAATGTCTACAAGCCCTCCCGAAAAAACTGGATTTTAAAAACCATTGGACGAAAATGTACTTACTTGGATTCCTTTCGATTCCTCCACCACTCTCTCCGACACTAGTGGTGTGAAGATATGCTGCAATTCTGGACTTCTATCCACAGACCATGCACTATGTTTCATACTGAGTAGACTTTCCGCTAGCAGCCCTAGCACTTTTCCTTCCCCCCAAGCCTCTCTTGAGCCTTGTGACTTAGCTCCTGCATTCCCACTTGGATGAATATATTTCTCAATATTCTGCTCCAAGGCATCCAACCCCCAGACTGTTAGAATGTTTCCTGGCTTGGGATCAAGATCAATGGATTTCTGCTCTCTAACCATGGTTACTGGCATTATTCATCAGTAAAACCCTTCCCCGTAAGCGGTAAAACACAACAATGACTGCAGGCGCGTGCTTGATTCTCTAGAGGGCAGTGAGATTAGGGGAAATGGAAAAGCCAAACTCCATTCTCCTAAGGCCTAAACCCCCGTTGCCTTCATCCTCAATCTTGATGCATGTTGTGGATGTCAGCGATCTGCCTAAGTGTCCTCCGCGCTCTGACACCGATGCCAAATGCTGCTGTCCAAACACCTGCCCTGGTTCACCTACAGTTGTCCCATGTTGACCAGCGATTGAAATCGATCGCCATCACTAGGGTTTCATCAAGCTCGATCTATCCAAAAGATGCCTTCAATAATAAAAGGTTATTATTATTAGTTTATTAATAATAAATTTATTAAGTTATTAATTTAATAGTTTATTAATAATGAATTAATAACCACATTAATTTTTTTATTATCAATTTATTAGTTTATTATTATTAGTTTAGTAATAATAGATTATCAATATTAGTTTAGCAATAATAATAAGTTATTATTATTAGTTTATGAATAATAAATTTATTATTTAATTAATTAAGCTAATACTTTTTTTTATTAATTTATTGATTATTTGTTATTAATTACATTAATCAATAATAATTTACCAATTAATATTAATTTTTTAAGCTCAAATAATATTGTTTTAAATATTTTATTTTAATACTAAATTAATAATACAATATTTTAGTATTTTAAATATTAAATAATACATTAATATATTAATTTAATCATTAATTTAGTTTATTTATACAATACTTCATATACTATTATTAGTATATGAATATTTAGTATTTAATATGTTATTAATATTTAATTATGGCATTGATATAATATTAACAAATATAGAAAAAATTATTAAAACATTTAAATAGCTATTATAAAATTTTAATATAATATCAATGGTACATTAATAATATTTTATTCCACACATTTTTAATATGTTACCTATAAATTAATCTATCCATTAAAACATATTAATTATGGTTGACTATTGTTGACATGGTCAACTGTAGTCAGCATGAGCATCATAGTCAATGATAGTCATCATGACTACGATGGTGAACCATAGTTACCACAGACATCATGGCTTTTCAGTAGGTGACCCATTGTTAACAATAGTTAACTTTATTGAACTATGGTGGATGGAAATTGTTGACGATGGACACGTATAGTGGATGGTCATAGTTAACATTTATAATATTTATCATAGGGTTTATACACATTGGTTTATAATATTTATCTTAGTGTTTATCTTAGGATTTTATCAATATGAAAATCAGTTAGGGTCAACCATGGTCTAGAGTCACATTATGACAAATATTGTCTTGATATTAAAATAAATCATGGTAAACCATGGTCAAACGTTGAATTGTGACAAATATTATCTCAATATGAAAATCAACCATTGTCAATCATGGTAAACCATAGTCCAACGTTTCATTGTGACAAATATTGTCTTGATATGAAAATAAATCATGGTCAACCATGTTCAAATGTCACATTGTGACAAAGGTTGTCTCAATATGAAAATCAACCATTGTAAAGCATGGTCAACCATGTTTATTTTTTGAATTATAATATTTAGCCTAGGATTTATATACGTTGGATTTATAATATTAATCCCTTGGGTTTATAATTCCTTGGGTTTTTAGTATTAATCCCTTGGGTTTATTATTCCCTTTGGTTTATAATATGAATCCCTTGGGTTTATTAATCTAAGGATTCAGATTCCTAGGGTATAATATTATTCATAGGGTTTATAATATTAATCTCGGGGTTTATTATAAATCCTTTAGGTTTATAATCGTGGTCAACCATGGTCCAATGTCCCATTGTCACAAAGATTGTATCAATACAAAGATCGAACATGGTCGAACATCATGTACCATGGTCAACCATAGTCCAATGTCACATTGTGAAAAATATTGTCTCAATATGAAAATCAACCATGTTCAACAATGATTCAACGTCACATTTTAACAAATATTGTCTCAATATGAAAATAAATCATGGTCAATTATGGTCCAATGTCGTAATGTGACAAAGATGTCTCAATATGTAAATCTACCATGGTTAACAATGGTCAACCATGTTTATTTTAGGTTTTATAGTATTTATCATAGGGTTAATATACCTTATTTTATAATATTTAAATTAGAATTTATAATAGGATTTTCTCGATATTAAAAGCAATCATTTTCAACCATGGTTAATCATGGCCAACCATGGTCCAACATCACATTGTGAGAAATAATGTGTCAATATGAAAACCAACCATGGTATAGAATCATATTGCTATAAATATTGTCTCGATATTCAAATCAATCATGGTCAACCATGGTATAACATAGAATTGTGACAAAAATCCTCTCAATATGAAAATCAACAATGGTTAATCTTGGTCAACCATCGTGCAACATATCATTGTGACAAAGATTGTCTTGGTATGAAAATCATTCATGGTCAACCATGGTCCAACGTAGCATTGTGATAAATATTGTCTCAATATGAAAATCAACCATGGTCAACCATGTTTATTTTAGGGTTTATAATATTTATCTTAGGGTTTATATACCTTGGGTTTTTAGTATTAATCCCTTGGGTTTATTATAACCTTGGTAAACTAAAGTCAACCATAGTCCATTGTCATATTTTGACAAATATTGTTCCAATATGAAAATCAACCATGGTCAAACATCATCAACCATCGTCAACCATGGTATATCATGGTCAACCATGCTACAACATCACATCGTGACAAAGATTGTCTCAATATGAAATTCAACCATGGTTAACTATGGTTAACCTTGGTACAACATCACATTGTCACAAATATTGTCTCAATATGAAAATAAATCATGGTAAACCATGGTCCAACGTCGTATTGTGACAAAAATTGTTGCAATATGTAAATCGACCATGGCAAACCATGTTTATTTTAGCATTTATAATATTTATCATAGGGTTTATATACCTTGGTTTATAATATTTATTTTAGTGTTTATCATAGTATTTTATCGATACGAAAATCAATCATGGTTAATCATGGTCAATCACGGCCGATCATGGTCCAACATTACATTGTGATAAAGATTGTCTGAATATGAAAATTAATCATCGTCCTTCGTCGCATTGTGATAGAGATTGTCTTGATATGAAAATCAATCATCACCAACCATGGTCCAATATCGAATTGTAAAAAATATTGTCTCAATATGAAAATCAACCATGGTCATCCATGGTTGACCATGGTTTATATACCTTGGGTTTATAATATTAGTCCCTATAGTTTAATATCATTCCCTTGCATTTATACTCCCTTAGTTTTTTAGTATTAATCCCTTGGAATTATTATAACCTTGGGTTTATAATATTAATCCCTTGGATTTATTAATCTAAGGTTCATATTCCTATGGTGTAATATTATTCATAGGGTTTATAATATTAATCCTAGGGTTCAATATAAATCCATTGGGCTTAGAATCATGGTCAACCATGGTCCAATGTGACATTGTGACAAAAATTGTCTCAATATGAATATCAACCATGTTAAACCATCATAATCCATCATTGTCCATGGAATATCATGGTCAACCATGGTCCAAACTCACGTTGTGACAAATATTGTCTCAATATGAAAATCAACCATGGTCAACCATGGTATTACGTCACATTGGGATAAAAATTGTCTCAATCTAAAAATCAATCATGGTCAGTCATGGTCAAACATCATATTGTGACAAATATTGTCTCAATATGTAAATAAACTATGATCAACCATGGTGAACTATGTTTATTTTAGAATTTATAATATCTATCATAGGGTTTATATACCTTGGTTTATAATAATTGTCTTAGTGTTTATCATATGATTTCCTCGATATGAAAATTAATCTTGGTCAACCATGGCCAATCATGGCCAACAATCATTAAACATCACATTGTGATGAAAGTTGTCTCAATATTAAAATAAAAGTTGATCAACCATGGTCCAATGCCATATTCTGAGAAATATTGTCTCGATATGAAAATCAATCATAGTTTACTATGGTGCAACGTCACACTGTGACAAGGTCTATCTCAATATGAAAATCAATCGTGGTCAACAATGTTTAATTAAGGGTTTATATTATTTATCTTATGGTTTATATACCTTGGGTTTATAATATTAATCCATTAGGTTTAATATTATTTCCTTGTGTTTATAATCCCTTGGATGTTTAGTATTAATCCCTTGGGTTTATTATTCCCTTGGATTTGTAATATCTATCCCTTGGAATTTTAGTATTAATCCCTTGGGTTTGTTATTCCATTGGATTTGTAATATCTATCCCTCGAGTTAATTAATGTAACGGTTCATATTCCTGGGATACAATAATATTTATAGGGTTTAAAATATTATTCCTAGGGTTTCATATAAAACCTTTGGGTTTATAATCATTCTCAACCATGGAAAAACATGGTCCAATGTCACATTGTGACAAATATTGTATCAATATGAATAAACTATGGTTAACCATTGTTAACCATCATCAAACACGGTCAATCATGGTCGACCATGCTCCAATGTCACATTGTGATAAAGGTTGTCTCAATATGAAAATCAACCATGGTCAACCATGGTCCAATGTCACATTATGAGAAAGTGTGTTTCAATATTAAATTAAATCATGGTCAAGCATGGCCAACCATTGTCCAACATCACATTGAGACAAAGATTGTCTCAATTTGAAAATCAACCATGGTTAGCCATATTCCAACGTCGGATTGTGACAAGGTTTGTCTCAATATAATAATCAATCATGGTTAACCATGGTCAAACATGGTCAATCATGGTTAGCCATATTCAATCATGGTCAATATGAAATTTGACCATGGTAAACTATGGTCCAACGTCACATTGTGACATGTATTGTGTGTTTAGTCAATTTAATGTCTTAAATTGCTATCATAACTTATCGACCGGAGTTAGTAATCTTATGAAGTGCATGTGCACTATATATGCTAGAAGCCTATCTTTCTTCATTAATTGTGTAGATTTTATAAGTTGTTTTGGGGGGTTTTATGTTTTATCTTAAATGTTTGAATGGAATTGGAAAAACTAAGAACTGATCTAAGAAATGAAATCTAAACTTAATTATCAAAGTCTATGATGAGAATTAAATTTTGAAAAATATGAACAAATGATTTTAAAAGAACTAGAAAAGAAACTTCAATATTTTTGTATTTCAGAGATTTTATATGAATAAAATCTAAAAGCAATAAAGTCACTCAATCTAGAAGAATCTTAATGCTTGAAAAATAAACTTAAGAAGGAAGAAAAGGAAATGTTTAATATTAATATAAGAAGGAAATTGATCTATAAATTACTCTAAAGAAAATATTCTAATAACTAGAAGATGAAAGTTACAAGAAGGAAGAAAAGGAAATTTAAATTTAAGAAATAAAATTGATCTAAAAAAAATCTATCTTGCATAAAAAGAAATTATCTTAAATGATTAATTTGAACTATGTTAGGCTATTCTATGCTGGAAATTATCTTTAAAATGTCTATATAAACTATTTCTAAACCTATATGATTAAAGAATGAAAATATCTACTTAAATCTCCTCTAAATATGAACAAAGCATCAATCCAAATTATAATTAAGTTTTATCAAGATATGCATTGAAAACTTCACTCTATTTATCAAATGAAAACTATCTAAATTAATTCTATGAAAACAGAGTATTAAACTAACTCTAACTCTATTCACTATTGAAACAAAGAATTTTATTCTAAATTATATGAAATGGAAGTATTAAACCTATCAATATCCAATATAAATGACTATGTTGTATAAATCAAAAGTATGATTGAAATAGAGAAGGAAAACAGAGTATTCTTCCTACTGTGCAAAGGTAAATGCTTGTCTGATATGAGATATATGATTACTGTGTGAAAAAATGCGAAAAGGAATTCATTCCATATGTTAAAAGTATTATGACATTAATATATTCCAGGAAGTCGAAATACTTGGAGCATTCAACTATGCAAAAGACACAGTATTCATCTTATGAAAACATATCATTTAACTTATGAAAAACTGAGCAATTAACCTATATGGTAATGGAAAATTAAACTAGAAAACAACATAAATGCACGCTACAAAAACTTTTCTGTGCACGGGCCCACTGCAATAGAATGACTTGAAGAATCACTTGTGACTAATTATGCATCAATGGTCTTGAACATGCCTTATCCATGCATTAATAAAAATAGAATTTCGCTGTGTAGCAGAATTACAAAAATTAAACTTATCTCCGGTTCAAAACAAACCGGTATTTATAACAATTTAAATTCAACTGTTTGAGATGATCTTTCCTATAAATATTAATGAAACTTAGAAGTATAATTCTAAATAGGATTATGGTCTTCATAGCTTTCACGATTGGCTACATGGAGAGAAAATCATGAAGCTTCCAACTTCTCGTCTATTGGTCTCGACCCTCTGTTTGTCTAATCATTTGACCGTGATTTTAGGCATTATTTATCTTGATTTTGGACAGGTGAGTAGGAAAAATTCCATGTATGGATCATTCCAAAACTACCCATATGCTTCGCTCCTCTCCTTCATCTTCGAAACCTATCAAACAATGTTAGTAGTTGCAGAAACAGAGATTAGCTACAGAATTGTTTGAAATCTGTAGCTAAATACAAAATTCATTCAAATAATAAGAAACATTAGAATATAAAAGAGATATCATTTAAGTGACTTCTCATATTGAAAATTTATCAATTAACACTGATTGAGTTTGTGAATTATGTCAAAAAGGAAGGAAAAGTGGTGAGATAGATGTCAAAAATAGAGACAGTCTCGAGGCTCAACATACCTCCACTAAGAGACCATTGCATGCCCTCATGCAATTTCAAAATTGTTAGTCTTCACCTCATTCTTGCATATGTCCTGACACTTCTGCTAGGACATCCAACTTCAGCTTCTTTCCCTTCTTTGAAGTCACTGCTACTCTTGGTTTCTTCATCAGAAGTTTGTACTCCAAATTTATGATCTGTCTCTTCAGGTATCTGTTCCTCTTCTTCAATTTCTTGTTCTTTTTGAACCATAACCCTAGATGTAGAAGAGTATTGTCATTAATGGTTTTATAAATTTGGTTCTAAATCTTAAGAGCTTCATTTTCCTGCTTTATATGCCTATTTAGTATCTCTAGCTCAAAATTTTCTTGCTTTAAAGTATTCACTAGAGGTTCTTGTGGACTAGAAGGTTGTTCATCATGAACTGATGTCTTTTTTGCATTTCTTATTTACAAAGATTCAATGTAATCATATATCTCTTACTGGACAGTGTCAATATCTGGAGTTGTTATACTTGGATCCTGTATGGGAGAAGAAATGATAGGTGATGGTACCTCAAGATTTTATTCTAGATGAATAGGTTATATAACTTCTGGGAGTGGCTTTTTGGCTACTTTGAAAAGTCTTGAGCTTCTTCTTACTAGTTGTGGAATGTTATGAGTTTCTGATTTTTCTGTGTATATGAATTTTCCTTTTTCTTTTATGCTAACTCTTCTCTTTTACTAATTTGTTTCTTAGCCTTTCCAAACAACTTTGCAATAGGAATTTCATCTTCTGATTGTGTTGAGGTGGCTATTGATATTCAAAAAGGTTTTCAATTTTTCTCTTTCTTCCTCTTTTCCATTTGTTTTTGTTTTGTTTTTTTTTTTACAGTAACGGTTATGGAACATTATATCAAACTTGGCCAGAATGCCAAAAATCTAGTTACATTGAGGAGGACTATATCCTATTGCACCTCACCACTAAGGATGAGTATGGAGCTAATGCTTGGAGTTTCCCTCCTTAGTGATGTAACTATAGATTCAATTTCAGATATTTTTCCCAATTTGAAGATACATACAAATTGAAAATGATTTCTGGTTAAGAAATCCTCCCAAGTATCTACTATTATCTTTAAATAAAATGCAATGAGTACTTTTATTAATGTATGATGATGCATTGTGTTATCTATAAAATGAACACTATTTTGAACCATCCGTGCCATCTTCCTTAAACTATCCAGCAAAAACATATGGAAGGTTTATTTCTTTATCTTCTATAAAATTCATCAGTAACCTAGCATGATATAAGAACATACAACCAAATATTCCTTCACATGTAATAAATTTCTGAATTATCAAAAGAATGTTCCTCCATTTACTCTTAAGAGATGTGCTGGGAATTCCTTTCTTAAAAATACTTGTGTCCATATTACATACCTGAGTTTTTCAAGGAGACTTTCCATTCTTCTCCACTGATTCCTCTGTTTTTGAGCCACCTTTCACATGTCTTTGGAAGTCCAATTTCCTCTGCCACCAAGGATTCTGTGACTGCGAATTTGATGTCACTGATTTTGACCTCTAGCCGTCGAAGGATCTTGAAAAATATTTCATGAATTCTTTTTGAAACCCATCAAATTTCTCTATGAAGTTAAGCCATTGTGCCTTCTGCAATATCTCCTTTAGCTACAGATATCCCTCCATGAATTTCTTGCCTACGAGCTATGTTCTTACCATCAGACCCATCTCTTTGTCGAGAGTTTTTCCTTCAAGACCGTCTCTTCCTTAATTGATGAATTGAGGGTTTTATTCTGAGCTTGAAAACATGGAGGAGGTATGTCATGAAACAGTGGAAACATGTCATTAATAAGTGAAGCGAATGAGTGAGGGTTTAGGAATGTGAGCAAGTTTTCGGTACAAGTGATGTTTCAGTATGAGACATGACCGTCGAATTATTAATGGATGAGATCAAATTTTATCGTTGAGGAGATTATGATGCGGGCTTGGTGGCGAATCATGAGATTTTTATTTTGATTCGGCACAATCAGTTTTAATGATGATATTTTTGAGTTGGAAATATATGATCATCTAATTTATATATATCAATTTTTTAAACCTTATTATTTAAACAAATTTGTATCATACCTTTGGATATAACTAACCTTTATTGTTGCTTCTTTTTCTTGATTCCTTAGGTTTTTTTGAGTACATTCTTCAACATGATCTTTAATCTTGTCTTCAACTGCTTCTGTCAAAAATTCATGTTCATTTGTGCTGTAGAGATGTGGAAGAGCTGTAGAATGTCATAATAGCTGCAGAAATGCAACAATTCTGTAGCTAATATTTATTTTTCTAAAAAGAAAGGGAGATGCAAAGAATTTGGTAGTTTTAGAGTGGGAATAAAGAAAATATAAGATGTCAGAAATAAACTCTGATTTTCACCCTGTATTTTCTGTATAAGGATGCCAATCAGTGATTGGTTTTCATATTTATACAATTTTATTATTATTATTACTATTATTATTTTGAATAATATATATATATATATATATATATATATATATATATATATTATTTCTTTTTCCTCTTTTTTTTAGATATGAAAAACAAAAAGAAGACTAAGTTGGGGAAGAAGAAAGATTATTCTTCACTAACTTCATATTAGCATTGTCTTGAAATTTTTGACAAATTCCTCCTTTGTCAATGGTTTATGAGAGACCTTTATTTGATGTCCATTTACAAGAAGAGGAACCTTTTATTAATCAATAATCCTTATCCTGACTTCTCCATTATCAAATACTCATTCAATCTCATAAGGCCCAAGCCAATGAGTTTGAAATTTCCCTTGTAAGTCTTTGAACTTTGAGTCAAATAAAAGTGCCCAATATCCTACTTGAAATTTTATTTATTTTATGTATTTATCATGCCGTCTGGATCTTTGTCGTTGAACTAGGCTAGTATTTTGAACTGCATCTTTCCTTATTTCATCAAGCTCATTGAGTTGTTCCATTCTATGATTTTGAGCTTCTGACAAGTCAAGTCCCAATTTGACTATTGTTTTGAAGGTTTTGATTTGGAACTCTATTGGAAACAAGAATTGCTTCCCATTAACAAGTTGATAGGGACTATTTCCTATTGTATTCCTCCATGTGGTCCGGTAAGCGCATAAAGCTTCAGGAAGCCTTTCTGCCCAATCCTTTTTATATATATGTATAGTCTCTGTGAGGATTGCTTCAATCACTTTATTAGTGGACTCCACTTGTCCATTTTCTTGTGGATGGTATGGAGTAGAATTTATGTGCTTGATTTTATATTCTTCCACGATCTTTTGCACCATTCTTGATGTAAACTGAGTTCCCTGATCTGTCACAATTTCACTTGGGACACCAAAATGAGTAAACATATCCTAAAAAAGAAATGAAACTATAGCATTTTCATTAGCAAAATAAAGTTCTTTAGCCTCTACCCATTTAGTGACATAATTAGCGCATACAAGAATATACCTATTTTGTCTTGATGGTGGATTGATTGGTCCAAAAAATTCTAGTGCCCATTTTTCAAAGGGATTGATGGGTACTTGTGGTTGTAAGGGAATTTCATCTATAGGAACAAGCTTCCCCATTCTTTGACAACTGTCACACCTTTTAACATACTCCTTTGCATCCTTGAAGGATGACCAATAATATCCTAAAAGAAGGATTTTATAAGTAGTCCTTTTATCAGAAAAGTGTCCTCCACATGGATCATCATGGCATGCCTTCAGTATTTTAGGTATTTCATCTTCTGTAACACATCTTCTAATGATGAGCTCTAGACCTGTTTTGTATAATTCGTCGTTTACCCATGAATATGATGAACTTGTTTGAATTATCCTTCTCTTTTCTCTAGGAAACAAATATGATGGTAGTTTTCTTGTGGCCAAGTAATTCGTAATGTTTGCAAACCATGGATATTTAGTAGATATTACAAAAATATATTCATGAGGAAAATTATCCTCTACTGGTGTATCATTGTTATCATTTTTAATTCTAGATAAAAAATCAACAACCGTGTTTTGTTTTCTAGGTCATTCTAAAATGGTGATGTTAAATTCTTGTAAGATTAGTAGCCGTCGTGTGATTCTGCCATTAGTGATAGATCTATTAATTAGATATCTAATTGTAGAATGATCTGTGTGGATGAAGGTTTCATAGCCAGTGATGTAATGTCTAAATTTGTTAATAGCATGGACAACAACTAGAAATCCTTTTTTAGCAACAATATAATTTAACTCAGCAGGATTCAAATTCTTACTTGTATAGTAGATGGCATAAGGGGTCAGATCTTTTTGTCCTAATACATCTCCTAGAGTTGTATTTGAAGCATTAGTTAAGATGTGAAAAGGTAATTTCCAATTTGGGCCTCTTAATATGTGTGCTTCAGATATCTTTGCTTTCAAAGTTTCAAATGCCATTTGGCACTCAGGATTCCAGCTAAATTCACAATATTTAGTGAGCAATTTGAAGAGTGGAGATGTAGTTTTTGTGAATTTTTATATAGATCTTCTATAGTACCCTATAAAACCAAGAAAACTCCTAACATATTTTTGACAATTTGGGATTCCTAATTTGGAAATAACTTAAACTTTAGATGAGTCCACCTTAATTCTATTTCCTAAAATATGTTGTCCTAAAAAAATTCCTTTAGTAAACATCATAAATATTTCTTCATGAATTAATGATAGATTTGCTTCTTTACATCTTATGAGAACTTTTTCCAAATTTTCAAGAGCCTCTTCAAAATAATTTCCATAGACTGTCAATTCATCCATATACACTTCCACACAATCATGTATTAAATTAGAGAAAATTTCTAATACTGATCTTTGGAATGTTGCAGGTGCATTGCATAATACAAAAGGAAGTACTCGGTAAGAATAAGTTCCCCATGGACAAGTAAATGTGGTTTTGTCTTGGTATTCAGGTGCTACTTTAATTTTGTTATACCCACTGAACCTGTCCAAAAATGAAAAATATTTCTTTCCTGCTAATGTATTAAAAACATGATCTATGAAAGGTAATGGAAAATGATATTTTAAAGTAGCTTTATTCAAATCCCTATAATCAATACACAACCTCCATTTTCCATTCTTATTAGGGACAATTACTAAATGTGAAACCCGTTGACTATCTGATATTGGATAAATAAGTTTACATTCAGTAGTTTATGTAGTTCTTCCTTTAAATTTACCCTAAGATTTGGATTCATTCTTCTATGAGGTTGCCTGATTGGTATAGAATTTTCCTCAGTATATATATGATGTATGCAAGTCTCAGGATTAATTCCTTTCATGTCAGTGCACTCCCATGCATATGCAGAAGAATGTTTTTGCAATGTTTTGATTAACTCCCCTGTTTGAAATTCTTCTAGGTTTTGTTTATGTTTAAATTTTTACATGGAAATATTTCAATTGAAGAATTACCAAAATTTTCCATAGAATATAAAGATATTTGTCTAGATGATAAATATTCAAAATTACATTGTTCTTGAAAATTTTCACTATTTTCACATTGTGAAGATGATTCATAATTTTCTATTGAATTTAGAATTTGATTTTGTCCACTAATGTGTGAAATAGTAAAAATAGGTCGTATACCATTATCATCATCCAACCATTCTTCATATTCTACTTCTATCATTGTTTTTGCTAGAGGATATAGAGTGAATTTCTTTGTGTAGTTTCCATCGGAATTAAACATATCACCAGATCTACAATTGATGAAAGCATCAGCTAACCAAGGTCTTCCTAATATCAATGGATGTCCTCCTAAGTTGTTCTTGGGAGTCAAGATCATAAAGTCAAATGGATATTCCCAAGAGTCTAAAGATACATAAAATGTTTTCTAATATACCATCTGGCTTGATTACTGATCTATCTACTAACTGTAGTAATGTTTGTGTACATTGAAGGTTTGGAAGCTTTAATTGTTCCATGGTTTGTTTAATCATGATGTTTATGGCTGCTCCTAAGTAAATCAATGTATTTGGAATCTCAATACCATTTATGTGTGTTTTTACAATTGGACTTCCTGGATCCAATTTTTTTTGTGTGGTTATTTTTCCCATCATGATATCTGCAATTTTTCCCACTAACTATATTATTTTCACTTATTTTGTTTTTCTTCCTCATTTATTTATACTCAAATCTTTTATTGTTTTTGCAAGGATTGGAATTTCCTTAATGGCTTTTAACAAAGGAATTTTGATACAAACATTCTTCAATTAATCTAATATATCATATTTAGGCAACAAAATTTGTTTTTCTACCCCTTTATCAATTTGTAATCTTTCAAGAAAAGGGGGTTTAGATACACATAATAAATGTTGTTCTATGATAGGAGTTGAGTTTATTGGATGTTTTAGTGTTTTATTTTGAAAATTTTGATCCTGATGAAGAGATTTCCCTTCTTCAGAATGATTATTTTTGTTTTGAAGATTTTCATTTTGATGAAGAGAAGCTTCCTGATCAAAGTGATCAGATTTTTCTTGAATAACAATAGTGAGATTTTTCTTTTCTAATATCCTACTAGATCTAAGTTGAACATTGTTAAGATCTAGTGGAGTTATCATATAAGTTTTAAAATTCTGTCCCTCTATGTTATAAATAGGTTGTGCATTTTTATTGTTTGGGTTTGGGAGTGGTTGAGCAGGTACTTGGTTTTTCCTTTGTGGAAATGGTAATGAAAGTTGTGGATTATGATTTGGAAATTGAGGTTGTTGACTAGGTTGAGGAAAATGTTGTGGAGGATAGTTCAGATAAGATTGTGGATATTGGTGATATTGAGAATATATTACATAAGTATTTTTCATTCCTTGTGTCCATGGTTGAGGTTGAGACCAAGGTTGCTGCCATGTCATTGATGAATTCTAGTTATTTTGTGGGGGTTGAGTATACATTTGTGTATTAAAACCTTGATTTTGTGGCCCTTTCCATGGTCTTCTAGAGAAAAACAAAGAGGATCTACTAGATGTGGGGATATTTCTTCCTAGAAGACAACTTTAAGACCTAATATAGAAGGACATTTATTTGTTTCATGATTTTTTGTACATATGACATAGGTTTGTATGATTTTCAAATCAAGAGGACATTCTCTTAAAGCATGTTCTTTTCTTCATTTAGGACATAAGATAGATAAGGCATCACTTTCAACTCTTTGCTTGTTTTGTAACTTTAAGGTGTCTATTTGTTCACTAAGGCTCCCCAAAATATATGTTTTGAATTCATCAAGAAAATTCCTATTTATGCCCTACTTACTGTTCCAGTTGCACATTTATTCACTCTAGAGAGAACATGATCTCTTGTATTTCTTCCAATTCTTTATTTTATTCTCGAGAGATGTATGCATAACTCAGAGATATCTGGTAATGGTATTTGTGAAATATCTCCTTTTCCCATCATATTAAGAATATCTATCCATTAATCTCTAATAGATTTCAACAAGAGAGCTTTTAAAGTATCTTGATCCAATTTTTCCATTTTAGCTCTTTTTAAGTTGTAATTGAATCTCTTAATTAGGTCCTCTAAGTTTTCATCCTCTCTTTGCATCATCTTAAAAACTTCATATTTCCAACTATGAGGTATGCAGCAATCCTGGTATTTTTTCAAGAATTCACTCTCCATCTCCTCCCATGTCCTAATAGAATGTGTTATTAAACTGATGAACCATTTTAATTTTGCACCCTTAAGTGTTGCAAGAAACAATTTCAATTTTTGAGAATCTTGTAAGTAGTCATAAGATATACAAAAAACCTCAAATTCAAATAGAAATGTTTCAAGATCTTCATTTCTTAATCCATGACAATTAGGAAGGATGGAAGGTGAGATATTCTTCATTGTGGCAGTTGTATCCTCATCATATATGGGAAATCCAATAGGGTCTTCTCTATTTTCATCTCTATTCTCTTCTTCTCTTCCTCTTCCTCTGCCTCCTCCTCCATCTCGCCCTCCCTTATTTCCTCCAACTCTTCTTCCTCTTCCTATTCTTAAGTTTTCTCCATTCTCATTGTGTAATTATCCTTCTCATTCTCCAGCCATTGTAGATTCCTCAAAAAAAATATAGGGTTCTATTCTTTGGGTTATTTGTTCCACTTCTGGTTCTTCTATTTGTTGTAGCTCCTAGAGACAGCCTTGAGTTGCAAAAGACCAGTGCCTAGGAAATCTTAAAATCAGAGGTTAAATGTGGAAAATTGTATATATGCCTCTGACATAATATGGGTCAAGAGAAATAATGGTTTTGGTGGTTCAAGAATGGAGAAGACGTTGGAGTCCGATCAATATGAATTACCCTATACTGCAAGAGGGCTCAAGAGGCAAAATGGCTAGATGGCTTTCAAATGGGCCAAGTATGAAATAATGAGTAGAGTATTTAAAATTATGTAGAGGTGCTGAAGAAGAACAGAGGAGGAATCCCCAAAAGATGAGCTTAAAATCCCTAAGAATCTGTCTCCCGTGAACTTAGAAGAAGCGGATGTAAGTGAAATATGACCAATAGTAGAGATTCGTGGAGCACAAATTAAGAAATTACAATAAGTTTAATACATGAGTGTTGTACATCAAAAAAATTCATGAAAACAAATGCTTACCACCAGCAACTACATTATATGAATAATTCATAGCAACAGAGCATGAAAAGACGATTATACATTAACAAGAGATTAATGATAAATAAAAGGAATATAGATACATACTACTCATTTCCCCATCTAGAATCCAAATAAATAGCATTGTATCATATTAAGTTCAAAACATCGCTCCCAAATATGTATCTTAGAGCACAAGGAGCACAATCATACATAACTATAGCAGAATTATCCAAAATTCAGAACCTATGTTTCATCTTTGAAATCTCTATATATAGAGTTCCCTTTGAGGGTCTACGATCCAATAAACATGCATGATCGGCACAGACATGTGAAAATCAAAATATCCTAACAAACTAGTAGAGCGTGCATCCATCAATCACTCCTATAATAGAAAATCAAAATAGAATCAGCTGAAATCAGGATTTCACCAAAAAAACATCATAATAAAAAAGTAAAAAATTCCATGGGGACAGCGAGGAGTGGTCATGAACATGTGGGCAATCTAATTTCCACCACTTGATTTTATTTTCTGTCAAAAGGCATCCACTCCCTCGTTCTCATGATTCACATTAATCATAATGAAATGGCCAGTTGTGCTGCATGCCTCGCACTTTAGCGTGGATTTCTTGGACCAAATGAATAAAACACACCTGTGTTGTTCCACCAAAAACCCATGTCGTGCTTTAAATGGTAAAAACCAGAGATTGTATTTCAAAGGGGGCATGGATGGTGGAAGCGATAGTGGAGTTAGTAGGGCTCATTAGCATTGAAAAGAGCAGAAAAAAGGTTGTGGAAAGGCTAGTGACGACGTGGTAGGAAGGTGGGGCTCGAATCGATATCGCGGATTGCAGGCCAGGAGCTTTTATTATAAGCGGTGAAGGGTAGACGGTATATCTTGCGGGGAGCATAGTGCGATGAAAAATAGATGATGTGGTAAGGTGGAAGTGGGGCCTCCCGTAGATCAAAGATCGAAATTTTTATGTGGTATCAGCGGAAGGTAAGAGTTTTATTCTGTGGGGAGTGAAGTGCGGTGTGCGGGAAATGGGTGACGTGGCAGAAGTGGGGCCCGTAGATCGCAATCGGGAGTATTTAGTTATGGGGGGAGCGGGAGGTAAATACTACAGTTTGCGAAGTGTAATGTGCAGTGGTAGAAGGTTGGCGATGCGAAAAGGTGAATGGTAAGTTTCTTTCCTCTTTCGACTACAGGACATCCTCCTGACCCACGCTTCAAGTGCTTGGCCTTCATCTTAGCTGCTCTGGCTCTTCCTTTGCTTAACTATTGATGTTGCCTTATATGTTCAAAAGAACCACAAGCCAACATTGGCTCCATTGGGGATGACACACTCGTTCGAGTGTGTCGAGAACTCATATACCACTTGCTTGTGTTCTTCTTAATGTGCTTGGGATCATCGTTAGAAATATTTTCAAGAAAAACAAGAATTGATGCGGAAATAACAAATGGAGTGTATAAAATTTGAGGATATGTATAATAGGTCGTCATAGCCCACTTTCAGTGCTGGAAGTAAGGCTTGAGAAACTTCCCATTGACAGGCATCTCGAGTGTGTCTCCTTCCCAATTCTCCGGTGCAAAATTATTGTTGCCTTTGACCTTTGCCACTCTGAATGGACCAAACCAAAGGGGGTCGAACTTCCCATGTTTCCCTTTGTCTGACTGCCTGACATCCCATCGTAGCACCAAATCCCCTACTTGGATTTCCCTATCTTTAGATCTTTGATCAAATAAGCCTTTCATATTTTCCTGGTACTCTGTTCACCTAAGGTTTACCTAATCCCCTGTTTCATTCAGTTCCACTAACTAATTAATTCTTTTGATAAGGTTGTTTTTCTCTTCCTTGCTCTCTTGTGAGAATCGGGCCACGAGCAATGCAAGTTGAATAGGGAAGACTACAGCTCTGCCATACATCAATTCATAAGGGGAATTCCCTGTGGATCTTTTAGTGGTGATGCGATTTTCCCAGAGTGCAAACTTGAGATGGGAATCCCAGTTCTTTTGGTTTTAGTTGATAGTATTTTTGAAGATTCTCTCCAATGCCTTGTTAGATGATTCTGCCAGCCCATTCCCCTCTGGGTAATATGCAGTTGAGTGTCCCAATATGATATTGTAACGCTGGCAGAAATTTACGAATTTATCCGACTTGAAAGCCTGGGCATTATCTGTTATGATTTTAGTAGGGCATCCAAACCTAGCTATTACATTCTCCTCTAGGAACTTTATCACTACCCCATATGTGGCATTCCTTGCAGGCACAACCTCAACCCAGTTAGTGAAGTAATATGTGGTGGTGAGGATCCATCAATGTTGATTACTAGAAGCTGGGAGAATCTCTCTAATGAATTTGATTCCCCATTGTTTGAAGGACCCTTCAACATGGACTTGGATCAATGGAAGAAGTGAAAAATTTTTCTTTTCAGCGAATTTCTGACACTTTTCACAAGCCCAAACACGAGCATGTACATCACCAAACAGGTTAGGCCAAAAGAAACCTGCCCTCAGGATCTTATGTGTAGTGGATCACCAACTGTAACTCCTGCCACATATCCCTTCGTGGAACTCTGTCATCACTCATTCAACCTCCTGCTCTGTTAGACATAGTAGTAAAATCCCAGCTGAGTCCTTCCAATACAGTTGCTCATTTTCCATAGTATACTTTTGAGATCTTAACCTCAAAGTGCGATACTTGGCCTTATCATAGTTAGGGGCACACCTTAGGGTTAAAAGGTACTCTACTATGTCTTTATACCATAAGGATAGCAAGAAATTTACATGTTTCTTATGTGTGTAAGATTCTATGCCTTGATGCATACCTTTATTCTCCTGTGCTTCTCCTCCTGTCATAGACAAATTTATCCCCGATGCCTGACAATTATATTTAGACAGAATTTTTTCCAGCCCTTGACCTTTGATGAGTTTGGTAGGATTTATCTCCATCTCGTACTCTTGAATCTTAGCTACACATTTTCCCCTTTTTCCTTCACTGTCACCCTGCACCAGAATATCCTTCACCGCCGCAGTGGGAACATAGGTGGTCATGGAAGATTTTAACATGTACACCTGGAATGCCTTTAGAGATTTGACCAGAGCATATGCTTTCTTTTCGAGAATTTTATATTTTAGTTCAGAATCTTGGAGGACTTGGTTGAAGAATGCAATAGGTTGTTCATGCCCTTCATCATTTTATGTAACAGTACCAAAACTACTGTGTGAGGGCAGGCGAAAGAAAAAATTATGAATGGCTTTCCATAATCTGGACCTGCCAGCACTGGAGCTTTCGCAGAGGCCTGCTTGATCCGGTTGAAAGAATTCCTGGATTCAAGAGTCCATTTCACTTCACTATTCTTCTTCAACATTTCGATGATATTCCGGACGATCTCAACATAGTTTGGGATAAACCTTCTGAGGAAATTTTTTCTACCCATGAATACTTGTACTTCATTTTTGTTTCTTGGTAGGGAAATGTCGTCTATCACCTCCACCCACTTCGAGTTGATCTTCACTCCCTCCTTACTCACTATGTGCCCCAACAACTTTCCTTCTTCCAAGGCAAACATGGATTTTTGGGGGTTTAGAGAAAATCCATACTTGCAACATTTTTCAAATGTTTGCTGAAGATGCTCTATATGTTCGGTGTCACTCTTCAAGAAGACGGTGATGTAATCCAGGTAAATCACCACAAATTTATCCTGCTCTCCTATGAAATTTATGTCCATCGCACGTTGGAATGTGGCACCAGATTTTATCAAGCCGAAAGGCATTAGAGCGTACATGAAGGTTCCCCAAGGCGTAGTGAACGTCGTCTTCTTTTGGTCTTCCGAGAGCACTGCCACTTGATTATATCCTAAGAAACCGTCCATCATAGACATGCGGGAGGATCCCACCACCTTTTGCAAGATGTGGTCCATCTTCGGGAGGGGATAGTTATCTTTGAGGGAGGCTCTGTTCGGATTGCGGAAATCCGCACAAAGCCTGATCTCGCCATTTTTATTCCTTGCGGGCACCAGGTTCGCTACCCATTCTAAATACCTCAGAGGGACAATGATATCATTAGGGGAATTTTGAGGTCTAAAATGGGCCTCCTAAGGAAATTATAAAATAATAGTGGAAAAAATCAAATAAGATTTGATGACATCATCAAATTTTAGAGGGAAAAATGAAAAAACTACTTTTTCAACTCATATTTTCAACTTATCTCCCAAAGTTTTTACTCAAATTTCGAGCGGGAGTACTCGTTGGATGCGAAATTTAATTCCCCATCCAAGGAGTACCCATGTTGCATACTTTTTATGGGTCCTACTACACGAAAAATGAGAAATACATAAAAAAACGTGATTACAACCACGTTTTTTATGTATTTCTCATTTTTCGTGTAGTAGAGTTCATCGAAAGTATGCAACATGGGTACTCCTTGGATGAGGAATTAAATTTTGCATCCAACGAGTACTCCTGCTCGAAATCTGAGTAAAAATTTTGGGAGATAAGTTTAAAATACGAGTTGAAAAAGTAGTTTTATTATTTTATTATTTTTTAATATTTTTACTTTTTTACTCCAAAAATGGTGAATCATCTATTATGGTTGACATCATCATCTTGAATCCTATTGGTTCTTATAAAGTTTATTTTGGTTGTACATTTTTCTTAGGAGGCCCATTTTAGACCTCAAAATTCCCCTAATGTTTCCTGCAACGGCTTCTTTATTTCCTTTTCAATAACTGGGAGAAGAAGAGGGTTGATATTCCTTAGCTTCTGCTTATAGGGCTTAGAGTCTTCTTTTAGGGTTATCTTATGATGCATGACATCAATATCAAAGGTCTTCAAGTCTTGATATGACCAAGCGAAGATGTCTTTGTATGATTGAAAAAGTTTCAGGTACAGTCCATGATATTATTCGGGGACTCCTTTCGATAGCTTCACCATCTTTGGGTCTTCCTCTATCCCAATATTCACATCCCTGACAGGCTCTTCGAGGGTTATTTTGTTGGGGTTCACCGGGATGTCATTTTTGTCAGACAATCTCTTCAATGAAACGAGACCACTGGGAATGAAATTTCCCTTTAATTGAAACACATGGTGCCTAGCTAGTGTTTCTTCCCATCTGGTTTTTGGCTCTTTATTGTCATCCTCGGTGACTGAGTCGATCACCAAATTTGAGAACTCGCTCACCATTTCCATAAAAATCTTGACCCACTTTTCATCCTCGAAGACTTTCCAATGATTTACGTTTTTTGGAATGGAGGGGTGCTATCACACTTGAACCTCATATATGAGCAAGGGATTCTGCAGGGGGCGGAAATTACTAGTAGCCACAACTAGTGAGTCTGCCATTCTATTCTTATCCCTTGACATGAACTCAATATTAAAAGCAGAAAAGAAGTTCTCAACCCAATCCCATACCTCATCCCTGTAAGCTTTGAGTCACGGGGGTTTAGTTTGGTATTGGCTCCTGACTTGCCTCACTACAAGCTCTGAATCTCCAAACACCTTGAGTTTTTATATGTTCATGTTTCATTTTTTCTGCAATCCCAATAGCAGGGCATCATAATCAACCATGTTATTTGTGGCTTCAAATTCTAGCTTAAAGGAAAGGGGAATTAAGAAACCCTCAGGTGATATCAAGAGTACCCCGGCTCCATTTCCTTTTCGTGAATAAGCCCCATCGAAATGCAAGGTCCAAATTTTGTTTTCCTCTCTGCTCATAGGATCCTTTGGTGTTAGAGGAAAAACCTTCATTTCTTGCAGCATATTTTCATCCTCCTTGAGCATAAGACAAGATAATTCACCCTCTTTACCATATACTAGAGAATTTTTCGAATAGTCAGTTTTGGTCACCATCTTCACAAACCTGGATTCACGGTAAAATCTTCTTTCCTCCCCATCAAATACTAGAATAGTCGCATAGGTGAGGGCACGTTTTATTGATCCTCTAATCTTGGAACCCTAGGATCTGGACAACAACATTCCAAACTAAGCTGGGATATCAGCTACAAAAATGTCCATTACCACACTTTTTGCCGAAATCTAGGCTAAATTTACTACCAGATCTTTTATCATACCCAAGCACTTCACCCTCTTGGAATCAAAAGAATACATGTTTTTATAAGGCCTTGTAATCTACAACCCCAATTTATCCATGACAAACAATGGCAACCGGTTATGTGAAGCCCTAGAATCTAGCATGCAATTTTTCAACAATAGGTCATGTATCACTAGAGTCACATAGAATGGGGGAGTGACTGAGTCCTTCTCTTCTACATGAGGTCCAAAAAATACCATGGTTCGTTCTTCCTAGAGATTGAGGTTGTCAGGCAGAGGGCTTACACCATGGGGCAACATGAATTGGGACACTTGAGCTTTGTATGAAGGCTGCTTTAGGAGCTCGATTAGGGGAACTAGGATCTTGACCTTCTCTAATTCTTTCTGGAGGTTGAAGGTAATGGGATATTTAACGCTAATAACTTCTTTAAACTACTCTTTAGGAGGGTCGGGTAGTTTCAAGGGTCTAGACGTGGACTTCTCATTTTTGGGAAGATCATCTTCTTGCTTTGTGGAAGTGGATGCAGTGGCCTTATGAGGGGCCGACTCTTCTAATGGCTTTTTCCCCTTATTAGCAAAACTAGGAGGGGTTTGTTCTCTTGATAAGGACTCTTCATTTTGTTCTTGCATTCGGGTTCTCTTCCTGGAGGACCTAAGATCATACTTTTTGTGGAGTTGAGCTTTCATGAAATCCATGAACTGCATGCAGTAATTGTCAATATATCGGTCTTCTGGAGGGACTTCCTTTTCTTCTTGCTCCCCTTGCAGGGTGAGTTCACCTTGCTCATCATCAAAGTAAGTGAGGAATTGATTCTCTTGGCTGTCTATGACTACCTCGACCCGTTCCTCCAACTCTACTTCCAAGTATAGAGGAGGTTGGATGTGATCTTGCTATTCCTTCCTTTCCTGCTACAACAACTGTAGAGGGGGCTTTCGGTATTGTGGGTTAAACCCATCGTTAGGAATTATTTGGTTGGAACGAGCAGGGGAATTCTTGGCCTCCAATTCAAGCTTAGCCAACATATTTGAGAGGTTCTTGATCAACTTATTCATTTCTTCCATTCTATACTCTTGTGATTCCCTCTGCTGATTTGAAGTAGAAGCCTCCTCCCTGTTTTTTCTTCTGGCTTCATGCTCTGTCTTCCCCTTGAATTTACCAGTAGAAGCAGAGTTTGCTTCTACCTCCAATGCATCAGTCTGGATCTGATCCATAGATGTGTATTTTCTTTCTCTTAGGGTGAACTCAGACTTTGGTTTGAAAACTCCTGCGAAGACCACCTTAGTAGTTGCTTGGGGTGGCTTTATTTCAGCAGGGAGATTATTATAGAGCTTATTGAAACTCTTTATGAATTTTGTTACATCCTCACTGTGTCTCTTTTTAAGAGCGTTGAACTCTGTGAGAACGTATCCATGATCCCTCTTTTCTCCCCATTTTAGTGTGAAGAAATTCTCCATTTCTTCCCAAGTGGTGACTGTGTTATCAACTAGAGACTTGAACCACTTCTGAGCCTCTTCATCCAAGGATTGGACAAAAAGCCTTAACACCACATCCAAGTGCTCTACATTCACATTCTCAGCAAAGGCGCAAAAGTTTTCAATATGTCTTTGCGCTGAGGTATTATCTTCCCCGGTGAACCGAAGCAGGAGCTTTAGATAATCTTGAGGCATATCGTTCAATACTTGGGGTAGAGCTAATGGAGCGTACTTGTTCAGGAGGAAGCCAGGCACAACCATGAGGGGTGGTGGTGGTAAGTTATGAGGATCAGTTGGGTGTGTTATAACAAGTATATGTTGAGTAGAGGTTTGGATATTTATCTGTAAAGAGCTTTGGAGTGCTGCAACTTCTTTAACTTCTTCAGCCTCGGGAGTAGGGTGCAAGGGAGGAAGAGAAGTATCAGCGGATTCGGCTTCGTATGTTATGGATGAACTGGCTAAAGCAGAGGTCTCTGGAGGATACTCAAGTACACGGGTTGTGGAGCCAGGGCCATAGATGTCAGCTTTCTGAGATGAGGAAGACGAATCTTCTAGAGAAAATGAGGGTAAGTCAGGCTAGCTGGGTTACTTCTCCTTCTAGATTCTCTTAAATATGATCTTTTCGGGATCAGATACAGAAGGGGTTATCTGCTGGGAAGTATCTGATCGATTATGAGGCTTGAGTAAGCTAGAATTACAACTGATTTGAACTTTGGTAATATTGTAGTCGCCAAAGTGAGGGATATGCAACTCTCAACCCTTCATGCTCACCTAATTGAAGGGTGAAGATAATTTCGTATCCTAGGGAAACTATTTCTTCATTCGTATCCCCCACAATGGTGTAAAAAATATGTTGTAGCTCCTAGAGACAGTGTAATAGTCCAAAATTTTCCTACAATAAATTGGAATATTAATTTTTACTAATTTCACTTAGGAGTTGAATAATTGGGTGAGAAGGCCCATTCATAATAAAAACATGGATAAAATCCATTTTAGTATGAAAGGGGACCAGAAATGGAACTAGATTTCACACCCTCATGTGTCAAAGGAGACATTTGCAAAGAGGCTGGGTCAAGTTTGACCAAGTCAAATAGCGCAGAGGTATGAGGTGGAAAGCATCTTGTGGGATAGCACAGAGAAAGAGGAGGGAATATTCCTTGAATGAGGAAACCCTAAAGAGTGGGACCCATGGAGAGGGAGCTCTCATGTGTTTAAAAGTAGGACAAGGCAGCCATTGTTTCACATGCATATGATTATAGATTTCTTGTCTATTTAGACTATTTGCAGTCCTGGTTGTTTAGATGAGTTGTTGTGCTGCTTAGCAAAAGGATTTCCTATTTAGGAATCCTTATCCTTTCTTTAGAAGCCTCTTGAAGGATTTTTACTAATTTTCCTCACATCCAGGCTTGAGGCCAAGCATCCTCCTCTAGGAAAACATTATTTCTGCAGCAGAATAATGTTGTGTTGTAGGGTGTTGCAGTGAGGGATCACAACACCTCTTCCATCACTTTTTTTTCAGAGGAGTCTCTCTTGCCTTTGGGAGATAATTTTGGAAGACATTAGAGCTTATTGAAAATCTTGGCATTGGGCCAATTCATTCCCTTGCCCCTAGAGCGTAGTTTGCTTCAGTAACTACGTTATTTTTAGAGTGCATTTGATGTGGGGTTTTGCATTGTTGATTGGAGGCTGAGATCTTCAGTGATAGGATCAGCCTTTTACCTGAAGGATCCATTGGATGAGATTCAGCCATCGGTTACAACATCTTCAGATATCTCCATCCACTTCCAGTTTTGAGTTGCAGCTGCTACCCAGCAACTCCGACATTTTTTCCATTTTGTATATTTCAGCCAATCCTTTTAAGGATTGTTGTATTATTGTTTCCAAGGGTTGAGAGCTTGCCCCCCCTCATTTATTGAGCCATATATTGTCATATATTTCTGTTATTATGTAATATGTGTCAATTCCTCTTATAAATTGCATCCTCTTAGCCTGCAGAAATTCATGTGTAGCAGTGTTTAGCTATTTTCATGTACATGTCCCTTTGAGGCTGTATTGCTTTGATTGAATGATCCTTTCCTCAAGGATTTGTATATCATTTCTGCTATATTATACATTTTTTGGATATTTGTATCTTTATGTACTCAGGCTTACAATAATAACGTTGTTATTCCATTGCATGTGCATACATTTTTGTAGTCCCTTCATTGGCCATTTTCTAAAAAGAACTAGGTGTGGGAGATCTGTTTAACCCACCTAGAAGGATTTATTTTGAGCCATCTCTTGGATTCAAATCTTATATGCATTTATCTAAGGGATCCAGGTCCTGGTTTCAATTCCTGTAGTAGCCATTCTTGGAAAATGCATTTTCCGGTCATGCCTTACTAGCTTTGTTCCATATTTGGGATATTACGGACAGCCTTGAGATTTAAAAGGACCAGTGCCTAGGACATCTTAAAATTAGAGGTTAAATGTGTATAATTGTATAGATGCCTCCGATAGAATATGGATCAAGAGAAATAATGGTTTTGGTGGTTCAACAATGGAGAAGACCTTGGAGCCTGATAAATATGAATTACCTTGTATTGCAAGAGGGCACGAGAGGTTGAATGGTTGGATGGCTTTCAAATGGGCCAAGTATGAAACAATGAGCAGAGGCTTTCAAATTATGTAGAGGTGCTAAGGAAGAATGGAGGAGGAATCTACAAAAGACAGGCTTAAAATCCTTAAGAATATGTCTCCCATGAACTTAGAAGAAGTAGATGCAAGTGAAATATGACTAACAGTAGAGACTCGTGGAGCACGAATTAAGGAATTGCAACAAGTTTAACACATGAGCGTTATACATCAAATGAATTCTTGAATAAAAATGCATACCACTGGCAGCTACATTACATGAATCATCCATAGCAACAGAACATGAAAAGATGATTATACATAAACAGGAGATTACTGATAAAAAAAGGGAATACATATACATACTACTCATTTCCCCATCTGGAATCCAAATAAACAACGTTGTATCATATTAAGTTCAAAACATCTCTCTCAAATATGTATCTTACAGCACGGGGAGCACAATCATACAAAACTATAGCAGAATTCTCCAAAATTATGAACCTTTATTTCATCTCTAAGCTCTCTATATATAGAGTTCTCCTTCAGGGATCACAATCAAATATTATTTCCTGATCGGCCCAGACATGTGAAATTCAAAATATCCTAACAAGCTAGCATAGCGTGCATCCAACAATCACTCTTGTAATAGAAAATAAAAACAGAATTAGGTGAAATCGGGATTTCACCAGAAAAACATCATAATCAGAAAGTAAAAAAGAAACAAAATGATGGGCTGCATAGGCAAAATCCTGGAACCTTCCATGGGGATGGCGAGGAGTGGTCGTGAAGAGGTGGGTAGTCTAGTTTACACCACTTGATTTTATCTGTTATCGAAAGGCCTCCTCTCCCTTGTTCTCATGACTCACATTAACCGTAAAGAAATGACCAGTTGTGCTGCGCGTGCCTCGCTCTTTAGCGGGGATTTCCTGGACCAACTGAATAAACCATACCTGTGTTGTTCCACCAAAAACCCATGCTGTGCTTTAACTTGGAGAAACCATAAATCGTATTTCGGAGGGGGGCATGGATGGAAAAAGTGATAGTGGAGTTAGTGGGGCTCATTAACACTGAAAAGAGTAGAACAAAGGCTATGAAAAGGCTAGTGATGACGTGTCTGAAAGGTAGGGCCTGAACCGATATTGCGGATCGCACGCTGGGAGCTTTTATTATAAGCGGCGAAGGGTAGACGGTATATCTTGCGGGGAGCGAAGTGTGATGAGAAATGGATGACGTGGTAAGGCAGAAGTGGGGCTGCCTGCAGATCACAGATCGTAATTTTTATATGGGAGCAGCAGAAGGTAAGAGTTTATTCTGCGGGGAGCGAAGTGCGATGAGTGGGAAATGGGTGAAGTGGCAGAAGTGGGGCCTGTAGATCACAATCGGGAGTATTTAGTTATGGGGGCCGCATGAGGTAAATAATATAATATGCGAAGTGTAATGTGCGATGGTGAAAGGTTGGCGATGCAAAAAGGTGAATGGTAAGTTTATTTCCTCTTTCGACTATAGGGCGTCCTCTCGACCTGTGCTTGAAGTGTTTGGCCTTCATCTCAGCCGCTCTGACTCTTCCTTTGCTTAAATGCTGATGTTGCCTTATCTATTCAAAATAACCACAAGGCAACAATATCAATGGTATATTGAGGAAGATTTCTTCCTCCTCTTTACTAGGTATTTCTAGCTCCTGAGCTAAGATTTATTCTCCTGTGGAGGTTAAAATATTACTCCTTCTGTTGGAGATCTATGTTCTTCTTCTTGTAGGACTGCTTCAGTTGATGAAGTTGGAGAGTCTCTAGGCTGAATTTCTGATCTTAAGACTTCAGGGAGTCTATGTTTTAAGAATGGAATATGAGTTTGAGATGGCGGTGTGGCACTACGAGGTCTTGGTGGGGTGAGTGGTGTTTTTGGGATAAAGCTTCTACTTATAACTACAAATCTACCCCTAGAATCTCTTTCTTTACGCATATCATGTTTTTTTTTAAGATTTAAGAGATAAGGCTCCTAATTATGCTTCCTTGACAACGACGCCAAAATTTTTAGTCAATTGAATGTCTTAAATTTCTATCATAAATTATCGACCGGAGTTAGTAATCTTGTGAAGTGCAAGTGCACTATATATGCTAGAAGCCTATCTTTCTTAATTCGTTGTGTAGATTTTATATGTTGTTTTGGGGGGTTTTATGTTTTGTCTTAAATGTTTGAATGAAATAGGAAAAAATAAGAAATGATCTAAGAAATGAAATCTAAACTTAATTATCAAAGCTTATGATGAGAATTCTATCTTGAAAAAGATGAACAATTTATTTTAAAAGAACTAGAAAAGAAACTTCAATATTTTTGAATTTTTAGAGATTTTATATGAATGAAATATAAAAGCAAGAAAGTAACTAAATCTAAAAGAATTTTAATGCTTGAAAATTAAGCTTAAGAAGGAAGAAAAAGAAATGTTTAATGTTAATCTAAGAAGGAAATTGATCTATAAATTACTCTAAAGAAAACATTCTAATAACTAGAAGATGAAAGTTACAAGAAGGAATAAAATGAAATGTAAATTTAAGAAAGAAAACCGATCTAAAACAAATATATCTTGCATAAAAAGAAATTATCTTAAATTATTAATCTGACTATATTAGGCTATTCTATGCCGACAATTATCTTTAAAATGTCTATCTAAACTATGTATAAACCTATTTGATTAAAGAATGAAAATATCTCCTTAAATATCCTCTAAATCTGAACAAAGCATCAATCCAAATTATAATTAATTTTTATCAAGATATGCATTGAAAACTTCACTCTATTTATCAAATGAAAACTATCTAAATTAATTCGATGAAAACAAAGTATTAAACTAACTCTAATTTTATTGACTATTGAAACAAATAATTTTATTCTAAATGCTATGAAATGGAAATATTAAACCTATCAATATCCAATCTAAATTACTACGATGTATAAATCGAAAGGCTGACTGAAATAAAGAAGGAATAACAAAGTATTCTTCCTACTGTGCGAAGGTAAACCTCTTGTCTCATCTGGGATATATGATTACTGTGTGAACAAATATGAAAAAGAATTCATTCCATATGTTAACAAGATTATGACATAAATATATTTCAAGAAATCATAATACTTGGAGCATTCAAATATGCAAAAAACACAGCATTCATAGTATGAAAACACAACATTTAACTTATGAAAAACTAAAAAATTAACCTCTGTGATAATGGAAAATTAAACTAGAAAAAAACATAAATTTGCGCTACGAAACCTTTTCTGTCGAGGGGCCCACTGCAAAAGAACAACTTGAAGAATCAGTTGTGACTTATTACGCATCAATGGCCCTGAACACGCCTTCTCCATACATTAATAAAAACATAGTTTCGTTGTGTAGCAGTATTACAAAAATTAAACTTATCTCCGGTTCAAAACAACCTGGTATTTATAACAAGTTAAATTCAAATGTTTGAGATGATCTCACCTAAAAATATTAATGAAAATTAGAAGTAGAATTCTAAACAGGACTGTGGTCTTCACAACTTTCACGATTTGCTACATGGAGAGAAAATCGTGAAGCTTCCAACTTCTCGTCCGCTGGTCTCGACCCTCTGTTTGAATAATGCTTTGATTGTGATTTTAGGCGTTATTTCTCTCGATTTTAGATAGGTGAGTAGGACAAAATCCATGTATGGATCATTCCAAAACTACCCATATGCTTCGCTCCTCTTCTTCATCTTCAAAACATGTCAAACAATGTCGGTAGCTATAGAAACGAAGTTTAGCTACAAAATTGCATGAATTTTTGCGCCGAGAGGTGCATCTACAGCCCAATATGACCCCGATGTCTGGTGGGTCACGTCCTCATACAAAATGTCGGCTTAAGTTAAAAAAAAAAAAAAAAAAAAAAAAAAAAATTCGCATTGTGCTAGAACATATATCAATTTCTACTACAATTATGTATTATTTATATAATTCGAATGGATAGTAAATTATATACGTGAATTTGAATGGATCATAAATTTACCTTTAACAAAAAAAATTACCACATTGAATTTCCAAATTAAGTAAAATTTTAAACATCTTTACTCTTTACTAAAGTCAATACCATTTCCTAAATCAAAGGAAAAGAGTTAATTCAACACAAACAATCAAAATCCAAAATATTTTAACATTTCTTTTAATTAAATATTTGTAAAATGAATTTATACTTACTCCAGAGCTATGGTAAATAAATAAAAAAATATATAAACTAGATGTATGGTAGATAAATAAAAATTCTTTTTATATTTATTCCATAAACCTTTTTATATTTAAAAAAAACTTTAAAAAGAGGTTTTATTTAGATGAAGCCTATGGGATGAATACCATGGGACAAATTAATATTGATACCATGGGCCAAATACCATGGGTAAATAAATAAATATAAAAGAGGTATAAACAAGTATGATAAATAAATAAATAAATATAAACTAGATATAAAGAGGTATGGTAAATAAATAAATATAAAAGAGGCATAAAGAGGTAAGGTAAATAAATAACAATATATCAAATAGGATTATAAATAAAAATCTAATTATATAACAAGCCTAAGGGCCAAATACCATACTAAAGAAAAGGGGTATGGTAAATAAATAAAAATATAAATAAAATAGAGGTATGGTAAGTAAATAAAACCTCTTTTCATATTTACTCCATAATCTGATTTATATTTATGAATATTTATGTTCATTAGTTTACATAACTAAGAAGAAATAGAGAGAGAGTGATAAGGGAGAGATGGAGAGAGAGTGTGTATGTTTAGGGGTGAGATAAAGAGACAAAGTAAGATGTATGGAAAAAAGGGGGGAGAGAAGAAGTGAGAAGGAGAGAGGGAGGGATATAGTAATGTAGTTGGAGAGAGAGAGGGGTGGAAAGAGAGAGAGAAAGAAAGGGATGGGGAAGGGGATTAGAGAGAGAGAGAGGAGAGATATGGGGGGGAAGAGAGAGGGATTGGAGGGAAAGAGAGAGAGAGAGAGAGAGGTGGGAGAGAAAGGGAGAGAGAGGAAAGGACGAGAGGGCCCGAGAGTGATGGGGGAAGAGAGAGAGAGAGAGAGAGAGAGAGAGAGAGATTAGGGAAGAGAGAGGGAGTTAGGAGAGAGAGAGAGAGAGGAAGGACGAGAGAGAGGACTTGAGAGAGAGGAGGAGAGAGGGATCGATAAGAGAGATGGAGTTGGAGGGGGAGAGATGTAGGAAATTAGAAATATAGAGAGTGAGAAGTGGAGAGAGAGGAGTGACAAGGGAGAGACAGAGAGAGAGTGTGTATGTTTGGGGTTGAGATAAAGAGACAAATAAGGAGAGATGAAGATAAGGGGGAGAAGGAGATATAAGGAGAGAGGGAGGGATATAGTAACATAGTTGGTGGGTGAAGAGAGAGAGAGATTGGAGAGAAAGGGGAAGAGAGGAAGGAAGAGAGAGGATGTGAGAGAGTGGAGAGAGGGAGGGAAAGAGAGATGGACTTGGAGGGGGAGGGGGAGTGAGGTAAGAGGAAAGAAATAGAGAGAGAAAGGTGGAGAGAGAGAGAGTGAGTGAGTGATAAGGAAGATGGAGAGAGAGGGAGAGAGAGGGAGAGAGGGGGAAGATAGAGATATAGATGGAAGGTGAGGAGAGGGAAGAAGAGAGAGATGGGGAGAGGAGGGGATTGAAAAAGAGATTGATATATATGGATTGCGAGAGTGTGTGTGTTTAGGGGGGTGAGATAGAGAGACAGAAAAGAAGAGATGGAGGGGGATATAGATATGGATGGAGGGTGGAGAGAGGGAAGAATATTTCTCACACTAGACGGATTGATATAAGTGGAGATGGTGATTTATAATCCTATTTGATTATTTTCACTATATGCATCGATTTTAGTGTAGATATTTATTTCTAATGATATTTGATTACTTGCACTAGATGCATTGATTTCAGTGTAGGTGGTGATTTCTAATACAATTTTATTGCTTGCACTGAATTTGTTGATTTCAATTTAGATGTCGATTTATAATTATATTTGATTACTTGCACTAGATGAATTGGTTTCAATGTAGATGATTTCTAATCCTATTTGATTGTTTGCACTAAATGTATTGATTTCAGTGTAGATGGCGATTTCTAATCCTATTTGATTTATTTGAATAAATGCATTGATTTCAGTGTAGATGTTGGTTTCTAGAGAGAGAGAGAGAGTGATAAGGAAGATGGAGAGAGAGGGAGAGAGGAAAAAAGGAGGAAAGAGAGATATTAATGGGGGAGAGGGAGAGAAGGGGAAGATATAGATATAGATGGAAGGTGAAGATAGGGAAGAAGAGAGAGATGGGGAGAGGGGGTGATTGAAAAAGAGATTGATATATATGGAGTACAAGAGCGCGTGTATTTAGGGGGGTGAGATAGAGAGACAAAAAAGAATAGATGGAGGGGGATATAGATATGGATGGAGGGTGGAGAGAGGGAGGAATATTTCTCGCACTAGATGGAATGATATAAGTGGAGATGGTGATTTGTAATCATATTTGATTATTTGCACTAGATGCATCGATTTTAGTGTAGATATTTATTTCTAATGATATTTGATTACTTGCAATAGATGCATTGATTTCAGTGTAGGTGGTGATTTCTAATACAATTTGATTGCTTGCACTGAATGTGTTGATTTCAATTTAGATGTAGATTTATAATTATATTTGATTACTTGCACTAGATGACTTAATTTCAATGCAGATGATTTCTAATCCTATTTGATTGTTTGCACTAAATGCATTGATTTCAGTGTAGATGGCGATTTCTAATCCTATTTGATTTCTTTGAGTAAATGCATTGATTTCAGTGTAGATGTTGGTTCCTAGAGAGAGAAAGAGTGAGTGATAAGGAGGATGGCGAGAGAGAGAGAGAGAGAGGAAAAAAGGAGGAAAGAGAGATATTAGCGGAGATAAGATGGAGATGGGAGAGTATAAGAGATCAATAAAGAGAGAATGACATATGTGGAAAGCAGGAACGTTGTGTTTAGGGGTAGATAGAGACAAAAAAGAGATGGATGGGGAGAGATAGGACGGAGGTGGAGAGGGATGGAATATGTCTAAATAAAGTTGATTGATTTAAGTGGAGATGGTGATTTATAATCATATTTGATTATTTTCACTAGATGCATCGATTTTAGTGTAGATATTTATTTCTAATGATATATGATTACTTGCACTAGATGCATTTATTTCAGTGTAGGTGATGATTCCTAATACTATTTGATTGCTTGCACTGGATGTGTTGATTTCAATTTAGACGTTGATTTATAATTATATTTGATTGCTTGCACTAGATGCATTGATTTCAATGTAGATTATTCCTAATACTATTTGATTGTTTGCGCTAAATGCATGGATTTCAGTGTAGATGGCGATTTCTAATCCTATTTGATTGCTTTGAGTAAATGCATTGATTTCAGTGTAGATGTTGGTTTCTAATCTTATTTGATTGATTGCATTAGGTGCATTGATTTCAATGTAGAAGTCATTTTCTAATCTTATTTGATTGCTTGCATTAAATGCATTGATTTCAATGTATATGTTGATTTATGATTTGATGTAATTGGATATATGACGGTACATTAATATTAAAGTGATTGGATTAACAATATGCATTGATTTTAGTGTAAGCACAAAAAGTTATTAACAATGGAGATTGATTTTTGTGTTATAGTAATTTAAGCTATTAATATTGGAGAGCAAGAGAGACAAGGTATCATGTTTACTAACAGATCGAGCTAAAGATTTAAATGGTTTACGATTTAAATTTTCTTTTTCATATGCCACATTGTGACAAATATTGTCTCAATATGAAATAAATCATGGTCAACTATGGTCCAATGTCGTATTGTGACAAAGATGTCTCAATTTGTAAATCGGGCATAGTTAACAATGGGAAACCATGTTTATTTTAGGTTTTATAATATTTATCATAGGGTTAATATTCCTTGGTTTATAATATTTATCTTACTATTTATCATAGGGTTTTCTCGATATGAAAATCAATCATTTTAAACCATGGTTAATCATGGCCAACCATGGGCCAAGATTGCATTGTGACAAATATTGTGTCAATATGAAAATAAACCATGGTCTAGTAACACATTCTGATAAATATTGTCTCGATATCCAAATCAATCATGGTCAACCATGATACAACATCGAATTGTGACGAATATTGTCTCAATATGAAAATCAACAAAGGTCAACCTTGATCAACATCTCATTGTGACAAATATTGTCTTGATATGAAAATCATTCATGGTCAACCATGGTCCAACGTAGTATTGTGAAAAATATTGTCTCAATATGAAAATCAACCATGGTAAACCATGGTCAACCATGTTTATTTTAGTGTTCATAATATTTATCTTAGGGTTTATATACTTTGGGTTATTAGTATTAATCCCTTGGGGTTATTATAACCTTTGTCAACCATCGTCAACCATCGTCCATTATCACATTGTGACAAAGATGATTTTAATATGAAAATAAGCCATGGTCAGCCATTATACAACATCACATTGTGAAAAATATTGTCTTAATATGAAAATCAACCATGGTTAAATATGGTCAACTGTGGTCCAACGTGAAATTGTCACAAATATTGTCTCAATATGAAAATAAATCACGGTCCACCATGGTCCAACGTCGTATCATGAAAAATATTTTTGCAATATGTAAATCGACCATGGAAAATCATGTTTATTTTAGCATTTATAATATTTATCATAGGGTTTATATACCTTGGTTTATAATGTTTATTTTAGTGTTTATCATATGATTTCCTCGATATGAAAATCAATCATGGTTAATCATGGTCAATCATGGCCAACCATGGTCCAACATTACATTGTGATAAAGATTGTATGAATATGAAAATCAACCATGGTCCTCCGTCACATTGTGACAAAGATTGTCCTTATATGAAAATCAATCATCGCCAACCATGGTCCAACATCGAATTGTGAAAATATTGTCTCAATATGAAAATCAACCATGGTCATCCATGGTTTACCATAGTTTATATACCTTGGGTTTATAATATTAATCCCTAGAGTTTAATACTATTCCCTTGGTTTTATACTCCCTTAGGTTTTTAATATTAATCCCTTGCATTTATTATAACCTAGGGTTTATAATATCAATCCCTTGGGTTTATTAATCTAAGGGTTCATATTCTTATGGTATAATATTATTCATATGGTTTATAATATTAATCCTAGGTTTTAATCTAAATCCCTTGGGATTATAATCATGGTCAACCATGGTCCAACATGAAATTGTGACAAAAATTGTCTCAATATGAAAATAAACCATGCTAAACCATCATCAACCATCATTGTCCATGGAATATCATGGTCAACCATGGTCCAAGCTCATGTTGTGACAAATATTGTCTCAATAGGAAAACCAACCATCGTCAAACATGGTATTACACCACATTGGGACAAAAATTGTCTCAACATGAAAATCAATCATGGTCAATCATAGTCCAACATCGTAATGTGAAAAATATTCTCTAAATATGTAAATTAAATATGATCAACCATGGTGAACCATGTTTATTTTAGCATTTATAATATTTATCATAGGGTTGATATACCTTGGTTTATAATAATTATCTTAGTGTTTATCATACGATTTCCTCGATATGAAAATCAATCTTGGTCAACTATGGCTAATCATAGCCAACCATCATCCAACATTGCATTGTGATGAAGGTTGTCTCAATATAAAAATCAACAATGTCAACCATGGTCCAACGCCGCATTCTAAGAAAGATTGTCTCAATATGAAATCAATCATGGTATACCATGGTGCAACGTCACAATGTGGCAAGGATTGTCTCAATATGAAAATAAATCATGGTTAGCGATGTTTAATTAAGGGTTTATAACATGTATCTTATGGTTTATATACCTTGGGTTTATAATATTAATCCCTTAGGTTTAATATTATTACATTGTGTTTATAATCCCTTGGAATTTTAATATTAATCCCTTGAGTTTATTATTCCCTTGGATTTGTAATATCTATCCTTTGGGTTTATTAATCAAAGGGTTCATATTCCTAGGGTACAATAATATTCATAGGGTTTAAATTATTATTCTTAGGGTTTAATATAAAACCCATGGGTTTATAATCATGCTCAACCATGGACAACCATGGTCCAACATCACATTGTGACAAAGATTTTATAAACATGAATAAACTATGGTTAACCATCATCAACCATGGTCAATCATGGTCGACTATGCTCCAATGTCACATTGTGACAAAGGTTGTCTCAATATGAAAATCAACCATGGTCAACCATGGTCCAATGTCACATTATGAGAAATATTGTCTCAATATGAAAATCAATCATGGTCAACCATGGTCCAACATCACATTGAGACAAATATTGTCTCGATATGAAAATAAAACATGGTCAGCCATACTCCAACGTCACATTGTGACAAGGTTAGTCTCAATATAAAAATCAATCATGGTAAACCATGGTCAAACATGGTCAATCATGGTCAACTGTGGTCAAACATGGTCAGTCATGGTCAACCATATTCAATCATGGTCAATATGAAACTCAACCATGGTCAAATATGGTCCAACATCACATTGTGACATGGATTGTCTCAATATGAAAATCAACCATGGCCAACCATCTTCAACCATGGTCATCCATGGTTGATCATGGTCAACCTTGGTCAACCATGGTTAATCATGGTCAACCATGGTCCAACGCCACATTGTGAGAAAGATTCTCTCCATATGAAAATCGATCATGGTCAACCATGATCCAACGTCTCATTGTGACAAAGATTATCTCAATTTGAAAATCAACCATGGTCAACCATAGTTAACCATGTTTGTTTTAGGGTTTATAATCTTTATCTTAGGTTTTATATACCTTGAATTTCATTATTAATCCTTTGCATTTAATAATATTCCCTTTGATCTTTTGTATTGATCCATTGGGTTTATTAGTGCCTTGGGTTTATAATATCAATCCCTTGGGTTTATTAATCTAAGGGTTCATATTTCTAGCGTATAATATTAATAATCGCTTGCATTTATAATATTAATCCCAAGGTTTTATTATAATAATATCAACATTTAATAATAATAAATATTAATCCCAAGGGTTTTTAATAATAATATTAATCCTATGAGTTTATAATAACATTATCAATAATTTGGTTAATAATATCAATATTAATATTAATATTAAATCCAAAACTGTGTCCATTGATGCCTATAAGTCTATATCAACCACATTTAATAATGTGTTTGTGTATGTGATTAATATATGTTTATCAATGTATATCAACCACATTTATTAATGTGTTAAACAATATAAATAATATTAATATTAATGTAAATAATTAATAATTAAAATTAATATAAATATTAATATTTAAAATTAATAAATAAAATATTAATAATTAATAATATTAATAATTGTAATAATTTGAAACTATTAATTATTACTAATAGTTAATTATTAATCATTAACTTTTAATTATTATTAATAATAAAATAATAATAATTAATAATTATAAATGATTAAATATTAAATATTAGATATTAATAATTAAAAAATTAGTAATAAATAATAATTATTAAAAATGATTAATTATTAATAATAAAAACTAGTAATAATTATAAATGGAGTTGTCTTTTAAATGCGATTTTTTGGAGTTTCCAGTGGATTTTGACCGAAATCTGAAAAAAATATTTGTGGTGAAATCTTGATTTGTATTGTTTAAATTAGTTTTTTGACTGCATATATGAATTCAGCACTGTGAAAAACCCCATTGGCACTTCGATTGTGCAAAGTTCACCCATCAAACTCTTAATTTTAAGGAATGCCTGCGAGATTCTAGACAAATTATATTGGAAAATAAATGAGAAAACTTTTCAAAAAGTTGCACTTAAAGACAACTCCATTTTTAATTATTGATTTTTATTTTTTTTGGTAGTTTAGACTAATCCTAATCACTCACGGGTTTCGAACCGGTGACCTTGTGTTGGAAATATTGTCATTGATGGCAAAGGAGGTAGCAGAGGCAGAGACAGACAAAGGACAATAGTAGAGGCAAAGGGGAAGACATCGGGTCTTTACAGGGAGCATGAGAAGAACAGAGGGAGAGTCTATTTACAGAGACAATGCAAAGGAGACAACATAGATGGAAACTGTTGAAATAAAATGGTCAAGCAACAGAGGCAGAACCAGAGGAGGCAGAACCTGTGTAGAGATCATGAACGAAGGTGAACCAGGGCGAATGACTATTATACAGTGAAGGAAAGCACAAAGGAATGAAGCAGTAAAACACAGTAGTTGGACCAGTAAGATCAATTAATGTCATTAAGACAGATAGACAGAGGAGTGGAGCGATTTCTCAGAGAGACTCTGTATTGTTTATTGAAACAGATCACATGTATCATCCCTTGAACGGCCCGTGGAGGCCTCGAATGATTTGTTTTTTTTTTTATTCCTTGACGATGACCTACATAGAGACCTACACTGAGCTAAATAGTGTTAGGAAGCTAGAGAGGGCAATTAGGAGAATAGAAGACCATTAACCTTGAAGATCTGGCGGAGGACCAGAAGATTGTAAGAAATTTCATTTATATGAAGAACCTATTTATTCTTATGCACACATTCCTGTTGGTCTTATGTGTACATTGATTTATTAATGGATGGTTGGATTCCTGCATTGAGGAATTGATATATATATAGTGTATGTGAGAATGGTTGGACCTCTGTAGCCAACTGTGTAATTGAATTTTGATGTATGGGAGGTTATGGCGTTACTGCACACCTTTGGTAGACAAAGGGGAGACTGTGATTGAGTATTGGGAATCTGGCCTGTGTGGCCAATTTCATAATGGGCAGAGGATACCTATGGTGCCGAGAAGAAGCCCCATAATGGAGTTCTGAGATTCTGCACTTGTTAGAAGATGCGAGGTTATGCCATCGACCGTGTGGTTTGAGTTAGAAGTGTCGAGGTGGATAAGGAGGGATGTTAATCTCAGTTCGAGAATTATGAAGCGATGGCATGGTATTGAAATGAAACATTAGAACTATGCGACGGAGCGGTTTGGCTACAAATGAAACGTTGTTAAAGAGCACGACGAGACCCTGAAGGAAAAGGAGAGGAACCACGAGCACGAACAGTGACAGTGGGTTTGGAACACCAGATGGTTTTCACGTTAATTCAAAACCGAAAGCAGTTTGCAAAACCAAATCCACTCATATCGCATCGCTTTTTTACGGAAGTGAAACCACTCAAACATCACGCGATCCTGTGAAAAGCTGCCACATCAACGGGGCAATACCGCCCCATCGATCCCTCATCGCGTGATAACTATCAGTGATGGAATGAGCACGATATAACCGTGTGTTGTCCGATATGGAGGCGGGTTCATCGAATGACAATCGCACTCAAAATAGCACTGAAGATAACTCAAGGTACGTGCGGTTAGAATTAGTGAAATTTCTCTATTGTATGTGTGGGGCCGATACAAGGTATATCAACAGTGTTAATGTGTCAACTCTCATACTTTTATTTCCAAAGGTTAGTGCCTAGGCTCAGTCATGGAGATATTGCGGAGTTATAAGGTTGTGACATATATTGAAAATACCCTTGGCCTTAGGCCGAGAGCATAGTTGATTCTGTTTATCATATTAAACCTTAGTGTGCGGGTTTTCAAGGTTGTGCTGTGGAATCCAAATTATTTCACACATTATTTAATAGAGCGGGGATGTAGTAATAAGGCACCAACCATATAACTTAAACATATGCACTGTATATGACTGTTGTGCGCAGGTTAAAGGAATAAAAAGGAGAGGTATACATATGTGTTATGCATTCGTCGGCGATTGAAATGTTTTAATGTTAAAGAAGTAAGCACAATGTTTTGATTTCTTATTAACCAAAGTCAAAGTTTATATTAACGAATCTTCATATGAGGGCCTATATGGAGGTTATTAAAGGTTTGAAGCCGAGAAGTAGAACCTCCACAATGAACAGAGATTGCCCAGATTAGACAGATTGTGGACCCTTTTTGAATGATTAATTGATGCATGAGACTTTGAGATTTATTTGTGAGCTAAACTTATAAAACAGGCATATATATATAGCAGATACACAACTATAGTGAGCTTGGAGAATATGTACAAAGGTAAACAGAGATTGCAGAATTGAAGAGGTATGTAGCGAAGGGATTTAAAATTGTAGTGAATAGGTGTACATGCACAGGTGCTTAGAGTTGCAGTAAATAGAGGTATGCAGGACAGTTGCATGATAGCAACAGAAAGGACAAAACCAGCAAGCCAAGGGCTGAGTGAAGTTTATATATTGAAACTGAAAATGTAAATGTTTAATTGTTTTATATTATTTGTGATGCAAAGGCAAGTATCCAAAGGAAAAGAAAAATCCCACTGTAACATTGAAATTTGTACATATTGTTATAATTTTTTTAAATGATTTGGACAAAGGAATGAGAAGGCAGAAGCCAAAGAGTCATGGCTGTTCACTCCAAATTCCTTGTGGAATAAAAACAGTCATGTGATGAACTCTATATATAATATCAACTTGATATGTATAGTGTGGTTAGAGAGAGTGAGTATAGAGAATGCAGAGTATGGAAGCATGAGCGAAGATAAGAAGAAGGTAAAGAGATGCTACGAACGGAAGTGATATAGGAAGTAGGGGAAGTTGGAGCTTCCCTGTCAGTTGAGAACGATGGTGTCGGTTATGGCGGCGAGGTTGGAGCCTCCTGTAGGTTGGTGCCTACAGAAAAACAGTGGTGAGAGGGAGTAGGAGCTTGCCTTTGCATCACAACAATAATAAGATGTGGTTTTCTCCCTTTATGGGTTTCCACTTATATCTTGTCTCTATCTGTGTTGCCTGTGTGCTGAGATGATTTGCCAAATCTACTTAATGTTTGCTGCTCTCATAATAAGGTTGATTTCACATTAATTTAATACTTGCTACAACATATTAAGGCCCCCAGGATGGCTAGTCAAGAAGGAAGCTCAACCAATAAAGCCCCTTTCTTCACTGGTGCTAATTATTCCTTCTGGAAAATCATAATGAAAGCATACATAATGTCTCTAGGAATAGAGGTATGAGCTGCTGTAGAATTTGGATATGCCCCAAAGGCAACTGATCCAGAAAGAGAAGCTAAACAAGAATTTGTAGCAAATGCAAAGGCCATGAATGCAATCTTAAGTGGACTTTGTAAGGCTGAATTTATCAAAATAATGCACAGTAAGACTACCAAAGATGAGATATGCTACAGAGGACACACAAAAGAATATCCATGAGGAAATAAAAGATGAAGCTGGCAAACTTCAAGTATACATAGGCAGTTTAGAAAATTTAAAAATGAATGATGATGAAGATGTTGGCAGCTTCTTCTTAAGAGTTGCAGAAATTTTTAACAATATGAAAGCTCTTGGAGAAACCATACGAGAAAGTATAATTGTGCAAAATATTCTAAGATCTCTTCCATCCAGGTTTAATCCCAAGGTGTCTGTAGTAGAAGAAACAACTAATTGGGAGACCTTGACTATGAACCAGTTACTTGGAAATCTAACAGCCTATGAGAAGAGACTCCCACAGAAGAAGCCAAGTACGAGGGAGGTAGCTTTTAAAACAGAAAATAAGAAATAAGAAAAGGAAGATACATGTTCTTCCTCTGATGAAGAAGAGGCTAAATTTGTCAAGAAACTGGATAGAGGCTCAGGTAAATACAAAGGTAAAATTCCTTTCAAATGCTTTAACCATGGAAGAGTTGGACACTATGCCGCTAAGTGTCCTCACAAGAAAGTAAGGAATCAGGCTCAAGAATCAGGGTAAAATACATCAAAGAACTGGCAGAAAGGAGAGAAATTTAGTAGAAAATCCTTCTATGCTCAACAAGACAACAACACATCTGAAGACTCAAATGAGCCCTCAAGTGAAGAGGGAACCTCTGAATTTTTACTGATGGCCATAGAAGAACTTGAAGGACTCTTGCTAGAAGATGAAGAAGAAGAAGGTGAAGTCGACCTTGAGGGGGAGCTAAGAAGTGCCCTGGAGGAGATTGATAGACTCAAACTAAAGTGCAGAAAACAAAAGGACATTCTCCTCAAGTATGTACGAGAAGAACAAAATTCAGAAGTCCTCATGCAGCTAAAGATAGAGCTTGAAGAAGCCAAGAAGATAAAAGACATGTTACTTAAGCAAATCAAGGAGAAAACTCAGGAACAAGAGAAGTTGGAAGAAGAAGTAGTATGTCTCAGGAAGAAATTAGAAAATGCTCAAAGAAAAGTGGCTATAAATTCTTCTCAAACAACAAGCTTTGGTAAGTTGAACGAAATTCTGGATGCTCAAAGATCTCCTATGATAAAAACTGGAATAGGCTATGAAGGAGAATCAAGTAAAAGCAAAGAAAAAGAAAACAGAGAGATTATTTTTGTAAAAGAAAAGAAGGATGATGAAGCAGCTCAAATAATTCCTACAAAAGAAGAAACATGTAAGGAGGGAGACAGAACCTAGAATAATCCTCTAATAACAAAGAATGAAAGAAATACTCAGACAACAAAAAAAGATTCATATACCCCTGAATATGTCAAATTTGGAATCCATCAAAGGAGATTCTTCCCTCCTATGAAAAATGATACTTGTTATGTCTGCCACAAGCTGGGACACATTGCTGCATACTGTCATACAAAGAGGAGTAATTCAAACCAAAAAAATATGCAAACAGTGAAGAGACTGTCTCAAGAAAACAAATGGAGAAGACAACCTTACATCAAGTATGCAAATAGTTTCTATGGTTACTGTTTTTATTGTAAGGAATTTGGCCACAAAATCATTGAGTGTAGAAAATATGGACAAAAATTGATGTTCAACACCTCAAGGAGGTTTATTAATCAAAGAAATTTTGTTCATACTCACAATTCTACAAAAATTATGATCAAATGTTGTGTATGCAGTAAAATTGGACATATGCCTTCCAAATTTCCTCTGAGAGTATGTGATTCATCATCTCACAAAAGATACCAACCAAAAGGATGTTTCCAGTGGAAAAATAAGGTGAATAAGTGTGACCTGGCTCTAAATACTCAAGACCTGAAAAGCCAATGGTATCTGGACAGTGGCTGCTCAAAACATATGACTGGAGACAGAAGCAAATTTATAACTTTGGACGAAAAGAAAACTAGTAATGTTACTTTTAGCAATGATAAATCAAGAAAAATCAAGGGAAAGGGCTCAGTTAGCTTAAATCATGGTAGAGGTAAGGCCCAAGATGTACTATTTGTAGATGGGCTGATAGAAAATTTGTTGAGTGTCAGTCAAATGTGTGATAAAGGCTACGAAGTTCTTTTCAGAGCACAAGACTGTGAAGTCAGATCAAGCACCACAGGTAAGACTCTGCTCAAAGGTGTTCGAACAGAGAGTAATGTTTACATAGTGAAAGAGGAAGATGAAGCATGCCATCTTAGCAAAATTGAGGATTCATGGTTATGGCATAGGAGATTGGGACATCTCAGCTTTGATCATATCATCAGACTGAGCAAGAAGAAAGTTGTCAGAGACATGCCAGAAATAAAAAGGCCTTCTAATACCATATACAAATCATGTCAATTGGGCAAACAGACCCGCACATCCTTTAAGGCCAAAGATGAGTTATCAATAAGAAGACCACTCCAGCTTGTGCACATGGACCTGTGTGGACCTGCAAGAACTAAAACACCAAGTGGAGAATCCTACTTCATGTTGATAATAGATGATTTCTCTAGAATGACATGGGTTGCATTTCTCAAGAATAAATCGGAAGCACTGGAGAAATTTAAGATATTCAAAGCATTAGTAGAAAATCAAACAGGATGTAAGCTAAAATGCATCAGATCAGACAGAGGAGGTGAATTCACATATTATGAATTTGCAAACCTATGCAATGAACATGGGATAAAGCAACAATTTACTATTGCAGGGACACCTCAGCAAAATGGAGTAGCAGAGAGACAAAACAGGTCTGTACATCAAATAGCCACAGCCATGATGCAAGAGAGTAATATTCCTCAAACCTTCTGGGCAGAAGCAGTACACACAGCCGTGCATATTATAAACAAAGCCCATTTAAGGCCAAGCAGTGACAAGACTCCCTATGAATTATGGCATGGTAAACCAGCTTCAATCAAGCACTTTAGAATCTTTGGAAGCAAGTGTTATATAAAGAATAATGATGAAAATCTTGGGAAATTTGATGCAAGAGTAGATGAAGGGATATTTCTAGGATATGCATCCAAAAGTAAAGGGCACAGGTGCTACAACAAGACTCTTCGAAAAATAGTAGAAATCATTGACGTGAGATTTGATGAAGAACTTCCAAACAATACAAGAGGTACAGACTGCAACAGTCCATCAGACAACCATGAAGAAGAAAACCAAGATGATGATGAAACAAGCAAGACAACAAAAGATGCTGAACTGAGATCGAAAGCCCCCTCAAGATACACTCAAAAGAACCATCTAGAAGATCAATTCATTGGAGACAAGAGAGTAGGGGTCTAAACAAGAAGGCAACTAACTGAACATACAGAAGAGGTATACATAGCCATGTTATCACAAATAGAGCCAAAGAAGTTTGAAGAAGCCAGCAAGGAAAAGTATTGGGTGAATGCTATGAATGAAGAATTGGACCAAATTGAGAAGAACAATACCTGGGAATTAGTCCCTAGACCCACTGAGAAAAATGTCATAGGCTCAAAATGGGTATTCAAAAATAAACTGAATGAGCAAGGACAGGTAATCAGGAATAAAGCAAGACTTTTTTGCAAAGGATATTCACAAATCGAAGGACTTGATTACAAGCAAACATTTTCCCCTATAGCCAGAATGGAAGCTATCAAAATTTTTCTGGCCTTTGCATGCTACCAAGACTTCAAGGTATATCAAATGGATGTGAAATTTTCATTTCTGAATGGAGATCTAGAAGAAGAAGTCTACATGGAACAACCAGAAGGATTCTCATTGACAGACAAAGAAGACTATGTATGCAAACTAAAGAAGGCTCTATATGGACTAAAACAAGCTCCTCGTGCTTGGTACTCAAGGCTGGATAAATACTTGCAAAACCAAGGCTTTAAGAGAGGAGGAGTAGAGAGCAATATATACATAAAAACCCATGAAAATGAACTCCTGATTGTTGTAGTATATGTTGACGACATCATGTTTGGAAGCAACAGAGATGAGCTAGCAAAAGGGTTTGCTGAGGAGATGAAATCAGAGTTTGAGATGTCTATGATTGGAGAGCTCAGTTTCTATTTAGGAATTCAAATTCAGCGAAAGAACACAGGTACATTCATATCACAAGAAAAATACTTAAGAGAAATGTTGAAAAAGTTCAAAATGGAAGACTGCAAACCTGTGTCAACTCCCATGATCACGGGATGCAAGCTGTGTGCTGATGATGGATCTACTGGTATAGATCAAAGACTCTACAGATCCATGATAGGAAGTCTACTATACCTGACAGCATCAAGATGAGACATCATGCTAGCAGTAGGACTTGTGGCTAGATATCAAGCAGCACCTAAACAAAATCACCTTCTAGCAGTCAAAAGAATATTAAGATATTTACAAGGAATAGTACAGTTTGGGCTATGGTATCCAAAAGGAAAAAGCCTCACCTTGATAGCATACACAGATGTAGATTGGGCCAGCTGTGTGGATGACAGGAAAAGCACAAGTGGAGGTGCATTCTATCTAGGAGAAAGTCTGGTGGCATGGCTAAGCAAGAAACAAACATCTATCTCTCTATCTACAGCAGAAGCAGAATACATAACAACAGCAGCATGCTGTACACAAGTCATGTGGATGAAACAAACCCTCCAAGACATGAAGGTAAACATTGATGAACTTATCTCTATCAAATGTGATAATACAAGTGCTATAAGCATATCAAAAAATATCGTGCTTCATTCAAAATCTAAACATATCCTAATCAAGTATCATTTTCTCCGAGAACAAGTAGCTCAGAAGCTAGTAAAGCTGGAGTATGTATCAACAAAAGAACAGACAGTAGATATATTTACCAAACCTCTTACTAGAGAAACATTTGAATATTTGAGAGATAGACTAGGGGTAGTATCTGTAGATGCTACTCTCTGATATGAAGAGAAAGCATAGTTTCAAGGGGAGAACAGAAACGAAAATATCATTCCAGGGGGAAATCATCTAGCAAGGAAAGCATGAAACAGGTCCTCAAGATCAGTGCAACATGGGCAAGAGTTCAAAGCACACTGAAAAAAATGAGCAACCCCTTGCCATTGATGTCAAAGGGGGAGGAAGAGCAAGCAACAGAAGGAAGGGTCCTAACAAGCAAGCAGAGGAAGTGTATTGCCATCAATGCCAAAGGGGGAGACTATTGGAAATATTGTCATTGATGGAAAAGGAGGCAGCAGAGGTAGAGACAAACAAAGGACAACAGTAGAGGCAAAGGGGAATACAACAGGTCTTTACAGGGAGCATGAGAAGAATAGAGGGAGAGTCTATTTACAGAGACAACGCAAAGGATACAACATAGATGGAAACTGTAGAAATAAAATGGTGAAGCAGTAGAAGTAGAACCAGAGGAGGCAGAACCTGTGTAGAGATCGTGAACAAAGGTGAATCGGGGCGAAGGAATATTATACAGTGAAGGGAAGCACAAAGGAATGAAGCAGTAAAACACAGTAGTTGGACCAGTAAGATCAACGAATGTCATTAAGACAGATAGACAGAGGAGTGGAGTGATTTCTCAGAGAGACTCTGTATTGTTTATTGAAACAGATCACATGTATCATCCCTTGAACGACCCGTGGAGGCCTCGAATGATTTGTTTTTTTCTTGATTCCTTGACGATGACCTGCATAGAGACCTACACCGAGCTGCATAGTGTTAGGAAGCCAGAGAGGGAAATTAGGAGAATAGAAGACCATTAACTTTGAAGATCTGGTCGAGGACCAGAATATTGTAAGAAATTTCATTTATATGAAGAACCTATTTATTCTTATGCATGCATTCCTATTGGTCTTATGTGTACATTGATTTATTCATGGATGGCTGGATTCCTGCGTTGCTGAATTGATATATATATATATATAGTGTATGTGAGAATGGTTGGACCTCTGTAGCCAACTATGTAATTGAATTGTGATGTATGGGAGGTTATGGCGTTACTGCACACCTTTGGTAGACAAAGGGGAGACTGTGATTGAGTATTGGGAATCTGGCCTGTGTGGCCAATTTCATAATGGGCAGAGGATACCTAAGGTGCCAGGAAGAAGCTCCATAATGGAGTTCTGAGATTCTGCACTTGTTAGAAGATGCGAGGTTATGCCATCGACCATGTGGTTTGAGTTAGAAGTGTCGAGGTGGATAAGGAGGGACGTTAAACTCGGTTCGATAATTATAAAGCGATGGCATGGTCCTGAAATGAAACATTAGAACTGTACGATGGAGCGGTTTGACTACAAATGAAACGTTGTTAAAGAGCACGATGGAACCCTGAGGGAAAAGGAGAGGAACCACGAGTGCTGTGAACAGTGACAGTGGGTTTGGAACACTCGACAGTTTTCGCATTAATTCAAAATTGGAAGCAGCTTGCAAAACCAAATCCACTCATATCACATCGCTTTTGTACGGAAGTGAAACCACTCAAACATCATGCGATCCTATGAAAAGCTGCCACGTCGACGGGGAAATACTGCCCCATCGCTCCCTCATCGCGTGATAACTATCAGCAATGGAATGAGCGCGATATAACCATGCGCTGTCCGATCTAGAGGCGGGTTCATCGAACGACAATCACACTCAAAATAGCATGGAAGATAACTGAAGGTACGGGCGGTTACAATTAGTGAAATTTCGCTATTGTATGTGTGGGGCCGATACAAGGTATATCAATAATGTTAATGTGTCAACTCTCATACTTTTATTTCCGATGGTTAGTGCCTAGGCTCAGTCGTGGAGATATTGCGGAGTTATAAGGTTGTGACATATATTGAAAATACCCTTGGGCTTAGGCCGAGAGCATAGTTGATTCCGTTTATCATATTAAACCTTAGTGTGCGGGCTTTCAAGGTTGTGCTGTGGAATCCAAATTATTTCACACATTATTTAATAGAGTTGGGATGTAGTAATAAGGCACCAACCATATAACTTAAACATATGCACTGTATATGACTACTGTGCACGGGTTAAAGGAATAAAAAGGAGAGGTATACATATGCGTTATGCATTCGTCGGCGATTGAAAAGTTTTAATGTTAAAGAAGTGAGCACAGTATTTTGATTTCCTATTAACCAAAGTCAAAGTTTATATTAATGAATCTTCATATGAGTGCCTATACGGAGGTTATTAAAGTTTTGAAGCCGAGAAGTAGAACCTCCACAATGAACAGAGATTGCCCAGATTAGACAGATTGTGGACCCTTTTTGAATGATTAATTGATGCATGAGACTTTGAGATTTATTGGTGAGCTAAACTTATAAAACAGGCATATATATATATAGCAGATACACAACTACAGTGAGCTTGGAGAATAAGTACAGAGGTAAACAGAGACTGCAGAATTGAAGAGGTATGCAGCGAAGGGATTTAAAATTGCAGTGAATAGGTGTACATGCACAGGTGCTCAGAGTTGCAGTAAACAGAGGTATGCAAGACAGTTGCATGACAGCAACAGAAAGGACAAAACCAACAAGCCAAGGTCTAAGTGAAGTTTATATATTGAAACTAAAAATGTAAATGTTTAATTGTTTTATATTGTTTGTGATGCAAAGGCAAGTATCCGAAGGAAAAGAAAAATCCCACTCTAACATTGAAATTTGTACATATTGTTATAATTTTTTTAAATGAGTTGGACAAAGGAATGAGAAGGCAGAAGCCAAAGAGTCATGGTTGTTCACTCCAAATTCCTTGTGGAATAAAAATAGTCATGTGATGAACTCTATATATAATATCAACTTGATATGCATAGTGTGGTTAGAGAGAGTGAGTATAGAGAATGCAGATTATGGAAAATTGAGGCAAAAAAGATAAGGAAGAGAGGAGCAGAAAGAGATGCTACAGAACAGAGCTGATATCTTAGGTAAATCAGCAAACATTTCGTTTGATAAATTGAGGAAGTTGGAGCTTCCTTATCAAGTTGAAGCTTGATAACTGTCAGTTGTAGCTGACTGAGGTTGGAGCCTCCTGTAGGTTGGTGCCTGCAGAAAAACAGTGGTGACAGGGAGTAGGAACTTGCCTTTGCATCACAACAATAATAAGATTTGGTTTTCTCCCTTTATGGGTTTCCACTTATATCTGTTGTCTCTATCTGTGTTGCCTGTGTGCTGAGATGATTTACCAAATCTGCTTAATGTTTGCTTCTCTCATAATAAGGTTGATGTCACCTTAATTTAATACTTGCTGCAACATATTAAGGTTATTCATATACTAAGGTTGGTTATAAAAGTAAGTTGTAAATAAGTTGATGAAAATTTTAAAAAGTTTCTCAAGTGTATAAAAGCTAAATCGATTCACCCTCTCTCAATTTAATTAATTAACATCTTTATATGATAAGAGTGCCTTGACATAAATTCTATCATCGATCGCTTCTACACCATGTGGAATCAGAGTCATATATTAAAGTGCCTTAATAGCACTTATCACTGATCATTTACACCACGCGGGATCTAATTATTGAATATTAACTATGAATAATTAATGATTAATAATTAATAAATATTTATAATTAATATTAATTTTTACAAATTAGTATTAATTATTAATTATTTAATATTAATAATAATATTTGTTACTATTGATTAATTATTATAATTAATTAATTAATAATAATAGTAATAATAATATTTCTAATTAATAAATTATTTTTTATAATAATAATTATAATAATAATGATAATATATAATTTATCAATAATAGTAAAAGTATTAATTTTAATATTTATAAATAAATAATAATATATATGGTTGATATATGCCTATTGGCGTTTATCAACCACATTTATTAATGTTGTTGTGCTACTTAATAATAATAATAATAATATTATTATTATTATTAATTAATAATTTTTTGTAAATTAATAATAATAATAATACTAATAATAATAATGATAATTTATAATTTATAAATAATAGTAAAAATATTAATGTTAATATTTATAAATAAATAATAATATATGTGGTTGATATATGCCTATCGGCTTTTATCAACAACATTTATGAATGTGGTTGTGCTAGTTTTAATTAATATTGAAATTTAAAACACCGTATTCCAATCTCTGGAATTTAAACTCTGCAACGAAAATAATATTTCAATTTTCAGTCGATTTAATTTGGAGGCATGGTATTAATTTATAAGCCACCTAAATTTTAACATACTCATTTTTATTTAACTAAAAAAATAGCATTCATGTAATAAATTTTTTCTCTCTCATGGTAAAATAAATTTTATTTTATTATTATTTTAAATTAACAACATGTCGAAGTGATATCATATTTAACCATTGAATTAGTATAAGAAAAATTAATAAAAATTAATATTATATATCTAATTGTCATTCATTGGTTTTAGTATTATGTTATTGTAACAAAAATGCACATATTTAAGAATGTTTAAAATTATTGATTAAATAATAGATCATCTTGCTTGTTTTTTTCAAAGGAAAAAAAATGGAAACATATCTTCATTATAAATGAGGAATGTTTTAAATTTTCATGGTTCATTTGCATCATCATATTTTCCTAGGGGCAGGCCAGGATTACCAAAATCATATTCCAAATGAAAAATAGAGAAAACCACTAGAAATGAGAGAAAAACAACAACCATTCTGTTAGATAATCACCATAGAGTAAAACTGTATTGAATATGACACCAAAGCACAACAAAAATTAAACCATACAGTCAAAGGAGGGAACTCAGTGGAGAGGCAAAAACTATAGGAAAATATATTATGAAATCTCAAAAAATCCATGTCCATGGATCTTAACATCAACAATATATTCAAAATATATATTAACCCAAGGGAAAGAGATAGACCCTATTTGGAGAGGGCATCTGCATCAATATTTTTTCCGCGGTATACATGCAAGAAGGAGACATCAAGAAAAAAAGCCTTTAAATCCCTGATACGAAGCACCCAGTTGCAGAGGGGGGGTACTTCTAAGTTGTACTTTCCTAGAATCCATTGGATCAGGATAAGAGAACCCCAATGATAGAAATATGCTCCATGCCAAGCCATGAAGAACATTGCAAGCACCCCATAAAGCGATCATTTATGCCTTTATGTTGTGTCCCTTACCTCCATGCCAAAAAAATTTGTAATGTGATGAGGGATCAATACTCAGGAACACACCACAACCAAATATGCCTCTAGAAGCAGCCCCATCAAAGTAATAAATGGGAAAGATATTAGACATATCAAGTTGATATATGGTGCAGGAATGAGCCTTAGGGATCCAAGGGATCATTTTCATGAAGAAGGCAACAATTTTCAAGGCAACCTGATTTGTATCCGAAAATTTTCCTTCAAAATTGAGATCATTCTGATCCCTCCATATCCCCTAGAGTACATATAATGGAACGGTCTTGTAAGCACTAACACATTGAGCCCAAGACATGAGGCAGTCCGTAATGGAGTATACATCTCGAGTAACTGATACTCCCAATAATAGAGAATAAGGGGAAGTTTAAGAATAAGTGAGAGCAGTCCTCCAAAGATGATTTGAAAAGAACACATCTAGGGCCAATAAATGCCTTCTTCATTAAGGAGTCCCATGTGAGAATATAGTTATGGACCATAAGCCATGCAAAGCATTTGATCTTCAATGGAGAATCCAAACTCCACAGTCTTGTAGACCAATCAGTAAATGGTAATGATTGTGTGGTGGAGGAAAATTAAGTGGATACATCATTGACAAAAAATTGACCATTCAACATCTATCCTCCCCATACCAAAAGATCCTTGTTCCGCGATAAGGTGATCCCAACTTGACATAGGAGATTATGGTAAGTCTTCCACTCCCCTTCCAGATCCTAGGGGATGCCCAAATGACAAGCATGAGGCCAAACATTGGAAGCAAGAGGAGACCCACCATTGGCAGATTGGAAATTGTAATGATCCCTTGTTGATTTAGAAAATGTACAGTGTGGAAAAAGAGAAGGTGGGAACATGGAAAGCCCTTAATAGTGTCCATCCAATATGGATACTCTGGTCATTTCCCACCAGCGAACAAATATTACTACAAACCAATGGTATCACATGTTTGATGCTTCTCTAAATGATAGATGAGATGGGATTTGCTGGTTCCCCTACAACCACCCATCCTCCAGCTCGAGATGATGGAGGTATTTGCTGAAAATTATGTACTTCCAAAGACCGCTTTCTTTGAATGCCCTCTAGAGATCATCTTGCTTGTTTAGATAAAAAAAACTTGAAACAAACATTTTGTATGAAATTATTGATTGAATAGTACACCATCTTGCTTGTTTTGGTAAAAAACTTGAAACAATTTTTTTTCTAAATTAAGTTATAGGCAAGTCTACCTCAATGGCTATAGGATTAGATTCCTCTTCATCACTACTAGGGAAGTCTAAATATGTAACTATTTTAGAGTGAATAAGCATTTTTTTCCTATTTTCCTGAGTTGTAGTGGCAAGTCATTGATGCTAAGTAGAATTTCTTGTTGTCCCTCACTTCTTTCCACCAAAACCTTTTATTTGATACATTTAATATTCTAATACAAGTAGATAGTTTGCATATATTAGGTCTATCTAGAATACCTGTTTCCTAGATTTTGCATCTAAGTGACCAATATTTTTCTCTACCTTTGCATTAAATTTGAAATATCCTTCCACTATAACCTCTTCCTCTACCTCATTGACGTATTCCCTTGCATAACAAGATCTGTATGCCCAATATTATGCAAAAAATGTTACCTCAATAAAAATTAAAACTTGACATGTTAAAGATTAGACCAAACATAGGTAGCATAAAGAGATAAATTATAGGGAGAGGGAGACTCTTAGAAATCAAACCTAGAATTAACCACTAGCCAAAATGACATAGAGGAAATGGAGGGAAGAGTAGGTCCAAGTATAAATTAGGAAGATAGTGATATAAAAAACAAGAAATCATGCTTAGAAGAGGTAAACTTGGGTTGATGGAGTGAGAAGGATTCCCAATTGTTTTAACTTAATGTCAACCAACAATAAAACCAAAATCACCACCATCATGGTTGAGGAATGCACCATATCCAAATTATTATAATGATCAAATGTGGGAATGAACATTAGTTAGTGCAAAATGAACTTGAGGTGATGTCCCTTAACGACCATCACATATATGCTAACATAAAGACTATATAAGTGAATATGTTGTCTTGTGCTTATAATTGCAGGTGTTGGTAGTTGCTGGGGGAGAAGTGTCATCATGTGGGAGTCACAAAGCATACAAGTGGGAAGAAGAGTGTACTTATTAATTAAAAAAAAAGTTTTATTTTTTAATTATATGGAGTGGTGTAATAATTTAACAATATAAATCCATCTTAAAGAAAATTTATCATGTTTTAAAAAGGTCTGTTTTTTTTAACTGTATGTAGTGTCACTGTGATGTATCCAACTTTATATTGAACATAAAATAAACTACACATCTCTTTCATTCTAAATGAGATAATATAAAGTTATAAATTAAATATTAAATATTAAATTTATTATTTAATATAATATAAAATTAAATTAATTAATAAAATATTTATTCAAATGATTTTGATAATATTAATTAAAATTTTATATAATTTTTGTTTCCAAATAATATAATTAAAAAATTAAATAATGTACTTAATTATTTATGAAATGACAAAATACTTGATTATCTATAATCTACGCAACATATTAAATGGTTGGTAATACTTTTAATTTGGTATTCATTGATTTCAATATATCTTCAATTTCATATTTAAATTAATAAAAATTGAATATTTAAATAAAAATTACCGTTTATTAGGATATTTTAATTTAATCAAAATTTGAAAAAACACATATTCGTTATTTATATAAATATATTTAACTATATATGTAAATTTTAAAAGGCAAAAATGTACTTCAATCCATGGCGGCTCAAGAATTTGTGTATTTTCTCACTAACTTCCAAAATTATATATGCATACATCCAATTCAACAACTAAATTTTTAATAAAGGATGCCCATACTTAAGTAAGTTATAGGTTTACACATATAACTTCAACGCCATAATATAGATGATTATATTTTTGCATTCCTATATATTTGGGATAAGAATGATTGTAAGGTATCATAAACACCATGTTTCCTCATCCTTTTCGAAATCCATGTAAACAAATCTTTACTTAGTATGTATGTTTTATGTTTTTTCGATTTATTACAAAACAAAATCATATTTATTCTAAAGTGGTGAATATTTTAAATACAAATTTAGATTAAATAATCTATTCATATTATAAAAGTATGCAATGCAAATGTATTTTAAGGTTCATGGAAAACCAAGTCTTACATGTTATCTCACACATTGGTTAGGTTAAGTAAATGGTTTATTATTTCATTTAATTGTATAATTTTATTTATATTTTTTAAAAGATCATTTCTTATAGATTTTTAAAAGTTAAACATATATTTATGAATTTGAAATCAAAGTATTAAGAATTTGGGCTTAAGCATAAATACATATCATAGATGTAATAATAAGAAGGGAATTGACATCATACAAAAGTTTATAGTTATTAGAGTAATAAAGGGAAGGGAAGGGGATTGACATCATACAAAAAGTGAGGGTAATAAAGTTATTGTTGTTAGTGTTATAGTTGTCATATGGATTATTCCACTAAGCTTAGTCGGGATAAATACACGGGGTTATAAGACTTAAAGGTGATGCAAACCACAAGTGTTAGTGTTATACAAATCAGAGGTCACAAATTATAGTGGCTATGGATTACATTGGTTTTTCGTTCTAGTGGTGAACGCTATAGGAGTTACACAGATTGTATTTGATGAGGGTCATATTTGATAAGTGGCGGATAAGTCGAAAAGGTTGCACATTTGATTTTAAATAAATTTAAGTCATAAGATATTTAATATTGTAAGGGAATTATTTTAAACCAAGAACCAAATTTTATTTCAAAATTTTGGAGAGAATTATTTAATGGATTTGGTACAAATTTGAATTTTAGCAGCACATTTTATTCATGGATAGATGGGAAAACATAGAGTTAATCAAGAGACTAAATATATGTTAAGAATGTATGTGATGGATAAATTATCGAAGTGTAAAGATTGTTTTCATTGAGTTGAGTTTTCATACAAAAATATCTATCAATCATCATTGACTATGAGCTTGTTTGAAGCTTTAGATGGTGAAAAATGCAATACTTTAGTGAAGTGGGACAACCCAACAAACAAAATAGTACGTGGGAAAGAATTGATGAAGGAAATGGTAGAGTAGATGGTTAAAAATTTTATACACATAATCCTCAGGGCTCAAGTGAGAAAATTGTAAATATGTAGATATAGGAAAATGAAGAGTTATAATAAGAAGTGACCTTGGAATATGAATTCCAAAGGTCGCACCTCCTCATGTTATATAATCATGTTTGCATTAATGCAAAGAAATTCAATAGAGGAGTTATTTTCCTTGGTATAACATGGTATGAGAACCACATATCCCAAAGTTTAGACATTATGCATGTTCTCTATAGCTCCTTCATTTTTTATTCCCTATTTTACATACCAGAACCATGTTGTTCCCTCATGAGCATCCATTTCATTGTCCTCTCTTCCAAGTCGCAGTGGAAGCAATGGATTCTCGATGAGTTTGACATTAGCTCGATATGACCATGTATTGAATCATTAATTTCTATTACATGGTTTCAAAGTGAAATGTTAGCCTCCTCGTCTGCTAGTCTCTCTGATATTCTTTCAGAGTTAAACATCCCGCATATGCTTAATCTTCTTCCTCTACCACACAACCTTGTGTTGATAATACACACCACCCAAACCATAATGGTTATGCCCATTACAATCATGATCACCATGTAACAATAATCCCCTTACCCCATTGGGGCAGTGATTGCAAATCCAATTCCTCTTGTGTTGTCAAAAGAATGTGATAATTTTTTTTTTGTCTCCTATCTTCCTCTTCCTTTTCAAGGATTGAATTGATTTAATTAAGTTTATGGCTCCCGCTTTTACACCAGAGCACAACAACTCAAATCTTATTCACTTCATTTTAATTTTTTATGGATGGTTCTGCCACTTGTATATATATATATATATATATATATGTATGTATGTATGTATGTATGTATGTATGTATGTATGTATGTATACATATACATATACATACATACATACATACATACATACATATATATCAATGACCACTTTATTGGCAGACTTTACATTGACCTATTAGATGCCATGTTTCCCAATTGCGGTAGGCCCTGCACCATGTTGGCTCAATATGAAAATAAACCATGGTAAAGCATGGTCAACCATGTTTATTTTAGGGTTTATAATATTTTCCTTAGGATTTATATCCATTTGGTTTATAATATTAATCCCTTGGGTTTATAATTCCTTGGGTTTTTAATATTAACCCCTTGGGTTTATTATTCAATTTGGTTTATAATATGAATCCCTTGGGTTTATTAATATAAGGGTTCATATTCCTAGGGTATAATATTATTCATAGGGTTTATAATATTAATCCTGGTGTTTAATATAAATCCTTTAGGTTAAGAATCATGGTCAACCATGGTCCAACGTCCCATTGTGAAAAATATTGTATCAATATGAAAATTGAACATGGTCAACCATCATGTACCATGGTCAACAATAGTCCAATGTCACATTGTGACAAATATTGTCTCAATATGAAAATGAACCATGGTCAACAATGGTTCAACACCACATTGTGACAAATATTGTCTCAATATGAAAATAAATCATGGTCAACTATGGTCCAATGTCATATTGTGACAACAATGTCTCAATTTGTAAATCGAGCATGGTTAACAATGGGAAACCATGTTTATTTTAGGTTTTATAATATTTATCATAGGGTTAATTTTCCTTGGTTTATAATATTTATCTTACTATTTATCATAGGATTTTCTTGATATGAAAATAAATCATTTTAAACCATGGTTAATCATGGCCAACCATGGTCCAAGATCGCATTGTGATAAATATTGTGTCAATATGAAAATAAACCATGGTCTAGTAACATATTGTGATAAAGATTGTCTTGATATGCAAATCAATCATGGTCAACCATGGTACAACATCGAATTGTGACGAAGATTGTCTCAATATGAAAATCAACAATAGTCAACCTTGATCAGCATCTCATTGTGACAAATATTATCTTGATATGAAAATCATTCATGGTCAACGATGGTCCAACGTAGTATAGTGAAAAAGATTGTCTCAATATGAAAATCAACCATGGTAAACCATGGTCGGCCATGTTTATTTTAGGGTTTATAATATTTATCTTAGGGTTTATATACTTTGGTTTATTAGTATTAATCCCTTGGGTTTATTATAACCTTTGTCAACCATCTTCAACCATGGTCCATTATCACATTGTGACAAAGATGATTTTAATATGAAAATAAACCATGGTCAACCATGGTCAACCATGGTATATCATGGTCAACCATTATACAACATCACATTGTGACAAAGATTGTCTCAATATGAAAATCAACCATGGTTAAATATGGTCAACTGTGGTCCAACGTGAAATTGTCACAAATATTGTCTTAATATGAAAATAAATCATGGTCCACCATGGTCCAACGTCGTATCGTGACAAATATTGTCGCAATATGTAAATCGACCATGGAAAACCATGTTTATTTTAGCATTTATAATATTTATCATAGGGTTTATATACCTTGGTTTATAATATTGATTTTAGTGTTTATCATAGGATTTTCTCGATATGAAAATCAATCATGGTTAATCATGGTCAATCATGGCCGACCATGGTCCAACATTACATTGTGATAAAGATTGTCTGAATATGAAAATCAACCATGGTCCTCCATCACATTATGACAAAGATTGTCCTGATATGAAAATCAATCATCACCAACCATGGTCCAACGTCGAATTGTGAAAATATTGTCTCAATATGAAAATCAACCATGGTCATCCATGGTTTACCATAGTTTATATACCTTGGGTTTATAATATTAATCCCTAGAGTTTAATACTATTCCCTTGGGTTTATACTCCCTTAGGTTTTTAATATTAATCCTTTGGATTTATTATAACCTAGGGTTTATAATATCAATCCCTTGAGTTTATTAATTTGAAGGGTTCATATTACTATGGTATAATATTATTCATATGGTTTATAATATTAATCCTAGGTTTTAATATAAATCCCTTGGGATTATAATCATGGTCAACCATGGTCCAACGTAAAATTGTGACACAAATTGTCTCAATATGAAAATAAACCATGGTAAACCATCATCAACCATTGTTGTCCATGGACTATCATGGTCAACCATGGTCCAAACTCATGTTGTGACAAATATTGTCTCAATATGAAAACCAACCATGGTCAACCATGGCCTTATGTCACATTGGGACAAAAATTGTCTCAACATAAAAATCAATCATGGTCAATCATAGTCCAACATCGTAATGTGAAAAATATTCTCTCAATATGTCAATTAAATATGATCAACCATGGTGAACCATGTTTATTTTAGCATTTATAATATTTATCATAGGGTTGATATCCCTTGGTTTATAATAATTATCTTAGTGTATATCATATGATCTCCTCGATATGAAAATCAATCTTGGTCAACTATGGCTAATCATGGCCAACCATCATCCAACATTGCATTGTGATGAAGGTTGTCTCAATATAAAAATCAACAATGATCAACCATGGTCCAACGTCACATTCTAAGAATGATTGTCTCGATATGAAATCAATCATGGTCGACCATGGTGCAATGTCACAATGTGACAAGGATTGTCTCAATATGAAAATAAATCATGGTCAATGATGTTTAATTAAGGGTTTATAACATGTATCTTATGGTTTATATACCTTGGGTTTATAATATTAATCCCTTAGGTTTAATATTATTCCATTGTGTTTATAATCCCTTGGAATTTTAGTATTAATCCCTTGGGTTTATTATTCCCTTGGATTTGTAATATCTATCCCTTGGGTTTATTAATCAAAGGGTTCATATTCCTAGCGTACAATAATATTCATAGGGTTTAAATTATTATTCCTAGGGTTTAATATAAAACCCTTGGGTTTATAATCATGCTCAACCATGGACAACCATGGTCCAACATCACATTGTGACAAAGATTTTATAAATATGAATAAACTATGGTTAACCATCATCAACCATGGTCAATCATGGTAGAACATGCTCCAATGTCACATTATGACAAATGTTGTCTCAATATGAAAATAAACCATGGTCAATCATGGTCCAATGTCGCATTATGAGAAATATTATCTCAATATGAAAATCAATCATGGTCAACCATGGTCCAACATCACATTGAGACTAAAATATTGTCTCAATAAAGAAAATAAAACATGGTCAGCCATACTCCAACATCACACTGTGACAAGGTTAGTCTCAATATAAAAATCAATCATGGTCAACCATGGTCAATCATGGTCAACCGTGGTCAAACATGGTCAATCATGGTCAACCGTGGTCAAACATGGTCAATCATGGTCAACCATATTCAATCATGGTCAATATGAAACTCAACCATGGTCAACTATGGTCCAATGTCACATTGTGACATGGATTGTCTCAATATGAAAATCAACCATGGCCAACCATCTTCAACCATGATCATCCATGGTTGATCATGGTCAACCTTGGTCAACCATGGTCAATGATGGTCAACCATGGTCCAACGCCACATTGTGAGAAATATTCTCTCCATATGAAATCAATCATGGTCAACCATGATCCAACGTCTCATTGTGACAAAGATTGTCTCAATATGAAAATCAACCATGGTCAACCATAGTTAACCATGTTTATTTTAGGGTTTATAATCTTTATCTTAGGTTTTATATACCTTGACTTTACATTATTAATCATTTGGGTTTAATAATATTCCCTTTGATCTTTTGTATTGATCCATTGTGTTTATTAGTGCCTTGGGTTTATAATATCAATCCCTTGGGTTTATTAATCTAAGGGTTCATATTTCTAGCGTATAATATTAATAATCACTTGCATTTATAATATTAATCCCAAGGTTTTATAATAATAATATCAACTTTTAATAATAATAAATATTAATCCCAAGGGTTTTTAATAATAATATTAATCGTATGAGTTTATAATATCAATATTAATATTAATATTAAATCCATATCTGTGTCCATTAATGCCTATAAGCATATATCAACCACATTTAATAATGTGGTTGTGTATGTGATTGATATATGTTTATCGACGTATATCAACCACATTTATTAATGTGTTAAACAATATAAATAATATTAATATTAATGTAAATAATTAATAATTAAAAATAATATTAATATTAATATTTAAAATTAATAAATAAAATATTAATAATTAATAAAATTGATAATTTTAATAATTAGAAACTATTAATTATTATTAATAGTTAATTATTAATCATTAACTTTTAATTATTATTAATAATAAAATAGTAATAATTATTAATAATTATAAATGATTAAATATTAAATATTAGATATTAATAATTAAAAAAATTAGTAATAAATAATAATTATTAAAAATGATTTATTATTAATAATAAAAAATAGTAATAATTATAAATGGAGTTGTCTTTTAAGTGCATTTTTTTGGAGTTTCTAGTGGATTTTGACCGAAATCCAGGAAAAATATTTGTGGTGAAATCTTGATTTGTATTGTTTAAATTAGTTTTTTGACTGCATATATGAATTCAGCACCGTCAAGAACCCCATGGGCACTTTGATTGTGCAAAGTTCACCCATCAAACTCTTAATTTTAAGGAATCCCTGCGAGATTCTAGACAAATTATATCAGAAAATAAACGAGAAAAATTTTCAAAAAATTGCACTTAAAGACAACTCCATTTTTAATTATTGATTTTTTTTGGTAGTTTAGACTAATCATAATCACCCACGGGTTTCGAACCGGTGACCTTGCAGATGGAGTGCCTTAATAGTGCACCCCATCACCGACTGCTCTACACCACATGGGCTTTAATTATTGAATATTAACTATGAATAATTAATGATTAATAATTAATAAATATTTATAATTAATATTGATTATTACAAATTATTATTAATTATTAATTATTTAATATTAATAATAATATTTGTTACTATTGATTAATTATTATAATTAATTAATTAATTAATAATAATAATAATAATAATAATAATAATAATGATGATAATATATAATATATAATTTATCAATAATAGTAAAAGTATTAATGTTAATATTTATAAATAAATAATAATATATATGGTTGATATATGTTATTTAATATTATTATTATTATTATTATTTAATAATTTTTTGTAAATTAATAATAATAATAATAATAATAATGATAATTTATAATTTATAAATAATAGTAAAATTATTAATGTTAATATTTATAAATAAATAATAATATATGTGGTTGATATACGCCTATCGGCTTTTATCAACTACATTTATGAATGTGATTGTGCTAGTTTTAATTAATATTGAAAATTAAAATATCGTATTCCAATCTCTGGAATTTAAACTCTACAACGAAAATAATATTTCAATTTTTAGTCGATTTAATTTGGAGGCATGGTATTAATTTATAAGCCACCTAAATTTTAACATACTCATTTTTATTTAACTAAAAAAATTGCATTCATGTAATAAATTTTTTCTCTCTCATGGTAAAATAAATTTTATTTTATTATTATTTTAAATTAACAACATGTCGAAGCGATATCATATTTAATCATTGAATTAGTATAAGAAAAATTAATAAAAATTAATATTATATATCTAATTGTCATTCATTGGTTTTAGTATTATGTTATTGTAACACAAAAATGCACATATTTAAGAATGTATAAAATTATTGATTGAATAATAAATCATCTTGCTTGTTTTTTTCAAAGGAAAAAAATAGAAACATATCTTCATTATAAATGAGGAATGTTTTAAATTTTCATGGTTCATTTTCATCATCATATTTTCCTAGGGGCGGGCCAGGATTACCAAAATCCTATTCAAAATGAAAAATAGAGAAAACCACTAGAAATGAGAGAAAAACAACAACCATTCTGTTAGATAATCACCATAGAGTAAAATTATATTGAATATGACACCAAAGCACAACAAAAATTAAACCATAGAGTCCAAGGAGGGAACTCAGTGGAGAGGCAAAAACTATAGGAAAATCTATTATGAAATCTCAAAAAATCCATGTCCACAGATCTTAGCATCAACAATATATTCAAAATATATATTAACCCAAGGGAAAGAGATAGACCCTATTTGGAGAGGGCATCTGCATCAATATTTTTTCCCCGGTATACATGCAGGAAGGAGACATCAGGAAAAGAAGCCTTTAAATCCCTGATACGAAGCATCCAGTTGTAGAGGGAGGGTACTTCAAAGTTGTACTTTCCTAGAATCCATTGGATTAGGATAAGAGGACCCCAATGATAGAAATCTTCTCCATGCCAAGCCATGAAGAACATTGCAAAGCACCCCATAAAGCGATCATTTATGCCTTTATGTTGTGTCCTTTACCTCCATACCAACAAAATTTGTAATGTGATGAGGGATCAATTCTCAGGAACACACCACAACCAAATATGCCTCTAGAAGCAGCCCCATCAAAGTACTAAATGGGAAAGATATTAGACATATCAAGTTGATATATGGTGCGAGAATGAGTCTTAGGGATCCAAGGGATCATTTTCATGAAGAAGGCAACAATTTTCAAGGCAACCTAATTTGTATCCGGAAATTTTCCTTCAAAATTGAGATCATTCCGATCCCTCCATATCCCCCAGAGTACATATAATGGAACAGTCTTGTAAGCACTAACACATTGAGCCCAAGACATGAGGCAGTCCGTAATGGAGTATACATCTCGAGTAACCGATAGTCCCAATAATAGAGAATAAGGGGAAGTTTAAGAATAAGTGAGAGCAGTCCTCCAAAGCCAATTTGAAAAGAACACATCCAGGGCCAATAAACCCCTTCTTCATTAAGGAGCCCCATGTGAGAATATAGTTATGGACCATAAGTCATGCAAAGCATTTGATCTTCAATGGAGAATCCCAACTCCACAGTCTTGTAGACCAATCAGTAAATGGTAGTGATTGTTTGGTGGAGGAAAAGTAAGTGTATACATCGTTGACAAAAAATCGACCATTCAACATCTATCCTCCCCATACCAAAAGATCCTAGTTCCGCAATAAGGTGATCCCAAATTGACATAGGAGATTATGGTAAGTCTTCCACTCCCCTTCCAGATCCTGGGGGATGCCCAAATGACAAGCATGAGGCCAAACATTGGCAGCAAGAGGAAAGTGACCCACCATTGGTAGATTGGAAATTGTAATGATCCCTTGTTGATTTAGAAAATGTACAGTGTGGAAAAAGAGAAGGTGGGAACATAGAAAGCCCTTAATAGTGTCCATCCAATATGGATACTCTGGTCATTTCCCACCATGTAAAATTTAGGGGCTAATATTCGCAAGTGGGCTAATTTTCCATGGTTTTTCCAAAAGAAAGATTCGCCAATTTCCATTTTTTTATAAAAATTATTCGCAAAATTTTACAATATAAATTTATTTTACGTTGAAAATCGCCAACATTATAGAAAAAATATATAATATCATTATAAATTTGAATAATTTTACAAATACATCAACAAACATTTTATAGTTTGCATATTAGGGACTAGTGAGATTCGCCAATTTTTTAAACTTCAAGATAATTTTCCATCCTTAAAATTATCCCTGTTTCCCACCAACCAACATATATTACTACAAAACCACGGTATCACATGTTTAAATCTTCTCTAAATGATATATGAGATGTGATTTGTTGGTTCCCCTAAAACCACCCATTCTCTAGCCCGAGATGATGGAGGTATTTTCTGAAAATTATGTTCTTCCAGAGACCGCTTTCTACGAATGCCCTCTAGAGATCATCTTGCTTGTTTAGATAAAAAAACTTAAAACAAACATTTTGTATGAAATTATTGATTGAATAGTAGACCATCTTGCTTGTTTTGATAAAAAACTTGGAACAAAAGTTTTCCTAAATTAATATATAGGCAATTCTACCTCAATGGCTATAGGATTAGATTCATCTTCATCACTACTAGGGAAGTCTAAATATGTAACTCTTTTAGAGTGAAAAATCATTTTTTCCCCATTTTTCTGAGTTGTAGTGGCAAGTCATTGCACTAGTAGAAAATGATGAAATTAATGAATAGGTGACTAAAAAATTTAGTCACCGTAATCATTTCAAGTGAATTACTACTAAATTTGAGCAATTTTAAGTGACTGAACTAAAAATGACTAACTTAAATGACTAATTCAGTCTAGGGATAAAATATACGACTAGATAATAAGTGACTAAACTAAAAGCGACTAACATAAATGACTAATTTAGTCTAGGACTAAAATATAGGACTAGATAATGACTAAGAAAAGAAAGGCGCACTATCAAACAAAGAGAACTAAGGGGAAGAAATTTTCCCAAATGTAGACCTAGTGAGCAAAGTGGCTTTACTTACTGAATGTGCTTAATGACAAGATGAAGCATTTTTCTTAGTGAAGATCAAGGCAAAGGCCTACACTTGACATCGATCATAAGAATTAGTGAAGAGTGTACAAACAAGCAAAGCAACGAGTAAAGGACTTCCCACTCTATAAAGGAAAGGGTCGGTTGAGTATAGGTCCAATTGCTTGATGTCCCTATGTTGGACCTTGAAAAAGACATATGAGGTGTTCAATTAGAGTTCGCCAAGCGTAGTTTACGAATGTTGAGCAAATTAATAACATAACCACCATGTAGAGGAGAATAGATTTCCATGCAAGGGGAACACTAAACATGTTGTATTTGATAATACTCTCACATAAGAAAATATAAGTCAAACATTCAATATGTTCATTCATCACAGGTTAGAATAACCTAGTCCACTCACACTTGAAAAGAAAATAATAAGACTATGATTACACACATCAACCACAATAGTGAAAAAGTAAAAAGAAAAAAAATATAAATAAAAGATGAATTAACTAAATACTAATCACATCATAGAAAAATGACAAGTTAAATGTCCACACCATTAATTTCTTTTCATTTATAACAACATTAGAACATACTAAAAAAAATTACATAATTTTATCTTCATTTATAAAAACACTACAAACCATACTAAGAGGTAAAATAAATCTCACCAAAGTTGTGATTTCATAAACAAACACAAAAAATTCCCATACATTGAAAGAATTATGGACTACCACAACTCTATTCAAACTCCAATGCCAAATTCATATAACACTATTAATTCCACACCAAGTAAGAATTCGGATTTCGAATCAGCGCAATTTCACTTCCAAATTGCAAGAGATTTGAAATGGAGGTTTTACTTGGAATCCTTGTTTATTTGCAGGAAGGAATTACGAGGGAAAACACAGATTCTAAAGATTTGAAATCAAGGTTAGGTTTTATTTTGATTCCTTGTTTTTTATTCGCGGGGAAGGAATTATGAGGGAAAACACACAGAGGGAAAAAACAGATTTGAAAAATTTGAAATCAAGGTTTTCGTTGGAATCCTTGTTTTTTCATTCGTGGGGAAGGAATTATGAGGGAAAACAAACTGAAGGAAAATACAGATTCGAAATCAATATCTGATCATTATGAAGACCAGCATCATCGAATTCTCAATGGGGTGGATGCCATTTGCAATAAGAATGAAAAGTAACATTGACAAACAGAGAAACAGAGGGAGAATCATATCTCCGGAAACAAAACCTTTGTCAGGCTTTATACCGTTGTGTCATTGAGGCCGCAAAGCAGGTAAGTTTACCATACATTTCCCCTAGCTCGATGTTTAAAATGCCAGAAAAAACTGTTAAATTCCGTGGCTTTTTTGGTACCAGAAGAACAAGACAGTGGTCATGACCCTGAATGCTGAAATTCGATACACCAAGGCTAGATTTCATGAAGTGATTCCCAAGTTGTAGAAATTGGCTCAGAAAAAGGTCAGGATTACCTATCCTTAATTTTATCCAACTGCTATTCAGGGCTTTCTCATGGTTTCGTAGGTTTTCTCTTCAATTACTCGATGTTTTGATGATGTAGCTACCTTTTCATTTTAATGTTGAATGTCGAAGTTCCAGGCAGCCCGGATTTGAGGCATTTTGGGACTTAGGATAAATTTGGTATTTCTTTATTGAAATTCCATTTTTTGTATGACCATTTTCTTGCCAATAGGCTGGAGCCTTCTGCATGAAGCTAAAATATAGCTAGTTAGAAGCTGAACTAAATGGAGTTTTAATAAAGTGTAATGATACACATTAGATACACATTGTTTTTATTATCATACAGAAAAATTATTAGATCAAATGACCTTAAAATTTTAGGATGGCCTTATTGGGGAAAAATGAGAGTGTATTCTCGATCCTGGCATGAATATGGTCCAATGAATAAGACATGGGCATGCATTTAAACTTAGTGTCTTACTCTCTTACTGACCAAGTTGAACCTGCAATGATATAGCTCCATAGATTTTTAATTTTGAGACATCAAAGCTGAGGGATCAAACATAAATTCATGTTATTAGGCACCCACACACTCATTGTCAATTTTTTTTTTTTAATCAATATACCATCATGTTGCTTTGTTGCTAACAAGCTTCTCATGCAATAGAGATACCAAATTCTTGAGGATGTTTGAAATGTGCTGGAAAATGAAAATATCCATAGCCATGATGGTGAGAGAGAGAGAGTAGCCCAGCAAAGGGTGGTCCTCAACAAGCTGGACTAAGACTAGTTGGAGGGGAAGACAGATAATTTGGGCCACTAGTATGTATTATGAACATCTTATCCTTGAAATTAGGAAGTCGGTAATGGAAAGAGGGGAATTGGAGGGGGAAGGTGGCTTGCCAAGAAGGAAGAGGAGGAAAGTAAGTTGGATGCTACACAGGTCAATGTAGCTTCAGGGGCCAACCCTTGGGAGGTCAGTCTGCCCATCTTCATCAAACTTGGATCATGCTCTAATTACTAGCCTGACTATATTTTTGTAACAATGTTGTTTTTGGTTGTCAATAAAATCATGATAGCTGTAAATAAGTCCTTCTAGTGTCTAGATAGTCCTGCTACTCATTTTGGTTGTCATGTGATTTTTGAAATTCCCTTCTAGTCACAATATAAAATTACTTTGCTATTATTGTATAGAACTTAGAAGTTCTTAGATTGCTCTTCAGCAAGTTTGGCAACCATGTTTCCTATGAGAGCACATAGTTCTTGGACATAACTTCTTCTTTTTTCACATTATTAATAGTTTTAGCTAAATTACATAAAAAAATGTCAATGCTTTGGCATTTTAACAACAAAACCAACAAAATGTAAGAAACAGTTTGGGGTCGACATGATCTAAATTAACAGTACTTTAGTCGTTTATTTCATTTCTATATTTCTCATCTAGTACATTGACAAGAAACCTGAAATTAATCTACTCTGTTCTCTTATAGTCTCAATATGGTCGGTGGATCTTGTAGGTAGGGGATTGAGTGATTGACCTACAACTGCACACGAATTTACAACTAGAATCTTATACATTCTCAATTGATTTCATAACCAATACACAAGCAACAAATCTCAAATACGTACAACACCAAACTAAAACAACTAAGAAGCTCACAAGGAACTTTTTGACTAATAGTTTTCAGGCTCTGGATTTTGATCCAAAACCTAGTTCCCACCATGCTTGCATAAAAAGCTAATGATGCCTCAAGTAAACACCTAATAAGGTTCAATCATAACAGTGCTTGCAGCCCTTATAAGCTTATAGCCTGAAAAATCATGATAAGTTAAATAGTTATCCTCACAAATCTCTAAAATATGGCAATATATGTGGAAAAGGCTCTACCAACCTAATTATTTGTTTTCATGTATGCATGCCAGAGTAACTAGAATATATTTTACAAGAATGCATGCTGGAAAATGGCACTCAAACCTAAGAGAGCATATCAATTGTAAATTTTCTTAAATAGACAACGAATATCAACAGTAATTCCCCTGAGTTGGAGTCAATGTTGACCCTGAATCTGCCTATACCTCTTAAAAACTATAATGGGTAATGATGCCAGAACAAACCAATAAATAAGTAATAACTATAATTGAAGTGGAGAATAATTTTATAAGAATTTATTTTGACTAAAATATGGAAATATCATATCAAACAGTGAAGTTTGGGAGCAACATCAAACTAAAGGAGAACAATGAAGGCTTATTCCCAATGTACCCTCTCCTCATAGGTGCCTTCACATTACTGGTATTTTCGACAACATTAGTGTAGGACGATGAAATGGATTTCCTCAATATGTAGCTTGGAATTTTAAAGTACACACCCCTCACAGAAAGATTTGCAATCATTTTAAATAGCAAAGGTTAGCTTGGACCTACTGCCACAATAAATTCATGAAGGAGAATGATTGCAAATGGGCTAGGGGATACAATTTGATTTATGTCAGAAAGAAACAGGAAGTAAACAGAGAGGATAACAAAAAAATTGCTTAAGTAGGTTCCAGAGCCTGTGCAAATCCATGTGACAAGTGAGCTTGAAATGGATTATGGGACAATTGTCTACACAGGTGGAAAAATACAGGTATCTTGGACAAATGGCTTGGATTTTGTGGCATGCTAGGGAAGCAAGGTTGCCATGAAGTTTTTGAAACTCATTTTACAATGGCTAACATAGATCCAAAGCTAGGCCATAGTTTGGAAGAACCTGGAACCAAAAAACAAAAGCTGACCTAAGACTAGCACATGAGGGACAACATGACCCAAGGATGTTAGTCTGCCCATCTTCATCAAACTTGGATCATGCTCCTATATTTTTGTAGCAATGTTGTTTTTTGGTTGTCAATAAAATCATGATGGCTGTAAATAAGTCCTTCTAGTGTCTATATAGTCCTTCTACTCATTTTGGTTGTCATGTGATTTTTGAAATTCCCATGGATGGGTCTAGTCACAATATGAAATGACTTTGCTATTGTTATTATGGCAATTCTTGAGCCCTTGTTAAGTTTGGCAACTATGTTTCTGTAATTTTAATTTTGGACATATTTTACGTTGATTATAGATTTAGCTAAATTACATAAAAAATGTCAATGCTTTGGCATTTTAACAACAAAGCCAAGAAATGTAAGAAACAATTTGGGGTCGGCATGATCTAAATTATCAGTCTTTTAGTCATTTATTTCATTTCTGTCTTTCTCATCCAGTACCTTGACAAAAAACTTGAAATTAATTTTTCTGTGTTATTACATTTCAATATGGTATGTGGATCATGTAGGTAGGGGATTGAGTGAATGACCTACAACTGCACAATAATTTATAAATGGAATCTTATACATTCTCAATTGAGTTTAGAACTGATACACAAGTAACAAATATCAAATAAGTATGTAACACCAAATTAAAACAACCAGAAGCTCATAAGGAACTTTCTGACTAATAGTTTTCAAGCTTTGGACTTTTATCCAAAACCTAGTTCCCACTGTTGGCCTGTGAACATATAGACATAGACATCATCTCGTGCAGAGCTAAGCTTAAGGCCATGGGGAAGGTAAGACAGTGTGGGAAGTTGCACGCAATCGATAAGGTGGGTCAATGACCGCGCGGCCCATGACGAAGCATCGGACAACTCGAAAGACAGTAGCATGACTCAGCGGACCGCGCAGAGGACATTCTGTTAGCAACCAAGTCGAAAGGAGAAGGTAGAGCCGACTCGTCGGAATTGCTGACGATAAAAAATAGGTTGACCAATCAGGGAGGCTCTGGGAGTGCAATTCCAATCTGCCATGGGCTCATCGACCCGCTGAAAAGTCAGGTGGGGACCACCCATCCCGTGTTAGAGTATGAAGGTAAATGTGGTAAGTTAAAAGTCCAGGGTACGAAGCTGTACCACGTGTCGGGCACGTGGCCTCTCACCTACCTAGTCGTCCTTATCCAATCTCCATGCGCCACGTGTCCATCCGCTGACGTCCTCCTGACGTCAACCCTCTAATTGTCACCCTCCACCTCGCTCTAAAAGGACCCCTTCCCTTTGCGTTTTACTCTCGACTGTTGTTTTTTACCGTTCGCATTGTTACCAGCTGAGCACCTGGGTAAAAGCAACAACCTGTGCAGGTCTTTCCTCACGTTTCTATTGTCACCTAAGGTATTTGGTTGGTCCCCTATTGTTTTATTTTGTCATGTTTCACTGATTATGGTCGATAAAGTGAAGAAAACTGCCCCAGAGACCCCGCAAGCCTGAGAGGCTAGGACCACCTCTGGCCCTGACCCACTCATAGACTCCCAAGCCCAACTTTGCGACCTCATTTACCCTTTTAATTTGGAAAATATGCAGTCTGAGATCTTGGGGTATAATTGGTAGGGTGAATATTTGTTTAAGGTGGTAGACTCAGGATTATATTTTCAAATTCCCCCATCAGTTCATCACATTCCTGAATTCATAACCTAGCTTTCCAAAGCTTATATTGAGCATAAGGGTTTATTCCTTTTCGTACAGGGAACCAAGATACTTGAAATCACCCCCCAACTAATTAGGAAAGCCCTATGTTACCCTCCTTCTCACGACTGCCTTGAGTTCATCGAGGTAACCCTCATGTGTCATTTCTCGAACCTTCCTCTCAAGAAATAGAGGTCCCTCCTAGAGCTAATTACCGTGTCTCATCTGTCTATTCTACCACCCATAGAGAAATTCCCTCTTTCTCTCTTCCTCGACACCATCCAACCAATCCTAGTAATTATCTCGGGTATGCTGGGGGTAGACAATTCTGGTTGGGCAACTAAAGCTTGTCTAGGATTTATTGACCTCATGATGCAGCCTGTGTTTGCTTGATATTCTCGCTTTTCTGGCCTTAGTCATTCAAGCTCATTTCTAAGACCTATCAACTTCATGTTGTTTCAGGTACTATTATTTGGTGTTCTATTTGTTCCTATTCGCACATGCAGACAAGTTCGAGGGCTTAGGCCTGAACAAGTTCTCTAAGCAAGGGGAAGAGCCAAAATCTGTGTTTGAGTGGACCCTTTCAGTTCGAAAACATCCCAGAGGTAGGGGATACATGAAATTCATCACAGATGTCATGTCCAAGGCCTATGAAATTATACATGGTAACTCTCTACCCAGGATTTTTCTTGAACAGAAAAAGCTGCTTCAATTCAATGAGATAGAGTGTGTAGGGGACTGGTATTTGTTCAAGAATCACACCGAAATCAGGGGTTATGGTTCTGAGATTCCTCCTTTCCATCTGCTAGCCTTCATCCTCACGAGAATATTTGCCCTCGAGTTCACCAGGCAAGTCCTGAGCGCAGACCGAACTCATTTTGTGCCTGCGAAGAAAAGTTATATCTTAAAGATCCCAAGTGTAGTAGGGTCGTTTACTATCAACTCAAGGCATGCACTTCCTTTGGTCGAGGGGTTGCTTCAAATGATGAACTTCCTGCAAGGATATGTATGGCATTATGACCCTAAGGGAGTCATTGCACAAAGAAGGAATAAGATTAAGTCTTTGACATATGAACATGAGCCTAAACCTCAAGTTGAATGGAAAGCTAACTCTGATTCATGGCCTTTGGATACAGAGATAAAGGCCGACTCCCTAATTGCCGAAGGAAGCTTCAAAGGAGACAATGCGTAAAACAAGGAGGCTTAGGACCACGAAATATATATAATGGTACAAAATTTCATGAAAGTAGAAGAAGAGGGCCACGTCAGCAAAAAGCCTAGGACAGAAGGACCTGAAGGATAGGTCATGGAACAACCTAACGAGGTGGTCCCTGAGTATATAGACCGAGGTAAAGATAAGTTGGGGTTTCAAGTTTCTTTGGACACAGCTCTTCATAGGTGCCTTCAGCATACTCACAGATAGTTACCCCTGGGGAGGGTCCCTTGGAAAGAGACACATGATCGGGAATGGACTGGCCTCTAGGGGAAAAGATAGAGGAGAAGAATTAGTCGGCCAGAGAAAGGTTGAAGGCAAAACTAGCCCAGTATGTTGATAAACACCACACCAGGCTTTTGGTGGCTCTCAACGTCGAAAATGACCAACTGGTGGTTCCAGTATAACACTCAACCTCTCATCCCTTGCCCCCCGGTTCTAAGTACAAATCTTTGGAAATGATACTCGATCTAGCATCCATTCCATTACTCGACAAGTTGAATCTCCATAAAGCAATTGGAGAAATGTTGCACAATGAGGTATTGAAGCACACTCTTGCTTTGGAAAAGGCCCATAATCAGCTGGATAAGATGATAGCTACCCTGAAAAGGGAAAGGGCAAACTCTAAAGCCATCTCAAAGTAGTTGGTCGAGTATAAGGCAATGATAAATAGGAAGGGAGCCGACTAGGAGACAGTTGTGCAGACCTTGCTCAGAGAGACAAAGCTCGAAGTGCAAGAGTTGCAACGGAAGTTGAATAATCCCAACTCATAACAAATTTAGACAGTTGAGCTAGCCCAAGTTTAAAAAGAAAAGAAAGCCCTCTCATAAATACTCCTCCACAAGGGCGACGAGATAACTGATCTAAAAAGAAGATTGGCCGAGTTACAACAAGTGCAGGATAGTCATGTTTGTCTCATCCTGATACTTGAGGAACCACATAATCCCTTAGAGCACTTGACAAAGGCTCTGGCAGAGCTGAAGGTCTCGAAAGACAAATCTTGAACAGTGCGTAGATATTTAGAGGAAGTGAAGGTTTCCTTGACTGAAAAGGAAAAGTTGATATCGTCTTTACAGAAGATGGACGTGGCTCGCAGGGAGTCCCAGGATCTTAATAAATTAGTCAAGGACCTAAAGGCTCAACTTAAAGGTAACATGTCCTTGGTGGAGGCCAGGCAGATTATCTGGACTGAAATAATAAAGGAGGTAAAAGGTCATTGGGAATACATCACATTGGCTAATGATAATAAGAGAACTGTCCGTGACTTCAAGGCACAATTGGATGCAAGTCGCATAGAGGGAAATGAGAATGTGCTGATCGCGCAGGACTACATTTAGTTTATCAACGAACTCCCCATTGAGGAATTGGGAATGCATAGAATGGTCGACTGTTTTGGGATGGTGATGGATATCATTAGAATGATACAGAAGGAAGATGCCCGAGAAAAGGAAATTAACTATCTGGGGATAGTTTCTAGGGAAGTGGAAGCATTTGAAAATGAATGGAATAAAGTCATGGAGGCAGGATTACTAGCTTGTTGGGATCTGTTAGGTGTCTTGCTCCCCTGGGCAACATATGAGCAAAGAATGGTTGAAATCAAATGCAGAGCTAACTCAGACCAGGAGAAGACATCTCGACTTGAGGTTGAAACCTTGGTGGCATATCTCTAAAACGAATTTCTGTTATTGGACAACGTTAAACAATTTTTCTCAGCCAACCTAGATTATTTTCAATTAACTCAACTCCGTGCATTGTTCAAACTCTTCAGCATTGCGCCATTGCCTTCAGAAATCATGTGGTAGAGGTGTTATGAGCACGCACATCTGCCAGTGGTGTCCACTTCGTAGCCGAGGATGCCCATGTCATCCCATCATTTTGGTTTGTCCTCCACTACGATGTGGCCACATTCCTAAGGAACTTTTGCCACCCTGCGACGCCCCAACTGAATGTTTCAGGATCTGGCCCGTGTGGCCTGCAAATGTTTTGTTTCATTTACTTTTATAGTTATGCCGTTTAGTCAGTGAAATCATGATTTCACCGCTGTTGTTTTTATTTTTCCTGTTATAGGAGTGATGCTCATAGCATGCTCTAGCTTTTGATCATGATGTTTTTGATCATGATGTATTTACCGGCCTATCAAGAAGGAATATCTAGACAAGAGCCCGTAGAAAACTCTATATGAAGGAAATTTAGACAGATAGAAAGGGTTATGGATTTTGTGGAAGTTTTGGGGTCATATTGTGTAATCTGTCATGTAAAAGCTATTTTGAGCTTTGAAATGCATATTCTAGAGAGCTGTTTTTTGAAGCCTAATATAATATGACTTCATCTCCAACTGGATTCCAATTGAATTGATGAAAAATATGTATGTGTTTCCCTTATGTTTATTTATAATTACCACTTCTTTATTTTCTATTCAAATGACTCATGTGTGAAATACGCTGGATGTAAGTAGTTTAACTCATGAATTTGTATATGTTCTCATAGAGGAAGGATGACACTCATGTGTTAAGCTATTACACAACCTTAATATTGCGTTCCGTGAGACTCTGTAACACTCATCTCTAACTTGCCATCTTTTCTTCCAAATTCTCGGAGAACTAGATTCTTACAATGATTAAGCCCATCTCTCCAGAATTCCCCTACTAAATTCTTCAAGTCATCTCTGCCTTATATCCAAAGATCTATTCATTTGTTTTTTCCTTGGCCCATTTGAAGCATCACAGACGCATACAGCCTCCCAAACCATTATGAGTAAAAATTTTCTTGCATGAGCTAAATACCAAGAATCCTCACCATTCCTAAACCACTGTTCTATGAATTCTTTGTAAAGACACTATCAGAGGAATTTATAAGTGAATGTATCTAAATCCTCTGATCTTAAGATGTCCTAGGCATTGGTCCTTAGCAACTCAGGGTTGTCTCTAGAAGTTACAACACCCACCATGCTTGCATAAGAAGCTAATGATGCCTCAAGCAAACACCTAATAAGGTTCAATCACAATAGTGCTTGCAACCCTTATAGGCTTATAGCCTGCAAAATCATGATAAGTTAAGTAGTTATCCTCACAAATCTCTAAAATATGGCAATATATGTGGCAAAGGCTCTGGCAACCTAATTATTTGTTTTCATGTATGCATGCCAGAGTAACTAGAATAGAATGTTACAAGAATGCATGCTGGAAAATGGCACTCAAACCTAAGAGCACATATCAATCATAAATTTTCTTAAATAGACAATGAATATCAACAATAAGTCCCCTGAAGAAATAATTACCTTATATGCCAAATTATAAGTGATAAGTTGGAGTCAATGTGTTGAGGAGGTAAATCCCCTTTGCGGACAGAGGCGATCCCTACTAGCCCAGCAGGGGTCTAGCAACAATCATCAAATGCTACAGCGCAAGTTCCTAATTGCGAATAAATAAGCCAACGATGGAGGCCTACCTGGAGTCCAGTGCTATGATTCGTAGAAGAGACAACGTTCCCGTTCCTCAGCCTTGGCAGATCACGATCCCCACGATCTCCGTGAATGGACACCTGCACATGCAAGAAACAACACAAATACAAGCATAAAATCCAGAATACGCAACTATATATCAGTCAGAAAGGATATAACTCATTATTAACATAAGCGAAAAATAGAGTGGAACCATAACCGGTAGTCATTCATTAATAAACAATCGAAAGAGAGTACAACCAATGTTCTGACGCCGCGGTCTCCTTCGGAAGGGTCCCCAGTCGTTCACGTCTCGCAAAGCTCGCCAAGGAAAGGGCAAACCTCTCTAGAGTCTCTCGACGATAGTCTCCTTACTTGAGTCGGCCTTAAGGGAAGAAAGAGGGCTCTTACAGCACAAAGGCTCTTGGGAATTTGGAGATTCAAAGCTTAGGCACTTCAAGACTAGCTTACAATGGCAATAGGCAAGCTTTTATAGATGGGGAAGGAGGGAGTTGGGATCCCTATTATTGTGGGATTGGCCCTATCAACAAGGAAGGTTCCATGAGAGGTGGCAAACTACTTCCCTTCCATGGAACTCCCGTAGACAAACCTCCCAACTCAAGATAGGCAATGGTTTCTGAGTCTGTTGAAACATAACTTCCGCCATCTTTATTTAAAAAAACACTCCTTAAATTGGCTGGCGCGACTGCTGCTCTGGGACAGAGCGCCAGTTGGCGCGACCTCTTTGTAGGATTTTCCCCATTGGCACGAGTGATGACTGTCTGCCCGCGCCAATGCAAAAGGAGATGTTTTCATGGTTTTTTGCAAGGAGATGTCTTTAGGGCAATTGAAGCTCATGTTTATAGGAATGCATTGATGATGATTTCAAGGCATGACAATGTTCACAGGTCACAAAATGGGTCCTCCATTGTGCGGGACGGGGAATGGTAGGGACGGTGACAAATTGCTGTGTAACAGATGCCCCCTAAAGTATGAGGCCCGAGAGAGAGGGTGAGAGTAGCACAAGAACATGTTCAATGCAGAAGCCCACCGTACGAAAACCTGCACAGACAGATACAACTGATATCTCAAGTACATAATGTATGTATATGGTATGGACGCAGCCATCCGAACAGAGTATGCTATAATCCGGATCCAGGGTATGGGCGCAGCCATCCAACTAAGATCAAACAAATAGACTCAGGTATGGTCGCAGCCATCCAATCAATGAGTCATGTACATAATGATAATAATCCACAATCGCAGCCTGGATTACAACAGACACAATCCAGGGTCTTGCGCTCCATCTCGACCCAAAAAAGTACAAGTTCAAGCATGCGAATATGTGAGCTGAAGTCGAACATGCAAGAACATCGTCTGATTACCAGCCAATGATGAAAGTTGTTAACAGACGCGAGAGGAACCACCAATAATGACAATGGCCCTCAAGGTACTACAGGTACAATCTATGGCGTGTGAATCAATGAGTTGGCGTCGAACACCCGCAGAATCACTCGATCGGAGGCCAATGATGAAAACCCCACGTCGAATGCGACGAACCTGCCATTGAGGCATGCAGGCTCCAAGGTACCATAAAAGAGTCTCTAGATCAACTTCCTGGATAATGAGCTGAAGTCGACAGGAAGTGACCTTGATCGAAGGTGGGCCATAATGTTTCCCACATCATCGACACGAGACAGAGGAACATGATGTTTTTGTTGTGAATCAAGATCGTATGAGAAACAGAGGAAGGTTGATATTTGCAGAAGCCAACTTCTCTTGAACATATAAACGGCACGACAGTGGACTTGGCAGTATTTGACATCAACGGATCAGAGGTCATGGTGACGAGGCAATGAGCAGATGAGAGGTCAAAAAGGATTATCCAAACCCACGGAGGCAAAGTGAAGAAACGAGATGAGATGTCCCCAACCCGACACGAATGCAGACAAGTGCCATGTTCAAGAGCGACATACTGCTGACGACAACGACGATGGTTCCATTTTTCCCCCACCATTTCTGGCGAGTACCCCAATTATTTTTTGATAACAAGCTTGAAGGGGATAGCATATGCTTGTAATATAAGTCCGCCCTTCGGGCGAATCCATCCTAGTGCATTTAACGAGTCCTAGGAAGGAGGAACTCGGAGAACGTCATTTCGACTGGATCCGATGTCATCAAGGTTTAACGAGTCTGACAAAGGGAGAACTCGGCGTCTTTTCATGTTTAGAGAGTTTGAAAAGACAGCAGAAAAGTAAACTCCACAGGTCCCTTTTCGTAAATAGTTCCTTAGATCCGAAAAGGTAGAAAACAATATCCGAGAAAACCTCCTAGTCGCGATAGGCTAGGGTATTCCTTTTTCGTAATCAATCCATCCCAGCCTGAAAAAGGGGTAAACATATACTGGGTAGATGTCGATTCGTGTCCATTTTAACGAGATCGAAACGACAAGGGCCTCGGCAATCTTTTCATGTTTAGAGAGTCAGAAAAGAGCTGAAAGGTGACTCCTCCTGGAGGAACGAGTGTTATAAAGGGTAGCAACTGGTTCCGGTAATGATGGAACTGCTCCGAACAAGATAAAGGTTAAGAGGCTGGCTAACAAAACCACTCATCGCAGCGGTTCCTCAGGAATGGGTAAAACAACCAAGTGAAGGCATATGATCGGCCAAGTAGATGGGGACGATGGAATGAGAAAACCAAGGCTCATCTAGCAAAAACAGGCTAATAAAATGGCAATCACAAGGGGTAAAATGGGGAAGGTTTCATTTTTACACAAGCTTGAAATCAGGAAACTCTGCTTGAAGTTGGTTTCATTTTTACACAAGCTTGAAACAAAGATAAACTATGCTTGAAACTGGTTTCATTTTTACACAAGCCTGAAACGGAAACAAACTATGCTTGAAAAAGTAAACATGCCCCTAGCATGGTGACTCAATTTGAGGTACATGCCCCCCAAGCTTCAGTCCATATGAAAGGAAGATGGAGTAAAGGTTCAAATTATGAGATCTAAGAAAGACTCGACTGGGATTTTACGAGATCTGATCAAAGACTCGAATTGAACAGGAACGTGTTTCATTATTTTAACGAGGTTGACACATTAAAAGAACTATCCTCAGGACACCTTGTTTCATGGTTTAAGGAGCTTGACACAAGACAAGGAACTGTGCTCTGAGAACCTTGTTTCATTTTTTAAAGAGCTTGACACAGGGAGGAAACCATGCTCTAACAACCATGTTTCATTTTTTAAGGAGCTTGACACAAGACAAGGAACTCTGCTCCGACAACCTTGTTTCATTTTTTAAGGAGCTTGACACAAGACAAGGAACTCTGCTCCGACAACCTGGTTTCATTTTTTAAAGAGCTTGACACAGGGAGGAAACCGTGCTCTATCCGACTTACATCAAAATGAACAAGAAGGCAGTGCTTCCAAGAGTTCCACTCCCGATGGAAGGAAAACATCCTGGAAGTCAGGACCTAATGCCCCCAGTACACTATGCATGACGGCGTTATCATTGAGTGCGGGTACAGGGTAGGTAGACACATAGTTGACCTGTGGTGGAGCAGATGCAATGGGTGGATAAAAACCCGGAGGGGGTGATGGTGGACCAGTTGCCACATTAGGACCAAAGAACGAAAGCTGGTCAATGGTCATGATCTGTCCTTCATGCGGAAAACAGGCCACATGAAAAAGGGAGGAGACAAGCGCTCCCATGGCATAGGTGTAATCGCGCCCCAGGAGCAGATTGAAATCCAAGGGGCCTAGAACAACCATCACGTCCATATGGATGGTTTTACCTCCCAAAGTAGCAGGTAACCTTGGAAGGATCCCCAACGGTTGACTCGTTCTTCTGTTAAATGCCAATAGATTTTGCGTAACAGGCACAAGCGGCGGCGAATCGAAAGCTTGCCAAGTATTTGAGGATAAAATACTAACAGACGTGCCTTCGTCTATAATGGTGTTGGGTACGACCAGACCAAAAGCCTGTACTGTGATCTCGAAAGGCACATAAGACGAAAGGCGATATCCTGCAAATCGATTCCAATCAAAGGAAGTGACCAAACTACTCGGAGGGGATACCATCGAAAGAAGAAGGTCTTCCCTTGATGTTAAGGAAGAAGGAGCATCCTCCACGACCTCCATCTCGAAGGCAGGAGGGATATCCTCCGGGACCTCCATTACGGGAGGGCGAGGAGCAATTTCTTGAGATACAGGGACAGGAGAATCTTTCTCCAAATCCAAGGAATCTGAAGAAACAAGAAGAACCTGAGGGGGATGAGATCCACTCTCGACGGAAAAGACCTGGTGCACCATAGACGGAGCCAGCTCAACCGATCCCACAACCAATGGTTGGTCGGGGATGGATTCCTGAATTTGAATTTCCAGAGGAGCGGGATCGACCAAGGATGACTCTTGACCAATCGTAGGATCAACTGGTGGAGGACTCAAAGAAAGCTGTTTATAACCAGCCGGGAGGCGTGGTGTAGAAATAGTTGAGTTGTCAAAAACTCGATTGGCTTCATCCATATACAGACAAAGGTGAATGGCATGGTGCCCTTCACATAACTTACAGGGATTGGTAATCTTACCCTGCTTCTTAGGAGCCTTATCAGAAGTAGTTTAAGACGTGCCCCCAACCTGACTCCCGGAAGCCAAAGGCAATGGCGGATGACCGCTGGACCATTCTTCAAGCACCTTGGGAATGCCAGGGCAGTCTTGAAGAAGATGGTCTCCTGTGCACAACATGCAATGGAACTTGACTTTCCGTGGAGGGTTGGAAGGTTTATCGAGAAGAGATATTTCAGAAACAATAGCTGCACTTTTAGCCTCTCGCTTATCAGACTTCTTCTTCTTTGTCTTCTTCTTCTTCTTCTTAACCACCTGGTTACTCAAATCCAGGCTTTCACCAGGCGAAGTAGAAGAGGAGGACGCAGAAATAGGCGAAGAAGGGGAGAGGTCCACCTTGGAATCAACATGATGTTGTTCAGGTGGAGGAACTAATTGAACAATAGCGGAGATATTTGGGACCACAGAGGTTGAAAACAACCAAATAGGAAACCCAACAGTTAACCCAGCAAGGGACAATGTCGCCATGTAAGGAGCACCAACATTCCCAAAAGGAGGAAAATGACCAGGATTCCCTTCTGAGGGGATCCCTTGGTCGGTAAACTCTGAAAAAGTTGCCATCAAAACTCAACACCACACACGGGCTGAAAAAGAGTCAAGACACGCAATCAAATGGTCAACAAGCAATATCTAACAGGGCGTATAATCATGGGTGATTAATTTTTTACCACATTGAAAAATAAGAAAATTCAACGTTTCATGTTTTAAGAGTCGAGAAACGATAAAAGATGACTCTATCTCTTTCAGATTTGACACAAGCATGAAAGGACAAGCGCTTGACGGTCTTTTCAAATTTAGGGAGTCAGAAAAGACCAAATGACTGCTCAGGAATACTAGGCACAAAGGGTGTACCAAATAACCGTGAAATGCAATATACACCTTGGTTTCAATAATGAAAGAGAAATAAACCAAGGAATTTCCGTACATGCAGGCAATCTCCCCGAATGTTGTGTTCGGTGTATCACAGGTATAGGGCGGCAGACTCGGCTTCCTATGGATAAAGGATTGAAAACCTAGAGGGCTCTCCCTTTATATACGCGATGGTACGGGGAGCACAAGTCCGTACTAGCGCTGTCTAAAGCCAAAAGGCGAACAACAACTGCTAGGTTTAAAGACGCCGGAACATGTCTCTAGCCTAGACCTCTAAATATGTTTCGTTAGATTCTAATGCTGCCTTAGTGTAAATTGAGTAGATTTTAAAGTTGATCTTCAATTACGTTTCAGTTTTCAGGCCCTAACGAATGTGTTGTCTCAAAAACTCCTAAATGCAAAGCTACATGCCACAGTACACCATTTCGTTCGATGAAAACTAGCTACAGAAGAGTTGAGAGTTTTTACACAAACAAAATGATCGGAAGACAAACAATGATATCTCTAATGCAACTAATGAAATCAAAAATTTTCATTCAAATCACTAATTACTAGTAAAATCGAAAAATTTCAATTTGCACTAATCAACCAAAAGCAAAAGATATTTTTTTGTAATTTTCAATGTTTGATAGCTAGAAGCACTAAACAAACCGAAAACAAATGGAACAACTTGAGAAACGATATTGAGAGAGCAAAACAAACAAATTTCACTCAATGACACAAGTAATCAGATCTCAAATCGACCAAAGTCTCTCAAAACCAAGAAAAAGACTCAAACGCTCCAATGGACCGTGTGATCTAGGCCCAAAGCAAGACCAAACGAAATTTGAATGAAGAAACGAGCAATCACCCAAAAATCGCAACAAAACAGTGAACAACTACTAAGAGAATGTGGAGGAGCAATCAGAGAGTTGACTGGATAAACGAAACACCAAAACTCCCAAGGAGGGCTCGATACACAAAGCCACTAGATGCCCTAGGGCTTAAAACGTGAAATCGATGGAGAAAAGCAAACAACCAAAGGACGAAGGCAAATTCCCAGTCAAACAGGACTCCAACACACTCAGGTAGTCAAAAAATCAAGAAGAAAAGCACTGACCATACCTAGAGAGCTCAAAACTGAGCAAACTCAAATACCCTACAGGAGTGGCGCGACTGTAAGGCTGCAACTGGCGCCAACAAGCAATTGGCGCGGGCAATACAAAAGCAACATGCGCCAATTGGCACGACTGTCAGGCTAAAAAGCACACCAGTCGATTTTCTCAGCCAAAAACAAAAAATAACTACTCCAGAAGCAGATCAATGTAAACTAAGCAAACCAAGAAGCAAAAAACAGCAAAAGAACCCAGCCCAGAAGGCTAACCAAGCAAGGAAAATCATAAAACAATCAAAACGAGACAATCTAAACGAGACAGTGAAAACTAGACGAATCCCCAGTGGAGTCGCCAAATTGTTGAGGAGGTAAATCCCCTCTGCGGACAGAGGCGATCCCTACTAGCCCAGCAGGGGTCTAGCAACAATCATCAAATGCTACAGCGCAAGTTCCTAATTGCGGATAAATAAGCCAACGATGGAGGCCTACCTGGAGTCCAGTGCTATGATTCGTAGAAGAGACAGCGTTCCCGTTCCTCAGCCTCGGCAGATCACGATCCCCACGATCTCCGTGAATGGACACCTGCACATGCAAGAAACAACATGAATACAAGCATAAAATCCAGAATACGCAACTATATATCAGTCAGAAAGGATATAACTCGTTATTAACATAAGTGAAAAACAGAGTGGAACCATAACCGGTAGTCATTCATTAATAAACAATCGAAAGAGTACAACCAATGTTCTGACGTCGCGGTCTCCTTCGGAAGGGTCCCCAGTCGTTCACGTCTTGCAAAGCTCGCCAGGGAAAGGGCAAACCTCTCTAGAGTCTCTCGATGATAGTCTCCTTACTTGAGTCGGCCTTAAGGGAAGAAAGAGGGCTCTTACAGCACAAAGGCTCTTGGGAATTTGGAGATTCAAAGCTTAGGCACTTCAAGACTAGCTTGCAATGGCAATGAGCAAGCTTTTATAGATGGGGAAGGAGGGAGTTGGGATCCCTATTATTGTGGGATTGGCCCTATCATCAAGGAAGGTTCCATGAGAGGTGGCGAACCACACTTTCATGGACTTAGTAGCCAAACACTCTGACAAGATGAGGAAATAGTTTTACGAGTGTATTTTGAAAACACGACTTCCGCCATCTTTATTTAAAAAACACTCATAAATTGGGCGCGGCGCGCTCTGGGACAGAGCGCGGGTTGGCGCGGCCTCTTTGTAGGGATTTTCCCCATTGGCGTGGTGATGGTGTACGCGCCAGTACGAGAATGTTTTCATGGTTTTTTGCAAGGAGATGTCTTTAGGGCAATTGAAGCTCATGTTTAGAGGAATGCATTGATGATGATTTCAAGGCATGACAATGTTCACAGGTCACAAAATGGGTCCTCCATTGTGCGGGACGGGGAATGGTAGGGACGGTGACAAATTGCTGTGTAACACAATGTCGAGCCTGAATCTTCTTATACCTCTTAGAAACTATAACGGGAAATGATGCCAGAACAAAACAAGAAATAAGTAATAAATATAATTGAAGTGGATAATAATTTTATAAGAATTTATTCTGACTAAAATCTGGAAATAACATATCAAACAGTGAAGTTTGGGAGCAACATCAAACTAAAGGAAAACAACGAAGGCTTGTTCCCAATGTACCCTCTCCTTGTAGGTTCCTTCACATTACTTGTATTTTCGACAACATTAGTGTAGGAAGATGAAATGGATAATTTCATCAAACTGTAGCTTGGTATTTTAAAGTACACAACCCTCACAGAAAGATTTGCAATCATTTTAAACAGCAAAGGTTAGCTTGGACGTACTGCCACCATAAATTCCCAAAGAAGAATGATTTCAAACTGGCTAGGGAACACAATTTGATTTACATCAGAAAGCAACAGGAAGTAGACACAGAGAGGATCAAGAAAAATTTTCTTAAGTAGGTTCCAGAGCCTGTGCAAATCCAAGTGACAAATGAGCTTGAAATGGATTATGGGACAATCATCTACAGGGGTGGAAAAAATGCAGGTAACTTGGACAAATGGCTTAGATTCTGTGGCATGCTAGGGAAGAAAGGTTGCCATGAAGTTTCACAATGACTGACGCAGATCCAAATCTATCCCATAGTTTGGAAGAACCGGAACCAGAAAACAAAATCTGACCTAAGACTAGCCCATGAGGGACAACATGGCCCAAGGATGTTAGTCCACCCATATTCATCAAACTTGGATCATGCTCTATGTATTATCCTGACTATATTTTTGTAAAAATGTTGTTTTTGGTTGTCAATAAAATCATGATGGCTGTAAATAAGTCCTTCTAGTGTCTAGATAGTCCTGCTACCCATTTTGGTTGTCATGTGATTTTTTAAATTCCCATGGATGGGTCTAGTCACAATATAAAATGAATACGCTATATTGTATACAACTTAGAAGTTCTCAGACTGCTCTTCAGCAAGTTTGGCACCCGTGTTTCCTATGAGAGCAGAGTGCCTGGACATAACTTCTTTTTTTTCACATTATTAATAGATCTAGCTAAATTACATAAAAATGTCAATGCTTTGGTATTTTAACAACAAATCCAAGAAATGTAAGAAACAATTTGGGGTCGGCATGATCTAAATTAACAGTCCTTTAGTCGTTTATTTCATTTTTTGTCTTTTTGTATTGGTTAAAAAGTTGTGGTGACCAATCATCAATCTAAAGTTAAAAAATTCACAAGGTATGTGTCCATGGATAATTGGCCTACCAAACCCACGAGAGAGTATAACTTCTACAGGAGGACTAGACTGGCCATGACTCACAATGCTAGTGTGGATGCAGCTGCTATGATCACCACACTACTCTGTTTGGTCTTCTTTGGCCAACTCTGTGCAATTTTCTTCACACGTCCTTGTTGGTATCTACTTCCAATGTTGGGAAAAAATTTGAGTAAGGAGAAATAATAATATCGGGACTATGAATCTTCAAACCAGAGAGAACATGAAGAAAGCGATCAGGGATGGATTGGTGCAGAGGAAGGATAATTGATAAAATTAGTTATGTGATGTGATGAGGTTTAACATTTAGAAAAGGCATCGATTACAATAATAGAAACAATAACAATGGTGGATCTTCAGAGTTAAAGAAACCATGGTTCTCTTGGATTTTGCTGGAGTAGATCTTCATGGGAAAATACAGATCCATAGTTGCAAAATTGATTGCAGGGGCTTCAACAACGTGGATACTAGATTGGCTTGGGTACAGGAAGGTCAATGTGAATACAATGTTGTTGAGGAAGCTTGGATCAACACGAGTACACGAAGGCCAATGTGAATACATTCCTGCGGAGGAGGAATAATTGAGAAGGTTAGTTGTGTGAAGGTGTCAAATCATAAAATTAGTTGTGTGATGTTGCTTGGTTAATTATCAAACAAATAGGTACAATATGATTACAATTGGCTTCTTTATGCTCTCACTTTTCTCACAGTGGCCAGTCTCTTTATGCTTAGAGGATTGCAATCAAATTCATCTAACATTTGACAATGCCTTGAACAAAACTTGCTACTAAACCCAGAATTCAAGTAGAATTTCATGCCCAATCTACTATTACATTATTAGAATTCATTGAAGAACTATTTTCTGAACATTACTCAAGTCTAGTTAACATTTCACAGCACTAACAACATCTCTAATTGTAGCAAAAATAGTGATAATGAATGGTGGGATGGCTAGGGGTAATAACGTGGCCATTCATATCATTGTAAACAAGCCACGAAATTCAATCCCTAAAACCAATAGATCTTCCTCCCATGCATGCTCTACGTGAAGAAAACATGCTCTGCACTTCATCAACCATCCTTGTTTAGCTACTAGAAGCCTCTCACATTGGAATTTTAATGATGATAGTTTATTTTTTTTAAATGGGCTTTCTATTTCTTTGTCAATAGGAATAACCAATCATATTTGTAGCACCACCTCCTAGGATGAAATCAAAACTATTCTATAGAGATGAAATACCAAGTTCAGAAGAATACACATCTTCATCATTGTACTGTTGGAAAGACTACCTCAAATTTCACATTTGACAATGCCTTGAACAACACTTTCTACTAAACCCAGAATTCAAGTAGCATTTCATGCCCAATCTGCTATTGCATTATTAGAAGTCATTGAAGAGCTATTCTATGAACATTACTCAAGTCTAGTTAACATTTCACAACACTGACATCTCTACTTGTATCAAAATAGTGATAATGAATGACAGGATGGCTAGGGGCAATAGCATGGCCATTCATACAATTGTCAAGAAGTTAGGGGGTTCAATCCCTAACACCAATAGATCTTCCTCCCATGCCTTCTTTACATGAAAACAACATGCTCTGCACCTCATCAACCATCCTTGTTTAGCTGCTAGAAGCTTTTCACATTGGCATTTTAAAGATGGGAGTTTCTTTCTTCTAAATGCACCTTTGAATTATTTGTCAATAGGAATAACCAATCATATTTGTAGAACCACCTCCTAGGCTAAAATCAAAACTAATCCATAGAGATGAATACCAAGTTCAGAAGAATACACATCTTCTTCATTGTACTATTGGAAAGAGTCAAGACTATCTTAAATTGCACATTTGACAATGCCTTGAACAACACTTACTACTGAACCCAGAATTCAAGTAGCATTTCATGCCCAATATGCTATTGCATTATTAGAAGTCATTGAAGAAATATTTTCTAAACATTACTCAAGTCTAGTTAACATTTCACAACACTAACAACATCTCTACTTTTAGCAAAATAGTGATAATGAATGAGAGGATGGCTAGGGGTAATATTGTGGCCATTCATATAATTTTCAACAAGCCACGAGATTCAATCCCTGATACCTATAGATCTTCCTCCCATGCCTGATCTACGTGAAGACAACATGCTCTGCACCTCATCAACCATCCTTGTTTAGCTGCTAGAAGCTTCTCACATTGGCATTTTAATGATGGGAGTTTCTTTTTTCTAAATGGACCTTTGAATTCTTTGTCAACAGGAATAACCAATCATATTTGTAGCACAACATCCTAGGCTGAAATCATAACTACTCCATAGAGATTAAATACCAAGTACGGAAGAATACACATCTTCATCATTGTATTGTTGGCAAGACTATCTCAAATTGCACATTTGACAATGATTTGAACAACACTTACTACTGAAGCCAAAATTCAAGTATCATTTCATGCCTAATCTTCTATTGCATTATTAGAAGTCATTGAAGAGCTATTTTCTGAACATTACTCAAGTCTAGTTAACATTTCACAGCACTAACAACATATCCACTTGTATCAAAAAAGTGATAATGAATGACAGGATGACTAGGAGTAATAGCATGTTCATTCATATAATTGTCAACAAGCCACGGGATTCAATCCCTGACACTAACATATATTCCTCCCATGCCTACTCTACATGAAGATACACTTTAGGCTCTCATGTAATCCCCTTTAATTTGGTTAATTTAGGGTCACATATTTCTACTTACAATGGTTGGTTTGTTTGTCATGGTTGAGTATTTATGCTTGTTCAGAGTCCTAGCAAGGTTATGAGATGTCAGCTTTGCTTTTGAATATTTTATGTTTAGGCCTTTGAATGCTATGGTTAGTAGACTCTGTGACTTGGTTATTTAGTGGCTTTAAGATACAAATGTGTATTAGATATTTTTGTTTAATGAAAATATGCTTCACAGTGATAAAATAAACAACATAGGAGTAGTATATGTCTACATCAAAGATAAAATGTGATTATATAAAATGCTGGTAATAATACATGAATTGTTTTCAATGTCATGAAGTCAAGATACATACCAAGAAAGACAACTCCTCATCCTACCAGTTCACAAATGCCCCAACATCTATATTCTTGTACACATATGCTTGAACCTTAGTGGCTAAAGCCTGGACAAAATCACCTTGGGTTTCCACATCAGATTTGACTTGATAGACTAGGAATATGTCAGATAAGGTATTAATCTTCATGCATAATTTTACATCTCTCTTATCATGAAGTTCGAGCTTCAAAAGACAGAACTGCAAATTTCTCCTTGAATTCATGCTGACAGAACTACTTTTGTTTCTTGAAAAATGGGTTATCAGACAAGGATTAAATGTCTGGAAATGCGTGCAACTAGACCACCTTTTAAGCCTAGAAATCTGTGCTAGAAACCTCTACCTGTTCCTTCTCAGAATTTTTTCTTCTCTTCCAACATGAAAGGTTCAAAATATCACTGCCAAAGCCCTCTTCCATGGCCAAAAGCACCACCTCCAGGTAAGAAGGGCACACTAGCAGATTACAATGGCAACCTTGCACATCAATCCAACCTATAGAAAGGAAGAAAATGACGGAAGCATAAATCTGTCACGGGCCTTTTCTCCCTTTCTTGCAAAGAACTTTCTACTTGGCCTATGGGGGTTTTCCTCCACATTAATTTAATTTGCAGGTCAATAGTCCTCCTCCTTTTATAGTCTGTCTTACTGATAACTTTCTAGTACAATATTATAGGGAATACTTTACAAAGCTATGGATTCATCTTTTCTTTAAAGAAATAACAATAAAACATCAACAAAAGTCTATGTCTCTTAGGTTGGAGTTCTCTTCTAAATGGTCCCTTTTGGAAATTGTCAATCTTTCCAAGTGTCATCATACTATAGGGTGTATCTCATTTAGTGGTTGAGTTGTGGAGATATGGTGTCGATATCTCTTGTAAAGTGGAGCACTGCACTATTCTTGGATTCTTGTGCCATTAACTGGTCTCCTTTTCCAAATGTCATCCTTACAACGTCCATGCCCACCCTTAGAATGAATTTTCCTTCCTAAAATCTGCTCTAATAACTTCATTTGACCCTTGGCTGGGTGCTCTCCAAAGTGGATTCATTTTCTAACAGTCAAATCTTTAAGCATCCAAATCGCCCTTGGAAGGAAACACTCATGTATGAATGTGCAATAATTTATCAATAAAGGGTTTGACATGCCATGTGTTAACTTCCTATAGAGGGTGTTGTTCAAAAAACTTTGGGATGTAAAGGGGTAGTCAATTAGCTAGTAAAAGAGAAAACCAAACCTGGAGTGATTATGCAAAACGTTTGGATGTACAAGAGTAGTCAATCAGCTAGTAAAAGACCATAGTTGCTAACAGCCTCCTTCGACAAACTATATGAGGCATCTTCAAATACCAGACTACACTAGCTTATAAATTTTCCCTTTTAAGTAGCACTATCTACTTAATTCATATACCACACACTTCATAGTCTGTGCTGGAATTCTGCAAAGCTTTTGTTTTTGAAAATTCAAAAAAAAATAACCACACTAAATATGAATCTCCCTTTCCTTCAAAATTCTCCCATCTACAATGTCAATGAAAGCCATTCAACCAAGTAACAAGGATAACAACTTTAGAGTATAGAACTTCTTGACAAGTACTAAGACGGTGATTGCAACCATTGATTGATCAGTTGCAACAAATAAGGGGACATTTAATGCATGTAAGACCCTACCAAATAATAAATAAAAAAATTTTAAACCATATTGTCTAGGAATATTTTTCTTTCCACCTATTGAATGTTTTGGAAAATTATCTTCAATGTTTGTATCTCCTTTTTTCCTTTTCGAATGGATAGTGTTATTCCCAACCCTTGAACTTTTGTTTCTACCACTTCTTTTTAGCAGCCATAGTGTCGTTTGTTGTAACTGAAGCACTATAAACATGCTCACAGCTATTAGTGCAACCTTTTCCTAGTTTCAGTATTCTCTGCAAGGAATATAATAAAATATTACCATTCAAACCTCCTCAACAACTCTATACTAAAGATAGCTATAGGATGTTGAGATCCCTTTTCTACTCCAAGAAAAATCATGAAAATATTTTAGAAAAAGACTAAAATAATTCTCTCAGGCAACCAAATCCGTGATACAAGTCAACAATAGCATGATAATGGAGTTGGTTTTGAAACAATCCTCCAAAAATGGCACCATGAAGTACGGTTCCTCCTCCAGTGGTTGACCATGTATCTACCTTCAAGAACGATGAATGAATCCTCCTTAGAAGCATGTGTGGCCTCCTCCATAGTGGATTCCTTCTTCAAACTTTGAATGAATGCACAAAGACCATGAAAAAATCCAATAACGTGGCACTTGTGGCATCATGAGTAGAACTTTCCATCAATATTCAATCCATAAGGCTCCATTTGGAAAATCCCAAGGTAGAAGTAAAATCTACAAAGGAGAAGACAAAGCAATTATCAATGAGTGGACATTCTCATCATAATAGCTTGGAAATGTGTGCAACGTGACTTCCCCTCATATAAGGTGTCCTCTCCATTGACTAACAAATTCCTCAAAGGGGTAATGACCCTTGAAATATTTGTTGAAATTGTGAGTGCCTTATAATCATATATCTGGCCAACATATCAATTGTTTTCCTTGATGAACAGATATAAAAAAGGTGTTTGAATTATCGCTAGAGATGTAAGTGAGACTTGAACAATGGAATAGATCTGAGAGAAAGTCATATCTTATCCTCATAGGTAGAAAAATTGATCACTCAACACTCAGAAGGCATGTGTGACTATTACTATATAATATTTCATGTTACCTTCTTTTTTCTAACTACTGAGTATAGTTTGTTGGCAATTATCAGCTATTCACTAGTGGCTTGGCCTCTTTAAGTATGTAAAAACACATCAAACTGTCCTCAAATATTTGCTACAGGTTGTATAAATTTTTTGAATTGTAAGCAGTGATGTGTTGAGCTAGAAACAACCCCCCTACAGTATTTTAATTTCCACATTCGATGAAGTCAAAGTAGTACGGGGCTTCCTCATTTTATTTTGGATTTATTAGCCTACATGAACTTTGCTTGCTTTTATTTTTTTTACTTTGAATTTTTTCATGAAATTTTCTTTAGTTCTTTTTGTCAGAACTCATTAGGCACTAGAAGATGTGGATCAATCTTCTCCTGCCATGCTTGAGAGTTAGTTTTGTCTATAGCAAATTTCCAAAATTTGTCCAAAACTCTCTTTTCACAGCGTGGGGAAACTTACTTATCTAGTCCATTCTATGTTTTGGGTGGAGTCATACTTCTCAATTTTGAGATAGATTCATTTTACACCAGGGCAACCAGACATGCTTCCTTAGCAGCCAGGTTGGTCATGAAATCCTATTCTGGAAAATGGACTTGATGTAATTATCATGTGGCATGCCTATTATCTATTGCATCATTTTACGCAACTGAATCCGGCTTCACAGTTTCTACTGCTTTGTCTATAACATGTTTTGACATGTCCTTTACTGAAGTTTATATCTACCGCTCTCCAACACCTTTCTATGACCTTCCTACTTTCTCCAAGTCGCCAAACAATGTGGGTATTCTAATTGATGTTACAGGAGAGGCACACTAGCAACCATTTGCCTCTTGGATGTTGAAATTGCTGAATAGATGCCTTGTCGAAACAAGGCTTCAAGTATAAGGCCTTATTAGCTCATCGTTCATGTATGCATCTTGTAGTTTACTTACTTAAGGAGACAATACATTACAAAGGCCTTTTTCCGAATTTATACATTTAACATCATCATCACTGGACGCAGAAATAATTCCTATCAAGAAGCTTGTACATTCAATGGACCACTATTTATGATTCGACTATGGGTGCTTTCCTTCATACTTTATATGCCATATGCCCTAAATGCATTGTTTAATGTAAACCTAAAGAGTTGCTCAATGCTAAGTGTGTTTTCTCAGACATTTCAAAATACAAGTTGTAGAGAAAGATTTGTGAACACAAAAACACTTTTGTCAATTTTAAACCTTCCATGATTGTTTTCTGACATTGACATCCCATCCGATATCATCAAGAAGACGAAGTGTAGAATTATCAGTATGTTGCCTAAGATAGGGATCAAAGCAATGAGTGAAAACATCTTTGAGGTTTTGGACTTAGCATTGCAAGATCAGATTGTTGATATCCAAGCTGAGATGTTGCATCTATGCCAATTCTTGCATTCAATTCGTAGAAGATTGGAGATCTTTTTTAAAGACAAATCTGACAAAGTTTGTGAAATTGTACAGTGATGATATTGGATACATTGCATGATTATCTGCTACTCCTTTAGCAAACGATTATGTGACCAAATTTCTGTGTCAAATCCGCAAAAATGTTGGTTTGAAAGTGAATTTGGGAAACATAGATGTTCTTATATCAGGATTCTTTTGTGCTCAGTGTGACAAACAAATTTCAGGTAACTCAGGGAAAAGTGACCTTGATGTAACTTTATATCAGATATAAAGGAAAGACATGTTTAATAATACAACTGTTAGAGTTTTCTTTCAGTATTTGTTAGTCTCTCTTTTCTTGACTTCTTTTTAGTGAATCAATAGAGCAAGTTCATGTCACTATTGTGGGAAGCATTTCTCATCTTCTATGCCATGCAATCAAAAGTGGTATTCTGGGAACAAAACCTTTGTGGATAAAATTCTTGGATATACTTCCACTTTATGAGAAGAAGGTTGTGAGGAGATAATTTTTTTTTGAAAATCCATTACTTCATTGAGAATAATGTAAAGGATATTTTGTTTGAAGATGATGACGCATGCAACAAAAAAAAAGAAGAAAATATGCTTGGAATATTGAAACGTGCTTTGGAAGCCACTGAGGATCCAGATGTATTTGAGACTTTGTTGGAAATGGTAGCAAAAATTATGAAAAGGGTTGATGTCCATGGATATATATTTTTTTTTCTCATTTTCTTTATTGATTGATCAACTTGACAATTCAAATAGTTGGGTAAGAGCAACAAATGCTAGATTAATACATAAATCTGCTATTTTTAAACAAAAGGGAGGAATCAGATCAATCCTTTTCAAGTTTGGTGGAATTAGAGATGAGTTGTTTGAATACTTGAAAGCAAGGTTTGTCACATGCCTAGTTATGATAAGTGATTTTGCAGAGGTCATTTTGGGTATAGCAAGTGTAGATCTTGTTCAAGAGATGGTCCCTGTAGTTCTTCCAAAGCTTGTAGTTTTACAACAACATAATTTCCATGCATTAGCTACTTTGCATGAATTGTAAACATAGTTAAATACAAATTTTCCAGTTTTGCTCATAGTTAAATACAATTTTTCTAGTTTTGCTATTGGAATGATGTCACAAGGCTTTATCGTTTGTGTTTCTTCACTCAAATTGAAAGGAATTGGTTATTGTAATGAAATTCTATGAAGCCCAGACAGAATCTAATACTAGAGTGTTGATAGCTCTGCTTGAGGAGTTTGTACATTTCCTTAGGGATGCACACAGTGACAATACTGATGAAAGTCTATCAAAGGTTCCAGATATGATTTAATACATGGCTCGTCTTGTCATTGGATCAAATAATCTTCTAGGGTTTTTAAGGAATTACTTTTTTGGACTTTTTAATTGTGTATTGATAACAAAATGTTGTGCGTTGATGACTAGTCATTACGAAAGCAAGAATTGAGATGTTTGGAAAAGTTCATTGAAATGATTGGTCTTCATCTCCGTGCATTTGTACCAAAAATTATGGTTTTACTTATGCATGTTGTAGAGAAAGAGAGTCTTCAATATGAAGCTTTGCATGTGTGGAATTTATTCATTCAAAGGTTGCTCAAGTATCTCCTTCAAGTCTCTCCTCAGGTAGTGGCTACACTTATGCCATGTCTTGAGAGAGAGCAAAATCAACATATTATACATTTGGATATACTGGTGGAAATATTAGAAAAACTGATAGTGAAGAATAGGGAGTTGCTAGGGGAACAATTGGTTGAGTTGCCCATGCTTCCCAACCTTTCCATTCTGGATAATGTGAATCAAATTCTTCAAGAATCACGTGGGGGTTGTGCAGAGGAGTTAAGGACACGAGAGGCCAAAGACTTAAATTTTTATGTGAAGATTGCCTTGGGGATCTTGGAGCAGTTGATCTTGTCAAATTTTAGGGGAGTATTTGCCATCATTTTAAGATAGAGTATTCTGATAATGACCTTATTTTGGAATAAATACATGAACATGTTGCTAGAGTTTTTAGTGCTGCATCTGATACGATTGTGCAAGATTAAGCTTCTTTGGAAATTTACGAGCTTCCGAAATTTGTTGGTTGTTTAGTTCTTTACATGGTATTCTAAGCAGAGCCTCAAGAGACATAATGGAATGTAGGCGGTGTGGTGCTCATCTTCCTCATGTTGTTGGTATTTCAGGGCAGTCTCACTATGGCACTCAGTCTGTAACATTGTCTGGTGGGTATGAGGATGATGAGGACCATGGTGAATGGGTTTTTTGTTGTTGTTGTTGTTGTTATGTTCCTTTTTTTTAAAATTAATACTAGAAGGTATGCAACTTCTTCTTTTGCTTAAAACTATGCATCTAGGAAGTGCTAGTAATTTACGATGAAAGCACAATCTGCATGCTTTTGTGACATATAAATGATTTTCATTATTGTTATTAAATTTTTGTTAATAAAAATGCCAATGATACTAAATTGCTTCCACTTTTTGGTTTAATACTTTCTCTGATAAAAATTTATGACTTTGTTATGTTCTCAGTAGTGGTGGAAGAGATCTTAGTGTGAACAAGAGAACAAATAAGGAACAATATTTTGATCAGAAGTTCGATAAATCTAATGAGGCAGTGTGAGATAGATGTAAGATGTGTTATCCAGTCTTTGTTGTCAGGTATGTTTCTAATTGGCTTAGCTTGAAACTGTGACAAAGCATGATATCTACGTGTGCGCTTTAACTTATCAGCTAGCCTCAGGCTGCAGTTCATTCATTATGTGGCTAACATAATTTTAATTTGGATCTTTGTAAGTCAATTTCAGGTCTCATAAGGAGAAGCATTCACCTTATGCACCAGAAAGTGTGGTGTTAAATATGATGGCATATATGGAATTGGCAAATTTTGGTGTAAGAAAGGAATTCAGGTTAGGGTTATTAGCTAAATGGGAACCTTTGATTGATGGTTGTTTTTTCCAACTTGTATTTTGCAAGCTCTTATCCTTTTTGCATAGGTTTTTTGTTTGAAATAATATAGCTTAATTGTTCACTCTATGTCTAGTTACACATGGAATTTTTAATTTTGGTTTGTATAAGATCTGGTATCAAGTACTTAGTTGTGGTTATGAATCTGGTATTCAATGTTAAAAGATTGTGTATACAACTGTGCTTTTCATAACTTCACCATATTATGTCAAGCCTTTCTTGATTTGACCTTGGGTTTTTTTAGCAACTCTGGCAGTGTGCCATTATTTATTCAAAGAAGCAACTTTACAATCATCTCACTGTGCCATGGATGTGCTTTATGGATTATGCCATCCTTCTTTAAACAATATAAAGACAACATAATGGAAAGGCATCTCCTTTTTCAGTGGTAAGAGTACAAGCTATCGAGAGGTCAAATTTCCTCTCTTAACCTCTTCTCAACTACCATTACACATGGTCGGTGCTATACATACAATATTTATATGATATTGATAGACAAGACTGTGCCTCAACTACTTTATTATATTAGATTATGAAAATCCTATTTGATTTCTTTAGCAAGTAGGCTCATGTTCCTTAAATAGTGGAGAAGTGCATTGCATCCTTTTTAGTTGCATTTCATGTCAACATATGGGACATGTTGATGAGCGGATGAGAGTTGTAGGAATTAACAAGTAACTTTATTTTTCAATACAATTTGTCTTGTTATAATTTCTTGTTGTTGAACATATATAGATTTATTTTAATAATCAAAGGAGATTGAGAATCAACAACATATTTACTCTATGCTAATCATGTTTGTGTGGCTTTCTACAATTTAAGCTTTCCATTTTTTCTTTAAAGGATGATCTAAATTGCAAGGGGGAGCAACATATGATTTAGGATGTTGATGGAAGCAAGTAGGACACAAGGAATTTTTTTTGGAGATGTCATTTTGTAAACAAGGATAAATTCCAATCTCTCATATATATTTTCCATGTTTGATTGAAAAGAAATTTCTATGGTTAATTTTCCTTTGTATGAAACTATATGTAGAAAATCCCCACCAACTTCTAGAATTTCTCTATTGGTCTATGCAATATTGTAATTGAACTAGGTATGAGCTTTACTAAGAAATCATAGAAAAGATTTCCAAATGCTATGCCTAAGAAATATGATTTCTTTGCCATATATTGATGTATAAGACATGAATTCCAATAGATAATTAAAATCCTACTACATTAAATGCATGAGAACTTGTGCTCCTATTGTTATGTGTTCAGTTACTATTACGTTCTCTCTCTGAAAAAAATCATTTAACTCTTCATTTTTTCTTGTCCTTGGTGATATCAAGTATGGAATGTTTCTTTTCTCTAGCTCTAATTACAATTCTCAGACTCGGCATGAAGTTGTTTGTCTCCAATTTTATGATTAAATCAGCAAATGGAAGTAATGGGGCAACATTAAGGTAAATAAATTGCTCAATTCAAAAGCATTTGGCGGTTGTGAAGGAAGTAACATCTTATCTTTGATTTTAAATTTAAGCGTTACATTAATGTAGACATGCATTTGTATGCACTTCTAAAAGAGATGACCACATTGAAGTCAATTTTACAATTTCTTGTATTCTTTAGTGTCAATTTATTCCAAAAAGTCGGAAACCATTTTCTTGAACTATATGAACTATGGAATAATAAGATTGTGGTATCATATAACTACAAGGTAACAATAGCCACAACCATATATATATATATATATATATATAATAGGGGATTTTTTCGTCCTTTTCATTATTTCAATATACATGTCATCTTGATTTGTAGCTTGTGCAAATGATGTGGCATAATTTAGTAAAGAGTAGATTTAGTTCTAGAATCTAGGGCATGGTAACCTATTTAAGACATATATTTTTGTTTAAAACAGTCTAGTATACGAGGCTATCCTATTATTGTATCTTTTTTACTTCATTTCATTTATTCTAGACTTAACTTTGACATTTTCTAGGCATTTTGTTTGTACTCCCACATTGTATAAGTAATATACATCTTGAGATTTTTAGCATGTAATTTAGTTGGCATGATTGTTCTTAAGCTTTCCTCGAAGGTTGAAATTAAGTTTACTAAGGTGTTATTTTCTATGGTGGTGTTTTATTTTCTTTGTTTATACAGGTCATCTGGCCACATAGTGACCGCTATTGCCCAACTGAAGAAAACTTGTTTGAGTTTCTTGCTTTTATGAGGAAAGATGACATTTACAATATCACTGATGTTGAGGTATGTATCGTATAAATCCTTTATAGTCTACTTTAGTTTATATTCCAGTGTTCATCGCCTTTCAGGTCTTATACTCTGCATTGTACATTCTTTCTTTTTTCAGAAAATGAATTCAATATTGATGGTAAGAAGCATGAATTGAAGAAAGAGGAGAGCAATAACAGTGGAGCGGAAAAATGTGAATTAAAGAGAGAAGAAAATTGGTCTAGTTGTATTTGTAGATCCAATATCCTGCATAAGGCACACACATAGAGACTGATGGTCAAGTCTTCAGAGTTGGTGAATTCACTTGCAATGCCTTGGCAACACATTATAATGTTTCGAAGCACTGATGAAACAATATTTAATGTGTAAATTGTACTCCAACAAATATTAAGTTGGAAATTCATATTGTAATACTTGACATTTTATATAATATAATTTATGTGGTTGAAATTATTTATAGTTGCACTTGATATTATTTAGTATTGCAATTAACATATGTAATTTTATGTCTTCATATTAGATGAGCATGTACATTGGATTTTTTTTTAAATTTAGTTGCAAGATCATACTAATTAATTTATGTTAATTAATAATGAACACATAAAATCAATCTAAAACTACTAAATTATTAGTTTACGTTGATTAATGATAAACACAAATAAAATGAATATATGACTAAATTAATTATTTATAATGATTGTTAATGAAAGTAAATGAAATGAATATAAATTTCTGAAGTAGTCATTTATATAATGAATATGAAACTACCAAAAAAAGATAAATGACTACTGCAAATGATAACTTTGTGATTACAAATGACGATTAAATTTTGCATATATACGACTAATAGTAGCTAATTTACAGTATCTTATAACAAGACCAAAATTTAGTCATATTTCTTTGGTCATTAATTGGTTTCAAACGACGACTAAAATTTGCATATGTATGACTATTAGTAGCTAAAATTTGTGATTACAAATGATGACTAAATTTTGTATATATACGACTATTAGTAGCTAATTTCCAGTATCTTATAACACGACCAAAATTTAGTCATATTTCTTTGGTCATTAATTTGTTTCAAACAATGACTAAAATTTGCATATGTATGACTATTAGTAGCTAATTTACAGTATCTTATAACACGAATAACATTTTGGTCATATTTCTTTGGTCATTAATTGGTTTTATCAAGTGATCATTTAGTAATATATTTTGTCGTATATTTGGTCATTAATTGTGACAATTAATGCTTAAATCAATGACTAAATTAATGACCAAATTAATGACTAAATATACTACTAGAAAACAAAATTGAGACAACCAATTAATGACTAAGCTAAAAACGACTAAAAGTTGGTTGTGTTATAAGATACTGTAAATTAGCTACCATTGGTCACCGACTGAAAAGTAGTCGTTTATATGCAATTTTTAGTCATTTTTTTAGTAATTAATTAGTCATTTTGTACTCGTGTTGATGCTAAGTATAATTTCTTGTTGTCCCTCACTTCTTTCCACTAAAACCTTTTATTTGATACATTTAATCTTCCAATACAAGTAGATAGTTTGCATATATTAGGTCTATCTAGAGTACTTGTTTCCTAGATTTTGCATCTAAGTGACCAATATTTTTCTCTACCTTTGCATTAAATTTGAAACATCCTTCCACTATAACCTCTTCCTCTACCTCATCGACATATTCCCTTGCATAACAAGAACTGTATGCCCAATATTATGCAAAAAATATTACCTCGATAAAAATTAGAACTTGACATGTTAAAGATTAGACCAAACATAGTTAGAATAAAGAGATAACTTATAGGGAGAGGGAGACTCTTAGAAATCAAACCTTGAATTAACCACTAGCCAAAATGACATAGAGGAAAGGGATGGAAGAGTAGGTCCAAGTAGAAATTAGGAAGATAGTGATATAAAAAATAAGAAATCATGCTTAGAAGACGTAAACTTGGGTTGATGGAGTGAGAAGGATTCCCAATTGTTTTAACTTAATGTCAACCAACAATAAAACCAAAATCACCACCATCATGGTTGAGGAATGCACCATATCCAAATTATTATAATGATCAAATGTGGGAATGAACATTAGTTAGTGAAAAATGAACTTGAGGTGATGTCCCTTAACAACCATCACATATATGCTAACATAAATACTATATAAGTGAATATGTTGTCTCGTGCTTATAATTATAGGTGTTGGTAGTTGCTGGGGGAAAAGTGTCATCATGCGGGAGTCACAAATCATACAAGTGAGAAGAAGAGTGTACTTATTAATTAAAAAAAAAGTTTTAGTTTTTAATTATATGGAGTGGTGTAATAATTTAACAATATAAATCCATCTTAAAGAAAATTTATCATGTTTTGAAAGGGTCAATATTTTTTAAGTGTATATAATGTAATTGTGATGTAAAGCGATCATTTATGCCTTTATGTTGTGTCCCTTACCTCCATACCAACAAAAATTTTAATGTGATGAGGGATCAATACTCAGGAACACACCACAACCAAATATGCCTCTAGAAGCAGCCCCATAAAAGTAATAAATGGGAAAGATATTAGACATATCAAGTTGATATATGGTGCAGGAATGAGCCTTAGGGATCCAAGGGATCATTTTCATGAAGAAGGCAACAATTTTCAAGGCAACTTGATTTGTATTCGAAAATTTTCCTTCAAAATTGAGATCATTTCGATCCCTCCATATCCCCCAGAGTACATATAATGGAACGGTCTTGTAAGCACTAACACATTGAGCCCAAGACATGAGGCAGTTCGTAATGGAGTATACATCTCGAGTAACTGATACTCCCAATAATAGAGAATAAGGGGAAGTTTAAGAATAAGTGAGAGCAGTCCTCCAAAGAAAATTTGAAAAGAACACATCTAGGGCCAATAAACCTCTTCTTCATTAAGGAGTCCCATGTGAGAATATAGTTATGGACCATATGCCATGCAAAGCATTTGATCTTCAATGGAGAATCCCAACTCCACAGTCTTGTAGACCAATCAGTAAATGGTAATGATTGTGTGGTGGAGGAAAATTAAGTGGATACATCGTTGACAAAAAATTGACCATTCAACATCTATCCTCCCCGTACCAAAAGATCCTTGTTCCGCGATAAGGTGATCCCAACTTGACATAGGAGATTATGGTAAGTCTTCTACTCCCCTTCCAGATCCTGGGGGATGCCCAAATGACAAGCATGAGGCCAAAAATTGGAAGCAAGAGGAGACCCACCATTGGCAGATTGGAAATTGTAATGATCCCTTGTTGATTTAGAAAATGTACAGTGTGGAAAAAGAGAAGGTGGGAACATGGAAAGCCCTTAATAGTGTCCATCCAATATGGATACTCTGGTCATTTCCCACCAACGAACAAATATTACTACAAACCAATGGTATCACATTTTTTATGCTTCTCTAAATGATAGATGAGATGGGATTTGTTGGTTCCCCTACAACCACCCATCCTCCAGCTCGAGATGATGGAGGTATTTGCTGAAAATTATGTACTTCCAAAGACCGCTTTCTTTGAATGCCCTCTAGAGATCCTCTTGCTTGTTTAGATAAAAAAAACTTGAAACAAATATTTTGTATGAAATTATTGATTGAATAGTAGACCATCTTGCTTGTTTTGATAAAAAACTTGAAACAAAAGTTTTTTTAAATTAAGTTATAGGCAAGTCTACCTCAATGGCTATAGGATTAGATTCCTCTTCATCACTACTAGGGAAGTCTAAATATGTAACTATTTTAGAGTGAATAAGCATTTTTTTCCCATTTTCCTGAGTTGCAGTGGCAAGTCATTGATGCTAAGTAGAATTTCTTGTTGTCCCTCACTTCTTTCCACCAAAACCTTTTATTTGATACTTTTAATCTTCCAATACAAGTAGATAGTTTGCATATATTAGGTCTATCTAGAGTACTTGTTTCCTAGATTTTGCATCTAAGTGACCAATATTTTTCTCTACCTTTGCACTAAATTTAAAACATCCTTCCACTATAACCTCTTCCTCTACCTCATCAACTTATTCCCTTGCATAACAAGATCTATATGCCCAATATTATGCAAAAAATATTACCTCGATAAAAATTAAAACATGACATGTGAAAGAGTAGACCAAACATAGGTAGAATAAAGAGATAACCTATAGGGAGAGGGAGACTCTTAGAAATCAAACGTAGAATTGACCACTAGCCAAAATGACATAGAGGAAAGGGATGGAAGAGTAGGTCCAAGTAGAAATTAGGAAGATAGTGATATAAAAAACAAGAAATCATGCTTAGAAGAGGTAAACTTGGGTTGATGGAGTGAGAAGGATGCCCAATTGTTTTAACTTAATGTCAACCAACAATAAAACCAAAATCACCACCATCATGATTGAGGAATGCACCATATCCAAATTATTATAATGATCAAATGTGGGAATGAACATTAGTTAGTGCAAAATGAACTTGAGGTGATGTCCCGTAACGACCATCACATATATGCTAACATAAAGACTATATAAGTGAATATGTTGTCTTGTGCTTATAATTGTAGGTGTTGGTAGTTGCTAGGGGAGAAGTGTCATCATGCGGGAGTCACAAAGCATACAAGTGGGAAGAAGAGTGTACTTATTAATTAAAAAAAAAGTTTTATTTTTTAATTATATGGAGTGGTGTAATAATTTAACAGTATAAATCCATCTTAAAGAAAATTTATCATGTTTTAAAAAGGTCAATTTTTTTTAACTGTATGTAGTGTAACTGTGATGTATCCAACTCTATATTGAACATAAAATAAATTACACATCTCTTTCATTCTAAATAAGATAATATAAAGTTATAAATTAAATATTAAATATTAAATTTATTATTTAATATAATATAAAATTAAATTAATTAATAAAATATTTATTCAAATAATTTTGATAATATTAATTAAAATTTTATATAATTTTTGTTTCCAAATAATATAATTAAAAAATTAAATAATGTACTTAATTATTTATGAAATGACAAAATACTTGATTATCTATAATCTACGCAACATATTAAATTGTTGGTAATACTTTTAATTTGGTATTCATTGATTTCAATATATCTTCAATTTCATATTTAAATTGATAAAAATTGAATATTTAAATAAAATTACCGTTTATTAAGATATTTTAATTTAATCAAAATTTGAAAAAACACATATTCCTTATTTATATAAATATATTTAACTATATATGTAAATTTTAAATGGTAAAAAGTACTTCAATCCATGGCGGCTCAAGAATTTGTGTATTTTCTCAATAACTTTTAAAATTATACATGCATACATCCAATTCAACAACTAAATTCTTAATAAAGGATGCCCATACTTAAGTAAGTTATAGGCTTACATATATAACTTCAACGCCATAATATAGATAATTATATTTTTGCATTCCTATATATTTGGGATAAGAATGATTGTAAAGTATCATAAACACCATGTTTCCTCATCCTTTTCGAAAGCCATGTAAACAAATCTTTATTTAGTATATATGTTTTATGTTTTTTCGATTTATTAAGAAACAAAATCATATTTATGTTTTAAATACAAACTTAGATTAAATAATCTATTATAAAAGTATGCAATGCAAATGTATTTTAATGTTCATGGAAAACCAAGTCTTACATGTTATCTCACACATTGGTTACGTTAAGTATATGTTTTATTATTTCATTTAATTGTATAATTTAATTTATATTTTTTAAAAGAGCATTTCTTATAGATTTTTAAAAGTTAAACATATATATTTATGAATTTGAAATCAAAGTATAAGTAATTTAGGCTTAAGCATAAATACATATCATAGATGTAATAATAAGAAGGGAATTGACATCATACAAAAGTTTATAAATATTATAGGTTACAAAAAGTGAGGGTAATAAAGTTATTGGAGTTCAGTGTTATAGTTGTCATATGGATTATTCCACTTAAGCTTAGTCGGGATAAATACACGGGGTTATAATACTTAAAGGTGATGCAAAGCACAAGTGTTAGTGTTATACAAATGAGAGGTCACAAATTATAGTGGCTATGGATTACATTGGTTTTTCGTTTTAGTGGTGAACGCTATAGGAGTTACATAGATTTTATTTGATGAGGGTCATATTTGATGAGTGGTGGATTGTAGAAATTTTAATATAATTATGTATTGTTGGATTTTTCTGATTTAACAATTATATGTCACTGTTAAATACAAAATCTTTCTACTTAAATTTTTGCGGAAATTTAATCGCCAATTGCAAACACATGACGAAAGATCAATAACACATAACACATATGTTTTTATCGAGAAAGCATAAAGCTAGAAACCCCACTATCATATATTGTACATCATGGATCATGAAACAATCTCATACAAAACTCCAATCCAAGAGCTCTCAGTACAATATACAATCGTCTCACACTGTCATACAAAAATTAGCTCACACATGCACCAATTTACTACCTCCTAACAACCTGCCTCCACTGCACAATCCTTGCTGATCACAATCCCTGAATGAATTCGATATTGCCTTGCCTTGACTGCGCAATCCTCATTGGCATCTCCAATGTGTGTGTGGTTGCATGAGTGCACCCACTAATGTCACAACAGATAGTCAAACTATCCCTTTCACCTGTCTCTCAATTGGGTCTCCACTGGATCTTACATGCATGTCGTTAACAGTAGTAAATATTCAGTTGCATGTGGGATCACTCCATGTGAATTAATTTAATATTTAATTCACTATTCTCTCACTAGTGTATCTTTAGTTACAACTAGTTACAACTAGCACAATTGAGTTTAACTCACTTAACTGAGTTAAACTACTTTACAACTCAAATAACTACACATCCAACTCTGTTACAACTTTATATCACTCAGTTACAACGAAGTCCACTTGCATGTCCCACTAACCAACCTTAGAACTTGAAATTCCTGCAGTCAACTGGTTTGCCACATTAGTTAACTGAAATCAAGTGCTTCAAGAGAATAGATTATTATTTATTGTCTAATTATTATTAAGAGATAATAATAATTGACACGTATTCTATTTTTAGACATGAAATCCACAAACAGGCTTCACACATGCATTCCAAAAATAGACTCCCATCCATAAATATAATTTTCTCAACCATCTATAAATAGACTCCTACTATAAATAGAATTTGCTCAACATTCTAAAAATAGACATACACCTAAAAATAGCCTGCGGGCCCCACCTAGTGTAGGTGCTTAATTTTCACTAGGATCATCATGTTGTTGAATCTTAACACTCCCTCTCAACAAGAAAGGGATTATCCTTCACCTCGATCCTGTCTCTATGGTATTAGAATTTGCTCCTAGTGAGTGCCTCCGTCAGAATATCTGCATCTCGATCCTCCGTAGGAATGTACTGAAGCAACATGATCTTCTATTGCACATAGTCTCTGATATGATGATACTGGATATATATATGCTTAAATCTATCATGAAACACAGGATTAATCTAGATTTTAATACAACTTTGATGATCACAATGAATCACTGTAGGATATAAATGAGAACCAAACAAACCAACCAGGATCTTCCTCATCCAGATAGCCTCACATGCAGCTTGACTTGCTGCCATGTATTCCATTTCTGCTGAATTGAGTGCCACAAATCTCTGTTTCCTGTTGTACCAAGAAACAACTATAGATCTGATATTGAAGACCCCTCCTGATATGCTCTTTCTGTCCATTGGGCTGCCTGCCCAATATGAATTTGTGAAGCCATGCAACTTCACCTCATCTGTCTGTCTGTAACATAAACCATACTTAGATGTGCCCCTGAGATATCTCAGGACATGCTTGCCTGCCTTCCAAAAGAGCTTGGTAGGATTAACCATCGCTTGACTAACCTGGTTCACCGCATAGCATATGTCCAGTCTTTTATTTACTAAATACATTAGTGAACCCACTAAATGTCAATAAACAGTAGCATCCACTACCTCTCCAGATGTAGCGTCCTCTTTCCTCCAATTTCTAGGAAGAGGAGTATCCATGGGTTTACAACCCTCCATCTGAAACTTACCAAGTATCTCCCTTGCATACTTGCCTTGAGACACAAAAATTTCACCATCTCGCTGCCATATTTCCAATCCAAGGAAATAGTGAAGGAGGACCATATCCTTCATCTCAAACTCCTTTGCAAGGTCCTCCTTGCATGAGTGTATCAGTTGCTCATCACCAGTTAGTATTAAATCATCAACATAAAGAACAATGATTAAAAGCTTTCCCTCCACCACAATCTGGTATAGGTTTGCATCTGCCTCACTCTTGGTGAAGCCAAGTCCAGTGAAATAGCTGTCAATCCGAGTGTACCAAGCACGGGGTGCTTTCTTCATCCCATACAATTCTCTTTTGAGTCTGCACACATGTGACTCGCTACTGAAGATCTCAAATCCTTCAGGCTGCTCAATGTACACTTCTTCCTCAATGATCCCATTAAGGAACACAGTCTTCACATCCATCTGATGAATGTGCCAACACATCTGCGCTGAAAGAGCAAGGATGGTCCTTATGGAATAATACCGTACGATAGGTGCAATGGTTTCTTCATAATCAATCCCCTCGATCTGTGAGAAATCCCGGGCCACAAATCTAGCCTTGTATTTCTCAACACTCCCATCAACAGCTTGATTTACCTTGTAGATCCATCTTGAACCTACCACTGATTTATCAACCGGCCTTGGCACAATTTCCCAAGCACTGTTTCTGAAAATGGATTCATACTCCTCCACCATTGCATCTACCCATGTGGGCTCCTGCACTGCTTCCTGAAAGGAATATGGCTCAGTCACAATACATTTTCTCATGAGAGCCATGTATCCAGTGAATCAGTAAGGAGAATGTCTCTATCTGCGCTGTGAAGTAGGGACTCCTACATTTTGTGCTGCATCAAGCTTCAGCCTCTCAGCTTCTATGGTACGCCTTCTGCCAATTCTAATGTTTGGCTCTACGTGAGTGGACTCCTCCACTCCAAGAACCTCAGTCCTCCTCCTGTGGTTGATCCACATCTAGAGACTCATCTTTGGGAACCTCTGCATGCAAGTCTAGCTCCCTCTCAAGCGACAAATTCATGGCTTTCTCCTCATTGAATTTTATATCCCATCGCACCACAGTCATTCGACTATTTGGAAAATACACACGATAATTATGGGGTGTTTCTGTGTACCTGTTGGAACAGGGTCTCCTAACAAGCTGCGAAACTGGTCCATTTTGAATATTTTTTATTAGATTTAGTTTAGCGCAGGGGTTTTGGGGTGGATCAAAGCCCTGAATGCATTGTAATGGGTGAAAGGGTAAAATAGGGGTCCAAAAACCATGGTTTTCGGACAATAGGAAAGTCTAGGCTAGATTGTTATAAATAGAGGAGCATTTTGTATTTCAAAGGACAAAAATGATGAGCTATTGATGTGATTTGTTGTTTAAGCTATATGTTTGAGTTTTTGGGGAAAGGGCTCCTGCTAGTTGTGTGCGCGGAGATCCAAGTCCAGCTGTGTGCAGACCCTGCTACTGTGTGCGCAGGTTGGGAAGGGAATTGTAAGGAAGAATTGATGAATGAATGAATAAGAAAGATTGATAGAGAACTGAATCTGTGAGTACTCTTGTACTAATTATTGGTAATTGTTGTATTGTGTATTTTCTGTCTTTAAGCTGCAAAGATCTGCGTAAGTGTGTTTCTGGATCTGGATCTATTCTGTTCTGTTTATGTATTACTATGTTACGGTCATAAAAGCATATAATTATAGATCTAGTGCACATGGATGCGAATAGAGACCTAATTAACCCTACGCATAACAATGTAATCTGGGAATTACAGGACCTAGCGCAGCACTGCCTGCCTTACCCATCCTTTCTTAGGATGCGAAAACCTGGTTCCAGCAACCACCCATACTACTAAGGGTGAGAATTTGACCTGCGCAAGCAGGTCACTTCTAAAAGGGCCAGTAGTCTAGGGGTTTGTTGGCAAACCTTGCACACAGAACCTGGGTCAGAACCCCTCAAGCCAACAAATGGTTCCATTTCCGGGACCCCAGAAGTCGGAGAAAGGGATTGGGTAATGACAAGCGAATATTAGAGAAGGGCACCTATGATGGGACCCTAGGAAATCATGGTGGTACACTTAAAATTACCTACCTTCGAAGGCACGACCGCTGAAGACATGGAGTAGTTTTGGTTTGTGGCAGAGTCGGTATGGGTTGCGTAGGGTGTAGTGAGCGATACTATGAAAAAGGTGCAGTTATCCTTAGCCTTTGATGGAAGAGCTTTGGATTGGTATATGGGGTACGTATCGCAAAATAGGGGCGCACTATCCAGAAACAACAGTTTCGGAAACCTAAAGCCTACTCGCAGGTTGTAGCAGAACTAAAAGATTTCAAGCAGGGAGCAACTAAGTCTGTATGGGAAGCAGATCAATGCCTGAAAAAAGCTATCAGAGAAGGAAAATTTCAGTACGATGACAGACAGCTTACGGAATGGTTCATCACCATGCTACTCCCTCACCTACGCATACCTATGGGTCACCAGACTTTTGACTCACAAGATAAAGCCTTGGAAGCTGCCAGGAAACTAGAAGCTATGCCTATGAAGGATGTTGCATTGGAGATACAACAGATCCAGGTGCAGCTTGGGGCTATGCACCAGGAAATTGAGAATCTACAATGGGAGAAAGGAAGAGAGGCTGGCACGGAACTAGGTCACACAACAAGCCATTTACGAATACAAGAGCATAGTCCAGGTCACCCAGGATCAAGGGCATGTAGTCCAGAACAACGGAGCTCAAGGGGATCTACGTTCTGGTACGGAGAGATCTGCGCAGATGGGTTGCATAATACCAACCAATGACCCTGTCTGGGCACCAACGTTTTCGAACCAAAGTGACGCTGGTGCCGGTTTTGTCGGTCATTTGGCCATGAGGAGCAATACTTCCAAATCCATAATGAAGTCATAGACTAGGGAAAATCACCAGAAGACCCTACCTCACCAAAAACCCCCTCGGGCAAGGGTGACTCCCCCTCTAGAGGAAGGGACAGGAGCCGAAGCGGAAGCACAGGTTGGGGTTGAGGCCAGTCGATCTGCTATAACTGTGGAGGCACGAGGTATTTTGCGAAGGATTTCCCAGACCCCTCACGATAGTCCTGCAGGTATTGTAGACACTTAGGCCATATGCTAGAGGATTGTCCAACCGTGAAAGCAAAGATATAAGAAAAACAACTCCCATCTATGCAGAAGGTGCGAAGGGTCTAGACCGAGCCAGGGGTAAGGGACCCAAAGGTAAATGTGGTAATGCGCAGTGGATTGGCAACTAGGGGATGTTGTGTAACCAACTCCAAAAATAGAAGAAAAGAGATATCAACACCTTATAAATAAGCCACTTCGAGGGGGAAACCTCTAATACATTACATAAATGAACAATTCTTGGATGATCCAATTTACAAAACCTCCTTTCTATATATAGGAGTCCAGGGCCATAATGTAATCCTGAAGTGGAACACAATGTAATCTGGCTAACCTAACAATAATAATTTAAGGGAACACAAATAATAAAATGGGGTTACAAGGTACAATAATAACAATAAGGGGGTTACACTAACAACAATAAGGGACTATACTAGTAATATAGGGACCTAACATGCCCCTCTCCTTCAAAAAAGTGTTGTCCTCAACACTTGAGTAGCTCTGGGTGCTTCTGTATAAAATTCTCATCCTCCCATGTAGAATCTTCGGTGGGTAAGTTCTTCCACTTGATGAGATACTCTGAAATTGATCGATTCCGTAGTTGTCGAGTTCTTGTTTCCGTGACCGCTTCAGGTTCCAATATGATTTTTCCTTCCTCATCAAGTTCTGGCAATATTGTTTGAACTGGAAGATTTTCACCTATAACCTTCTTTAAGCATGAAACATGGAAAATTGAATGCACTCGTGAAGAAGCAGGAAGCTCCAATTTGTATGCCATAGTACCAATCTTTTGCAACACCTTGTAAGGACCATAGTACTTTGGCGATAATTTATTATCCTTCTTAGCTTGCTTCAAGGACATTTGTTTGTATGGTTGTAGCCGTAAAAATACCCAATCTCCTACATCAAAACTTCTCTCGCTGCGATGTTGATCTGCCTGTTGTTTCATTCGATTTTGTGCCAAATTCAGGTTATCCTTTAAGAGTTGGAGAACTTCTTGCTGATGCTTGATGTGATCTTCCACTGCTTGAACCTTCGAATTTTCTCTTAAATATGATATGATGGATGGTGGATGATATCCATAAAGTGCCATAAATGGGGTCATTTTTGCTGCAGTATGGAAGGAAGTGTTATACCACCATTCAGCGAGAGGTAACCACTTGACCCATTGTGTTTGTTTATGAGATACAAAACAACGAAGATATCCTTCCAAACATTTATTTACTATCTCAGTTTGACCATCAGATTGAGGATGATAAGATGAGCTATGAGCTAATTGAGTACCCAAACAAGAAAATAACTCTGTCCAAAAATTTCCAGTAAAAATGGGATCTCTGTCGCTCACAATAACCCTTCGGCTTCCATATAGCTTTTGAATTCTGTCCATAAATGTAGTAGCAACTGTACTTGCTTTAAATGGATGGGATAATGCACAAAAGTGTGCATACTTGGTAAGTCTATCAACTACCACCATGATGACACTCTTTCCTTTGGACTTAGGTAAACCTGTGATAAAATCCATTGAAATCTCCTCCCAACGTTGACTTGGAATGGATAAAGGTTGTAGAAGACCCGGTGTCTTAATTGTCTCAACTTTATTCTGCTGGAAAACCAAACATTCCGCCACAAAATTTTGAATATCATATTTAAGGCCATCCCAAAAAAATTCTTTCTTCACCCTGTCGTAAGTTTTTAAAAATCCTGAGTGTCCTCCTAAAAGAGAAGTGTGCAATTCCAAAAGAATCTTTTGTTTTAGTTGGGAATTCTTACAAAGATATAAGCGATATTTGTACCATAAGGAATCATTTTTCCAACTAAATGTATCACATGTACTAGGATATTGCTATAAATTTTGAATGAGTGTCCACACTTCTTCATCCTTCTTCCATTCATCTCTTGCTTCGGTTATCCAATCTGGTTGGATAATAGAAATGGCACAAAGCAATGCTTCTACCTCTTCATTATTTCTTGAGAGTGCATCTGCAAAAACATTTAGCTTCCCTTTTTTTTATATTATTTCAAAGTCATAACCCAACATCTTTGTGACCCATTTTTGCTGCTCTTCTAAAGATATTCTTTGTTCCAAAAAGTGTTTAAGACTATCATGATCAGTTTTTACCTTGAAGTGTATTCCCATTAGGTAAGTTCGCCATTTCTTTATTGCATGCAGTATTGCTAACATTTCCTTCTCATAAATAGGTTTCTTTAAATACTTTCCTTTGATTGGATAACTTTCAAAAGAAATGGGTCTTCCTTCTTGCATTAAAACAGTACCAATTCCATTTCCTGAGGCATCACATTCCACAATAAAGGTTTTTGTGAAGTCTGGCGTAGCTAAGAACGGTGCTAGGAACATTGCCTCTTTAAGATGTTCGAAGGCCTTAGTTGCTTTAGGAGTCAATGAAAATGCATCTTTCTTCAGTAATGTTGTTAGAGGTGTTGATATTCTCTCATAATTCTTAACAAACTTGCGATAATACCCTGTTAACCCGAGAAATCCTCGCAACTGCTTTATGGTTGTGGGGACTTTCCATTCCTTAATGGATTTAATTTTGTTAGGGTCTACCTTAACACCCTCGTGAGATACAATATGACCCAGATATTCCACCTCTTGTGCTCCAAAGAAACATTTGGATGTTTTTGCATATAATTGTTTCTCCTGCAATAGTTTGAGCACCCTGTCAACATGTTCAACATGATCCTTCCAAGACCTGCTGTAGATTAGTATATCATCGAAAAATACTAGCACAAATTTTCTAAGGAAGGGTTTGAAAATGGAATTCATCAACCCTTGAAATGTAGAAGGTGCATTGGTAAGGCCAAAAGGCATGACCAAAAATTCATAATGACCCTCATGAGTTCAAAATGTTGTTTTCGGAATATCTTCAGTCTTCATTCTAATTTGATGATATCCTAAATGAAGATCCAAATTGGTAAAATAAATTGCTCCATGTAATTCATCCAATAATTCATCAATCACAGGAATGGGAAATTTATCTTTAATGGTGAGTTTATTGAGCTCTCTATAATCCAGACACATGCGCCATGATCCATCCTTCTTGTGTAACAATACTGCAGGAGCAAAGAAAGAACTTTGACTAGGTTGAATTACACCTGCCTCTAACATTTTTGCAATCATATGTTCAATTTTTCTCTTTTGGACATAAGGATATCTATAAGGCATGATGTTTGGAGGAACACTTCCTGAAATCAAATGAATAGAATGATCATGATCAGGAATAGGTGGGAGTCCTTTGGGAGTTTCAAACACCTTGGAATGATTGTCCAAGACTTTTTAGAGATCTGCAGAAATAGATGATTTTGATGTTGGAACTTCTAGTGAGCATAATTGTGCAATTACACCTCATTGTTCTTTCTTTAGAAGCTTTGTCAATGTGCTATCATTTCCTCCATAAAAATTGACCAAGTGACAATTTTTTTACGGGAGCAAAGATATTAATACCATACAAATATATTTTGTTCTAAATGTGAAGTTGCAATGTGTACCTTTTGTGTGTTTTGCACATTATTGAGATCAAAATATTGCTCCATCTGTCGTATCCATGTTACAAGATCCTTTCCATCAAACTTCCTCATATCCATTTTTGGAATATGGTGGTTATTCCCTCCAATGTTAGAGTTTATGAAATCACGATTAACATTTATTTTGTTCTCATCACGAGTTTCCTCTACTATATTTTCACCATTAGGAAACATTTCTTGTATCAACTTTGTCAAACCTTCCATGTCTTCTTTTAGATCATTCTTCATGTTTTCCATCTTAGCTTCCATGTCATCCATCTTAGATTCCATGCCAGCTTCCATGCCATCCATCTTAGCTTCCATGTCATTCTTCAAAACATCCATGCCTTTCTTCAAACCATCCTTCTTAGTTTCCATGCCTTTCTTCGAAACTTCCATGTCATTTTTTGTTGCTTTTTACGAGGGCGAAATTTGTTGCACTTGCTCTTGTAATTTTGATATGTCATGTTGCCATTCTTCGTCTTCATGAGTCATAGTAGAGCCTTCTAAAGGCTTAATGGGTGTTGAATTCTTTTTAGGGGAAATTTTAGAATCCAATACTGATATCTATTCTACAATATGCCCTTGGAATCAATTCAACTTGATTCTTCAAACAAGACTTATGCAATTCGGAAAAAAAATACACACCTTTTACTTGCTTTTGAGGAGCTCGATATTGAAATTGACTTATCTCTATACTTGCAGATCCTCAATATCTGAAATTCGTTCCTGTTATATTCCTCTGATGCTTCTTTCAAATGCCACAGGTCTGACTTGATTTGGATTCTTCAAGGAAAAGTTATGTCCAATCTCCCACAATTACCTAATTATGGACTGGTTCAGTAGAGTGAACTTGTACGACTTTCCACGTGTCACTGTTTTCTCTTTTGACTTTGAAATTTATATACAGGAAACTATAGTCTGTATAATTCCATTCATTTTTTACATAATTCCAATCTGATGCTCAGAGAGAGAGTTATGAATATTTTCCCACGATCACCTATTTGAGATGAAATTCGGTAGCTTGAAAAAGACCTAACTTCTACAGATCATATCTCCGAAAATATTGCAAACCAAGCTCTGAAATTTTGCGACGATGTTCCTCAAGATTTTGGCTTCACGCTCTAAACATTTTAGCTTCTAAACCTTCATAGAAAAAATGTTATAGCGAAAATTTTGTGATGACCTTTTTAAGTGAAATTCAGGAGCTTGCAACAAGCCCTAACCTCCACAGATCATATCTATGAAATATTGTGAACCAAGCTATGAAATTTTGCGAAGATGTTCCTTAGGATTTCTACTTCGCACTCTAAAAAATTCAACTTCTGAACCTTCGTAGAAAAAAATTTATAGCGAAAATTCCACGATGACCTGTTTGGAGCAGCGAAACCCTAGAATCCAAAGCTCTGATACCAAATGTTCTGAAACCAGCTCCAAAAATAGAATAAAAGAGATATCAACGCCTTAGAAATAAGACACTTCGAGGGAGCAACCTCCAATACATTACATGAATGAAAAATTCTTGGATGATACAAATTACAAAACCTCATTTCTATATATAGGAGTCCATGGGGCCACAATGTAATCCTAGTGGGGCCACAATGTAGTCCTAGCCGACCTAAAAATAATAATTTAAGGGCACAATATGTAATGTAGTGGTTACGGTACAATAATAACAATAAGGGGGTTACACTAACAACAATAATGGACTATACTAGTAATATAGGGACCTAACATACTATAGTGATGCATTCAATGTATCTGATACACATTGGAGTTGTCAGCTAGGATTGCGTAGTCAAGGCAAGGCCAATTCGAATTCATTTAGGGGTCTTCTTCAGCAGGGATTGTGCAGTGGAGGCAGGATGTCAGGAGGCAAGAAATTGGTGCATGGAAGTGCAAATTTCTACATGACAGTGTGTAATGATTGTTGATTGTACTGAGAGCTTGATGTACTAAGCTTTGTATGAGATTATTACATGATTCCATTGATATACATAATATATGATAGTTGGGGTTTTTAGCTTTAATCTTTCCCATTAAACAACTGTGTCATGTGTGATTGAATTTATTCACATCTGTTTGCAATTGAGTTTTTAAATTTCTGTAAGTTTAACAGTGGAAGGATTCTGTATTTAGCAAGAAGATAAATATTGTTAGATCATGAGAATCCGGTAATACATCAGTATTAATAAATTTCTACAGCCATAACCAGCATGTGATCCAAGATTTCCTTTATCTGTTGGATGATATCGTTCCAAATGATTTCTCTTGCTTGAATAAGAGACATGTTACCTTTTAGTTTTTATTTTAATTCTTTAATTTCATCACACTGGATATTTGATAATTTTTGAGGTGTTGTGATGCATTTTCTCTCGCCATGTTCATTTGTCTCTCCTTATGCTTCAATTTCTCTTATCATCTAGATTCTTCTATATTTTCCTTAACTCATTCTCTAAAATATTTAATTAAGTAATCACCCTAGTGATTTTATCAATAGGGTCTTCAGAGTCTGGTTGCACTACAATTGTGCATACATGTGCATCTATCCTATGTTGCAGTTTTGCATTGAGTTCCTCCAGAGTTTCCACCTCCTTATTTCTCTCCAGTAGTTCATGAGTTAGAATTTATTTATCCTTTTCAATTTGAGCTACTTCTGGATCCAACACATGTTCAGTAGCAGAAAATTTCAACTTTCTTCTTAACAATTGGATCTCAGATTTTGTACCTTGTATTATTTTTTGGACAACTGTTTTGTCCTATAGATTCACCCCAACCTTAATGATTAGCTTCTTAAATTCTTCATTTTGAGTGTGCAAAGCTCAGGATTTATCCTTTTCTATTTTAAACTGACCAATTACTTTTCCTAGCAAGGGCTTTGTCTTACTTGCTGCTAACGAAGTTTTACTGAGATCATTATAAATTAACTCTCCAGTTTTCTTGTGCAGATTTATCTTATCGGGAAAATGAATATCTTTGTATTCATCGATAATCTAATTATACTGAAATCAGCTCCATAATTAATTGACTGTGAAACATGTTGTGTAACATCTGACTCTTCTCCAAATCCATGGCTAAAAGGAGTCTGGTTTGATAACCAGGAACATATTGTGCCTCCAACTGGGTGGAAACATTAACCCTGATTTTATGGTTCCTTTCCTCAATTTTTTCATATGAATCTTTCAAAACAATTAAAGATACATGTTTTTCTTGTCCACGAATGGGGGATGAGGTTGCACATTTAGCTCCTCCTATTTGCAATTGAAATCCAACTTCAGTGGAGAGATTTTCCCTAAGATCTTCAACTTTTGTTCCTCCTCTATGCACCTTTTTCCTCTTGCTGCTTTGAGAACTTTCTCCTTCTAAATCCACAACATCTAGCCCTATTTTACACCCCTTTTAAAAAGGAATAGGAGTTTCAACTTCCATAATTCTTGAAGTTTGAACTACACCTCCATTTTCCAATTTTTCCCATTCAGCCTTTCGTTCATGCACATAAGGAGCATAATAATTTTCTATTTTCCTCTTGGAAATGATGTGATGAGGATGATAAGGCTACTTCTCTCCCAGCTGGAAATTCTTACCTAGTAACATTTTCTCTACCTCCTCATATGCCTTTATCAGTTGGATGATATCGTTCCAAATGGTTTTTCTTGCTTTAATAAGAGACATGTTACCTTTTAGTTTTTATTTTAATTCTTTAATTTCATCACAAGTTATTTGATAATTTTTGTGGTGTTGTGATTCATTTTCTCTCGCCATGTCCTTTTTTTCTCTCCTTATGATTCAGTTTCTCTTATCATCTAGATTCTTCTATATTTTCTTTAACTCATCCTCTGAAATCTTTAATTAAGTAATCACCCTAGTGAGTTTATCAATAGGGTCTTCAGAGTTGGTTACATTACAATTGTGCATACATGTGCATTTATCCTTTGTTGCAGTTCTGCATTAAGTTCCTACAGAGTTTCCAACTCCTTATTTCTCTCTAGTAGTTCATGAGTTAGAATTTATTTCTCCTTTTCAATTTGAGCTACTTCTGGAGCCAACACATTTTCAGTAGTAGACAGTTTCAACTTTCTTCTCAACAATTGGATCTCAAATTCTGCACCTTGTATTAGCTTTTGGACAATTGTTTTTTCCTTTGGATTCTCCCCAACCTTAATGGTTTTCTCCCAAAATTCAGGAATATATAGCACCACATTTTGTTGCATCACCAAATGAAACAATCTTATGTCTTGACCATCTATCATTGATGCATCATATTTTCCAAGAATCCTCATGATTACTTGCAAAATGGGTCCAAAACCTTCAACAAAGCAAGATACAAGGAACTGGGTAGAATCTGAAGGTAAAATGGTGTTTAGAAGAAAAATAGAGGCATACAATTTCCTAAAATACTTTGTTGACAAGTTCTAAAAAGTCGACATAAGGGTTTCATCGGAAAATGGAAAATATTTTTCAGACTATGGAAAAGCTAGGGCTTGATGAATTAGTATTGAAGAAACTTGGAAAATATTCTCCCCTAGGGAATTCATGATAAAACATCACTGGGGATATAAAGACGAGGTTAACCAGGTGATAAATTCTTGAAATTGCTAAGTTTGAGGAATAATTGCAAAGAACAAACCAGACTTGACCATTCTATCATAAATTTCTGACTTATTTTGGTTAACCAAGACATTTTGATGAAATTCCATTAAATTCACATGGAAAATTGAATAAAAAATGTCATGTTCGGTATCCATTAGGGGAATATGAGAGGAAGAGCCCAAAAGGATAGCTTTCTTTGACATTTTAAACTTCTCTTCGAAAATTCACAGTGGAAATTTTATATGAATACCTGGTATAGGGCGGAAACTTGAAGCTGGGTTACACTTTTGTGAGAATCGGGGGCCGAAAATTTTTTCCGGTAATAGTTCGGCTGAACATTTTATAAAGTTCGGCCAAACTCGTGATTCCGTTTAGTTTGACGGCACACTGACGACGCGGGCAAATAGAATTTTTGCCGGAGATTGGAAAACCGGCAACAAAAGTTTGGCCGAACTTCTAAAAAATTTCATTTCGGCCGAACTTTTACTTTTAAAATAGTTCGGTCGAACTATTTTCTATAAATAAATCGCCCGCTAAGTTTTATGGTTTACCGGTTTCATTGTTTGCGCATTTTTTGTCCCTATCGCTGCTGCTCTGTTCGCGCTGTTGCTCCTCCCAGCTGCGCTGGTGCTCCTCCCGTCCGTGCTCTTCGACTCCGTCGGGTATGTTTGAATCCTTTCTTCGGGCTGTCAAATTTTTTTTGTGTTGTGTATTAAAAAAACGTCGGGGCTTGAATTTTGGTTTAAGGTGGTTTAGTGAATGCAGTCATAGGCAAGATAATATCTTCATGGTTGAAACATTATATAACCACATGGATGCTAACTGAGCATTTTCAAGGTAAATTTGATCTACATTCTTCAATAATTCTGCTGGTAATAGCCTTCAGCATACTCCCTGTCATAATTTCTTGAACAAAACTTATTCAGGGAATCTATAATTCATATATTCTGGGAATCTATACATAGAGTTATTGCAAGTTGCAGTTTGGTGTTTGTGTCTCATGCTCATCGTTACAGTGCTTCCTGTTTTAGATATTGTGTCTCATTCTCATCATTACAGTCCCTAGCAAAGTGTTAAACTGTAGTAGCTTCATCCATCAATCAAAACTCACATATTACCCTTACTCAGGAGCTGACGATGGTATTGCAAACTCAGCTCAGACAAAATTAAAAACCAATTTTAACAGTCGTAATCAAATTATCTTTTCCATAGCCTAATTACTTTGTTTGGTATTATTATTGCACTTGGGGTGTACACGCATCATTTGCAGAAACAACTTAGCTCATTAGCAGCGAAGTGATGTAAGATACCATCCATATCGATGAATATATGCTTTGGGCGGAAATGTGATATGAACATATATAATTTGTATGTTGTATGTACATTGATTGAATGTACTATCTGTATGTACATTGATTGAATGTACTATTCATCCCTTCTTTACAGATTTTTGACGTCTGCCATTTATCGTTGCTCCACTTTTGCACATTCATGAATGAAAATACTTTTATAGTGGATAGCCCATCTTCTCCCATGTTATTTGGAGCACTTGTTGAGCCATTCGACTCTTTTGCAAAAATTGCAAAAAGAGTGTGCAAGTAGGTAGCTTACTTTGCAGGATTGGATTATCTTCCTTTCTTTTCTTTTTTTTCTATCTATGACGCTTGCCTCTAGCTTCCCCACATAACTCTCAGCTTCAGCATGCTCATTACCCTCTTCTATACCATTTTCTTGACACCATGTAGGGATTTGAATTCTCTCCATGACAACTTGGACATCTGCCTCTCCTTAATCAAATTATAAAAGTCATGTTTCATGGTAGTAATATTTTTCCAAATCTGCAGCTTAGTTGCAGGTTTTATGATTTACATGTTTCTGGAAAAATTAGTGTTGTTATCACCTTCAGCGAACTAGATGGCTCTAATTTGAAGTCTTCATTGAACTGTTTCCTTTTCTAATAGTGCTTGCTTTCTCCCCTCCAAAATTTTCAAAGACTGCAAGTCTTTTTCAGTAAAAACTGCATTTACATTATTGTCAAAAAGCCTAGAAATGACCTCTTCTACTTCTAAAAGATCCTTTTTATCTTCTGTTGCCTTCTTTTTAGACTAGTTAGCAGCCACTTTCTTAACTCTTTTGATATTGTCCACAAAGTGTTTCATTAAAGTCCCCCCAAAGCTTCATCATATTTTACGCAAATTTTTGTAACTAAGAATCCATCCATATCAATAAAGGTATAATGCTTTGGTTCATATTGTCCATTATGTTTGTTATTCTATTTCCTTTTGTGATATATTTGAGTAATATTTGTAAGTTGTAACTTTCGATTTGAATATTTCTATTTGGCACACCACAAATAGGAATTTAAACTATTAAATTAATTAATATAGATTTAATTTGATTTCAGATTTATCAAGAGGTGTTAATATGGATTTAAGTTATTGTAAATGAAATTTATAAATTTTTTTTTTTTGGTTCATTTCCAAATATATATATTTTTAAAGTTAATATTATTTAAAATTTTATAGTATGAGTAACTCTTGTCTTATAGAAAAGGATTTTTTGCTTGTATATTTTTATGCTCTTTGCCATAGTAATGTCATAGTGTATGAAATTTTAAATTGTTTTTATTATTTTTATTATATGTTGGATGTGATTTTGATTGAAAATGTTTCTTTTTTATTTATTAATTAAAAAAAATATTAGAAAAATTATTGCTTTAAGCCTTGGAATTTACATTCAAAATTAGAAAATGTATTTTTATCTAAACTATTTATGAAAAGTTTAATATTGTTTGATTTTCTCTACCATGTCCTTTTTACATATATCTAGAATAATATTATTTGTAGTTTCCGGTTTTTTGTAACATTTTACTACCATAATCAAAATCTATAGAAATAATAATCTAACATTATAATATCTTGAAATGGATCTAGCCAACTCAAATATAGTATTGCAAATCCTTGGCTAAGTTAGATGAGGAGGCTATGTATTACTTAGTATTGTATCCATATTGGGTTTGCAAGTTCTATGGGTTCAAAAGAACACTTGCAAACAATTTGTTTTCCATATGACCTCTCTTTTTCATAGATAAATTTCATTCTTTTAGCCATTATGGATTTGAGAAAAATACATCCTGACAGGCCAATAAAAAGCCTTAGCAATGAATTAAACATGAACAACTATTAAATATGGGTAACCAAGCAACATCAAAACAAAAAACTAAATCACCAAGGCTAGTAGTGATAAATAATAAACATTCTAGGATACTTCAAAATTCCAAGTAAATAATTTTTTACTTAAAATCACTAGATGGTGAGGCCCACAGCAACAACTGCAAAAGAAATGCAATATAACCAATCAAACTACATCAACAAAACATATGGTCTTGAATGAGCTTTTGGACTCTTTAGATATAAATGTACACCATGGCAATGTATCTTATATAAAACTTTAATCCATGTGCTTAACCTTAACATTGACACAAATGGAATACAATTTTACTCACTGCTTTATGATAGAAAAATATGCGGATGAATATTGCCCACATATCTGAAGTCAAAAGGGATAGATTAAAAAGGGATGCTCTGGTCATCTATAAAAGATAAATTAAAGAAGCATGACATATTAAAGTAATGTAAATTAGATATGCGTACCAATTATGTTCATATAACACAACAAATAGATGATTCAATACAAATGTCACATAGGAGTCATATTTATCTCATGGGCCTTCAACTTAAATTATATATCTAGCATTACATTAAGCTATAGGAGATAAATCAAAGAAGCATTTGAATGTAAATTAAACATGTGTAATAATTATGTCCTTTAGTTCAGTAAATAGATAATAATTTGCAAATGCCATATCTAAGCTATATTTCATCTAAGTAGCTTTCAATTTAAACTTATATCTAATGTTAAATTATATAAAAGAATAACAGTAATCCAAACTTCAAAATAATATTTAGAGTTAGTATAAAATGTGACATACAATTTTCCTGTGTGGAAAAACATAGTTACCGAGAGTTCAAAACTCATGCATTTGAATACAAAATGGGTATACGAATGAGCAAGTAGATTTTTTCTAGAAATGAGGAAGTGAAGGTTGATAGAGAGCCACACAAAATTGCAAATTCATGCCTTAACAAAATTGTTAGATCCTTTTAAAGAAAACGTGTCATATAATCAACTTTCATCGAAATATATGATAAACTCAACCCAATTTTATGAAAAATAGTATACCATTTTTACATTTCACATAATACAAATAGATAAATATTACTTAAGTATTGAACTATAAAGATTTAACTACCCATAGAGAGATGGCCAAGTGATTGAGACAGGGCATCATCACAATAAAAAACCAAGTACAAATTGTAGTAATCCTAGAATCATGCTTTACATGAGGTAAAATTGGGGAACTCATGACTTGTACTATAGATAAAAAAACATTTACCCTTACAAAAAAATATATGATAAAAATTGACAAACTACATAAGCTTAAGCTTAAGGGGATATAATCCTTCTTGCCTTCCATATAGATAATGAAAATGATTGTTCCAAGTCTCATGTTGCTTCTCATGTTATTTTATAAACCTTGATTGGAAAGAAAAATAAGAGGGCAGAAATGTAAGAAATATAAAACATAATGAAACACAACGTAAGAAATAGAGAACATAACGAAACACACACATACATATCTCTAGACAATCAACACAATTATTTTCCTAGGAAATCCTTATGGGAGACAAGCAACCCTAAAAAGTAATGATGCTCTAGACTCCTTTTTCCCTAGGAAATCCTTATGGGAGAAAAACAACACTAAATGTAAACATGCTCTACTCTCTCTTTTCTGGTATGGAAAATATGTGAGTACAAAGAAAGAGGTAATCTCTCTAGAGTTAGCTAAGAATTTTAGCGTGTAAGGTTGCTATAAAAACTTAACTTCATACATTTTTCTCTCTAACTTCACACTCGTTGTATTTTCAACTATGGAACAAAATACAATAACACAAAATGGAACTCTTATTCCTCCTAGTGGCCAAGTATTTAACATAGTGTGATAGCCAACTAGGTGTAAGATTTGACTCCGTCAACCATTAACGAGGTTTGTGATTTTAGACCTTTTAGAGTCTTGTTAAAATTCCACATGTAGCTAGCTTTCCATGCATGAGAAATGGGGCTAAAATGTCATTCTCTCGTACCATGGTGGTCAACATGATAGGTCAACTTACTAAAGGCATAAATTTTGAATGAACTTCATTTGATGTTTTTCTTGCACCATTGGATATGTCTTTAAGTGTAGAATAATTGTCAAGATTTCGGCACAAGGGATAATCGTTTGACCCCCAGAAATGTCATTTAATACCTCAAAATGACTCCAAAAGGTTTTAGACCCCAATTCTCCACCCACCATTAAAATGACCCTAGATAATTATCCAAACTAGATCATTATTTAATAATTTGTTAAAATTATGAGTAAGATATACATCATGGAATTTAAATAAATAGCGTTATTAATTGAACACCCTTGTACATTCCTTGTTGATACTTTGAAAGTAATATGTTTTGAAAAATAATTTGTTTTTTGGATTCTTAAGATTATGTAACTTTCGAACCATAATTACAAATTTATTTATTTTTTTACTTACCATTTAGTTGCTAAAAGTTGAAGAATTTATGTTGGTAAATAATTAATTAGGTCTATTTAAATCATTTACCACTTTTGGGATTTTTGTTTTCATGTTTTCATTCATAATTTCACTTTTTTTCAAATTGTCAATTTCAATTTTTCACACCACATGTGCACAATCAAAGGACCTAAGGTCTTTCCCCTACCAATGTATGTTCTTTTAAAACATGTTTTCTTGGTGATATGGGTGATTTAGAAATGATTGGGAGAGCGAAATTCCTCATTTAATACACAATATGTTTGGTTCATGCCACTAAGTCAATAATAAGGATGCACTCCCATTTGATTCTCATGATTAGGTTGTAATCATGAGGCTCTCACTCAAGAGTGGACCTTCCCAAAATCTTGTGATGTCTTGTCACAAAAAAAACCATCAAACTGAAAAACACATCATGCAAGAAACATAGCTTGTTGACATATCATTTTTCTCCTTCAAAGAAAAAAAATTCACATCATGTGAATATCTCCATGTATTCTTACATATTGGTGTACAAAACCATCAACCAAACATGCCTCTTCAAACAATTGACTCTCAAGACAAATAATAGCTCATGTACAAATTTCCATATTTGTTGCATTTAAGTGTGTCAACATAACTCTACCTTCAACATCTTGCTTCATGCAACATGCACCATACTTTGAATTTGCAAAGAAATTCATGAAACATCAAAATATATGCAAGGCCTTAATTGGATAAGAAATCTAACCATCCGTTACCAAACCATTTCAATGGCGCTTCTTTTAGCTGCACTTCATCATCATGTGAATCATCCTGACCCTCATCGATTATGGAATCCTCTTTTCCATTCTTGTCATTATCTCTTTCACCTTCTTCAAATGTTGTGGATGACTTGTTGGATGCAAAGTCCAACACTTGTCGACAAGGTGACCTTTCTTATGGCAATGAGTAATAAACAATTGCAACTTATTTTCAACATCATTTTCCTTGTCCAATGGGCCTTTGACTTTTTGCCTCGTTTATTTAGAAAGTTTCATGTGCATGGATATCTTCTTCCAACATCTATAAACATTATGATTATTCAAACCACAAAAGGAACATGCAAGTTTTTTTCCAAATCTTATGTGAATATTTACCATGTTTATCATAATCAAAAGCAATTTGATTAGAGGCAAATTTATACCTTGAACATTCACCGTTGTCGCCTTCTTGAGGAGGTGAATTTGATGAGGTAGTGGCTCTCCTTTGAATACTAGCAATGAATTCAATGACTCTCCCACAAACTAAAGTGTACATTTAAGTGGTAAATTTTATACCAAGTGTGCTCCCACCATGAAAAGCGAAATTTGGTGAACTTATCATTTTTATAATTTTTTTTTCGATTAAATTTAGTTTCACACATGATCAATTATTGCTTTGAAAGTTGTGTTCTACATAATTTGTGTACACTAAATTAAAAATTGATTTTTTGAAATCTATTTTGTGTAAATGTCAACCAATAGATATATATCATGGAGGATGAACGACAAAGATCAGCTGAATCCCATATGGAGGTTCAGGGATCGGGGGATGTTCACGGTATTTAAATATAATCTTAAATCTCCATACATGTGTGTACATATGGAATTGATTTTTTATTAACTTTGTGAGTTAAATTAGTTGTTAATAAGTTTCATATTTTAATTTTTAGGAGGTAAGAGGAGAAGGGTTTCTACTCCATCCATGGATCATGCCCATGGTTCAACCGGTTGAGGTATGAGTGGTAGTAGGTTGCGTGAAGGGGGTGATATTTATTCCCCTGAAGGCCAATCAACGACTGCTGGTTCTCAACAGGGTCATTTTGGGTTTGGTACTCAGCAGCATCATTCTGGGTCTGGTACTCAGCAGGGTCATGTTGGAGAAGATGTTAACCAACAACATCAAGGTTGCCATCAATTTCAATATTTTTTCATTAAATTTGTACAACTTTTTTTACACATGTTTTTTTTTCTAATATACGAAATTATATATATATTGATGCAGAGGCTGAAAATGTTCGAACTAGTGGTCAAAATAGACGCAGGGCGGCCCGCTACATTCAAGAAGAAGGTTGTCAACCCAACACAACTTATCCGACCGAGATTACTGATATACCATGGGAAACCAACATGGTATAATGCACCTTACAAAGGTGTGAAAGACTTCATGCAAAATTGCAAAGAGATCTCGTGGCTTTGTCTCTACCTGCTGAGAGTCTACAAAGCCTTGAAATAGTTACACATTCATTGGGTGAAATGGTAAATGTGTACAGAAATCTTGGGCCAATGACTAATTCATTTGTAGAAATGATGAGAAAGAGAAAATAAACAGTGATGGGTCCCGATAAATGGGAGGACGTAAAACAAAAAGTTACAAAAGAAGTGGCCAAGTCAATGTTTAATTACAAGGAAGGGCCAAAAAGAAAAATGTTGAAGGTGCATTATTTCAAGCACCCAGACATAGCTCGTTATTTGTATGATAGGCACCTTGCGGCCTATGGAAGGCTTCCATGGAACGATGAGGTTCCTGTATATTTTGCACAAATGTTTTATGCAAATTTTTTTTTGGGTATGAAACCCAATTACAATGATCTTCCTTCGGAATTTTTTGGCCTGGGGAAAGGTCGATTATATGACTGTAAGGGCGCTAAGCGAGATGTGGAGTTGCCTCGCCCTGAGCCGCCATTGGTGAGTCGACCGTTTCGAGTCGAAAATTTGCGATCAGAGATGGATGTGACCTCTCAAATAAGTCGAGAAGCAAGGGATGTTACGATCAACAATGTTCATAGCAGATTGAGTGGAGTCGATCTTTCTTTAAATCGACAAAGAGCACGTGAAAATGCACGTGCCAATTTTGTTTATTGTACAGATGAGGAGATTGACAACATGAGTGTTGAAGATCTCCGAACATATGCAAAAAAATGTCGCAATGGTTTGCAAGACCTAATTTTTCATGAGGAAGAGGGCACCGGAACGGTATGTGTTAGTGACCTTAGGGTTTGAAATTATTTTTACATATACATGTGTACAATTTGTAATAAATACATGTGTATGTACATGTATACATTTATTTGTATGTTTACATTAATCTAACAAAAATGTATGATTATATGTTAAAACGCCATTTGCAGTTCTCACACATGATGTATGATGAAAATGTTAATATCACGTTCGGGACCTCTGGTTCAAACAATGCAGATGGGTCTGTCCATCAAGATATGTTGGCAAATGTTAGTGTTTTTTAAGTGGTCCTTTAAAATAAATAATTGTTGCCACACATGTACATGTATGTATATATATAATTTGATAAAATGTTTTAATAGGTACCGATTCCGTCTGATGTTTTTGGGATGGTGGTACCTTCTTCTTCCTTGGGAGATGTACCTTCTACTTCCTTGGGAGATGAGCCACAAGTATGGACAATTTTTCACAAGTTTAAAATTTATGTTTAAAAGTTATATATATATATATATATATATGTGTATATATATATATTCTACCTCAAAAATTTCCTTTAAAAATTGATATCTATATATCTATATATATATATATATATATATATAGAGAGAGAGAGAGAGAGAGAGAGAGAGAGAGAGAGAGATCTATATTTTGAGTTATTTAAATTTTTTTGAATTTAGGTTCCTATAGAAGATTTTTTTAATCCGGGGACTCTAGCGACAGAGATAGAAACATCCACAACATTTGGACAAGTTGTCTTTAGTTCCTTTTTTTAATATTATTGAAAATAAGTTTATATATGTACACGTGCATTTTCATTTGAAAGTTTTTAATATATATATATATATATATATAACTGTACATGTATATTGTACAGTTTACCACTGCAAATGTTCCTATGGGAGAACCTGTTCATCAAATGGAGAGGGAACCTTATGAGGTATTGCATGATTTTTTTTGTTATATTTTGTTTTTTACATGAAGTTCTAGATATATATATTCTCATTCATTTTTAAAACATCAAATTTTAATGTTCAAGTACATGTGCATTGTGTATGTAGGTTTCCCATTCACATGATAAGGTGCGGACTGAGACCCTAGTAGGGAAGACGCTAGATCCGTCTCTATTTGATGGACATGATTTACAGTAGATTTGATTTCAACATTTAGATGGTCTTAAAATTTGTTAAACTTGATACAGTTTGATACTTGTGAGATTTATAATTTTTGGACATATTTTATTACATTGTTAATATAATTTGTTTTATTTAATTTTTGGATGGTTTTAGTACTTTTGGCATATGAATGTGAAGTAATGTTGTCATCTGAACTACATTTGGCATGTTATGTAATGACATGTGTTATAATTTGTTTTGTTTTTTAAATTTAAGTTTTGGATGCTTGGAGTACATTTGGCATGTGAAGTAATGTTGTGATCTATATTTTTTTGTTAAATTAAAAGTTAAAAGCTTTGGATGGTTTCAATCTACATTTGGCATGTGATATTTAATGTTAAATTTTTTTGTTGGATAGTTGAATTATAATTGGCATGGCATGTGAAGTTTTTAAAACTCAAGTTTTGGATGGTTTCAATCTACATTTTGCATGTGATATTTAATGAACTTTAAATGTTTAATGTTTTAATGTTGCACGATATATATAATCAAAAGGTTTTTAAAATTTAAAGTTTTGGATGGTTTCAATCTACATTTGGCACATGTGGTATATAATGTTAAATGTTTCTATTGTCCATCTAGTTGAACTATAATTGGCATGGCATGTGAAGTAACGATCTATATATGATCAAAAAGTTTTTTAAACTCAAGTTTTGATTTCAATCTACATTTCACATGTGATGTTTAATGTTTTAATGTTGCACAATATATTATCAAAAGTTTTTAAAATTTTAAAGTTTTGGATGGTTTCAATCTACATTTGGCACATGTGGTATATAATGTTCAATGTTTCTTTTGGCTAGTTGTTCACTATAATTGGCATGACATGTCAAGTAATGTTGCACAAATCCCTTTTGGATGGTTGAAGTACATTTGGAATTTTAAGTTTTCTTTTGATCTCTCCATGTAGTTTTGTTTGAATGAAAAAATTTCCAATAGGAAGAACATAGCTTTTCAATGCAACTAACAATGTATCAATTGAGCTCTAATTGAAAAAAGAGTTTAAAGAAGTAGATATGTACAAATTATCCCTTTAATTTTGATTGAAAATATAAGTGTAGTACATATATATATGTTTGTTGAATTTGGGTCAATGTCATTAATGCACTTAAGTAGGTAGCCTTGTCGATTTATTTACATTATGGAAACTTTTTACTAGAAAATCCAACTAGTTTTTCATCAATGCACATAGAAAAACTACTTGGAACAATTAATTATGCATTCTAGAACATATCTATCCAAGACAAGTAACATTTTTCATCAATGCACATTGAACATATCCGACCATTGGGCAAGCAAATTTTGTACTAGATTTTCAATCAGGATTAGAGATGTGGGTCAAATCCCACCAAAAGTCGGAGAAGTGCTCCGAGTCTCTTGTCCGAAAGGAATTTTCGTACAAAAATATACTGCAGATGATTTATTTACATTGTGTCCATACTTTTTACCATAAAATCCAACTAGTTTTTCATCAATGCACATAGAAAAACTAGTTCTAGTTAATTGCATTCTAGAACATATATATTGAGTATGTAAATAATTTTTCATCAATGCACATAGTAAAACTAGAACAATTAATTTCATTCTAGAACATATATATATATATATATATATATATATATATATCCAATACATATAACATTTTTCATCAATGCACATGTATAGAAAAGCTACTTTCAGTTGATACTAGAGCACGTGCTTGTACCAAAACAATTTGTACATGTGCAAACACTTGCACAAATAACATAAGCAACTCAATTTTTAGTTGAACATTGGAAGTTCTAAAACATATTTAATCCAAAGAGAATAAATTGCTGGATAATTCACTCAAAAAAATTCTAATGGAATTCCATCTTCAATAATCCGTTCATGATCGGATTTTGACATTTTCCATCTCTTAATTTTTGATTTTTTCTTTGATTGAACTTCTATCAACTTTATGCGTGCTGCACACACCAAGTGACTATATTGACAACTTATAGAATCAGGTTCATAGTCTTCAAAGTAAACAAAGTCTCCACTTTGATGAGTTTGTCTGAAAAAATAACCTTTCAATATAATAGACCCTCTGTCATATTGAAATCCGTGATCATTATAGTTTTTTAATAATTTCATTTTTCGTTCAGTGCAACGCATCAAATAATACTTCACATTTTCATCATTGTCAATAGGTGCAATTACAGCAAAAACATCTCCTGCACAATAAAATAAACTTAACAAAATTATACATATTTAAATTTATTTCTAGATTTTTAAATCATTAGAAAGTAATTCAAATGTTACCTTCTCTAACAAGATCAAAAACTCTATCACCATCGGATGATATTGTAGTTTCCTCTGATTGCATTTCTTCAAATATTGCAACAGACATTTTGCCCTTTTTATTTAGCTCTGTATGTTTCCAATCGTTCACATACATTTTGTTTTCACAAACGTCATTGGATTTTGTGTTGTCTATGCAAACATCACAAAAACAAGAATATTTTCTTCTATCCAATGCAAACACATTTCTTGACGACTTTGTTTGAATTGAATGCAATTTTCGAGTCCCTTTTATTGTTTCAACGTCATTTCCAATTGATCTATCTACGTCTTCGATTCCAATATGCCAGAAAAACCTTTATATGGAAAATTAGAAGAATTTGTAAATATGATATCAAAATACAATCAAAGATAATCATTGCATGATAAATGTACAATGTTTAAAATTAGATTTTCAATATAAATTAAATTGAATGTACCTTCGCACTTCTCTTGATGGGTTTCTCTCATGGCTTAGAGCAGCGATGCACCATTGAACAACTTCTTCAGCGTTCACAAGTCGGCTTGCAGAGTGGTTCATTTGATATCTTCGAAGTGCTCGTTTTATGCATGCTCCTGCACCGTCATGTTCTCCTTTTCCATGGCCAGTCTAAAAGAAATTCCAACAAAGTTTAATGCATGTTTTCTTATGAAGACAACACAACCAAAAGAATGATCGTGCAAATTTGAATTTACCTGCGCATCCGTCTGACCATATCCAATGTTCATTGAATGTTATTCCACGATTTTTCAATGAATCATAAATTTTTCCAAAACAATGTTGTACAAAACATGTATCATGTGTACGATCGTCACTGATATAAAAGTGATATCCTTTAATGATATGTCGATTTTCACTCATGCTTTCTATATGATCGACATTTTGTTCAGCATGTCTATATAGAATATGGATGAGCATGGAGACTTGGTCAGAATGATAGTATTCACTCTGAATTTCTTTTTGTGGAACAAATGTGTAGTTTTCTGCAAAATAAATCACTGACAAAATGGTCCCTGGTGGAAAAAATTCATGAGATTTTTTGAATTGCAAGTCTTGCCATCGAGCTCTATGGGAATGCTTGGTGTATTTGTAAATTTATGCCTCAAACTTTCTCAAAAATTCTATCAGAAAAATTTCGTCTTGTAGTAATTCAATTCTTTTAACAGTGTTTGCACCTTGAATCGATGTATCGATATATTCATATCTCTTCCATTTCACTTTCATGTTGGAAAATGATTGATCATTTATATCAATACGATATTTGTTTTGAAATTTAGTCAAATTTTCACAATCATCGCATTTTTTACCACCAACACATTTCTTTTTGTAAAATAGTTCATCACTTTCTCTTTCACATAGAATTTGAGATATGAATTCACAGATAGTGGAAGGAGGAGGTGAATCCTTCCATAATGTTCTATCGAAATCAAGGAATGTGTCATAATATAACTCAAATTCCACATGATAACGGCAACAACAAGTGTCGCATACGGTGATAGGTTTTACATACCATGGTTTTTGTTGAACAAAAGCACTGAGTGAAACATGAATTTGACGATTCTCTTCTTTGAACTTGTTGAATAAATCTATCTGAGTGGTTTCCAAGAGATATTTTTCATGTTCTTCGTACTGATTTCGTGCTATTCTTCTTCGCATCACATGCTTTGCAATTGGTGAAATACGCGAATTGTTCTTCCAATATTCATATATTATTTTTTTAACATTTTCTCCAAGTCTATATTTGTATGGTTGCCTACAAATAGCTCTCCAACAAGCTAGTTCATCATTTACATCTATTTGCAGCCGAAATTTCCGATGTTTGTGCAAAGTTTTTCGCGAGGTTCCCAGTGCTCGTGCCATAGATGTTACCAAACGATTCTCTTGAGTACTTGATGAAACCATTGCCATCTGTATTCCTCTACGTACAATTGAAACATCTTTCTCTCTAGATCTCTTAATTGACTTTATAGCACTACTCATATTTTTTATCACCTCTTCCTTCATTTTTTTATCTTTGGTTCATTTTCGAATACCCAATAGTGTCGTAGCTTCTTTTAATTTCCTTGATGATAGGAGACCTTTCAACATTTGAGCCTGAACTGTCACATGCTCATTTAAGAAATACTTTTCAAAAATGCAGTTAACACGATATCGTATAACATGGTCAGGTTTTTTATCTCCATATGTGTGAGTGTCAACATTTTATAACATCTCATTATCGATAGTGATTTCATCTGTACATATTCGAAAAAATAGTACATATTCAATAAATAACTAAATTAATAAATATATCTATAATTTCAAATATTTTTCAAATTAGTACATCAAATAAAAATTAAGCTTCACATTTTACATTAGGAAAATTGTAAATATATCAATAGATCATAATATTTACATTTACATACCTGTTTCAATTTCTGCTTGAGGTTGATTTTCTTCTTCAATATTTTGAGGAATATCTCTGTCTGTTTACATTAAACAAAATATTTTTCAAATTATTTCATCAAATAAAAATTAAGCTTCATATTTTACATTAGGAAAATTTTAAATATATCAATAGATCATAATATTTACATTTACATACCTGCTTCAATTTCTGCTTCAGGTTGATTTTCTTCTTCAATATTTTGAGGAATATCTCTGTCTGTTTACATTAAATAAAATATTTTTCAAATTAGTTCATCAAATAAAAATTAAGCTTCACATTTTACATTAGGAAAATTTTAAATATATCAATAGATCATAATATTTACATTTACATACCTGCTTCAATTTCTGCTTGAGGTTGATTTTCCTCTTCAATATTTGAGAGGGCTTCTAACTTTCTTTTGCGAGACTGTCTCGTCTCTTCTCTACGTTCCTCAGGGTCTCTTTTTCGATCATATTTTCTCGCACAAGTTATTCGATTTCCCATGATAATAGGGTATGAAGTTCAAAAAATTTCCTTCAAAAAATTAGACAATAACTCTATTACAAAAAATATCACAAAAGATTTAATTTAAAAAAATTCAGTTTAAATTTTTTGCAAAAAATACATACTCCAATCCAAAACACTTACTTGAAAAAATTCGAGAGAAAAATGTCTTATAAAAATGAAACGAAGCTCAAAATATTTACTTAAACTCAAAACACGTACATACCTCCAAGAAATGTCTTTTGAACGTACGTCCAAGAAATTTTTTTAAGTTCAAAACAATTTTTTGCAAAATCAGGCCGCCTCCAAGAAATGTCTTCCAAAAAAATTCTTTAAACCCAAAACAATTCTTTGTAAAATCAGTTTGCTTCCAAGAAATGCTCTTAAATCCAAACTTTGAAGAAAAGTTTTAAAACCCAAACCAAGATCTTTGTAAAATCAGATGTAATATATTATTTGGAGTATTGAGCTAAAGGCTTCACGTTGCTGGAGGGAGTTATTTTTTCCAAGAAAACATAGTGAAAATGATTAGATTAGGGAAAAATGAGATTTTATCGGTGAAATGTTGGTAAAGGGAATTAATTGAATGCTGACAGAAAAATACGAACACGTGACGTGGCAAATGACGTGGAAATATGGGTGAGGTGGCATGATCGAGGGGTGATGTAGATGTGATGTGGACATGCTGACTGTCACACTCACTTGCCGCAGACCAAAGTGAAAACCATTTACCGCTCACAAGGGCACCCGCGGTGGTAAATGGTATCATCCTGTAGGGATGTCGGGGATGATCCCGACTGTCGATCTCCCGAAAAGTTTTTCCCACTAGACCACTTATGGTGGAACTCACTAGCATAAAGGTCATTTATTTTATAGTGTCGAGTTCCCTGTGTGTGTGGGTCCTGATGTAACTAACAACATCACGCTTGAGAATTGCATGCCCTTTAAACTCCATCTTATCCTCCACAAGAATATGGCCCACCACCATATAAAATATTTTAAAAATGACCTTGCATAATGGATTTGCACTACTTAGGACCAAAAATTAGTGTTTATATATATATATATATATATATATATATATATATATATATATATATATATAGTATACAAAAATCCCAATGACTTATTTTTGGCATTTCTTCGCATTTTTTTTCCTTTTTATTTGCATATATGATTTTTTTTGTATTTGATACAAAATGAAAATGAGCTACAACATCTGGCTCCACCCGAGGATAGTGTTTTGGAACCAAACACTAAGAACCGTAGATTAGTGCCTTCACCTCAGGCATGGGGTCATATCATAGCTTAAGACATTGCAATGAGGAGCACACGGATACTTACTGTGATTACATCGGTATTTACAATGAGAAAAATAAATGTTGTTTTAGTGCTAGAAGTAATGTTTTAAAAAATTCCCATTGACAGGCAACGACAATATTTTTTCAAAGATTCTCCAGAATCAAAGTGTTGTTCCCCTTGACTTCTACCACCTTGAAGGGACCAAACCATAAAGGATAAAACTTACCATGTTTTCTCTTTTCCTCCCTTCTAACGTCTCACCTTAGGATGAAGTCTCTAAGCTGAAAGAGTCTATCCTTGGATTTCCTGTCAAAAATGGTTTTCATCTTTTCTTGATAAGTAATCAAATTTTCAGCTACTTGTTCTTTGTTCTCATTTATTTCTACTAGTTGGTCTATCCTCCCGGTCAATGCATTTGGTTCTTCTTTAGGATTTTGAATCAAGGAAACTATTGGTTTGGTTAACTAACTAGGAAACATAGTTGCCATTCCATATGCTAGTTCAAAAGGTGACTTACTAGTATACCTTTTGGTGGTTGCTCTATTTTCCCATAGGGAAAACTTAAGCTGAGAATCATAATTCTTTTATTTTCTGCAATTGTTTTCTTCAAAATTCTAACCAGAGCTTTATTTGAAGATTATGCCAACCCATTTCCTTGAGGATAATAGGTGGTAGAGTGATTAAGAATTACATTATATTTCTAGAAATATTGATTAAGTTTCCAAATTTAAATACCTGAGCATTGTATGTGACCAAAATTTTGGGGAAACCAAATCTTGAAAATATGTTTTATTATAGGCACTTGATTACCATCGAATATGTTGCATTTCTAGTTGGAACAACTTCCACCCATTTGGTAAAATAATTAGTGGCTGTTAGAATCCACTTATGTTGTCCACTGGAAGGTGGGTTGATTTTCCCTATGAAATCCAACCCCAACTGCCTGAATGGATCTTCTACAAATACTGGAATTAATGGTAGTGGTGCCAATTTTTTATTTTCAGCAAAAAGTTAACATTTTTTTACAACATTTAACCAGCCTGTAAACATGAGAAAACAAAGTTGGCCAGTAAAAACTAGCTTTCAAGATCTTGTGTGTTGTAAATATCCAGCTGTAATGACCTCCATAAGGACAACCATTATATTCATTGATAGTCTCAACCATTTCCCCCTCTATTAGACATAATAGCAAGACACCAACATGATATCTCTAATATAATTTACCATTCACTATAACATACTTCTGTGATTTCAGGCTCAAAGCCATGATATTTTTCTCTATCTAAATTCGAGGAAAAACTAAGAAATATCAAATAATGGACAATATTCTTGTACTAATCAGAATAGAGATATTTATATGGAAATTATGTTATCTTGTTCCTTCATCTTATCTCCCTCACCAACAGTGTTTGATTCAGGAATTGTAGATAGCGAATTAATTCCCATTGCCTGATAGTTTTCTTCTGTCAATATTTTGAGCCAACCCCTACCATTTTATGAGTTTTTTTGGCTTAATATCCATTTCATATTCTTGAATCTTATCAATGCATTTTCCTCTTCTTCCTTCGTTGTCCCTTTGTGTTAGAACATCCTTGACAATTGAATTTGGTACATATGCAGTAATTTGAGACTGTAAAATGTACGTTTTGAACGCATTTAAGGATTTAACAAGAGCATAGGCTTGTTTCTCCAAAAATTATATTTCAATTCAACATCTCTTAACACCTGGCTAAAATATTCAACTGGATACTCCTTGTTATCTTTATTCTTTTGCAAAAGTACGACTGCAATTGTTACTAGAAGGTGAGGCAAAAGAGAACTTGAAAAGGTTTTTAATAATCAAGACTTACCAAAATAGCAGATTCTCCAAAAGCATTCTTAATCCTTGCAAAAGGCTCTCTGGTTTTTGGATTCCATCTAACCTTTGCATCTTTCTTCAACATATTAGTGGATGTATTTAACAATTTCTACATAATTTGGAATAAATCTCTTGAGAACATTTATTCGTCCTAGGAAAATTTGAATCTCCTTCTTATTTATGGGAAAAGGTATATTATTTATTGCTTCCACATGTTTTGGCCTAGTCTTGAATCCTTCCTTTAACACAATATGCCCCAATAATTTTCCTTCCCTAACAGAAAAACGAGACTTTTTTGGACTTAGCGATAGTCCATATTTTTTGCATTTTTCAAAAGTTTGTTGTACATGCTTCAAGTGTTCATCATCATATTTAGAAAAAACTATAATGTCATCCAAATATATAACCACAAATTTTTATTTTTCTCCCGCAAAGGCTATATCCACCAGGGACGAAAGACGAAACTGACGCACTGATCCGCAGGGCGGTTAGCAACCTCTGCTGAAACCTCTGCCCCGACCAAGCCTAATGTTGAATAAGTCCTAGAGGATGAGCCCGAGTTAGAAGAATTCCCCCCCCGATGGTCACAAGGAAAGGCAAGGATAAATCACAAAGCTTGGGGAAAACCCCACAAGCGACAAGAAGGCCTCGAAGCTCCCCAAGATGTGCCAGGCCCCCGCCCTCAGAATAAGATGACCAGGAGGGTGCTCTGCTGGCTAACCCGATCAATTGGTTACCCCCCTTCGTTCAACCACGCATGTTGTCTACACGAACGCCGAAAAACTTGGATGGCTTGATCACCTACCTACAAACCCCGCTGACCCCAGGAGAGGTCCCCATCCTCAGTGATCCATGCGGACGCCTCCATGTGGTCAAGTTCGATGATCACGATCTGGCAGACCATGACACCCTCCTGGAATTGGCTCCTGCATTATACTTTGATACAATCCATGAGGATGATGGAATCACGGTAGTACCTCAGCGTTGGGTATGCGGCTTGGCAGGATCCGAACTTCTGAATCTGCTCCAAATGCCCCACTTTGGCCATTACAACGTCAGAGATCAGTGGGCTCGCCAGTTACTCACCCTCATTCACAATGGCTACTTATGGATTTGCGAGAGGTTCCCTATCGACGTTGCGTTGATCCACAATATTATAGGCCCCCTGATGCAAGGGCCGCACCCACTAGCACAGGTCAGAAAGAAGTACGAAGCCGCTACCATTGTGTTTGTCCGGGAGACCTATGCAGTACAACAAAATCAGCGGGGGTTTGTGATCCAAACCATCAATGATCTTGCTACGCAGATGGGTACTCGGCTTTTACCCTGCAAACTAATGAGGAGGTGCCAGGTTGCGACTGTCCCTGCCTATGTAATCCAGCTAACCAGACGGTGCGCGAAGGGTGGTTTTTTTCAATTGGGCTCAATACTTGTGTGATGAATTTCTCACTAATGTCCGTGAATCTCAGGAGCACGAGACGTCTTTCTTCTATTCGTCATTATTATTCCTAATAGCACTAGTCGCCTGGGATAAATCAGAGGAGTCAGTCATTCTGGAGCTCCCTGATGGGATGTGCGAAGGTGCTCGGTATGCTCACTTGTGGGACTCAAAGGATAAGCAGTGCATCGAGGATAAGAAGGTCTTTTGGGTACTCTTCCAGATCAGTGTCGCCACTGCCATAAACTCCCGACCCCGGTTATCCCCCACCATATATGACAAATACAAGCATGTTGCCACATTCCAAATTACCATGCACCATGTCCGGATTTGCAGCCTTGCCAATAAGACATGGACGGAATTCCCTTATATGGTATTAGATGAAGAAATTGACCTACTGATCTCGCTGTGTCCCCCTGCCTGGAAAAAAGGCCTCATCAACACTCCTGGGGAAACCATAACGCCCCACCAGCCAGCATCAATTGCAGCCGAGCCCAGAGGTAACCTGCCACAGCAGCCTGATACAACTCTGGCCCAGGTAGGCTCTGACACAACTACCGACCCTCCCCCAGGCACTAAGAGGATAGGGGCATCAACATCAGGACCAAGAAAGAAACAACATGCCCACTGCGCGCACTACAATGCGACAGTCACATTAACGGATGGTGAACTGGAGCAGATCCTGGACACGGTCACCATGGCCAAGGAGGATAAGTGGGCACTTATCACGGCCCAGTGGAAAGAAGGGGTTGAATCTCTTCAGGCCAACCTCCGCACTCTCCAGATCAAAATGGATCACCCCCTAACCAGCGAAGGACAGGCACAACCTCTGTCAGTCGACATTAGTTCGACACCACTCGGGGAGGCCAGTCATCTCTGGGGTATCCCTAACAGTGCCTTGGTCAGAACATAGCCCCCGGTAGCCATAGGAATTCAGCTGGACTTGGCTAAGCTACCCCACGTAGCCTTAGAAAGCCTCAATCACGCTATCTTCCGAGAGATTAGTCACCACATTCAGTACACAACCCAATAGCTTAATATATCCGAGCACACCATTGCACAGCAGGCTACTGACTTGATCCAGGCCGTGTCACAACAGGCAGAGCTTGAGACTGTGATCCACCAGCTCTGCACGGAAGTCATAGAGGAAATCCTGGTTAAGGATACATCTAGGGATAAGGTAGAAAAATTGATTGCTGCTCTCAAAGCCTCTTGGATGGAAATACACACCGTCAGGACACAGCTGGAACAACAGATTTTGGACTTACAGGCCAGACTACAGCCCGGCACACCCCCAGAAGTCCGTGCCCAGCGTACCGCCTTAATCACAGATGAAACAAATGCAATTTCAAGGAAAATTGCTCCAGGTGCCAAGCTGCTAGAGTAAGGCATATAGCTCTGGACTCAAGTCCAGCACGATCCAGTCCTCCAACAAATAAATCAGGACTTACGAAAAAAAGAAGAAGTTGTTGAACAGATCAACACTACGCTGCCTACCTTGGTGCCTGCCCAACGCTTGGCATGATTAAAAACCAACAACAACCTCCAGGATGAGATTGAGAAACTCCGACATAAACAAAACATCATGGTCAAACGTCTAAAGCCTTGGACTACCTCAGCCCTCCGATTAACACAAGACATTGATGGCGAAACCAAGCGACTTAATCAGCTTCTTGAAAGCGTTACCACGGCCGTTGAAGATCCACCTTCCCAGAATCTGGTCGATCTTGCATAGGATGCTACTACCCAAAGTCAGGATGTACTCCCTCAGCTCGACAGTTCTCTTGATACCTTGCATGTGCAAATCGAGGCCGCACCACCACAGTGACTCGGGACAAGTCACAAGATTGTGATGGGGGACTATTGGAACATGGTCTCCTAATAAGCTGCAAAACTAGTCCATTTTGAACATTTTTGATTAGATTTAGTTTAGCGTAGGGGTTTTGGGGTGGGTCAAAGCCCTCAACGCATTGTAATGGGTGAAAGGGTAAACCAGGGGTCCAAAAACCATGGTTTGCGGACAATAGGAAATTCTAGGCTAGATTGTTATAAATAGAGGAGAATTTTGTATTGCAAAGGACAAGAATGATGAGCTATTGATGTGATTTGTACTTTAAGCTATCTGTTTTGGTTTTTGGGGAAAGGACTCTTGTTGGTTGTGTGCGCAGAGATCCAAGTCCAGCTGTGTGCGGACCCTGCTGTTGTGTGCGCAGGTTGGAAAGGGAATTGTAAGGAAGAATTGATGAATGAATGAATAAGAAAGATTGATAGAGAAATGAATCTATGAGTACTCTTGTGCGAATTATTGGTAATTGTTGTATCGTGTATTTTCTATCTTTAAGCTGTGAAGATCTGCGTAAGTGTGTTTCTGGATCTGGATCTATTCTGTTCTGTTTATGTATTGCTGTGTTACGGTCATAAAAACATATAATTATAGATCTAGCGCACATGGATGCGAACAGAGACCTAATTAACCTTGCGTAGAACAAGGTAATCTGGGAATTACAGGACCTAGCGCAGTGCTTCTTGCCTTACCCATCCTTTCTCAAGGTGAGGAAACCTGGTTCCAGCACCCACCCATACTACTTCGGGTGAGACTTTGACCTACGCAAGCAGGTCACTTCAGAAAGGGCTAGTAGTCTAGGGGTTTGTTGGCAAACCTTGCACACCAAACCTGGGTCAAGACCCCTCAAGCCAATAGTACCCCACAAATATCCCAACTTCAGCAATCGGCTCCAGATTCTTCCTGGCGTTCTTGGTCACATGCACATAAACAGATGAGCCAAAAATCTTAAAGTGAGAAACATCCAGCTTCTTACCAGTAAAATTTTCTTCAAGTGTACTCATGCCAAGTACTTTATGAGGACAACAGTTTTGCACATAAACCGCAGTGTTGCATGATTCTGCCAACAAATGCATTGGTAGGCCATGATCGTGCAACATCACTTGTGTGGCACCCATGATCATTCTATTCTTCCTCTCTGTGACCCCATTTTGTTGTGGGTTATGAGGTGCTATAATTTCTCTTCGAATTCCTTCTTTGCTACAGAAGTCTTTGAATTCGTTCGAGATATATTCACCACCATTATCACTCCGAAGAGCCTTCACTTGCTTCCCCGACTCTTTCTATACCAATGCTTTAAACTTACAAAACTTTGAGAATGTTTGATCCTTCTTCTGCATGAATAAGATCCAACATATACGAGAATAGTCATCAACAAAAATAACATAATACTTGTGTCTTATTGTTGAAGCAACCAAGAATGGCCCACACACGTCTATGTGAACTCTCTCTAGGATCACCGAAGCACGGTTCTCCTTTTCATGGAAGGCGATATTCACAAACTTACCATTAGTACATCCCTTTCACTGATCTAACTATGCAAGTGTACCCTTGTGAAGTCCAGTAGAAATATGCTGCAAAATTTTCAGGGTGCCATGGTTAAGGTGGCCCAATCGTCTATGCCATAATTCACCCTCATCCCAACTCACCACTTCTTCTACTTTGCCCACCATTGCAGCGCAGCCATATACCTCCAGTTTGTAGATATTCTTAACTTGAATCCCTATCCTCTTGGTTTGACCCGTTGTTTTATGTTGCAAGAAAGATTTTCCATCGCTGAAAACAACGCCATAACCTCTGTCCTCCAACATCGTGACTGAGACCAAGTTTTTCTTTAGACCTGGAACATGCATAACATCTTTCAATAGAAATGGTTTACCTAACTCCCTCTCAAAGGTAATGGTACTAATGTTAGTCCCACTGTATCATCCATCATCGCCCATCTCTATATGCCTCTAGAGATATTTCTCCTCCAAGTCACTAAAAAGCTCCTTATCTCCCGTCATGTGGAAGGAAGCACCACTATCAAGATACCACACAGATCCCATTACACTTGAAACCAAGCATGCGATTAAAGAGAAATAAAGTTCAAATTGAGAGGCAAGGACCTCGATAGCTGCAGTTCCAACAACCTTCTTGTTCTTATTTTTCTGTGGACAGTTAGTGGCGAGATGCCCATGTTCGTGACAGTGAAAACACTTCACCTTGGACAAATCTAGCTTCTTGCCTTTAGCCTTGGATTTTGAGTGGAATTTCTTCCCCTTCCCTTTCCTTGCTTTGGCAGCCAAAGCACAATCCTCTTCATCATCATGCTTTGATGAAGAACCATCTCTGGTGTTTCGCCTGAACTCCTCCTGCACTAGATCCGACCACAGTTGTTCCCAATCTTACAGTTTTTACCGTCCATTGACAAAGCTTTGATAATTGTGCCAACTCTTAGGAAGTCCCAAGAGAGCCAAACTCACCAAATCATCATTAACAACCGTGATTCCCACACTCCCCAGTTCATCCCGACATTGGACAAAATTTGTGAGATACTTAGGAATATTGTCACCCTTCTCCATCTTGATCTTTCTGAGTTTATCCTTCAGCACCAATTTCCTATGGTCGTTGTTGCTTTGGAAAAGATCTGTCAAAGCCTTCCACATCAAAAATGGAGTGGCTTTCCCACGAAGGCTTGAGACAATGTGGTCTCACACACCTTCCAACATAATCCTTCTCATCTTCACTACTTTCTTATGCTAGGCATCAAGTAATGCAGCATCTATCGAAGTGGGCTTAGGAACATCACTGTCAATGAATTCCTTCAAGCCATTATCTTCAAGCATTGCCTGCATCCTATCCTTCCATGCAATCTAGATTGAGCTGCCCTTGAGTGCATACTCTAGCCGCAAACCATTAAAAGCCATTTCGATGTTTACTCAACTATCGCACCAAGAAATTCTTGCAACAAATTAGAATTTTTTCCACCAACAAACTCGGCTACTACTTCAAAATTGCAATCTTCTTGTTCTGATACCATGTAGAAATTTTAATACAATTATGTATTGCCGGATTCTGTTGATCTAAAAATTATATGCCACTGTTAAATACAAAATCCTTCTACTTAAATTATTGCAAAAATTTAATTGCCAATTGCAAACACATAAAGAAAGATCAATCACACATAAAACATATGTTTTTACTGGGAAAGCATAAAGCTAAAAACCCCATTATCATATATTATGTATATATCATGGATCATGAAGAAATCTAATACAAAACTCTAATACAAGAGCTCTCTGTAAAATATACAATTGTCTCACATTTTCATACAAATATTGGCTCACACATGCACCAATTTACTGCCTCTTGACAACCTGCCTCCACTGCGCAATCCCTGCTAATCACAATCCCTCAATTAATTCGATCTTGCCTTGCCTTGACTGCGAAATCCTCAATGGAATCTCCAATGTGTGTGTGGTTGCATGAGTGCACCCACTAATGTTACAACAGATAGTCAAATTGTCCCTTTCACCTACCTCTCAACTAGGTCTCCACTGGATCTTACATGCATGTAGTTAACAGTAGTAAATCTTCAGTTTCATGTGAGATCACTCCATGTGAATTAATTTAATATTTGATTCACTGATCTCTCACTAGTGTATCCTTAGTTACAACTAGTTACAACTAGCACAACTGAGTTTAACTCACTTAATTGAGTTAAACTAATTTACAACTCACATAACTACACATCCAACTCTGTTACAACTTTGTATCACCCAGTTACAACGAAGTCCACTTGCATGTCCTACCAACCAGCCTTAGAACTCGAAATTCCTTCACTCAACTGGTTTGCCACATCATTTAACTGAAATTAAGTGCTTCAAGAGAATAGATTATTATTTATTGTCTAATTATTATTAAGAGACAATAATAATCAACATGCATTCTATTTTTAGACATGCAATCCACGAACAAACTTCGCACATGAATTTCAAAAATAGATGCCCATACATAAATATAATTTTTTCAATCATCTATAAATAGACTTCTGCTATAAATAAACTTTTCTCAACATTCTAAAAATAGACATACACCTAAAAATAGCTTGCTGGCCCCACATAGTGTAGGTGCTTAATTTTCACTAGGATCATCATCTTGTTGAATCTCAACATGGATAAGTTGAAAAAGGTTGCACATTTTATTTTAAATAAATTTAAGTCATAGGATTATTTAATATTGTAAAAATGCACATAAAGGAAATTGCTCGACTGTAAGGGAATTATTTTAAATTAATATCTAAATTTTATTTCAAAGTTTTGGAGAGAATTATTTAATGGATTTGGTAAAAATTTGAATTTTAGCACCACATTTCATCCACAGATAGATGGCAAAACATAAAGAGTTAATCAAGAGACTAAATATATGTTAAGAATGTATGTGATGGATAAATTATCGAAGTGTAAGGATTTTTTTCATTTATTTGAGTTTGCATACAAAAATATCTATCAATCATCATTGACTATGAGCTTGTTTGAAGCTTTAGATGGTGAGAAATGCAATACTTTAGTGAATTGGTACAACCCAAAAAAAAAATAGTATGTGGGAAAGAATTGATGAAGGAAATGGAAGAGTAGATGGTTAAAAATTTTATACACCTAATCCTCAGGGCTCGAGTGAGAAAATTGTAAATATGTAGATATAGGAAAATGAAGAGTTATAATAATAAGTGACCTTGGAATATGAATTCCAAAGGTCACACCTCCTCATTTTATATAATAATGTTTGCATTAATGCAAAGAAATTAAATTGAGGAGTTATTTTCCTTGGTATAACATGGTATGAGAGTCACATATCCCAAAGTGTAGACATTATGTGTGTTCTCAATAGCTCCTTCATTTTTTATTCCCTATTTTACATACCAACACCAGGTTGTTCCGTCATGAGCATCCATTTCATTGTCCTCTCTGCCAAGTCACAGTGGAAGAAATGTATTCTCCATGAGTTTTACATTAGCTTGATACGACAATTTATTGAATCATTAATTTATCTAACATGGTTTCAAAGCGAAATGTTAGCCTCCTCATGTATTAGTATCTCTGAGATTGTTTCAGAGTTAAAAATCCTGCATATGCTTAATCTTATTCCTCTACCACACAACCTTGTGTTGATAATACACACCACCCAAACCACAATGGTTATTCCCATTACAATCATGATCACCATGTAACAATACCCCCCTTACCCCATTGGGGTGGTTATTGCAAATCCAATTCCTCTTGTGCTGTCAAATGAATGTGATAAAAATTTTTTTGTGTCCTATATTCCTCTTCCTTTCAAGGACTGAATTGTAGGTTTTAACCCTGTATAGAAATTATCTGCAAATGAATCTTCAAAAAAAAAAAAAATAATATCAAGAGCATAAAACATAAAACAGATAAACACAGAGATTTTCCCCTGGATCCCAAATCGGGATGACCGACTTGATTTTTCATTATTTTCCTTTTAGTGTTACAACACATATATATACATGCCGAAGCATACATAAACCCCAATCCATTAACCCTGGATTAGAACATAACCATATTTCCCTTGACCGGATCTACAAAATACCAGGGGCCAAAAACCATCACGCCCCAAAACCATGTGCAAACCCATGCACAAAACCATGGGCAGGTCCACCCACCGGAAAATAAGGACCAAAATTTTTTTCCGGGGCACTGCCCTAGACCTTGACAGGGGGGGCTACCGCCCCCCCTGTGACTCCCTCAATGTTGCACCCATCGCAACGTATAGGGGGGCTATCACCCCCCCTGTTACCCCACCCCTGCCCCTCGCGCATGTTTAGTCGTGGAAAGAATATAACACAAACCCAACATTATCCCACTTGTTGTTTTATTTCCGCAGGGGGCCACAGGAGAGCTGAGTCATTAACCCAGCTTTGTAACAGCCATTGTTTCTCTACACTAAGAGAACTTTTGAGTGCTCATAGACTTTGTCATTGCATCTGCAGCATTCTTCAAAGAGTCCACCTTTACCAGCAACACACTTTTAGCTTCAACCATGTATCTCACAAAGTGATATTGAACATCAATGTGCTTTGTCTTTGAATGATAAGCAGGGTTCTTAGCCAAGAAAATTACACTTTGGCTATCACAGTCTATCCTTATAGCTTGCTGCACCAACCCCATACTTGAACAAAATCTCTTCAACCAAACAGCTTCCTTGCTTGCATGAGTGGTTGCCATGTATTATACCTCTATAGTTGAAAGAGCCACTACAGACTTTCTTTTACTCATCCAACTAACTGCACCTCAAAATAGGCTAAACACATACCCACTTGTAGATCTTCTTTGGTCCACATCTCCAGCCCATTCTGCATCAAAAAAACCATGAATTTCGAACACTCTTTCCAATCTTGGTCTTCCTTGGTAGCACAAGCCATAATCACTAGTGCCACGCAAATATATGAAAACCCGCTTCACTGCTGTCCAATGCTCCTTCCCTGGGTTTGACATAAACCTGCTTAATGCTCCCACTGCATGTGCAATGTTTGGTCTAGTACAGACCATTGCATACATCAGGCTACCCAGTGCACTTGCATAAGGAACATGAGACATATCCTCCTCTTCTTCTTGTTTATTGGGACACTGTTCAGCAGATAGCTTTGTACCTACAGGAATCGGAACATTCACCGGTTTACTATCCTGCATATTGAACCTCTGCAATATAGTCTCAACATACTTCCTTTGGTTTAACTAGAGCTTCCTCTTTGCCCAATCTCTCTTAATTTCCATGCCCAAAATATAGTTTGCAGCACCAATATCCTTCATGTCGAATTTGGAGAAAAGTTGGGTCTTCAAATCTTGGATAATTTCTTTGTCATTTCCAATCAACAACATATCATCCACATACAAGACCAAATAAATAACACGGCCACCAATTAATTTAAAATAAACACAGTGATCCTCCTTGCTTCTGGTGAAGCCAAGTCCCCATATATAGGTATCAAATTTCTGATACCACATCATTGGTGACTGTTTTAACCCATACAAATACTTCTTTAACCTGCATACTAGCTGTTTCTTCCCCTTCACCATAAAGCCTTCAGGTTGTTTCATGTAGATCTCTTCTTCCAAATCCCCGTGAAGAAATGTTGTCTTCACATCCATCTGTTCTATCTCAAAATAAAATGCAGCAGCAACAGATAAAAGTAATCTAATAGAAGTAACTTTAGCAACAGGAGAAAAAATATCACCAAAATCAATTCCCAACGCCTAGGAATAACCTTTTGCTACCAACCGAGCTTTGTATTTCTCCACCTTGCCTTCTACATTCATCTTCTTCTTAAACACCCATTTGCTTCTGATGGGCTTCCTTCCTCCCACCAACTCCACCAGATCCCATGCCTCATTTTTATGCAAGGATGCCATTTCATCAACCATCGCCTCCTTCCATAGTTTTCCATCCTCTAAATATACTGCCTCCCTAACGGTTCTGAGATCATCATCAGTTATAGTTAAAGAAAAATTTGAACAGAAAGCAGGTGGAATATACCTTTCTGGTTGTCTTCTTTCCCAAACTGATCTTCTCACAACTGGAGTTTGTGGCTCTTCCTCTTCTGAGTCTTCTTTTGTTGTAGAGTTTGATTCATCCTCCTTTAGCTCAAACTCTATCTTCTCAGGTTACTTTGGTAGGACTTTATGTTTAACAATATCTTTCACCTCTCTAAACACCACATCTCAGCTGTACACAACCTTTCTTGTTTCTGGGTTCCAAAGCTTGTAACCCTTTAAACCATCCTTATACCCAATAAAGATGCACCTTTCAGATTTATTATCCAACTTGCTCCTTTTCTCCTTTGGAGCATGTCCATATGCATCACATCCAAATACCCTCAGATGTGAAAGAGAGGGTTTCTTACCAGTCCATACCTCATGTGGAGTCTTATCCTCCAACACTGATGAAGGTGATATGTTAACCAAGTAACATGCAGTCTCCACCGCCTCTGCCCAGAATTATTGTCCTAACCCGGTACCACTGAGCATGCTTCTTGCCTTTTCCATCAGCGTTCTGTTCATTCTTTCTGCAACTCCGTTTTGGTGACGGGTGTATGGAGTAGTCTTATGTTGTGCTATACCACACTTCTTATAGAACTCTTCAAATTCCTTCTTGCAGAACTCCCCACCATTATCTGTCCTTAGCACCTTTATCTTCTTCTCTATCTGGTTTTCCACCAGAGCCTTAAATTCTTTAAATCTGTCAAAGACTTCATATTTCTTCCTTAAGAAATATATCCATGTATTCCTTGAGAAGTCATCTATGAATGAAACACAGTACATAGACTTACCCAGTGATGGAACCGACACAGGTCCAAACACATCACTGTGCACAAGCTCTAATATCTTGTTTGCCCTCTTAGCACTAGAAGGAAAACTTACCTGATTATGTTTCCCATATAAACAATGTTCACAGAAATCGAAATCCAGAGAGCTATTAGACATACCTTCTACCATATCATTTCCATGAAGTATCCGAAGGCCCTTCTCTCCAATATGTCCAAGCCTTTGATGCCATAGCATGGTCTTTTCTCCAAAGACCAGTAGGCTTTTCGCTCCACTTTCGGGAACCACAAAACTGTTGCACCCAGCAATAACAGTGTTGCCCTAAAGCTTGTACAGAGTTCCAATCTGAACTCCCTGCATTAATACCAGTGCTCCCCGAACCATCTTACAGGTATCTTTCTTGAACACTGTTTTTACACCTGTATCATCCATCTTGCTTACAGAAATCATATTTCTGGCCAATGCAGGAATGTGCAGAACACCAAGAAGTGTTCTAATCCTTCCACCTTGCAGCTTCAACTTGACTTTTCCACGTGCGACGATTCTGGCCTTCCTATCATCACCTAAGAAGACATCACCACTATCATATTTCTCATACTCGCAAAACCACTCCCTATGGGGAGTGAAGTGAAAGGATGCACCCGAGTCAATCAACCATGACTCATGCTCTACATGTGTATTTGAAGAAGAATCCAAATACACATCCCCACCTTCGTCTGAGGTGGTTTTTGCCTTTGCAGAAGGAGCATCATCAGATCCCTTTCCTTTCTCAGGAGCTTTAGATCTGCAGTCCTTTTTTTAGTGCCCTTCCTTTCCCCATTTCCAGTGCACCTTTACAAACTTTCCAGGAGATTTAGATATCCCTCTAGATTTAGATCTCCCACTCGAAACCTTATTCTTGTTTCTGTTCTGGGACCTTCCTCGTACAGATAAGGCATCTCCATTATGACCCTCCATATTTCTCCATCTCATTTCCTCTGACAGCAAGGCTGAGACAATGTCATCAAAATTCAAGGTAGTTGTATTGCTACCTATTGCAATAACCAGACTGTCCCATGAATCTGGTAGAGAACACAAAAAACTAATGCACTTATCTTCATCTGAGATTTTAATATCAACAGCTGACAGCTGACTTACCACAATATTGAAGGCATTCAGATGCTCTGTCATTGAGTCTCCATCCTTCATCCTTAGGTTATACAGCTTTTCTCGCAGGAACAATTTATTCACCAAAGACTTAGATTGGTACAAATTCCCTAGCTTGTCCCACAATGTCTTCACCATAGCTTCCCTAGATACATTCAACAATAATAAATCTGAGACACACAACTGTATTGTGCTCTTTGCCTTCTGATCCAACTTCTTCCAGTCTTCATCTAACATTTTCATTGGTTTAGTACCCGGATCTACCACGATCCACTGATCTTTATCCACCAGCAGATCCTCCATCTTGAGCTTCCACAACTCAAAAATCTGACCATTAAATTTCTTGATCTCTATCTTCCTACCACTTGCCATCTTCTTTCACCGCAAGAATCGATCTCACAGATCTCCCACTGAATAGGGTCTACCTCAAGCCCGAGCAAAAAACCCCTCAGCAGCAAAGGCGTCCCCTTGAAGCCAAAACTACTCTGATACCAAATGTAGGTTTTAACCCTGTACAGAAATTATCTGCAAACGAATCTTAAAAATAAAAAACAAACAATAGCAAGAGCATAAAACATAAAACAGATAAACACAAAGATTTTCCCCTGGATCCCAAATCAGGACGACCAACTTGATTTTTCATTATTTTCCTTTTAGTGTTACAACACATATATATACATGCCGAAGCATACATAAAACCCAATCCATTAACCCTGGATTAGAACATAACCGTAGTTCCCTTGACCAGATCTAAAAAATACCAGGGTCCGAAAACCATCATGTCCCAAAACCATGTGCAAACCCATGCACAAAACCATGGGTGGGTCCACCCACCGGAAAATAAGGACCAAAAATCATGGGGGGGCTACTGCCCCCCCTCTGATCCCCCTGACGTTGCGCCCAACGCAACGTACAGGGTGGTCTATCACCCCCCCACGTGTGATTAGTTGTGGAAAGAATATAACGCAAACCCAACATGAATTTATTTAATTAAGTTTATGGCTCCTGCTTTTACACTAGAGCACAACAACTCAAATATTATTCACTTCATTTTAATTATTTATGGATGGTTCAGCCACTTGTATATATATATATATATATATATATATATATATATATAGATGTAGATATATATGTATGTATATGTATATGTATATGCTCTCCTCGACTACTCCTCTTTGCACCTCCTAGATGGGCCCTCCGGGACACATCATCTGGGTCATGTCCCCTCGTTAGTTCGCCTTGTCACTCCACTTTGGACCTCTAGGATGGGACTCTCGGGTTTATGTGGATCAGTGGGCCATACCTCTACACACCCTTTCTTCTCGTTGGTCCACAAGGTTGAAATTCCATTACATCTCGTGTCAAATCATCTCGACCCTTCCTCGTTGCACTTTGTAATAAACTTCCAGAAAGAAACCTACAGGTTGCGTTGTCTCATGGCCTGCCCTGCGGAAATCCTAGTGCAACTGGGGTTACATGGAGACCACCCTTTCCCAACCCCACATCACCTTGCTCCTTAAGAGTGAGCTCCCCTGTGATATCTAAGGGAAATATTACCGTGGGGATGAGCTATAATGTGAGATCCATTCCGACCAATGAGAACACTCTTCACCTATGCAATATAAGCTTAGCTAGACTTATGCCTCATCAACCCTGCCATTCCTTTGAACTGCTAAAACAAACTTCCAGGATGTGACCTCTGGGCCATGTCATCCCTCCATTTTCCCATTTGTGATAAGGAAAAATCTAGGCATTTAATCAAGGGATTCCACGACAAGGTTTTTCCTCAGCCTGATGGATAAGGTATATTTGTTTAAAGCTATGAGTTTTGAGTCCCATATTTACCTCATTGCAACGCTACTCACAGTAAATCTTTGGCATGACCTGATCAGGGAGGACTTGTCAAATCATGAGCAGTACGTTCGACCTTGGATCCAGTGGTTCATTAGGGTTTTCCCCTTTCCTGCGCACAAACCCAATTGCTAGACATTTAAAATATGCATTGGTTATAATGGTTCCTCAAATGTTTTTATCTGTGATAACATTCGATTATGGGACTTATGGATTACTAAAGCACCTATTGATGCTATTTCTCTTAATTTTACACTAGATTCGCTCTTTTTGAATCCACGAGATTCATGAGATACCATGGAGGCCATGATGAGACCCACCCTTCTTAAAGGAATAATAAATTCCTCTTATGGGTCTAAATAAAAATTTGTGTCTTATGGGAAAGTGCACCATGGTTAAGTTCATGACCTTTAAGAAGTCCTCATTTAGGGATAGGAAATTACAGTCGTGATTTCACTTGTAGCCTTTCAACCTCCCCCTAATAAGAACTTGCGGACTCTTGAAGGGCCTCCAAATGTCCTTCCACACTCCAAGGTGCACCCTATGGTTTAAAGAAACCTTACAAGTAACATTGTGGCTCCATTTTTGGGTTTCAAGTACATTTGGCTCTTAGGAGTGGCGTGCGACTCATCCCTCCTAGATGAGATACTATCTCCTCAAATTTCCATGGCCACTATTGGCCAATCAACGAGAAGCTTACACAACATCTCAGTGTTGAGAAGTTACACCAGAGATGGCTTCCAAAGTAGGACACATCCTCTAGTCAATACAAGAATAAAAATCCAACCAATCCCTCTTATGAGGTCTTTCTCTAGGAAAGAAGGCATGTAGATCCCTTGGAACAAATCCTGGTCATGTGAACAATGTGGCCCAACACCAGGGAATTTGTCACAACAGGCTAAAGAATCCCCTTATGTAAGATCATAGATCATTAAGTTAAGTAAGGAAGAAATTCCTCAAAATTATTACAATGAACTGTAGCAAAAACAAGGGCTTGTAACCAACACCTTCAACATATTACACACAAACCATGTTAACCCAAGTTTTCTTCCATGTAATCACTATATTGTACTATAGAATTTCTTATATTAAGTATTGAAATTATTTATTTCTGACTCGTATAAACCATTCCAGTGCCTTTAAACATGTAACATTATGTTATGCATTATGTGATATAGAAAACACAATCATGTATTTTGTGTAGCAACACCATTTCAAACCAGAAATGCAACATACATTCATTAGCATGTAAATAATTACATAAGAACACTTATCTTGCAAGTTTTTAGGGAAAATGAGACACTTAATGTGGCTCTCCACCCAACCATAAATAGCTTCATCTAGTCCTTACTTGTATTTGTCACCCCTTAGCTAGATTCCAAAGAATGGGGGGCTTTGCTCAAAGGATTAAAACACCAAATGCCAACTAAAATAAGAACTCCAAATGTCCTCCTTCCTCCACCCACCATCCACTCAAAAGTTAACCAAATTATAGGGAATCCAAAGGCCAGTTTCCTCCACCCTCCTATTGTTCAATGGTAACCAACCAATACACACAGGGAATCTAGAGGCTTGTTGCCTCCACCGAATAAGATCAATGGAGTCTAGAGAACAAGTCTCCACCCTTCAAAAAAACAATATAGTGGTTCCACCCACTTTGGGGATTCTAGAACTCACCATAAACAAAAACAACAAGGAAGGCTTCAGAGATCCTTATTTCAGGAATCCAAGGAACAACCCTCTACCCCGACCATCAAGGGAATCCAGAGAAAGATGATTTCCACCCTCTAGATATATTGGGGAATCGAGAGGGAATTATTACTCACCTAGGAGTGATCTTCTTCCTTCTAACCTTTCCAATCAAAAATATATGTCACCGTGTTTCCTTCTCTTCCTTCTAGGCTCCTTCACTACTTTTTTCTAGTGATGAATGAATAATCAAATGAGAGAGATTCCCCCTCTCCTTTCCTCCACCTTATATTTTCTATCCTCTTTCTGTTGTTATCAACATAGTCAATTTATATGTCCTTCCTGCCTTGTAAAATCTTTCAAAGAAGAATGCTCCTTGTTGGTTTGTGATTCTTTTGAAGGGATAAGGCAACATCAAAGTTAAGAAAATGAAGAAATAGAGAAGCTAAGATGAAGGCCCAACACTTCAAGCGTGGGTCGGGCGGCCCCACTTCTGCCACGCCACGTCATTCATTTCCCATCATGGATTAACCCTTGTGCTAATCGTCAGGCGATATTTAAAGAAATGAACGATAATCTCAGATCAGCGGAAACCCACTGTTGGGTATGTGTTATATTCTTTCCATGACTAGCCCCACGCATTGTACGTTGCGCCGGGCGTAGTAGGGGGGTCACAAGGGGGAAGGTAGCCCCCACTGTTGGGGTCTGGGGCAGCGCCCCGGCGAAATTTTTTTGGTGTGTGGACCCACTCATAGGCAGACCCACCCATGTTTTGTGCATGAGTTTGCACATGGTTTTGGGGTACGATGGTTTTCGTCCCCTGGTATTTTGTAGGTCCGGTCAAGGGAACTACAGTTATGTTCTAATCCAGGGTTAATGGATTGGGGTTTATGTATGCTTCGGCATGTATATATATGTGTTGTAACACTAAAAGGAATATAATGAAAAAATCAAGTTGGTCGTCCCGATTTGGGATCCAAGGGAAAATCTTTGTGTTTATCTGTTTTATGTTTTATGCTCTCGCTATTTTTTTATTTTCTGTTATAATATTCGTGTGTAGATAATTTCTGTTCAGAGTTAAAACCTACATTTGGTATCAGAGCTGTTTCGGCTTCAAGGGGACGCCTTTGCTGCTGAGGGTTTTTTGCTCGGGCCTGAGGTAGACCCTGTTCAGTGGGAGATCTGCGGGATCGATTCTTGCGGTGAAAGAAGATGGCGAGCAGCGCAAAGATAAAGATCAAAAAATTTAATGGTCAGAGTTTTGAGTTGTGGAAGCTCAAGATGGAGGATCTGCTGGTGGATAAAGATCAGTGGATCACGGTAGATCTAGGTACTAAACCAACGGAAATGTCAGATGAAGACTGGAAGAAACTGGATCAGAAGGCTAAGAGCACAATACAGTTGTGTGTCTCAGATTCAGTATTGTTGAATGTATCTAGGGAATCTACGGTGAAGAATTTGTGGGAAAAACTTGGGACTTTGTACCAATCTAAGTCTCTGGTGAATAAGATGTTCCTGCAGAAAAAGCTATATAACCTAAGGATGAAGGATGGAGACTCGGTGACAGAGCATCTAAACACCTTCAATACTATGGTAAGTCAGCCGTCATCTGTTGATATTAAAATCTTAGATGAAGATAAGTGCATCAGTTTGTTGTGTTCTCTACCAGACTCGTGGGATAGTCTGGTTATTGCAATAGGTATCAATACAACTACCTTGAATTTTGATGACATCGTCTCAGCCTTGCTATCAGAGGAAATGAGACGGAGAAATATGGAGGGCCAGAATGGAGTTGCCTTATCTATATGAGGAAGGTCCCAAAACAAAAACAAGAATAAGGTTTCGAGTGGGAGATCCAAATCTAGAGGGAGATCTAAATCTCCTGGAAAGTTTGTAAAGGTATGCTGGAAATTCAGAAAGGAAGGGCACTATAAAAAGGAGTGCAGATCTAAAGCTCCTAAGAAAGGAAAGGGATCTGATGATGCTCCTTCTGGAAAGGCAAAAACCACCTCAAATGAAGGTGGGGATGTGTATTTGACTTCTTCAAATACACATGTAGATCATGAGTCATGGTTGATTGACTCAGGTGCATCCTTTCACTTCACTCTCCATAGGGAGTGGTTCTGTGAGTATGAGAAATATGATGTGATGTCTTCCTAGGGGATGATAGGAAGGCCAAAATCATTGGACGTGGAAAGGTCAAGCTGAAGCTACAAGGTGGAAGGATTAGAACACTTCCTAGTGTTCCGCATATTCCTGCATTGGCCAGAAATCTGATTTATGTAAGCAAGATGGATGATGTAGGTGTAAAAACAGTGTTCGAGAAAGATGCCTGCAAGATGGTTTGGGGAGCACTGGTATTAATGCGGGGAGTTCGGACTGGGTAGCACTGTTATTGATGGGTGTAATAGTTATGTGGTTCCTAAAAGTGGAGCAGAAAGCCTAGCTGTCTCTGGAGAAAAGACCATGCTATGGCATCAAAGGCTTGGACATATTGGAGAGAAGGGCCTTCGGATACTACATAGAAATGGTATGGTAGAAGGTATGTATAATTTCTCTCTGGATTTTGATTTCTGTGAACATTGTGTATATGGGAAGCAGAATCGGGTGAGTTTTCCTTCTGGTGCTAAGAGGGCGAACAAGATATTAGAACTTATGCACAGTGATGTGTTTGGACCTGTGTCAGTTCCATCACTGGGAAAGTCTATGTACTATGTTTCATTCATAGATGACTTCTCAAGGAATACATGGATATATTTCTTGAGGAAGAAATCTGAAGTCTTTGACAGATTTAAAGAATTTAGGGCTCTGGTGGAAAACCAGACAGAGAAGAAGATAAAGGCGTTGAGGACAGATAATGGTGGGGAGTTCTGCAAGAAGGAATTTGAAGAGTTCTGTAAGAAGTGTGGTATAACACGACAGAAGACTACTCCATACACACCTCAGCAAAATGGAGTTGCAGAAAGAATGAATAGAACATTGATGGAAAAGGCAAGAAGCATGCTCAGTGGTACTGGGTTAGGACAAGAATTCTGGGCAGAGGCAGTGGAGACTGCATGTTACTTAGTTAACAGATCACCTTCATCAGCGTTGGAGGATAAGACTCCCCATGAGGTATGGACTGGTAAGAAACCCTCTCTTTCACATCTAAGGGTATTTGGATGTGATGCATATGTACATGTTCCAAAGGAGAAAAGGACCAAGTTGGATAATAAATCTGAAAGGTGCATCTTTATTGGGTATAACGATGGTTTAAAAGGTTACAAGCTTTGGAACCCAGAAACAAGGAAGGTTGTTTACAACCGAGATGTGGTGTTTAGAGAGGTGAAAGATGTTTTTAAAAATGAAATCATACCAAAGGAACCTGAGAAGATAGAGTTTGAGCTAAAGGAGGATGAATCAGACTCTACAACAGAAGAAGATTGAGAAGAGGAAGAGCCACAAACTCCAGCTTTCAGAAGATCAGTTCGGGAAAGAAGGCAACCAGAAAGGTATAGTCCATCTGCTTTCTATTCAGGTTTTGCCTTAACTATAACTGATGATGATCCCAGAACTGCCAGGGAGGCAGTAGATTCCGAGGATGGAAAACTCTGGAAGGAGGCCATGTTTGATGAAATGACATCCTTGCACAAAAATGAGGCATGGGATCTGGTGGAGTTGCTGGCTGGAAGGAAGCCCATTGGGAGCAAATGGGTGTTTAAGAAGAAGATGAATGTAGAAGGAAAGGTGGAGAAATACAAAGCTCGGTTGGTAGAAAAAGGTTATTCCAAAGTGCCGGGAATTGATTTTGGTGATATCCTTTCTCCTGTTGCCAAAGTTACTTCTATTAGATTACTTTTATCTGTTGCTGCTGCATTTGATTTTGAGATAGAACATATGGATGTGAAGACAACATTTCTTCACGGGGATCTAGAAGAGGAGATCTACATGAAGCAACCTGAAGGCTTTATGGTGAAGGGTAAGAAAGAACTAGTATGCAGGTTGAAGAAGTCTCTGTATGGGTTAAAACAGTCACCAAGGATGTGGTATCAGAAATTTGATACCTATATATGAGGACTTGGCTTCACCAGAAGCAAGGACGATCACTGTGTTTATTTTAAATTAATTGGTGACCGTGTTATTTATTTGGTCTTGTATGTGGATGATATGTTGTTGATTGGAAATGACAAAGAAATTATCCAAGATTTGAAGACCCAACTGTTCTCCAAATTCGATATGAAGGATCTTGGTGCTGCAAACTATATTTTGGGCATGGAAATTAAGAGAGATCGGGCAAAGAGGAAGCTCTGGTTAAACCAGAGGAAGTATGTCGAGACTATATTGCGGAGGTTCAATATGCAGGATAGTAAACCGGTGAATGTTCCTATTCCTGTAGGTGTAAAGCTGTCTGCTGAACAGTGTCCCAAGACACAAGAAGAAGAGGAGTATATGTTCCGTGTTCCATATGCAAGTGCAGTGGGTAGCCTGATGTATGCAATGGTCTGTACTAGACCAGACATTGCACATGCAGTGGGAGTATTGAGCAGGTTTATGTCAAACCCAGGGAAGGAGCATTGGACAGTAGTGAAGCGGGTTTTCAGATATTTACGTGGCACTGGTGATTATGGCTTGTGCTACCAGGGAAGACCAGGATTGGAAAGAATGTTGGACATTCGTGGTTTTGTTGATGCAGACTGGGCTGGAGATCTGGACCAAAGGAGATCTACAAGTGGGTATGTGTTTAGCCTATTTGGAGGTGCAGTCAGTTGGATGAGTAAAAGACAGTCTGTAGTGGCTCTTTCAACTACAGAGGCAGAATACATGGCAGCCACTCATGCAAGCAAGGAGGCAGTTTGGTTGCAGAGATTGTGTTCAAGTATGGGGTTGGTACAGCAAGCTATAAGGATAGATTGTGATAGCCAAAGTGCAATTTTCTTGGCTAAGAACCCTGCTTATCATTCAAACACAAAGTACATTGATGTTCAATATCACTTTGTTAGAGATATGGTTGAGGCTAAAAGGGTGTTTCTGGTAAAGGTAGACACTTTGAAGAATGTTGCAGATGCATTGACAAAGTCTGTGAGCACTCAAAAGTTCTCTTGGTGCAGAGAAACAATGGGTGTTAAAGAATTGGCCCAATGACTAAGCTATCCTGTGGCCCACTGTGGAAAGAATACAACAAGTGGGAGGATGTTGGGTATGTGTTATATTGTTTCCACGACTAGCCCCACGCGTTGTATGTTGCGCTGGGCGTAGCAGGGGGGTCACAAGGGGGAAGGCAGCCCCCACTGTTGGGGTCTGGGGCAGCACCCCGGTGAAATTTTTTTGGTGTGCAGACCCACCCATGTTTTGTGCATGAGTTTGCACATGGTTTTGGGGTACGATGGTTTTCATCCCCTGGTATTTTGTAGGTCTGGTCAAGGGAACTATGGTTATGTTCTAATCCAAGGTTAATGGATTGGGGTTTATGTATGCTTCGGCATGTATATATGTGTTGTAACACTAAAAGGAATATAATGAAAAAATCAAGCTGGTCGTTCCGATTTGGGATCCAGGGGAAAATATCTGTGTTTATCTGTTTTATGTTTTGTGCTCTCGCTATTGTTTTATTTTCTGTTATAAGATTCATGTGTAGATAATTTATGTTCAGGGTTAAAACCTACACCCACTGGCACAAACAACCCGCAGGTTATCAGTGTTGGTGCCTCCGCAATTGACTCCGCCAGAAGCCCACTGACAACATATCTACGGCTCACGATAGCTACAGGGGCAGAACCCTAATGGGCACACCATACCCCAAAGAAACCTCGCAACTCTCAAATATTTACCCTACACTGCTCATTACAAAACCCCCGAATTGTGATTTTCGATATCAGCTGGGCCCCACCTCCTTCCTTCCCTGTCATCCATTGCCCATCACACATCACTCCCTGCAGGATATAACTCTTACTCTTTGCTGCTCACATATGAAACTTACGATCTGTGCTCTATGGCTAATCCCACTTTCGCCACATCATCCATTCCCTTCTCCTTGCACATTTCTCCCCACAAAATATACCTCTTACCTTCCTCTATTCACACGTAAAACCTACAATATGTGATCTGCGGGCTGACCCCACTTCTGCCACATCACCCGTTCCTCGCTCACTGCACATCACTCCCCGCAAGATTTAAATCTTACCTACCACTGCTTATATGAAAAACCTTTCGATTGAAATTTGCGATGTAGCTTGGGTCCCACCTTTGAATGCCATGTCACTTTCCACCCACTGCACATCGCTTATCATAGGGCATAACCTTTTCCCTTCACTGCTTATAATAAGCCTCCCGGGTTGCGATCTAAGATATTAGTTCGGGCCCCAACTTCCCGCCATGTCATCAATATGCCCTTCCACAGCCTTTGTTCCACTATTTTCAGTGTTAATGAGCCCTGCTAAGCTCCCCATCGCTTCTACCATCTCCTCTTCGTCTCCGCTCCCTATAAATACATCCGATGGCTCATGATCTATTTCACCCCCCCTCTCACCTTACGAAGGATAACACCTTTGGGGGGGGGGGGGGTGGGGTCAGAAATGGCCGGTTTATGATACCGCCTCCAGTGCTATGTGGCATCTTGCAGTGATTTCGCACCCCCCCATCCAATACTACAAACTATCCATGCCCCCCTCCGAAATCCAGTCTCTGATTTTTGCAATTCAATCACAACATTGGTTTGGGCAAGATGCAGCAGATTTTTATTCAGTTTTTCAAATGAATCTCCCATTGAAGAGTGGGACAAACGCAACACAACTGGTCGTTCTGCAATGGTAAGTGGAAATCATGAGAATTAGAGAGTAGAGGTTTTCAAACATCAGATGGAATCATATGATGAAGGCTAGACCGCCACCTATTCTCAGCCACTTCCCGCCACTCCTTTTGAAGATTCTGGAATTTTGCCTCCATGGCCAACTATTTTGTTTCTTTTTATTGTTAGATAGTGATGTTTCGCTGGTGAAATCCCAGTTTCACCTGATTCTGCTTTGATTTTCTGTTATAGGGCTGATTTCTTGATGCACGCTCTGCTAGCTTGTTAGGATATTTTGGTTTTCACATTTGTTTTTTGATCATGAAAGAATATTCGATTGTAAAATATGAAGGAGAACTATATATGTAGTGAGTTCTAAGATGAAAGAAGGGTTCTAAATTTTGGAGAATTTTGGTGTAGTTCTGTATAATTGTGCTTCATGTGCTCTAAGATATATATTTGGGAGAGTTGTTTGAACCTAATATGATACAACGTTGTTTATTTGGATTCCAGATGGGGAAATGAGTAGTATGTATCTGTTTCTCTTTGTTTATCAGTGATCTCCTATTTATGTGTAATCATATTTCAATGTTCTGTTGGTTTGATGATTTGTGTAATGTAGCTGCCGACAGTATGCATTTTTATTCTTGAATTCGTTTATGTATAACACTCATGTATCAAACTTGTTGCACTTCCCTAATTCACACTCCACAAATCTCTATTTTTAGTTATATTCCACTTACATTTGTTTCCTCTGAGTTCACGGGAGACATATTCTTAAGGATATTAAGCCTGTCTTTTGCAGATTCCTCCTTCATTCTCCCTCAACACCTCTACATGATTTGAAAGCCTTTGCTCATTGTTTCATACTTGGCCCATTTGAAAGCCAATTGGCCATCCAACCTCTTGAGCCCTCTTGCAACATAGGGTAATTCACAAGAGCTAGACTCAAAGATCTTCTCCATTCTTGAACCACCAAAACCATTATTATCTTATTCCATGTTTTTTCATAGGCACCCCTACATTTGTCTACATTTAACCTCTAATTTTAAGATGTCCTAGGCACTGGTCTTTTGCAACTCAAGGCTTTCTCTAGGGGCTACAACATCTTTTTGGTTCCGTTGCCGGGGAACGAATTAGAAAATATTTTCCCTAGGATATGAAAGTATCTTCACCCTTCAATCAAGTGAGCACGAAGGGTTGAGAGTTGCATATCCCTCACCTTGGTGACTCCACTATTATCAAAGTTCAAATCAAGTGTAAATCATGGCTTACACCAAGCCTCATACTCGATCATATACCTCTCAACAGAGAACCCATTCTATATATGATCATGAAAAGATCATATTTAAGTGAATCTGGAGGGAAAAGCAGCCCAACCAAGTTGACCTACCCTCATTTTCTCTAGAATATTTTCCTTCCTCATATCAGAAAGATGACATCTATGGTCCTAGATCCATAGACCATGTACTTGAGTATCCTCCATAAACCTCTGCTTTAGCCAATTCAGCCATAAAATATGAATCCGAATCCACTGATACTTCTCTGCCTCCCTTGCACCCTACTCCCGAGGTTGAAGAAGTAAAAGAAGTTACAACACTCCAAAGCTCTTTACAGATAAATATCCAAACCTCTACTCAACATATACCTATTATACCACAGCCAAATCATCTTCAGAACTTGCCACCACCACTCCTCATGGTTGTGCCCGACTTCCTCTTGAACAAGTATGCTTCGTTAGCTCTACCCCACGTATTGAATGAAATGCCTCAATATTATCTAAAGCTCCTGCCTCAGTTCACCAGGGAAGATAGTACTTCTGTGCAGAGACATATTGAAAAATTCAGTGCCTTTGCTGAGAATGTGAATGTAGAGCACTTGGATGTGGTGCTAGGGCTTTTTTCCAATCCTTGGATGGAGAGGCTCGAAAGTGGTTCAATTCTCTAGATAATAACACAGTCACCTCTTGGGAAGAAATGGTGAATTTATTCACATTAAAATGTCCAGAAAAGAGGGATCATGGATACGTTCTCACAGAGTTCAAAGCTCTTAAAAAGAGACACAATGAGGACATAGCAGAATTCATAAAAAGGTTCAATAAGCTTTATAATAATCTCCTTGCTGAGATAAAACCTCCCCAAGCAGTCACTAAAGTGGTCTTCGCAGGAGCATTTGAACCAGAGTTTGGGTTCACCCTAAGAGAAAGAAAATCCATGTCTCTGGATCAAATCCAGGCTAATGCATTGGAGGTAGAAGCAAACTTTTCTTCTACTGGAAAATTCAAGGGAAAGACAGAGCATGAAGCTAGAATAAAGAATAGGGAGGAGGCTTCTACTTCAAATCAGGAGAGGGAATCACAAGACTATAGAATGGAAGAAATGAATAAGCTGATCAAGAACCTCTCAAATAAGTTGGTTAATCTTGAGTTAGAGGCCAAAAATTCCCCTCCTCATTCTAATAAAATGATTCCTAACTGTGGGTAAAATCCCCAATACTAGAAGCCCCATCTATAGATGATGCAATGTGAAAGGAAGGAACAACAAGATCATATCCAACCTCCTCTGCACCTAGAGGGGGAAGTGGAGGGACAGGCTGAGGAAGTCACAGACAGCCAAGAAGATCAAGTCCTCACCTACTCAGATGATGAGGAAGGTGAAATCACTCTGTAGGGGGAGAAAGAAGAGAAGGAACTCCCTTCAGAAGACCAAGATATTGATGATTATTGTAGGTAGTTCGTGGATTTCATGCAAGATCAATTCCATAAGAAGTATGATCTTAGGTCCTCTAGGAAGAGAACCCAAGTGCAGGAACAAAATGAAGAGTCAACATCAAGAGGATAGACCCTTCATAGTTCTACCAATAAGGGGAAAAAACCATTAGAATAGTTTGCCCATCATGAAGCCGTTGCATCCACTTCTATGAAATAAGGCTTTGATCCTCCCAAAAATGAGAATTCTGTAGCTATACCCTTCATGAAGCCGTTGCATCCACTTCTATGAAATAAGGCTTTGATCCTCCCAAAAATGAGAAGTCTGCAGCTTTGATCCTCTTATAAAGGAACTCCCTTCAGAAGACCAAGATATTGATGATGATTGTAGGTAGTTTGTGGATTTCATGCAAGATCAATTCCATAAGAAGTATGATATTAGGTCCTCCAGGAAGAGAACCCAAGTGTAGGAACAAAATGAAGAGTCAACATCAAGAGGACAGACCCCTCATAGTTCTACCAATAAGGGGAAAAAGCCATTAGAATAGTCTACCCATCATGAAGCCGTTGCATCCACTTCTATGAAATAAGGCTTTGATCCTCCCAAAAATGAGAAGTCTGCAGCTATACCCTTGAAACTGCCCAATCCTCCTAAAGAGAAGTTCAAAGAAGTTATTACAGAAAAAGCTCTGATAGACTTTAAACTCCAAAAATTATTAGGAAAGGTCAATATCCCGGTTCCCCTGATCGAGCTCCTAAAACAGTCGTCATATAAGGCCCAAGTGTCCCAATTCATGTTGCCCCATGGTGTAAGCCCTCTTCCTGACAACCTCAATCTCCAAGAAGAAAGACCCATGGTAGTTTTTTGACCTTATATAGAATATTAGGACTTAACCACTCCCCCATTCTATGTGAATTTAGTGATACATGACTTATTGTTGCAAAATTGCATGCTAGATTCTAGAGCTTCACATAATCTGTTGCCATTGTCTATCATGGAGAAATTAGGTTTGCAGATTACAAGGCCTTATAAAGACCTATATTATTTTTATTCCAAGAGGGTGAAGTGCTTGGGCATGATAAAAGATATGGTAGTAAACTTAGCCTAGATTCCAGCCAAAAGTGTGGTAATGGACATTGTGGTAGTTGATATCCTAGCTCGGTTTGGAATGTTGTTATCCAGATCCTAGGATTCCAAGATTGGAGGATCTATAAAGCTGGACCTCACCTACGCCACTTGTTAGGGTCCTATAAATATAGGATTCATAATTTTGAATTGAACTATGATAGTCTTGTAAAATATGTACATACCTTGCTTTCTACAAGTTGCTTTCCCATATTTTGTAAAAAATAAAAAAAATAGAAAATCAAAAAGAGGGTAAAAGTCCTAAAAGAAAGATCAAAGGACTTAGAAAATATATACCCCAAAAGAAAAAGGATGAAAATAAAATATGAAAGTGTGCAAGTCCAAATGGCACTACTTTTTACTTTTTGTAAATGATTATGGCAGAGTGTTAATAAATGCCATAATCCATGATAAGTTAAACTGTTTAAACTTTACTTGTCATATTTTCCATTTACATGTTTTAGATAGTGAATAAAAATTGGTCAGACAATTTAATCCTGACTAATCTGTAGATAGGTAGAAAATAAAGAAGAGCTCATAAGTTTAATCTGAGCCCTCGGTTGATATAAGATATATTTAGATAGTTTTTATGATTTCAAAAGAATAAAATGTTTCAAGGTAGCAAGCTCAAATGCACCTTCAAAAGGAAAGAAAAAATGTTAGATTAAAGTTGAATAGGTAGAAAGAAGTGGGAAGAAGCTTGTAAATATTCATCACCGGGCAAAAATAACTAATCTCCCATCCCTTATAGTTATATAGCATTCTAGACTTTCAGTCAAAGGGGCTCAGAGCATTTCTCTGACTTCTGTTGGGACCGGACTCAAGGCTCAATGACTGTTAGTTAAAAGTGTTTAATTCCTATATTAATCCCCAATTATCATTATTTACCTTTCATTTCATCCATCACAGCTCAAAATCTTAAGTAAAGAACTCTTCTTACTTAATGATACATGACAACCCATTTGATTAACTCCCTCCATCATACATAGCATAAAAACCCTCAAAAACATTATATCCTAAGTAAAAGTGGTGACATTATGAATGATAAAGCCTTGCTTTAAGTTTTCACTTTTCTTAGTTATATTAGTGTATTTTTGATGTATTACGTTGTCCCTTGTCATATTAACTTCTAATTTATCTATTAAATCCATAAAAATGACCTTTTCCTATTTAATATAATTCCTTTTATTAATTATCCCCTAAACCCACTATTATAAGCTTTTATGCCAAAGTAATTATCCACATGCCGAAATAAAAAGCCCCAATTATAACCCCTTTGGCATAAAATTAGCAATATGTAAATATCCCGCCCCCCTATAGTTATTAAGCCCCCATGATTTAATAAACTATATAATATAATAAAAAAACAAATAATTCTTCGGAAGTATAAAATGAATTTCAAAAATAAAAATACTTTCAAGCTTATTCTAAAGTTTAATTTAAACTAAACTTTAAAACCCCCGCGGCCTTTTGCAAGAGCTAATATCCATGTTAATTCCTGATTTTTAAACTAAGGTTTTAATCGATTTATAGTTTTATCTTTCCCAATGTATTAAACCTCACATTTTATATCATAAATAACCCATATTAAACCCTTTATGAATTCTGCCTCAAGCACCTCCCCAACCTTACATATAAGCCTTTGTTTTAAACATATATCATGCCAAAACCCGCTTATATGTATAAACCCATCAAATCTATAAAATAAACTTTGGTTATAAATAAAATGACCCAAAGATTTTCTATTTCCATTCCACTAAGCGTTGAAGTCACTCATGCCCCACCATGCTTTCCAACCACACCTTCCCTTTTAATCACAGTCGTTCGCTTCGATTTCTCAGATCTAACGACGGAAAAATATTTTCGCGTTCACAAACAAAACGTTTGCCCAAACGCCAAATCTATGCAAAATGGGAAGTTTTACTGTTCAAGCCTCCTACGACGTGGCGCAATTTCATTGCATCACATTCGTTTGGACGAAAACAACTTACCACTCGAGGCCAATGCGAAAACCACCAATGGTTTTCGCATTCGAAAATCAAAACCATTCCCATTTTGATTTGACTAGCATTCATTACGTTTTATAAATATTTATATCAAAGGTTTAAACCTTTGTTATGATATTTATTTACGTTATTTGTGCTTCTCGACTGTTAAAAAGAACTCTGCATGACTATATTGAAGCCGCCCGACTGTGTTTTAAACCTAAATTTCCTATTCAGAGCCCATTTTAAACTGCAGATTTCCTGTTTGAAGACTAGCACAGACTTTTTGGCTCAAACAAGTTGAAAAAAGTTCAAATTCAACCACAGAAGATCCCAGAAATCCCTCCGACAATCAAAATGCCTACCATTTGAGGTATTTTTCGACATTCAGGCTTGTAGTTTCTAAATTAAAACCATTTATAACCAAAGCAAAGCCCAAATCAAGATAAATTGTCAATATAATTTGCCTGAAAAACACATAGAAACAGACCAAACCCTGGCCATTTTTTCCCAGAAAGGACTGTGTTTATAAAAACCCTTTATGAAGCCAATTTCCTCAATTTATCCACTTAAAATCCCTGAATATCAATTGCAGAAGCCAGAAAAGGTTTGCAGACCTACAAATCTCCTCAAATTTCATTTTTACAGTCCAGATTATTCAGAAAACCCTTGTTTTTTGTCTTAGCCCAATTTTCATCTCTTAGAAGCCTAAATTGAGCAAAGATATCACTTGAAATTATCCTTAGCCTAAATTTCTCAGTTACCCCTCTGTTTAAAGTAATTTACTTCTGTAAACCATTTAATCTTACAGAAGAATCCATAATGCATAAAAAACAGAGTTAAACCTCCAAAAACAGATCTCATTCCACAGGTCTTTCAAAAGCCTTCAATCACCTCCTTGCATACCTCTGTTTCATTAACAAATTGTTTGATTTTTGCAAGTTATTATCAGAATAAGAAATTGGGCCAATAGTTTCAATACTAGTTGACAAAATTGTTTGCTCCAAATTCTCATATTTTAATTCAAATCTTCATTCAACAAATAGTTTGTATACAAAGAAAGAATAAAATCAAGTCAGAGAGAGATCAGAATGATGAAATGTGTACAGTGAATGGTAAAAGTGAAATCAGAATTCACAATGACAGTGAAACAGAATAGTCAAAGAACATTAGAGTTAAAGTGTATCAAGTAATAGTCAGAGTGAAAGTTAAAACAAAGTTACAGAGCAGTCACAGTAAAAAGTAAAAGTAAAAACAGAGGAAGTAATGGTAAAAAGAGATGAAAATACTTTCCCCAACAATGAAATTTATCCAAAGTGAAATTAAAACAGTTAAAAGAACAAAAAGGTGAAAAGATGAAAACATAACAAGAAGGAACATTTTTGCAGAAAATTCATGTTTAAGTCATTGTTTTGCAGAAACTATTTTGACCAATCCAAGATGAATTTTTCAAAACTGAAGGAGGCTTATGTTCTTAAGGTGTCCAAATACAAAAACCTCTCTCATTTTTCTAACAGCCATTATGGGTTGGGAAATATTAAACAATATTGGAAAGAACATTTTGCAGAAAATTCCTGTTAAGTAATCATTTTGTAGAGAATATTGTGGCCCATCAGAAATACATCTTAAAAAATTGAAGGAGGGTGTTCTTCCTAAGAGAGCCATATGCAGAAAACTATCCCACTTTGTGCACATATATTACATATTGAGAGATACATGCGCATCTTTACAACCTATATTTCAGACTCTGTGAAACTCTGTTTTACACATATTTTTGCAGAGCCTATTGTGAACAACTGGAGCTGACATTTAGGAAACTGAGTGAGGTTTATCTCACCATCCTATTCATATAAAATAACCTCTTTCAATTTTTACATATCTATTTCGGATTTATAAATAAAAAGGTATCATTGGACCCCAAGTTTGCAGACTTGCTGGAGCAGAATGCACAAAGAAAGGAGACAGTTAATGACTTGGATGCCTCATCATCAAATAAGAGTTGAGATCAAATTCGAAGTCTCCTCTTTTTCATCACCTATCCATAAAACACTAGTGCCAAATATATGCATTAGTTTTGAGTGTCCTTTACTTAAGTTCTATTTATGTAAAACAGTTGGAGATATTTGTAATCCAATCTTGATATTTTCTCACGATATTCTAGTTTAGAATTTGTATAAATACTTCTACATTTGAAGTATTTTGTGTGGAATAAAATTTCTAAGGTTACTATAGATTTTTGCTGATACATTGGAGGCCTACATGTGTTGATTTCGAAAGTAGCACACTGAACAAAGCTAATTGGACATCATAATTCAGGATTCTCGTGATAAGTTAAAGAGTAAAGTGCATCTATCTTGTCATTGTTTATTTTCTGAAGTTCCATTCATTTCATTATGTGTTTGTTCTTTCTTAATGAGTAACTAGGAATATTACTTCAGGACTAGCTTATGGCTCCCTGTCTTAACTAAGTTACCATTTAAATGTTTTCAACTGATTTCTGGTGTTAATTCTTAATTTCTCCTACTCCCGTTTGACCTCTGCCTCCTTCCTCTATTGTCCAGATCAAAGGATCCTTCATTACCCTTTGTCCTGACTTCACCATTTCATCAAAAACCTTTTACTAAAGCTCTGAGGATTATCTATCTTTCCCTGAATACATTTGCATCCTTTTGGCCTTGCCTTCTAGTACTGCTATCTAGACTTAGACTCCATTAGCCCAATGGTCAGGTAGAATCCTCCCTAGTTTATCTTTAAGTGATTTTTTTCCACCAAACCAATTCAAAACAAAAACCAAATTGAACTATCATAACTAGCCAAAAACATAAATCAAAACAAAGATAAATCTTAAAGAGAGAGCCCTCTCTGAACTTTAGGAAGGCTAGATCCTATAGTTCCAAGTAGGTTTGTGGTTACCTCGGACTATTTCTCTTGAACCTGGAGAAATTATTTAGTGATAACATAATGGCGACCATACTAGGGAAGACTAACCTTTTCTTCAGAAATATTTTACAGGTTCAGATCTAATCTATGATGGTGGACAGTGATCAGACATACAAAGGTTAAAATCATCCACCTGGAGTCTCCACATTAATTTCACAATAAAGACTCCACTGGAGGAATGAACCTGAAAGAAAAATATGGAAAGATCAGGCTTTCAACTTGGATATTAATACAAGACATTATGTTCTTTCTCATTAAGAAATTTTTTCAATATATATTGTATTTTATATAAGGATCTAACTTGGTTGTATAGATACAGTGGCCTTTCTTTATGAATAATTTACAAGATGACCCAAGAATAAAATGTAGGTATGCTCCCATGAGCAGAGATCACATACCTGGATTTCCACACAAACTACCAAAGGTAAATTGGGATAAAAATCTGCCCATGTTTCAAGATGAGAATATTGATGATCCTTTGTTACATCTCATTAAATTTCATATACACTCATGGAAATTGAAGGGTGATTGGCATGAGGATTGCCTCATGAAGCTTTTCATGGAAACCTTAGAAGGACCAGCAAGGGAATGGTATGAAGCTCTCCAACCTGCTATTTTATTTTCTTTAAAAGATTTTCATAAGGTATTTTATGAGCATTACAAAGAAGATTTTCCATCTTTATCATTAGCTGAAAATTGTTGTGATCAAGCTGAAGCTCTTATACATTACCTTAAAAATATTGATGAAGATTTTGGAAATTGGCATCTTGAAGATTTATTAGAAGAAGTCCAGAACTTTCATTCTCAAGTTAAATGTCATAATAATCAAGACGAGTTAAACAAAGATGAAATAGATCAGGAGATGAATCAAGATCCACAAAGCCCCTCTATAGTAACAAATGATGTTGCATATAACGTTTTGAATGAAGTTAAAGAAAATATTCAACCTCATGATCAATTTTTACATAAGAGAAAAAAAAAATTGTTATTCAAATCTAGGAATACAGAGATTCCCACCCCCCCTCACCGAAGAAGAAATCAATTTGCTTCTAAACATGCAAGCGTCCTCAAAATATTCACATAATGAAGAAATTGTTTCTACTTATTCTAATGTTGATGAATGTACTAAAGTTTTTATCCATGAAGAGACAGAAGAACAGGTTGATGCTCATGTTGTTCTACCTTCCCAAAAAGGCCCATTGCTTGATAGTACTCCTATTGAGAAAAATGATGACTTTCAAATAGAATGCAACCAATCTAATCAAGATATATCAGGGTTACTAGAAAAACAATATGTTGATCTAATGTATACAATTGATGACATTCCTTCTTTTGAATATTTTCCTAAGTATGATCAGTATAATGATAATTATTTTCTCCAAATTCAAGATAAATTCACAGAACAATCACTAGCTAGTTTGAGGGATGAGATATTAGAAATTCATTTTGATGAGGACTTTCTAAGAGCTATCTTTCTTATTTTGAAATCAAGAAAATATTCTCCTCAACTTAAAAAATGTGTTCTTGAGAAAATTTCTGAAAATTATGAAAATGAAATTAAACTTTTACATTCTCAAATTCAGTCTTATAATTTTCGAGATCCTAAAGAATTCTTGGAAAATCTTCCTTCTTCAAAGCAAGAGGAAATTGTACTACCTTTTGACATGCAGATTGAGGATGATTATTCTTTCAAGTACAAGACTGAAAAAATAGTTTCATGGTTTAATATTCAAAATACAACTGAGCAACTAGTCATTCAAGGCCTAGAAGCACAAATCATACATTATGCTTTTGATGATCCTATAGAAAATTATATGGAGACTATTTTTAGCTCAAGTCTGCAAACATGTTTTATCTATGAGGATAAAATATATCAGCAATTTCCATTTCACATCATATCATTGATTATAAAGACACATGATCAAGTTATACTTCCAAGTTTAATGACAAGCAGTCAAGTTATCCATTCATTTCTACTGCTACTTGACTGGCTTCATTGGAATTTTTGTATTACCTGATTCAACAAAATTAACATTAGATTAGAGTAGGTAGATGAACGAAAATAAGCTCAAAGCTCTGAGCATTTTTTCCAGTATTCAATTTTCAACTAGTTTTGAAATAATTCATTAAGATTTAAAGCCAAGGAGAAGGTCCTAAAGATATTTAAGATCTATCAGTCTGATTTGAGAATTGCAGTATGTTCTTTTAGTTTCATATTAGATTTCAGTTTGCAGAAAAAGGACTAAATTCAGTTCAAGAGTTTCAGTCACAAATATTTTATAACAAAGCAAATGCATGTTTTGGATTGCCTCAAAGGATCAGGCTACTAGTCGACGATGTTCTTGACATCTCACAAGGAGATGTCATCCCCATGTGAAGCTGTTGTTAGGGTCCTATAAATATAGGATTCATAATTTTGAATTTAATTATGATAGTATTGTAAAATATGTACATACCTTGCTTTCTGCAAGTTGCTTTCCCATATTTTAAAAAAAAAAAAAAAAAAAAAAATCAAAAAGAGGGTAAAAGTCCTAAAAGAAAGATCAAAGGACTTAGAAAATATAGACCCCAAAAGAAAAAGGATGAAAATAAAATATGAATGTGTGCAAGTCCAAATGGCACTACTTTTTACTTTTTGCAAATGATTATGGCAAAGTGTTAATAAATGCCATAATCCATGATAAGTTAAACTGTTTAAACTTGACTTGTCATGTTTTCAATTTACATGTTTTAGATAGTGAATAAAAATTTGTCATACAGTTTAATCCTAACTAATCCATAGATAGGTAGAAAATAAAGAGGAGCTCATCAGTTTAATCTGAGCCCTTGGATGATATAAGATAGATTTAGATAGTTTTTATGCTTTCAAAATAATAAAATGTTTCAAGGTAGCAAGCTCAAATGCACCTGCAAAAGGAAAGAAAAAATGTTAGATTAAATTTGGGTAGGTAGAAAGAAGTGGGAAGAAGCTTGTAAATATTCATCACCGAGAAAAAAAAACTAATTTCCCATTCCTTATAGTTATTCTGCATTCTAGACTTTCAGTCAAAGGGGCTTAGAGAATTTCTCTGACTTCTGTTGGGATCGGACCCAAGGCTCAATGACTGTTAGTTAAAAGTGTTTAATTCCTATATTAATCCCCAATTATCATTATTTACCTTTCATTTCATCCATCACAGCTTAAAATCTTAAGTAAAGAACTCTTCTTACTTAATGATACATGAAATCCCATTTGATTAACTCCCTCCATCATACATAGCATAAAAACCCTCAAAAACATTATATCCTAAGTAAAAGTGGTGACATTATGAATGATAAAGCTTTGCTTTAAGTTTTCACTTTTCTTAGTTATATTAGTGTATTTTTGATATATTACATTGTCCCTTGTCATATTAACTTCTAATTTATCTATTAAATCCCTAAAAATGACCTTTTCCTATTTAATATAATTCCTTTTATTAATTATCCCCTAAACCCACTATTATAAGCTTTTATGCCAAAGTAATTATGCACATGCGGAAATAAAAAGCCCCAATTATAACCCCTTTGGCATAAAATTAGCAATATGTAAATATCCCGCCCCCCTATAGTTATTAAGCCCCCATGATTTAATAAACTATATAATATAATACAAAAACAAATAAGTCTTTGGAAGTATAAAATGAATTTGAAAAAATAAAAATAATTTCAAACTTATTCTAAAGTTTAATTTAAACTAAACTTTAAAACCCACACAGCCTTTTGCAAGAGCTAATATCCATGTTAATTCCCGATTTTTAAACTAAGGTTTCAATTGTTTTATAGTTTTACCTTTCCCGATGTATCAAACCTCACGTTTTATATCATAAATAACCCATATTAAACCCTTTATGAATCCCGCGTCACGCGCCTCCCTAACCTTACATATAAGCCTTTGTTTTAAACGTATATCATGCCAAAACCCGCTTATATGTATAAACCCATCGAATCTATAAAATAAACTTTGGTTATAAATAAAATCACCCAAAGGTTTTCTATTTCCATTACGCTAAGCGTTGAAGTCACTCGGGCCCCACCATGCTTTCCAACCGCACCTTCCCTTTTAATCATAGCTGTTCGCTTCGATTTCTCAGATCTAACGACGGAAAAATATTTTCGTGTTCGCAAAAGAAACGTTCGCCGAAACGCCAAATCTATGCAAAATGGGCAGTTTTATTGTTCAAGCCTCTTGCAACGTGGCACAATTTCATTGCATCGCGTTCGTTTGGAGGAAAACAACTTACTACTCGAGGCTAATGTGAAAACCACCAATGGTTTTCACATTCGAAAATCAAAACCATTCCCGCTTTGATTTGACCAACATTCATTACGTTTTTTAAAGATTTATATCAAAGGTTTAAACCTTTGTTATGATATTTATTTACGTTATTTTTACTTCCTGACTGTTAAAAATAACTCTGCATGACTATATTGAAGCTGCCCGACTGTGTTTTAAACCTAAATTTCCTATTCAGAGCCCATTTTAAACCGCAGATTTCCTATTTGATGACCAGCAAAGACTTTTCGGCTCCAACAAGTTGAAAAAAGTTCAAATTCAACCACAGAAGATCCTAGAAACCCCTCTGAAAGTCGAAATGCCTACCATTTGAGGTATTTTTCGACATTCAGGCTTGCAGTTTCTAAATTAAAACCATTTATAATCAAAGCAAAGCCCAAATCAAGATAATTTTTCAATATAATTTACCCGAAAAACACATAGAAACAGGCCAAACCCTGACCATTTTTTCCCAAAAAGGACTGTGTTTATAAAAACCCTTTCTGAAGCCAATTTCCTCAATTTATCCGCTTAAAATTCCTGAATATCAATTGCAGAAACCAGAAAAGGTTTGCATGCCTACAGATCTCCTCAAATTTCATTTTTACAGTCCAGATTATTCAGAAAACCCTTGTTTTTTGTCTTAGCCTAGTTTTCATCTCTCAGAAACCTAAATTGAGCAAATATATCACTTGAAATTATCCTTAGCCTAAATTGCTCATTTACCCCTCTATTTAAAGTAAATTACTTCTGTAAACCATTTAATCTTACAGAAGAATCCAGAATGCATAAAAAATAGAGTTAAACCTCCACAGACAGATCTCATTCCACAGGTCTTTCAAAAGCCTTCAATCACCTCCTTGCAGACCTCTGTTTCATTAACAATTTTTTTGATTTTTGCAGGTTATTATCAGAATAAGAAATTGGGACAACAGTTTCAATACTAGTTGACAAAATTGTTTTCTCCAAATTCTCATATTTTAATTCAAAAGCTTCATTCAACAAATAGTTTGTATACAAACAAAGAATAAAATCAAGTCAGGGAGAGATAAAAATGATGAAATGTGTACAGTTAATGGTAAAAGTGAAATCATAATTCACAATGACAGTGAAACAGAATAGTCAAAGAACATCAGAGTTAAAGTGTATCAGGTAATAGTCAGAGTGAAAGTTAAAACAAAGTTACAGAGCAGTCAAGGTAAAAAGTAAAAGTAAAAAAAGAGGAAGTAATGGTAAAAAGAGATGACAATACTTTCACCAACAATGAAATTTATCCAAAGTGAGAGTAAAACAGTTAAAAGAAAAAAAAGGTGAAAAGATGAAAACATAACAAGAAGGAACATTTTTGCAGAAAATTCATGTTTAAGTCATTGTTTTGCATAAACTATTGTGACCTATCCAAGATGAATTTTTCAAAACTGAAGGAGGTTTATGTTCTTAAGGTGTCCAACTACAAAAACCGCTCTCACTTTTCTAAAAAACATTATGGGTTGGGAAATATTAAACAATATTGGAAAGAACGTTTTGCCGAAAATTCCTATTAAGTCATCATTTTACATAGAATATTGTGGCTAATAAGAAATACATATTAAAAAACTGAAGGAGGTTTTTGTTTCTAAGAGATACATATAAAAAAAACTATCTCACGTTGTGCACAACTATTACACAATGAGAGATACATGTGCATATTTACGACCTATTTTTCAGACTCTGTGAAACTTTGTTTTACACATTTTTGCAGAGCTTATTTTGAAAAGCTGGAGCAGAAATTTAGGAAACAGAGTGAGGTTTATTTCAAAAAACTATTCATCTACAATAACCTCTTTAATTTTCTACATATCTATTTCAGATTGAGAAATAAAAATATATCATTGGACCCTAAGTTTGCAGAATTGATGGAGAAGAATACACAAATAAAGGAGACATATAATGACTTGGATGCCTCATCATCAAATAAGAGTTGAGATCAAATTCGAATTCTTCTCTTTGTCATCACCTATCCATAAAAAATAGTGCAAAATATATGCATTGGTTTTGAGTGTCCTTTACTTAAGTTCTATATATGTAAAACAGTTGGAGATATTTGTAATCCAATCTTGATATTTTTTCAAGATATTCTAGTTTAGAATTTGTATAAATACTTCTAAATTTGAAGTATTTTGTGTGGAATAAAATTTCTAAGGTTACTATAGATTTTTTCTGATACATTGGAGGCCTACATGTGTTGATTTTGAAAGTAGCAGACTGAACAAAGCTAATTGGACATCATAATTCAGGATTCTCGTGATAAGTTAAAGAGTAAAGTGCATCTATCTTGTCATTGTTTATTTTCTGAAGTTCCATTCATTTCATTATGTGTATGTTATTTCTTTATGAGTAACTAGGAATATTACTTCAGGACTAGCTTGTGGCTCCTTGTCTTAACTAATTTACCATTTAAATGTTTTCAACTGGTTTCCGGTGTTATGAATTCTTAACTGCTCCTACTCCCATTTGACCTCTGCCTCCTTCCTCTATTGTCCGGATCAAAGGATCTTTCATTTCCCTTTGTCCCGACTTCACCATTTCATCAAAAACCTTTTACCAAATATCTGAGGGTTATCTATCTTGCCCTGAATACATTTTCATCCTTTTGGCCTTGCCTTCTAGTACTGCTATCTAGACTTAGACTCCATTAGCCCAATGGTCAGGTAGATTCCTCCCTAGTTTATATTTAAGTGATTTTTTCCCACCAAACCAATTCAAAACAAAAACCAAATTGAACTATCATAACTAGCCAAAAACATAAATCAAAACAAAGATAAACCTTAAAGAGAGAGCCCTCTCTGAACTTTAGGAAGGCTAGATCCTAGAGTTCCAAGTAGGTTTGTGGTTACCTCAGACTATTTCTCTTGAACCTAGAGAAATTACTGAGTGATAACACCACTATTCAAGTATTTGGTGGGGAGGAAATAAGATTATACCATGAATCTAGGTTTGTGAATATGGTCACCAAAGCCGACTGTTTGACAAATTCTCTGGTATATGGTAAAGAGGGTGAATTCTCTTGTCTTATGCTTGAGGAGGATGAAAATTTCCTGCAAGAAATTAAGGTCTGTCTTCTAACACAGAAGAATCCTATGAAAAAAGAGGAAAATATAATTTTGACCTTTCATTTTTATGGAGCCTATTCACGAGAAGGAAATGAGGTCGGGGTACTCCTGATATCACCAGAAGGATGCTTAGTTCCCCTCTCCTTTAAGCTATAATTTGAAGCCACAAACAACGTGGCTGAGTATGAAGCCCTGATGTTGGGATTGCAGATAGCACGGACCATGAACATACATAATCTCAAGGTGTTTAGAGATACAAAGCTTGTAGTGAGGCAAGTTAGGAGCAAATGCCAAACTAAACAGCCGTGGCTCAGGAATGAGGTATGGGATTTGGTTGAGAACTTATTTTCTTCTTTAAACATTCAGTTCATGCCAAGGGATACGAAAAAAATGGCAGAATCACTAGCTATGGCTACTAGTAATTTCTGCCCCCCACAGAATCCCTTGCTCATATATGAGGTTGAAGTGCAATACCGCCCCTCCATTCCGGACACCGTACATCATTGGTAAGTATTCGAGGATGAAGAGCATGTTAAGCGTTTTATGGAAATGGTGGGTGAGTTCTCATATATGGTGATCGACTCGGTCACTAAGGATGACAGTGAAGAGCTAAAAACTAGATGAAAAGAGACACTGGCTGTGCATTGTGTTCTGTAATTAAAGGGAAATGTCATTCCTAGGGGTCTTGTACTATTGGAGAGATTGTTTGACAAGAATGATATACCGGTGAACGCCAGCAAAATGACCCTCGACGAGTCTGTCAGGGATGTGAATATTGGGACATAAGAAGATCCAAAGATGGTAAATATTTTAAAAGGGGTCCCTGAAGAATACCAAGATCAATACCTCAGTTTGTTTCAATCATATAAAGATGTATTCACCTGGTCATACCAGGATCTAAAGACTTTCTACATTGACATTATACATCACAAGATACCACTTAAAGGGGATGCTAGGCCTCATAAGCAGAAGCTGAGATAGATAAATCCTCTTCTTCTCCCAGATATTGAAAAGGAAATAAATAAGTTGTTGTAGGCAAAGATCATTGTCCCTCTAAGTTACTCTGAATGGGTGCCAAACCTGGTACCCGTGAGGAAGAAGAACGACGAAATCAGGCTCTGTGTGGATTTCTGCAATCTGAACAAAGCTTCACTCAAAGACAACTATCCCCTCCGGAAGATGGACCACATCTTACAAAAGGTAGTGGGATCCTCTCGCATTTCCATGATGTACGGCTTCTCAGAATATAATAAAGTGGCAGTGCTCCCGGAAGACCAAAAGAAGACGACATTCACTACACCTTGGGGAAATTTCATGTATGCCTGAATGCCTTTCGACCTGATAAACTTCAGTGCCACATTCCAACATGTGATGGACATCGCTTTCATACACGAGCAAGATAAGTTTGTGGTGATTTACCTAGATGACATCACCATCTTCTCGAAGAGTGACGCTGAACACACAAAAAAACCTTCGACGAACCTTTGACAAATGCCGCGAGTATGGTTTATCCTTGAACCCTCAAAAATCCATGTTTTCCCTGGAAGAAGGAAATTTACTAAGACATATAATAACTAACAAGGGAGTGAAGATTAATCCAAAATGGGTGGAGGTGATAAACGAAATTCCTTTACCAAGAAACAAAAAGGAGGTACAAGTGTTCCTCGGAAGGATAAATTTCTTGAGAAGATTCATACCGAATTATGCAGAGATCATTCAAAGCATCACTGAAATGCTAAAAAATAATAGTGAAGTGAGGTGGACACCTTAATTGAGGGATTATTTTGACATAATCAAGCAGGAATTTGCAGAAGCTCCAGTGCTGATAGGTCCATATTATGGGAAGACCTTCATGATTTTCTCTTTTGCCTCTCCTCATACAATAGCTGTAGTGCTGCTACAGAAAAGTGACAAAGGGAATCAATGACCTATTGCGTTCTTCAGCCAAGTCCTGCAGGATGCCAAGTGAAATATAATATCCTAGAGAAGCAAGTGTATGCTCTGGTCAAATCTATAAAGGCATTTCAGGTGTATGTGTTACAACCTGCCATAACCACCTACATTCCCATAGCAGTGGTGAAGGATATCCTGGTGTAGGGCAATAGTGAAGGAAAATGGTGAAAATGGATAGCTAAGATTCAGGAGTACGAGATGGAGATAAAGCCTACCAAACTCATTAAAGGCCAAGGGCTAGAAAAGATTCTGTTTGAATCCAACTATCAAGCTCTGGAGATAAATATGTATATGACAAGAGGAGAAGCACAGGAAGCTACAAGTGCACATCAGGGAATAGAATCTTCCACGCAAAGGACACATGTGAAGTGCCTTAAATCCTCATGGTATAAAGATATAGTGGAATATATTTTAACGCTGAGATGTGCTCCTAACTTTTATAAGGCTAAGTACAACACATGAGGCTGAGGTCTCAAAATTTCATCGTGGCAAATGTGCAATTGTATTGGAAGGACCAGGCGAGGATCTTACTATTGTGTTAAACAAAGAAAGAAGTTGACCAAGTGATGACCGAGTTCCACGAAGGGATATGTGGTAGGCATTACAGCTGGCGATCCACCTCACACAAGATCCTGAGGGTAGGTTTATTTTGGCCTAAACTATTTGGTGATGTACATTCTCGCATCCCGGCCTGCGAGAAGTGTCAGATGTTTGCTGAAAAGAAAATGTATGCACCTCTCCCATTGATCCTAGTACATGTTGAGGAACCTTTCAAACAATGGGGAATCGACCTCTTAGAATAGATTCACTCAACTTCTAGCAATCAGCATCAATGGATCCTCACTGCTACAGATTACTTCACTAAGTGGGTGGAAGTCGTGCCCGCAAGAAACGCTATAGATTTGGTGGTGATCAAGTTCCTCGAGGAGAACGTAATAGCTAGGTTTGGATGCCCTACTAAAATCATAAGAGATAATGCCCACGCTTTCATGTCGGCTAAATTTGTAAATTTCTGTCAGCGTTACAATATCATGTTGGGACACTCCACTGCATATTACCCACAGGGGAATGGGCTAGCAGAATCATCTAACAAGACACTGGTGAGGATCTTGAAAAAAACCATCGATGAAAAGAAAAAGAACTAGGATTCCCAGCTCAAGTTTGCACTCTGGGCAAATCACGTCACGACTAAAAGAACCATAGGGAAGTCCCCTTATGAACTAGTGTATGTCAGAGCTTTTGTCTTCCCTATTAAGCTTGCATTACCTGTGGCCCAATTCTTATAAGAGAGTGAGGAAGAGCCAAACGACCTCATCAGAATAATGAACCAATTGGTCGAATTAAGTGACACACGGGAATAGGTAAGCCTCAAACTAGCAAAGTACCAGGAAAAAGATGAAAGGCTTATTTGATCAAAGAACTAAAGACAAGGAGATCTAAGTAGGGGATTTGTTGTTGCGATGGGATGTAAAGCAGGCAGAAAAAGGGAAACATGGGAAGTTTGAATCCCTCTTGTTTGGTCCATTCAGGGTGGCAAAGGTCAAAGGCAATAATACTTTTGTGTTGGAGAATTTGGAAGGGACATACTCGAGATTCTTGTCAATGGTCAGTTTCTCAAGCCTTACTTCCAGCACTGATAAAGGGCTATGATGGCCCTTTGTACATATCCTCAAAACGTATATATGTCGTTTTGTTATTTCTGCATGAATTCTTGTTTTTTTTTTGGTTAAAGATGCTTGAAATTGGTTCTAACGATGATCCCAGGCACATTAAGAAGAACACAAGCAAGTGGTCTACGAGTTCTCAACACACTCGAATGAGTGCGTCATCCCCAATGGAGCCAATGCTGGCTTGTGATTCTTTTGAAGGGATAAGGAAACATCAAAGTTAAGCAAATTAAGAACTGGAGCAGCTAAGATGAAGGCCAAACACTTCAAGCGTGGGTCGGGCGGCACCACTTCCGCCACACCACATCATTCATCGCCCATCGTGGATTAACGCCCGTGCTAATCGTCAGGCGGGATTTAAATAAATGAGCGATAATATTAGATCAGCGAAAAACCTGTGGGCACAAATAGCTCATAGGTTATCAGTGTTGGTGCCTCCGTAGTTGACTCTGCCAGAAGCCTACTAACCATAGATCTATGACTCATGATAGCTACGGGGGTAGACCCCTAATGGGTGTGTCATACCCCAGACCACCCCTGAAAATATCAACACTTTACCCTTCACTGCTCATTAAAAAACCCCCGACTTGCGATTTGCGATATCGGTTGGGCCCCACCTCTGTCCTTCCATGTCATTCATCGCCCATCGCCCATCACTCCCTGTAGCATATAACTCTTACTCTCCGTTGATCAAATATGAAACTTGTGATCTGCGCTCTACGGGTGGTCCCAATTCTGCCACGTCATCTATTCCCTGTTCCCTGCACATTTCTCCCTACAAAATATACCTCTTTCCTTCCACTGTTCACACGTAAAACCTGCGATCTACGATCCCCGAGCCGGCCCCACTTCCGCCACGTCACCTGTTCCCCACTCACCGCACATCGCTCCCCGCACAATTTAACTCTTACCTACCGCTGCTTATATGAAAAACCTTCTGATTACGATTTGAGATGTAGCTTGGGTCCCACCTCCATCTACCACATCACTTTCTGCCCACCGCACATCACTCATCATAGGGCATAACCTTTTCCCTTTGTCGCTTCTAATAAGCCTCCCAGGCTGCGATCTGCAATATTAGTTTAGGCCCCACCTTCCTGCCACTTCATCAATATTCCCTTCCATAGCCTTTTCTTTGCTCTTTTTAGTGTTAATGAGCCCTTCTAAGCTCCCCATCTACCCTTCATCTCCGCTCCCTATCAATACATCCGACGGCTCATGATGTGTTTCGGCCCCCCTCTCACCTTCCGAAGAATAACACTGGGGGGAATCCGAAATGGCTGGTTTCTGATATTGCCTCCGATGCTACATGGCAGCTTGCAGTGATTTCACACCCCCGCCCCATCCAATAACACAAACCATCCATGCCCCCCTCTGAAATCTGGTCTCCGGTTTTCGCAAGTCAAGCACAACATTATTTTATGCAGGACAAATGCACCAGAGGTATATTCATTTTTTCAAATGAATCTCCCACTGAAGAGTGGGGCACGTGCAACACAACTGGTCATTCCGCAACAGTAAGTGGAAATCATGAGAATTAGAGAGTAGAGTTTTTCAAACAACAGATGGAATCATATGAAGGCCAGATCGTCCACCTGTTCTCAGCCACTTCTTGCCACTCCTTTCAAAGATTCCGAAATTTGGCCTCCATGGCCAACTATTTTGTTTCTTTTTACTGTTAGATAGTGATGTTTCACTGGTGAAGTTCCGATTTCACCTTATTCTTCTTTTATTTTATGTTACAAGAGTGATTGCTTGATCCACACTTTGCTAGTTTGTTAGGATATTTTTTTTTTCACATTTGTGTTTTGATCATGAAAGAATATTCGATCGTAAACTCTTAAGGAGAACTCTAAATGTAGTAAGTTCTATGATGAAATAAGGGTTCTGAATTTTGGAGAATTTTGTTGTAGTTATGTATAATTGTGCTCCTTGTGCTCTTAGATACATATTTGGGAGAGTTGTTTGAACCTAATATGATACAACACTATCTATTTGGATTCCAGATGGGGCAATGAGTAGTATGTATCTATTTCTCTTTGTTTATCAGCAATCCCCTATTTATGTGTAATCATCTTTCAATGTTCTGTTGCTTTGATGATTTGCGTAATGTAGCTGCTGGCAGTATGCATTTTTATTCATGAATTCTTTTATGTATAATGCTCATGTATCAAACTTGCTACACTTCCTAAATTCACGCTCCACAAATCTCAACTGTTATTCATATTCCATTTACATCTATTTCCTCTGGTTTCACGGGAGACAGATTCTTAAGGATATTAAGCCTGTCTTTTGCGGCCTCCTTCGTTCTTCCTCAGCACCTCTACATGATTTGAAATCCTCTACTCATTGTTTCATACTTGGCCCATTTGAAAGCCAGCCAACCATCCAACCTGTTGAGCCCTCTTGCAGCATAGGGTAATTCACAGGAATTAGACTCAAAGATCTTCTCCATTCTTGAACCACCAAAACCATTATTCTCTTATTCCATACTTTGTCACAACCATCCATACAGTTGTCTACATTTAACCTCTGATTTTAAGATGTCCTAGGCACTGGTCTTTTGCATCTCAAGGTTGTCTCTAGGGGCTACAACACTCCTCATCCTTCACCTTCAACCCAATTTAATTCAAAAACCATGCCATTGAAGGCTCAAAACCCAACCTTTTATGACTGTAAAAAATAATTCATATTTCATGCAACAAGGAAGCCTTGATCATCCCAAGCAAGAAACCCGCTTAGCTCTAGAATCTGTGTCCCTTGACTCATCCCATTTAAATTTTTAAAATTCAATTATATGTTGTAATTACATGGAAAAATCAAGCCAATTTCAGGTTGGATGTTACAAACCCCTCCCCCTTGGGGGAACACTGTCCTTGATGTTCTCTATCCATATACATAGAGAAAACATTCTAAATGAATAAAACAACACACATTTTCCTTGGAGCTTTATTTCTACAACTCTTTACAATATTTACATATACATATGAACATTTTCCACAACCAGCAAAAAAAAATGGATAAGTTGTTTTCACGAGATCATTCATTTCCCAAGTGTCTTCCTTTGGCCCAAAGTGCTTCCACTGCACTTTGGCTTTATCTATGGTTCAATTTTGGAGCATGAGACTCCTTCGAACTAAAATTCACAATGGTTATGTATGGAACTCTCCCTCGGGTTCCACTTGTAGCACAAACCAATCAATAACATGATCAAAATCCTGTACATATGTTTTAAGAAAATAAACATGAAAAACATCATGAAATTTAACTCAAGGAGGTAAAGCCAGCCTATAAGCCACTATTACAATCCTTTCAAGGATCTCAAATGGCCCACAATATCATGGTTCTAACTTGGCACATTACCCAATATTCAAGGAAAGGCTTCTTGGGTTTGATCCTCAAATAAACATGTTCCGCTACTTGGAACTCTTTGTGCACCATATGTTGATTTGCATATATTTTATTCCTATCCTGTTCCACCTTCAAATTATTCTTGATGATATGAATTTATTCTTCATTTCCTTGAGCAGGTTAGGCACAATAATGACCCTATTCACTAGATCACTTCAACTGATAGGATTATTGCAACTCCTCCCATACAATGCCTCAAATTGTCTCATCTTTATAGATTCATTATATCCATTGTTGTATGCAAACTCTACAAGTGGAAGATACTCCTCCCACTTCTTGGGTTGATGCATCACGTACCTCCTCAAAATGTCTTTGACGATTCTATTTTTCCTCTCTATTTTCCCATCCGTATGTGGATGATATGTTGTACAGAATTTTCAAATTTTTCCCCAAACCTTTAAACAATTCCTTCCAAAATATTTAAGTGAACTTAGCATCTCATCTGAAATAGTTTTCTTGGGAATTCCATGCAATTTCACAATCTCCTTTATGAATATTTGTGCCACCTCACTAGTCAAGTTGGTGGATTTGACTACTACAAAATGAGCTACCTTGCTTAATATATCAACAAGCACCATAATTGCATCATGTTTCCTAGAGGTTCGAGGAAAACCCATGTTGAAATCCATGGAGATCACCTGTCATTTCCATTCCGCAGTGGGAATGGGTTGAAAAAATCCTATTATATGCTTACATTCGACCTTCACTTGTTGACATTCTATGAATTTAGCCAAAAAATCGTCCAAGTTTCTTCAAATTTGGCCAATAGTAGAACTTTTTAATGACTGTGAGAGTCTTTTAGTAACCTATATGGCCTGAATATGGGTTGACATGGAACACTCTCATTATGAGCCTTTTCAATTTATCATGATTTGGCACATAATTGTTTTTCCTGAACCTAATTAGGTCGTCATCAGTGAGGTAATATTCCTCATCCCAACCATCTTGTAACACCATTTCTCTTACTTGTTTATATTTTTCATCATGTCATTCTGCATTCTTGACCCTTCCTACGAGGTCCATTTTGTAAGAGCTTATGGTTTCCAATTGATTCACTTGGATTATCCTGCCAAGTGCATCAAAAAGCTTGTTCTCTTTTTATTTGTTGTATTTGATCTCAAAATCAAACTCACTATGTATGGCCAACCATCTTGCATGTTTCGTGTTCATCTTGGGTTGCTCAAATAAATACTTGAGCCCACTATGGTATGTCATAAGTGTAAATTTCCTGCTAAGGAGGTAATTCCTCCACATATTCAATTCATGAATAATGAGAGCTAACTCTAGATCACGAGTCACATAATTCACCTCATGCTCATTCAGTTTCTTGGACTCATAACAAATTATTTGTCCTTCTTGCATCAAGACTCCACCGAGCCCTTCCTTGCAAGCATCTATGCATACCACAAAACCCTTGTGTGGATCTGCAATCCTCAACATTGGTGCATTCATGAGTAACTATTCCAGTTTCTCAAAGCTTGCTTCACACTAATTTGTCCACTCAAATTTCTTTCCTTTTCTTTGGAAGGAGGTGATAGGATGACCTATCTTGGATAATTTCCTCATAAAAATCCTATAATAACCTTCAAATCCCATGAATGATCTGATCTCACTCGTATTATTTGGTATTGGCCACTCCATTATGTCTTTGATCTTCTATGGATCAATTGATATCCCTTCCTTAGAGACAATATACCTAAAATAGTGCATTTGTGATTGGAATAAATCACACTTGTTAATATTTGCATAGAGATTTTTCCCTCAACAACTTTAGTACTACAGCCAGTTATTTTTTAATGCTCTTCCTTAGTCTTTGAGTACACTAATATGTTATCAAAAAATACAATGACAAACTTGTCCAAATAAGGTTGCAACACATTGTTAATTAAGCACATGAATGTGGCAAGGGCATTATTAAGCCCAAAAGATACCACTAGAAACTCATAATGTCAATATATTGTCTGTAAAGCAGTCTTATGAATGTACTCCCCCTTGATCCTTGATGGCATCTTGGCCTTAAGTCAATATTGGAGAAGGTTGTTTCTCCCCTCAACTGATCAAAGAGATAATCAATCTGTGCCAATGGGTAGTTGTTATTTATGGTCACCTTGTTTAATTGTCTGTAATCAATGTATAATCTAAGGGTCCCATCCTTATTATTTACAAAGAGTACTGAATCTCCCCATGGTGACACACTTGGCCTTATGTAACCTTTATCCAACATCTCCTTTAGCTACAATTTTAGCTGAACCAACTCAAGGGAACTCATCCTGTATGGTGCCTTGGGTTCTGGTTCTGCTCGAGGTACCAACTAAATAGAGAAATCTATCTCTCTGTGAGGAGGTAATATTGGAACCTCCACTGGAAACAAATTTTCATATTGTTTTAGAATCGAGTAAATTTTTAACAGTTCACTTTCCTCATTCTCAGCACCACTTCTAGCCTTCACTTCACTTCATAATTGCACTGCAAACAACATGTATCTATTTTTGCTGTTATTCTTGGATTACATAGACGTGATCAACCTTATTGAAGTAAGCTTTCTCCTGCCTTGTGAACCCCTTATTTTTCCTTTCTCATCTAAGCATTCAATTTACTTTTCAAAACAATCCACCTTGATCGTGTGAAGGTACAACCAATCCATCATGAAAAATTTTAGGGGCTAATATTTGCAGGTGGGCTAATTTTCTACCGTTTTTCCAAAAAAATGATTCGCCAATTTCCATTTTTTTATAAAAATGATTCGCCCAAATTTTAAAATATAAAATTATTTTACGTTAAAATTCACTATCATTATATAGAGAGTATATATAAGATCATTATAAATTTGAATGATTTTACAAATACATTAGTATACCTTTTATAGTTTGTATATGTTGGAACACCTAATCCTACATGGGTAGGTGTGGAATGCGAAAAGTCACAATGGAGTCCAAGTTACCTTGGAATATGAAACCAAGAGTCACACCATTGTACTATAAATGTACATCTTTGTATAATGGAAAATATGAGCTACACGTTTATCCTTCATTGTGTTGAGTTTCTTGTTATGTGTTTATCTTTCCCCACACCAGGTGTGTTTAACATGGTATCAGAGCAGGTGATTGTTGGCCCTGCTCCAATTTGAGTGAGAGCCATAGGTTTATGGAAATTTATGCCCTTCATTAGATTTCCTGCTGTGTATGTCTAACTTTCTGATGCGTTGAAACACTATTTTTCTACTTGGTTCGGAGAAGGTTGAATCAGTGTGAATACTGGAGCAAGATGCTGCATAAAATGGTGTGATTACAATTGGCTTCGATACCATTATGAGTTTATGTGTTAATTTGTCAGAAAATTATTCTTCTACATTTGCATCAAACGCTCTTGCTACTGTCTATCATACACGGCTTTTCACATCCTTGATTTGATTCCTCCTACAGTGCGCTATTAATATAAATGCTTGTCAGAATTTATTCCTTGTGAAGAAACTCTGTTGCTCTGCGCGTCAGAATTTATTCCTGTGCTCTCTGATTCTGGGTAACATTCTGCCATTTCTGTAACTATCATTTCTGCAGTCTGCCTTGTAACTCCCCCATATAACATATGACTATCAGTTCTGCGTTGGCGTGTTTGAAGACCGGTGTGGAGACTGTGCAGCGAGCCATACCACTGTCGGTTGGCCTCCCGGAGCGATACCTCCCACACACCTTGTCCATTGTTGTGCACTCTGCCCTCCTGGAATCCTCCCAGACTTCCACTACCTCAACTATCCAGTCTAAACCCTGAACTGTAACTCCCATCTGACAGATGCCTATGCTACTATTGTCTTCATTTTCTATTCATTTCCCTCTCAACAGCGCAGCACGGGTTTCCAACTCTCCTTAATCATTCTTCATTCTTGAACACTCATTCTGTGCAAGCATGTGTCTGTGTAAAGAGTGCCACATTTTTTAAGACAGAGCGAGCCAAGGTGTTTGACGTTGAGTTGGTTGTTGTTTTATATATATAAATTATAGTTTCGTGTGGTTTCTGATATAATAGAGTTGTTGTATTGAGAGGAGATGGTTGAACTTCCCTTTATCATGCGTTGAATGTTGCATTCTCCCTGCGAGATTTTCTGCTACTGGATTTTATATCAGAATTTCTCCAGCAACTTGGTTTATATACTAGTTGGATTATCTATATACGAATTGGCTTATACATATGTGATTTGGTCTATATACAGTTGGTTTATATATGCAAGTTGCTCCAACATCATTTATATAGTTGAGATTGAGGCCTGGTAGGCCATGAAGTGTTCCTCCATGCTGTGCCATACAACTCCCGCTCCATATGCATACCACTCCCATTGGCACAGCCATCCTCAGCCTGTGCATTGTCAACTCTATTGAAGCGAAAGCGTTGTGGCCTGTAACCACCATTCGTGGCTCTCCAAACCGCCTATCCAAATCGTGGTTTAGCATTGTGTCAAGCTTGACTATATCACTGTCTCCAGTTCTATGTTGGGCTTCCGAATCGCAGCTCCAGTGTGATTGTTCGTGGCTCTGTGCTATGTTATTTAACTCTTGTAAAAACTTCCAGATCTTCTTTGTGAAATCATCCTCTGCAGTTATCTTTGCTTCTGGATCTACATCCGACGTAGGGTTCCTCCTGCAAAGTTGTTTCTGGAGCAACTGCCTGATTCGTGATTCGAGCATCCCCATAATAAGCTCATCGAACTGAAATGTCACAAGATCGAAACCCAATTAGTCTGCTTGGTTCATCTGCTCAATTATTTTCTCGTATTTTTTGAAACACCAAGTTTAAATCTTGGTAACACAGTCCAAAATGCAATGTTCAAACAATAGTCTGTGATGCTGAATCTCTGCGTTCAAAACCTGGTACGTACGTTGGATTCATGGTATGCAAAGTGCATTGAATTTATGAGTTTTTGGATTGTTGCATTGGTTAAAAGCTAGCAATATGGACTAGCATATGGGAAGTATGACAAAATATGCTTGATAGTGATGGTGAATGGAGGATAGTTTTTTAAGGTTGTGGTATGTACATTCAAGTCTCTTATTGCCATAACTTCCTTTTGAAGGTCTTGTAGTGTATTATAGACTGGAACATAAAATATCATCCACCGACATTAAGTTATCGAATTGTTCAAGTACAAGAATATTTAGTGAAGTATAGTATAGAAACTGTTGAATTTTATCTCGTTTGGTTTCTAAAGATCCGCTGCATGCAAGTTACTGGAAAGAGAGTACTTTTATTATTTTTTTGTGAAGCAGGAGTTGGAGGATGAAATAAAACCTTCAGTGATGGTGTCGAAAGCGTGAAGAAAACCTTAGTTGTTTTGAAGGTTTTGAAGAAGGTGGGCACCTTTGGTGTCGTGGAAAGGTGTTGATGTAAGTCATTGTTGATTGTCCTCCATCATTTGAGGAGCACATTTTGTACTTTGAGATTTCCATAGTTGGAAATTCTTTGGAGTCATTTGTATTTGTTGTTGAATCACATTGTAAACGGGTGCATTTTCGGTTGAAGCCGACACCCTTTCATTTTTTGAGCCTAAGTTGTTGAAAATGGCTAAAATCAATGAGGCATTAGAGTTGTTGAATAACCTCATTCATTCCAATGTTGATGATATGATAAAAATGAGCAAGAATGCTCTTTGTAATATTCAAAGTTGTTTGCAAGATGCACAAGAAAAGATTGAGTTTTTGCAGTTAGTATCTCAGCTTCAACAAGACGAAATTCAGCAAAAGAGTCACCATTCTGAATCTGTTTCTGTTCAGAAGATTGTGAAGGATTCTAATCAGAAGAAAGAAGATAAAGTTGCAGTTGATCCACATTCAGTTCCTTGTACGAGAGCAGATGTACATGCATATGCAGCAGCTCAGCCTGCACTTCTCAAGCCCATCATCAGACCTTGGGAAGAGCTTGTCCACAACAAGCACAGAACTGGTCTTGGATATGACAAGGATGTGTCCTTTCATATTCCAAACTACACCAAGCCCATCATATTTCAGAGTGTTGGATTCATGTATGACAGTTCACCTGCAGCTGTTCCAGACCCTGTTCCACAACAACAACAGATTGAGAAATGCCAACACTGTGATCGAGTTGGCCACATGAAAGATCACTGTTTTGATCTTCATCCATGCAAGCACTATGGTCGGCACACCCATTCTTCAGACATATGCTTCAGAAACAAGCCTCCTGCAAGAACAAAGATTCAACTTGGATGGATCGCTTCTCGGCAATGGGCATCAACATCCAAGAAGATGTTTAAGACACATGTTAGAACTTGTTCACGGATATTGAGCAAACTTGCAGTTGAGTTTTCGCCATCATCTCACCTTGTCCCTGACAGGGGGGGAAATGGTGGTCATGTACAAGCTTCGACGTCAGATCAAGCGAGCTTGAGCCACAATCTCTCATTCCATGTTAGCCAGAGACACAGCAGTTCAAGCGAGCCTGAGCCACAATTCGTCATTCCGGATTCAGAGATGTAGCCAGAGACACGGATGCCCATGAGCATGCCTTTGGTTGGTGGACAACCTTAAACCATCATTTTTGGTTGGTGGATAACCTAAAACCATCACAGGTAGTATACCTCCCTTCTTTTAGGTTGAAGGTCTCCCTTTCATATATGAGGAATAGTTCCTCTAGCAGAAGCCTTCAACTTCTTGCCAACTTTGGTTGAGTTCTAGGAAATGCTTCAAGCATTCCAGAGTTGTTGGTAATCCTAAAACCATCACAGGTAGTAGACCTCCCTTATTTTAGGTTGAAGGTCTCCCTTTTTTATGAGGGACAATTCCTCTAGCAGAAGCTTTTAGCTTCTTGCCAGTTTTGGAAGATTTCCGGGAACTGTAACAAGTTTTGCTTTCCAGTGTTGGTATTCATCCTTAAACCACCTCTTTTTTCCAACATTTCAGAGAGTTGATTCAGCCCAGGTGCTGCCATGCATACTTTGTAGATTTGTATTACAACTCTCTTATTGGACTCACACATACCCCTTCGGATTAAGGGGGGATGTTGGAACACCTAATCCTACATGGGTAGGTGTGGAATGTGAAAAGTCACAATGGAGTCCAAGTGACCTTGGAATATGAAACCAAGAGTCACACCATTGTACTATAAATGTACATCTTTGTATAATGGAAAAGATGAGCTACACGTTTATCCTTCATTGTGCTGAGTTTCTTGTTGTGTGTTTATCTTTCCCCACACCATGTGTGTTTAACAGTATATTAGGGACTAGTGAGATTCGCAACTTCAAGATAATTTTCCATCCTTAAAATTTTCCTTGCAATCCATGCCCAAAAATATGCTGTATGAACCCAATGGTAATAAATTAGAATGTGTCGTCAATCACACACACTATTAGTGCATAATAAATAATTAAACAACAAAATTGTACCGATGGTCCTTCTCTTACATATTAGCACAAGTTTATTAGCAAAGAAACAAATCACTAACTATAATGTACATGCCTACAAGATTCAATGATATTTCCACTATTAATCACAACTATTAATTCATTCATGATAGTGAACATGTCATTTGTTTAAATTTCCTGCTACTTAAATAAATCACAGAGTAATTATATCAATTAGGCATGTAGTTAATTTTCTTAGATAAGATTTTAACACCTAAACATTTGTTTAGTTAATTTTATAAAAATCATTATGAAACCCCCATTTTAGGGACCTTGGCTACCTCCCCATGGTAGAGCCTATCCATTCAAAGTGTTGAACCTGGATGCTCTAATACCAATTGTAACAACACCCCCCTTACCCCATTGGGGTGGTTACCGGTAATCCAATTCCTCTTGTGATGTTAGAAGAATGTGATACTTTTTTTTTCTCCTATATTTCTCTTACTTCTCAAGGATTGAATTTATTTAATTAAGTTTATGGATCCTCATTTTACACTTGAGCACAAAGAATCAGAGCTTATTCACTTCATTTTAATTAGCTCAACTAACTGAAGGGCACTCATCCTGTATGGTGCCTTGGATGATGGTGTTGCTCGAGGTACCAAATGAATAGAGAAATCTATCTCTCTATGAGGAGGTAATCTAGGAACCTCCACTAGAAACACATTTTCTTACTGTTGTAGAATTAAGTACCTTTTTAACAATTCTCTTTCCTCATTCTCAACATCACTTAATAATTTCACTGCAAACAACATGTATCCATTTTTTTTATGTGCTTGGCTTGCATAGACATCATCAACCTTACTAAAGTAGGATTTTTCCTGCCTTGCAAACCCCTTCTTTTTCCTTTCTCATCTAAGCATTCAATTTCATTTTCAAAATAGTCCACTTTTATCATGTGAAGGTACAACCAATCCATGCCCAATAATATTTTGTATTCACCCAATGGTCATATATTCAAATGTGTTGTCAATCACACACTATTGGTGCATAATAAATAATTAAACAAAAAAAATGTACCCATAGTCTTGCTCTTACAAATTTGTTGCAATGGACTGTCTGCAACAAAACAATCGACATTAGCACAAGGTTACTAGCAAAGCAATACATAATTAACTATAATGTACATGCCTACAAGATTCAATTATATCTCCACTATTAATCACAACTATTAATTCATTCATGATAGTGAACATGTTAGCTGTTTAAATTTCCTGCTACTTAAATAAATCACTTGGTCATTATATCAATTAGGAATGTAGTTAGTTTGCTTAGACAATATTTTAAAACCTAAACATTTGTTTAGTTAATTTTATAAAAATCATTATGAAACCCCAATTTTAGGGACCTTGGATACCCGCCCATGGTAGAGCCCATTCATTCAAAGTGTTGAACCTAAATTCTCTGATACCACTTGTAACAGAACCCCCCTTACCCCATTGGGGTGGTTACTGGTACTATAATTCCTCTTGTGATGTTATAAGAATGGGATAAAAAAAAATTGTCTCCTATATTTCTCATATTTCTTGATGAATTAATTGATATAATTAAGTTTATGACTCATCCTTTTACACTTGAGCACAACAAATCAAAGATTATTCGCTTCATTTTAATTATTTATGAATTCTTCTGCCACACACACACATGACCACTTTATTAGTGGAAATTTCGTCCACATATTAGATGCCACGTTGCCTAATTGTGATGGGAACCATGCCATATTCATATCCCTAGCACTTATAAAAACACACCCCATCGCCCCACTTCAACCTGGTAGTCCCCACAGTCTCCCAAGCCTCGCTATGGTTACACTTGGTGCAAAATCAAATGACCTATCTCCATATCTATGGTTGGGATATATTTTGACACCCTCCATCACCTTTTATGAAATCACTATAGGGGGTGTCGAAGAAGGTAGTATCGAGTTTCCAAAACGACTTATGAGTTGCTTAAAAGTGCATGCGATAATATGGGCCCCATATCTCCAACCTCTTCCCTTGTATTGACATGCCATGTCACCCTAGTCCCATCATCCCGATGCTCTCCTCAACTACTACTCTTTTCACCTCCAGGATGGGCCCTCTAGGACACATCATCCCGATCCTGTCACCCTGGTCCCATCATCTCGACGCTCTCCTCAACTACTACTCTTTGCACCTCCGGGATGGGCCCTCTAGGACACATCATCCCATTCCTGTCACCCCGATGGTTCTCCTTGCCACTCCTCTTTACGCCTTTAGGATGGGACTCCTAGGTTTATGTGGATCAGTGGACCATACCTCCTCACACCCTTGCTTCTAGTTGGTCCACAAGGTTTCATTTCCATGACATCCTGTGCCAAACCATCCCAACCCTTCCTCATTGCGCTTCACAATCAACCTATGGTAAGAACCCTACGGGTTGAGTTGTCTCATGGCCCACCCTTCACCAATCCTAATGCAATCAAGGTTACATGGAGGAAACCCTATCCCAGCCCCACATCATCTCGCTCCTTCAGAGTGAGGTCCCCTACGATACCTATGGGAAATATTACTGTCAGGATGAGTTGTATTTTGGGCTCAATTCTCACCAATGAGAAAATTCTTCACCTCTACATTATAAGCTTAACTAGCCTGGTGCGCTGTTAGCCTTTCCATTCCTTTGCATTGCTAAAAAAAAATTTTGGGATGTGGCCTCCGGGCCATGTCACTCGTCCATTCTCTCAATTGCGATAAGGAACAATTTGGGCATCCAATATAGGGCTTCCATAATAAGGTTTTTCCTTAGCATTATGGATAAGGTATATTTTTTTAAATATATGAGTTTTATGTCCCAACCTAATCTCGCTGCAACACTGCTCATAATAGATCTTCATCATGGCCTGATCAAAAAGGACTTTCCAAATCATGAGTAGTATGTTCGATCTTGGATCCAATGGTTTTCATTAGGGGTTTCCCCCTTCTTGTGCACAACCCCAATCGCTATTCACTTTTAATATGGCTTGGCTATAATGGTTTCCAAAAATTCCTGGATTTGTGCCAATGATCTATTGTGGGCCTTATATCTTACTAAATCACCCACTAGTGCTATCCTTCTTGAGCTTACGCTAGAGTCACTCTTCCCGAATCCACAGGATTCATGAGACAGCATGCAGGCCATGATGAGATACACCCTTCTCAAATGAATAATCAATTCATCTTCTAGGTTTAAAAATAGATGTGGGTCTTATGGGCAAGTGCACCATGGATAATTTCCCAACCTTCAAGCATTCCCCATTTAGGGATAGGGAATTTCATGCAAGACTTCACTAGTGTCCTTTCAGTCACTCCTTTCTAAGAACTTGTGGAATCCTAAAGGGCCTTAAACTCTCCTTCCACATTCCAAGGTGCACCCTATGGTTTACAAAAACCTTGCAAGTAACATTGTGGCTCCATTTAGGATTTTTGGGGGAATTTGGCTCTTATTAGTGACATGCGACTCATCCCTCCTAGAGGAGACACTATGTCCTTAAATTTCCATGACCACTCTTGGCCATTCAATAATAAGATACTACAACATCTTAGTGTTGATATGTTACACTAGAGATGGCTTCCAGGCTAGGAAGGTTCAACATTGATACAAACAAATGACACATCCTCTAGTGAATACATAAATGAAAATATAACCAGTCCCTGTTATGAGGTCGTGCTCTATTTAACAAGGAACATAGATCCCTTGGAAAAAATCCCAGTCATGTTAATAATGTGGCCCAAAAACAAGGAATTTATCATAGTAGGATAGAGAATCCCCTTATGTAAGATCACATATCATTAAGTTAAGTAAGGAAGAAATTCCTCAGCATTATTACAATGAATTTTAACAACAAGGTCTTGTAACCAACACATTACACACATACCCTGTAAAAACATGTTTTCATTCATGTAATCACTATATTGTACTATAAAAGTTCTTATATTAAGTGTTGAAATGATTTAGTTATGATAATTATAAACCATTCCAATGCCTTTAAACATGGCACATTATGTTATTCATTATGTCATATCAGTAACATAATCATGTATTTTGTGCATCAACACCATTTCAAACAAAAAAATGCAACTTACATTCATTATCATGTATATAATTACACAATAACACTTATCTTGCAAGTTTTCAGGGAAACTGATTCGAGGACTATGACTCTCCACCCAACCATAGACAATTGCAACCAGTCCTTGCTACTATAAACCTCAAGCTAGATTCTAGATACTTGGGGACTTTTCTAAAAGTATTAAAACACTAACTTATACGTGAATTAGGGAATCTAGAGGCCAGATGCCTCCACCCTCCAATTGTTCACTGGTAGCCAACCAATACAAACAAGGAATCCAAAGGTTTTTTTCCTCCACCCAATAATATAAAGGGAGTCAAAAAAATAATTTTCCACCCTTCAAAACAAAAATACAATGGTTCCACCCACTTTTGGGATTCCATAACTCACCATAAAAAAACACAATAAGGAAGGCTTCAAATATCCTCCTTTTAGTAATCCAATGGACAACCATCCAACCCAGCAACAAAGGGAATCCATATAAATACCATCTCCACCTTCTGGATATATAGGGAATTGATAGGCCATTATTCCTCACCTAGTAGTGATATTCTTCCTGCCAAACTTGCAATGCGAAAATAAATGTCACTATGTTTCCTTCTCTTCTTACTAGGATCCTTCACTTCTCTGTTCTAGCGCTGAATTAATAATCAAATGAGAGAGAGTCCCCCACTCCATTCCTTCACCTTCTCTTTTCTCTCCTCTTTCTCCTATTGTCAGTGACGTCCATTTCCCATTAATTTATTTTTCCTTCCTTCCTTGTAATGTTTCCCGAAGCAACATGCTCCTCATCCTTCAGCTTCAACCCAATTTAATTCAAGAACTAGGCCATTTAAGGCTCAACAAAAAGCTTAAATGAAACAATTTATATTTCCTGCAACAAGAAAACCTTGATCATCCTAAGAAAGAAACCTCTTCAACTATGGAATCCATGTCCCTTGACTCAACCTATTTTAATTTTTTAAATTCAATTACATGTTGTAATTACATGGAAAAATAAATCCAATTTCGGGTTGGGAAGTTACACACCACCAACCCCCATTATTGAAATTTCTATTACTCTGCATGTTGCATCTAAACCAAACAAAATGTTTCATTGTTTGTTTGATTAAGAAATTCAATTTTTGGAAAATTTAGGTTTCCAGTTGAATCTAAACTGGAAAGCCATTAGAGAAATTTTGTTACTGCTTGAAAACGTCTATGAAACATTCACAAGAGATTCATATGACACGCCTCTATGTCCACATACATCTCAGTCCTTTCACATATAATTACCATCTGCACTGTGTCTTTTCAATGTGACATTTTAATGCCAAGAAAATGGCTATGGTAAAACCCCCTATAAATAATTTGTAGATGTTGTCGATGGAACTTTTCCCTTGCGATTAGTTGGTCGGTAGTTGTCAAGGTTAAATTTTTCAAATTCTATGCTAGAACATACTAACTAAGAGTTCAAAATTAAAATTATTAATTTCAGTAACAAAGGGCTAATAATATTACATGGTAATCCAATGTTACTTGACATTTGAATATTAAAAGTAATTCCGATTCTTTGAATCTAGGAGTAGTCTTCGAACTTAAAAATCATTCACTTCTTTTTTTGGCCTCCAACGGAGATCTTGGGGTGGTTGGTAAGACCATTATATATATATATATATATTAAATTTCTTTTGGAGAATGTGTTTAATACCATATCTCATAGAATAGGTTCTAGGTTAACATATATTAAATTTCTTTTGGAGAATGTGTTTAATACCATATCTCACAGAATAGGTTCTAGGTTAACATAGATGAATTATCTCATTTCCATTGTCGAATTAGTACTCATTGTCAAAGAGAACTACCACAAATGGTCAAGAAATATTAGGCACACCCTTATCTCTAAAGACTTATGGAAAGGCATCTATGAAGGAGAAGATGGAAATGCACCTGTCAAGCCCACAACATATAAGAAGCTAGTCATTTTGGGGAAGAAGGACAACAAGGCCTATTCCTTAAATACTTCTTATATAGTTGAAGAGGTGAGTCACCATATTATTCCAACTACAAATTATTATGATCTGTTGAATAAGTTATAAGATTTATATGACTCATAATCAAAATTCGAAGTAGTTTTATTTGATGATTAAGCCATCTGACTTGGAGTTAAAGGAAAATTATTCCTTGGTCCTAGACTCAGAGATTAGAGCCATCATGCAGTCTATAGCATCTTAGAAAGGTTTAGTTTCTATAGCATCCTATCATCCCACAAGTCTTAGGTAACTCCATAGTGAGTACCTTCTCTTTTTTACTTGCATTTTTTACATTTATGAGAAAAAGACAACATAAAAACCTAACCTTTTAGTTGGGTTTCTCTCACAAGAGCTTCCTAGGGCATATATCGTGTTCAATTTTGGTGGTGTGTAATTGTATTTTATTTTTTTTCTATTTTACACATCTTATATATTGCATGAATATTCATAAAAAAATAATTAATAAATATGGAATATAAGGAAATTATCCGTCATAATATATATTTTAGTTTATTTTTAAAAATTATTTTGTGATAAACTATCTAGTGGATATCCATAATAGTTTACAGATAAAATGTAGTGTAATCGGGGACTTTCTAGACATTGGCAAACATGTATATATCTAGAACAAATAAAATAATATAAAAAATTATAATTGTTAGTGTCAATATGTTCAATGGTCAAATATGCTCTTTCAGTTTACCTTTTAGTAGTCCTAGGTCAAAATTTTGTCTTTCAAACAAGTTTTCAAATAAATTTTGGTCACTGCATATGGTTTAGGTCAAAAAATTTTCTCCCCTCATTCCATCCATGGCCATCATCATCTAAGAGGTCATTTTACTCATTGTCATTTAGAGTCTTAGGCCAGTCACTTCATCTCCATCTAGGTCTATTATCTAGGTGTCCTTTTTTTGCCACTAAAAAGTCCAAATATGTCACCAAAAAGGGCGAACAAGGCTTTACTTTCATCATATCTATCTTTTAAAGGGAGTTAGAATAGTTAGGGGAATAAAGTAAGACAATTTGTCTTATCTCAAAACTTGTTTAATTTTCAAATTGTTCCAAAAAGGCAAAATTGTCCTCAAAGTTTTTGGTTTCTCTAAAAGACAAAAAGTAAATATGGTTCTCAAACTTCTGTGGTTGTCGTTATTTGTAGAATCTGGATTATCCACGGTATCATAAAGTAATTTAAATATGTTATAAACAGGAAAAAGAAGGATTTTTCAACTCATTTTGTCTTTTCATGATTGGTAGAGCTCCTCTCTTACCTTCAGCTTGCTCTCTAATTGTCAAGGGTTCGAAGAAAATCAAGGAATTTGTTCCAAAAACACCTCTGTTACACATCTAAAGGGCTCTGTTACGCATATGGAAGGGTCTGCTACACATATGGGAGAGTGCTACACTTTTGGAATTTGGCTTTTAAATCAAATTCTCAATCTTCAAAATTACTGTGCAAACCTCCTGTGACCTCAAAAACTAGTAAGTTGACATTCCAAAGCCTTCTTCAAGTCATTTCATCATTGTATGAGTGTTTTTCATCATTGGGGTTTTTCTCTCCTACCTTCTAGGATTTCTCCTTCATTGATTTGTTTTAACCATTGTATACCCTTTTTCCTACCATATAAACCTTCACTCATCCCTCAAAAACCATTCAAAAACCCTACCCCAACACCTCCTATCACTCACAGTCCCCTTTACCCTTCTTTCATCAAAACCCTAACTCCTCACTACACATTCACAACAAAACTGGAAAATATATGTGTTTTCTATTTGACCCAATTCCCCATACCCATTTCAACTAATTCCACCTGAATCCTTAATCTAACACATTACCCTAGTGTCTCAATTTTTTTCATAATTTTCCTCAGCTTCCTTACACCTCATCTCAACCCCTAGAGTCACCCTATCCCTATCCCCTGTTTTCCCAAAATCCAATTTCCCTACCCACTCCATCTAGCTAGGGGTTCATCCTATTCACAAGCACTATGGAGGGTGAAAATAAAATCCATAACGGAGGCCACCATTCCATGTTTGATCCAAATCATACCCATGGCATCATTTTTAGAGCTTCATGATCATTTTCTAGGGTTTACATTGCACATAGGGACATTTTTTATTCAAAACCATTTTATGAAGAAATGGAGATGAATTTTCCAAAAGTGAAAGAGGTTTTTGTCAACCATAGGCCAAATAACAAACTGATCCTTTATTTTATGCACAATTTTTATGATTTGAGAGAAATTCCAAAAATACAATTGCTCCAGGTCATTTTCTACACTTTTGAACATGTTGTCTTCAAGTCAAAATTTCAGGGGTTTGGAGCAGGGGTTTGTAGTGCTTAATGACTCCAGTTAGTAACAGACATCCTAAGATTTCAAACCATACCACTTGAGGCCCCAAAATACTCTGGGAATGCCTCCAAAATCCCTCTCAAAGTAGGCGCTACACTTCTGCTCAGAGTGCGCTACGCTTTTGCAAATTTTGAGCGATCAACTTAAAACTTGGTTTTTGAGAAAATGGGAAAGTATTTTCAAACTCTGAAGGAGGTTTGTGTTCATAACATGAAAAATAAAAAAAATTCTCTCATTTAAAAAAAAAAAAAAAGGTTATGGCTATAGATATACTGATCCATCATTAAGCCCTATTTTTGCAGAATGTTTTTTTGGAAAATTTTGGATTTTTGGCAATTTTGGAAATTCTGCCTTCACAGATGCGTAGCGCCAAGGTGTGTCACTTTTTCCTAAGGCACATAAATGATGCATTAATTACATGTTTGGATGAATTTTTATGATTACATCACAGATCAGGAACCCTTTTTGCATGACAAGCTCTAGTTTGGAAGAAAAAGCCAAAAAAGCACCAGTTTTCTATGCTTCTGCCAATATTTTTGACCACCTGCTACACATCTGGAGTAAGATTGGGAGCATAAAAATTTGGAGGCTTTCCCATGTGTATTTTTTAAAAATTCAACATGTTCTCGAAACTAGACACACAGGGATATTTTACCCATATTCTGAATTTGGAGTTGGAGTCCTAAAAGTCCCTCAAAATTAGCTACAAAAAGGTGTTATGCATCTGTAAAAAAGTGTTACGCCTCTGTAAAAAGGTATTACGCATCTGCATAAGATTCTTCGAGACACTTGTCAAGCCCAGAAAAAGTCATATTTTCGAGGTTTTTCTATCCTTTGAGCTAGAATTGGAGTAATTGAGTTGGCTTTTGCCTCTTATCATGAGGAAACATGTAATTTAATCTGGGGGACACACACTCCTAGTCTTTAGCTGAATTTGAGGGAATGGCTTCTAACCTCCATAAATTCTAGGAAGTGAGTCATCTCATGTAATTATGATGAATTGTGGATGGGATTTCTACCCTACGAGGTGTAATTGTTCATATTTTCTATAAGTAGACCCACTTTAGTCTTTTCTTGGGTTGGATAGTTGTTTTTTGCAGTGGAGCTATTGTACAAGCCTTTTGGAATGAAATCAAAGACAGTGTTGCAAAATTTGTGTTGAGAATCTTATGGTATGCCTTAGAGAATTTTTTATTTCTCTATTTGTTTATCTTATCGTGTTGAATGATGTGTTTTCCTCTTTCATATACATTCTTCTATGTGTTTATCTTGTCAGTCTATCAGCAGAAATCATGCCTTTTCATGCTCTATCTTAACAAGATTTACATTATATGTTTATTTTCTTCTAAATGAATGAATTCATCTGAATTATCATTCAAATTTTCCATCATTTCATCCTATACAACATGACAAACTAAGCATGCTTTCAAGCTACCTACATTGCCTCATCTATATCTCTGCAAATTAACCTCGAAATTTGGCATAAACCCTATACCTAGTCTCCTAACTATCATTACCTATCCAACACAAGAAACACCAAACAAAAACCCTGTTTACTAAGCTTGTATACCTAGCCTGAGATCATTAGATATTTAGTCATATCATTGACTGCAAAGTGACATTGAGAGAGCCCTCTCTGGTCCTGGTAGGGCTAGCTACCTCACCTAAAGCCTGGTCTGTGGTTACCTTCCTTCAATCCCACTCTGATCCTTGGGAAGTTGGGGGAATTGATACAAATTTTGGCGTCGTTTCTAGGGAGTGAAGGTTAAATCTTTCCCGGGAAAGAACGAAAAATATCAGCTCTGATTGCTGATGGTGAACAGTGGTCATGCCCAAGAAGGATGTGCAACTTTCACTTGGCGACTCCATTGTCAAAGAAACTGTTAGGTATATTACTAGTTTAGTCCCTTATTTTTATTAGTGTAGCCCCCTTATTTTTATTTTTGTACCCCTGTAACCCCAATATTGTTATTATTGTGCCCTTACATTGTTATTGTTAGGTTGGCTAGGATTATATTGTGGGTCCATGGACTCATATATATAGAAGGAGGTTTTGGTCATTTGTATCATCCAAGAATTGTTCATTTATGTAATGTATTGGAGGTTTCCCCCTCGAAGTGGTTGATTTCTAAGGCATTGATCTCTCTTTTCTTATATTTTTTGAGCTGGTTTCATAACATTTGGTATCAGAGCTTTGGATTCTAGGTTTTCGCTGCTCCAAACAGGTCATCGTGGAATTTTCGTTATAAATTTTTTTCTACAAAGGTTTAGAAGCTGAAATTTATAGAGTGTGAATCTAAAATCTTGAGAAACATCGTCGCAAAATTTGAGAGCTTGGTTTGCAATATTTTCGGAGATATGATCTGTGGAAGTTAGGGATTTTTGCAAGCTCTTGAATTTAACCTAAATAGGTCATCGTGGAATTTTCGCTATAAAACATTTTCTACGAGGTTTCAGAAGCTGAAATTTTTTACAGAGAGAATCCAAAACTTGGAGGAACCTGCTGTAAAAATTTCAGATCTTGGTTCGCAATATTTTTGGAGATATGATTTGTGGAAGTTAGGATTTGTTCAGGCTCTCGAATTTCATCTCAAAGAGGTGACTGTAGGAAAAATGTCATAACTCTCTCTCTGAGCATCAGATTGCGATTCTGTAAAAATTGGTTGCAAGCACATGGACTGTTATTTTCATTATATCAATTTTAGAGCCGAAGGAGGAAATAGTGACACGTGAAAAGTCCTACAATTTCACTCTACTGAACCAGTCCATAATTAGGTCATCGTGGGAGATTGGGCATAACTTTGCCTTGAAGAATCCAAATTGGGTCGGACCTGTGGCATTCGAAAGATGATTTAGAGGGCTACTTAGAAGCTGAATTTCAGATATTGAAGATCCAACATCACATAGATAATTCAGTTTTAATATTGATCTCCTCAAAAGCAAGAAAAAGGTGTGTATTTTTTCGAATTACATAAGTCTCGTTTGAAAAAAAAATTAGTTTGAATTTATTCCAATGGAATATTGAAGAATAGATATCAATATTGGGTTCTAAATTCCCCCTAAAAATAATTCAACACCCATTAAGCCTTCAGAAGGCTCTACTATGACTCATGAAGATGAAGAAACACAACATGAGATATCAAAATTACAAGAGCGAGTGCACCAAATTTCGCTATCGCAAAGAACAACAAAAAATGAAATGGAAGTTTTGAAGAAAGGCATGGAAACTAAGATGGATGCTTTGAAGAAAGGCGTGGAAGCTAATATGTATGGTTTGTAAGCTAAGATGGAAGGCATGGAAGCGGGCATGGAAGCTAAGATTGATGAAAAAATGGAAAACATGAAGAATGATATAAAAGTAGACATCGAATGTTTGGAAAAGTTGATACAAGAAATGTTTCCTAATGGAAAAGATAGTAGAGGAAAATCATGATGAGAAAAAAATAAATGTTAATCGTGATTTCGTAAACTCTAATGCTGGATGGAAGAACCGCCATATTCCAAAGATGGATATGAGGAATTTTGATGTCAAGGATCCCGTAACATGGATACTATAGATGGAGAAATATTTTGATCTCAATAATGTGCAAAACACACAAAAGGTACGCATTGCAACTTTACATTTAGAAAAAAATACATTTGTATGGTATCAATGGCTTTGCTCCCGTAAAAAAATTGTCACTTGGTCAATTTTTACGAAGGAAATGATAGCACATTATGAGGATACAAAAAGAAACACCTTCTTTAGCCAATTGATAAATCTAAAACAAAAGGGTTTAGTGGTGGAGCACATTGAGGACTTCCAAAAATTGAATATAAGGGTAACTGATATTCCAGAGGAACACAGGAATGATGTCTTCATAGGGACTTTAAAGGATGACATCCAACATGAAGTTTGCGTTTGGGAACCTGATTCATTGGAGAAGGCATTCAGGTTGGCAAGAAAAGTTGAATGTAAAATTATGGCGACAAGGAAGCCTACCACTCAATTCTATAAAGAAGGAAGTGTTGCTACTCCTAGATTTCCACAACCTACAAGGTTGACACCACAACAATTGGAAGAAAAAAGAGTAAAAGGGCTTTGCTACAGTTGTGATAGCAAATACACTAAAGGTCATAAGTGTGCTGAGAAGAAATTATTTTACATAGATTGTGAAGAGGAAGAAGAAATGAACAAGAAGAGGATATACACCAGGAACCAGCCCTAGAAGAGGAAGAAATGAATCCGACCATATCGTGTAATGCACTGGCAGGAATTACCACTCCTCAAACTCTCAAGATAGAAGGACATATCAAGAAGAAAAGGTTAATAGTGTTGATTGATTCAGGTAGCACCCATAATTTTATTCATTGTAAGGTAGCCAAGGAATTAAATTGTTTCCTATACCCAGCACCAGAACGTCAAGTGATGGTTGCAAATGGAGGAACTATAAATTTCTCTGGAAAATGCCATAATATCAAGCTAACCATGGGGGAATATGTATTTAATATTCCAATGCTTTCCATTCCTATGGGAGGTGTTGATGTTGTACTAGGAGTACAATGGTTACAATCTTTGGGGACGGTAGCTTTTAATTTTCAAGAACTTTTCTTGAATTTTTTTTCAGAAGGAAAGGAAGTCGAATTACAGGGTATTGAAGGGAAGTTGGGAAGGATAATAAGCTCTAATGTCATGACAAAGCTTCTAAAGAAAGAACAACGAGGCGTAATTGCACAATTATGCTCACTAGAAGTTCCGACATCAAAATCATCTATTTCTGCAGATCTCCAACAAGTCTTGGACGATCATTCCAAGGTGTTTGAAACTCCCAAAAGACTCCCACCTATTCGTGATCATGATCATGCTATTCATTTGATTCCAGGAAGTGTTCCTCCAAACATCAGGCCTTATAGATATCCTTACTTCCAAAAGAGCGAAATTGAACGTATGATTGCAGAAATGTTAGAGGCGGGTATAATCCAACCTAGTCAAAGTTCTTTCTCTGCTCCTGTAGTATTGGTACACAAGAAGGATGGATCATGGCGAATGTGTCCAGATTATAGGGAGCTCAATAAGCTCACCATTAAAGACAAATTTCCCATTCCCGTGATTGATGAATTACATGGAGCAATTTATTTTACCAAGTTGGATCTTCGTTCAGGATATCATCAAATTAGAATGAAGACTGAAGATATTCCAAAAACAGCATTTCGAACTCATGAGGGTCATTATGAATTTTTGGTCGTGCCTTTTGGCCTTACCAATGCACCTTCTACATTTCAAGGGTTGATGAATTCCATTTTCAAACCCTTCCTTAGAAAATTTGTGCTAGTATTTTTTGGATGATATACTAATCTATGGCAGGTCTTGGAAGGATCATGTTCAACATGTTGACAGGGTGCTCAAAATATTGTAGGAGAAATAATTATATGAAAAATAATCCAAATTTTTCTTTGGAGTACAAGAGGTGGAATATTTGGGTCATATTGTATCTCAAGAGGGTGATAAGGTAGACCCTAACAAAATTAAAGCCATTAAGGAATGGAAAGTACCCACAACCATAAAGCAATTGTGAGGATTTCTCAATTTAACAGGGTATTATCGCAAGTTTGTTAAGAATTATGGGAGAATAGCAGCACCTCTAACAACATTATTGAAGAAAGATGCATTTTCATGGACTCCTGAAGCAACTAAGGCCTTTGAACATCTTAAAGAGGCAATGTGCCTAGCACCTGTCTTAGCTACGCCAGACTTCACAAAAACCTTTATTGTGGAATGTGATGCCTCAGGAAATGGAATTGGTGCAGTTTTAATGCATAAAGGAAGACCCATTGCTTTTGAAAGTCGTCCAATCAAAGGAAAGTATTTACAGAAACCTATTTATGAGAAGGAAATGTTAGCAATATTACATGCACTAAAGAAATGGCGAACTTACCTAATGGGAAGACACTTCAAGGTAAAAACTGATCATGATAGTCTTAAACACTTTTTGGAACAAAGACTATCTTCAGAAGAGCAGCAAAAATGGGTCACAAAGATGTTGGGTTATGACTTTGAAATAATCTACAAAAAAAGGGAAGCTAAATGTTGTTGCAGATGCACTCTCAAGAAAGAATGAAGAGGTGGAAGCATTGCTTTGTGCCATTTCTATTATCCAACCAGATTGGATAACCGAAGCAAGAGATGAATGGAAGAAGGACAAAGAAGTGTGGACACTCATTCAAAAGTTGCAGCAAGATCCTACTACATCTGATACATTTAGTTGGAAAAATGATTCCTTATGGTACAAAGATCACTTATATCTTTGTAAGAATTCCCAACTAAAACAAAAGATTCTTTTGGAATTGCACACTTTTCCTTTAGGAGGACACTCAGGATTTTTAAAAACTTACCACAGGGTGAAGAAAGAATTTTTTTGGGATGGCCTTAAATCTGATATTCAAAATTTTGTGACAGAATGTTTGGTTTTCCAGCAGAATAAAGTTGAGACAATTAAGACCCCGGGACTCCTACAACCTTTATCCATTCCAAGTCAACGTTGGGAGGAGATTTCAATGGATTTTATCACAGGTTTACCTAAGTCCGAAGGAAAGAATGTCATCATGGTGGTAGTTGATAGACTTACCAAGTATGCACACTTTTGTGCATTATCTCAACCATTTAAAGCAAGTACAGTTGCTACTACATTTATGGACAGAATTCAAAAGCTACATGGAAGCCCAAGGGTTATTGTGAGCGACAGAGATCCCATTTTTACTGGAAATTTTTGGACGGAGTTATTTTCTTGTTTGGGTACTCAATTAGCTCATAGCTCATCTAATCATCCTCAATCTGATGGTCAAACTGAGATAGTAAATAAATGTTTGGAAGGATATCTTCATTGTTTTGTATCTGATAAACAAACACAATGGGTCAAGTGGTTACCTCTTGCTGAATGGTGGTATAACACTTCCTTCCATACCGCAGCAAAAATGACCCCATTTATGGCACTTTATGGATATCATCCACCATCCATCACATCATCTTTAAGGGAAAATTCGAAGGTTCAAGCAGTGGAAGATCACATCGAGCATCAACAAGAATTTCTCCAACTCTTAAAGGATAACCTAAATTTGGCACAAAATCGAATGAAACAACAAGCAGATCAACATCGCAGTGAGAGAAGTTTTGATGTAGGAAACTAGGCATTTTTATGGCTACAACCATACAAACAAATGTCCCTCAAGCAAGCTAAGAAGGATAATAAATTATCACCAAAGTACTATGGTCCTTACAAGTTGTTGCAAAATATCGGTACTATGGTATAAAAATTGGAGCTTCCTGCTTCTTCGTGAGTGCATCCAGTTTTCCATTTTTCATGCTTAAGGAAGGTTATAGGGGACAAAATTCCAGTTCAAACAATATTTCCAGAACTTGATGAGGAAGGAAAAATCATATTGGAACCTGAATCAGTCACGGAAACAAGAACTCGACAGCTACAAAATCGATCAATTTCAGAGTATCTCATTAAGTGGAAGAACTTACCCACTAAAGATTCTACATGGGAGGATGAGAATTTTATACAGAAGCACCCATAGCTACTCAAGCGTTGAGGAAAACACTTTTTTGAAGGAGAGGGGCATGTTAGGTCCCTATATTACTAGTTAAGTCTCTTATTGTTATTAGTGTAGCCTTCTTATTGTTATTGTTGTACCCCTATAACCCCAATATTGTTATTATTGTGCCCTTACATTTTTATTGTTAGGTCGGCTAGGATTATATTGTGGGCCAATGGACTCCTATATATAGAAGGAGGTTTTAGTCATTTGTATCATCCAAGAATTTTTCATTTATGTAATGTATTGGAGGTTGCCCCCTCAAAATGGCTGATTTCTAAGGAGTTGATCTCTCTTTTCTTCTATTTTTGGAGCTGGTTTCATAACAAAAACCAAAGGTTCAGAGTTTTCATGGTGATTCCATTGTTCAAAAATTGGTAGCTTCAGGAACTAATGGTGAATTCACTATTTTCAAGATTGATTCAACTACAAGAAGGAATGCCAGGTATGCCCCTATGCATCGAGATCATGTTTTAGGATTTCCAAATCCTATGCCTCAGGTAGATTGGCAAACATACTTGCCAAAATTCAGAAAATGGAAAAGGTGATGATGATACACTTCATTTAATAAGATTTCAGATGTATGTGCGTAAGATGAATATTAATTGTCATGAAGATTGTTCAATGAAGATGTTCATGATCACATTAGAATAAAAATCACAGTTTCGGTATGAAAGCTTGCCTCTTGCTTGTATTTATTATCTCAAGGATCTTTAGTCAGTATTTTTTGAGAAATATAGAGAAACCTATCCTTATTTGCTTTTAATTGAGGATTGGTGTGATCACTTTGAGAATTTTATTCAAGAGATAGAAAGTGCTTATGGTGATGAAGGGTTTATGCATGATGAACTCTTAGATGCTTTGAATGAAAACCCTTTTCACTTCCATGATAAGATCATAGATTCTACCCTGAATGACAGCGAACTTGAGAAAAATTCTTTAAAAGATGATATTGATGATAATTTTCAGCAGTCTTTCCAATCTTCAAGCGATCAAGATATATATGAAGATGTTATGTCCAGATTCCCTTCATCCCTTTCCTCTTCTGACTTTTTAATTCAAGTATGAATATGTGCAGATCATAAATTTGAGTTTGATTGTAAAGAAAATCTAAAGAGTCACGATTTATCAATTGAGATAAAAAATAGTGTACAACAGGTTTGTTGTCTTGAGTTTGATGAACATGTTCAAAAACCTTGAAATGATCAAGATATAGAATTTTTTCAAATCCAAGAGACTCGTCTTTATGATATACATGAAAAGCCACTTGTAGATATTTGTGTTGATGCTGATTTGGCCACCTCAATTGAAGATCTGCAAGAACATACAAATATTGTCTCTGATTTGGATGATATGGAGGATAACATTGTTTCATTTTTATTTAAGAAGGATCAACCAAATGAAGAAGAAAAATCATCCATTATATATGAAAGCATATCCCTTATTTTTTCTGATAAACAAGAGGTAATGTTTCATGATTTTAAATACCCCTTGGGTAGTATTTTAAGGTGGAGTTTGTTTTGTTAACCAACATAGGTTTTGGGCTCAGATTTCATTTTGAGTTTCCATTTAATCAATCTTTCTTTATGCCTGGTAGAGTTGAATACAAGCACCAATCATGTATTTACTTAGTTGGTTACATTGGATCTTTGACTTCACTTGATCAAGTGATTTATGGATCAATTAGAGTACGTAAGGTGTGATGAATAAGCTCAACATTTTGAGCATCTTTTTAGTGTCATTTTCCAGTAGAGTTTGCATTTGATGATGTATAATTCAACTTTCAATTTGATTTGAGTCAGTTTGAGGATCGTAGCTGCAGTGAATCCATTTCCAAATGAATAAGGCTACGTAATATACAGTGTTCTTGACATCTCCTAAAGGAGCTTCCATCCCCATCTGGAGCCAATGTTAGTGTCAATATGTGCAGTGAATATGCTCTTTTAGTTCACCTTTTAGTAGTCCTAGGTCAAAATTTTGACTTTTCAAACAAGTTTTCAAATAAATTTTGGTCACTACATATGGTCTAGGTCAGAAATGCTGCTCCCGTCATTCCATCCATAACCATCATCATCTCATAGGTCAGGTTACTCATTTTCATTTACAGTCTTATGTTACTCACTCCATCTCCATCTAGGTTTGTTGTCTAGGTTTCATTGTTTTGCCACTGAAAAGTCCAAATATTTCACCAAAAGGGGCGAACAAGGCTTCATTTTCGTCATATCAGCCTTTTAAAGGGAGTTAGCATAGTTAGGGGAATAAATTAAGACAAATTTTCTTATTTAAAAACTTGTTTCATTGTCAAATTGTTCCAAAAAGGAAAATCTATCCTCAAAGTTTTTGGTTTCACTAATAGACAAAAAGTCATTTCAAGATGTTATAAAGAGGAAAAATAAGGTTTATTCAACTCATTTTGTCTTTTCATAATTGGTAGAACCCCTCTATTTTATTTTCTGAATAAGACTAATTCTATTAATTGATCATATAGTACAAGGTGAGATTACAAGCAAGAGTGGCAAGAAATGATCAACCGTAAATGATGAACGATCAACCTCGGTCCCGAAGAGAGCAAGTGAAACAATCAAAAGAGCTATAAAACGTGACATGAAAGTAAGAGGAAAGTAGTTGTGTTCTACCATGAATGGGCAAAAGCCTCAATGCGAAATTTTTTCCCTTTATTTTTGTTGACTTTGACCCATTTAGCTTGGTGTGGATGGCCAGGAATCACTTGTAAACTGTTATTGAATATGGGAGGAGTCTCCTTATCTGTGTCAGAGGAGGAGGACTCATGAGTTCTTTTTTGAGAGATCGTTGTGGCTGGAGGATCCTCTGGGATGGCGGAGGGCGAATCATTCGTCTACTTTGCCTACCCCATTTCTGCATCAATCTCCTCCTCATCTGAACTCGAGGAGCCAGAGTCATCCATGGGGGGTGGTTGACTTGGAATCCATATTTTAGGTTTATTTTTTAGATTGTTTTCCTTTTTTTTTGCTACGAATGAGGGGTAGGAGTTTTGAAGGTGCCCTGTTTGGTGACAATGGCGGAAACGAAAGGTAGTGTTCTCATAATCTAGAACTTGCCTCCACAGGAAGTCGTCGATCTTGAGAATTATTTGATCAGGCAGACCTTTTTCGATGTCTATTTCCATACATATTCTACCATATATGAATATTCCTTGGTACTCCCGTAGGTGATCTGTAGTCAGATATCTGCCCAGGGTGTTTCCTATTCCTTGGAAGACTGAGAGGTGCCATAAATGGGCTGGTAAATTGGGAAGCCTGACCCAGACAGGGATCTTAGTGATTACTGCTCTATCAGGGTCGAAATCTGGGAACCAGGGGGTGAGGAATAGCCCAACTCTTCCCCAAAACCACGGACCTTCTGTTAAGGCCCATTGACAATCCTTGATGTGATCAAACATCACTATCAAGAAACCCTTGGAGCAGAAGTTGACCATACAATTGTGGGTCCAGTTGGCATAGATCCACTCGAAGAGATCCTTTGTGCTAGGAAAAAGACCATTGAATCTGCACATGATGGCTCTTTCTGCAAACTTTTGAAGTTGATGTACTAGATCTGGGTGGGAAATCTCAATGGAGGGGACATCCTCTATTTTATCAACCATAAAAGGCTTTGGGGCTACTGGGGTTTGAGCATATTTCTTGGGTTATTCATGGAAAACATCCTTATATGAGAAAGAGGGCGCAGATGATGAATTTCCCGCAGCTCCCCGTCTCAATCGAAGGGATAATACTAGAGTGGCATCTCTTTCAATGTTATAAAATGAAAGGGGAAAAGAGGCATCCAGTAGTTACCTCCATATTGAAGTCTTTGAAGAGTTGAGGGAATCCCCAGCCTGTGCTCAAGGGCACGCAAGAGATTCTATAATCTATCCATAGAGTGGACCCAAAGTAGCAGGGATCTGCTCATGAGAAGCAAGATCTGGATTTGAAAGGCGGGAGATAGTAGATCTACGTAACCCTGGCTGCTAAGATGCATTGTGTAAGCCTGGTTAATGAATCTTTCCTATCCTTTGGTATCCGTGGCACATTCTGATTTCCTAGCGAGGAGGTGCCAGTCTTATTTCTGGAGATTTAGAGGGCCAGAGGTCTTCTTTTCCCTGATTTAATATCAATCGGGGTACTGCTGGAGTGAAGGAGCATCACCCACATCACATTCGATGCTCTCTCCTTTCGTTGAGATATCAAATCCGACGTGAGATCCTGGATCTTGCGAATGGCGGCCTGCATTATTCTTTGTCATGGCTTTCTATAGCAGGAGCACAACTTCAAGCCACCGATCGCCCAGATCTACGAGGCCTAGCGGTGGCCTGACGGCTTCGGCGGCAAGGGCAGCAGCGAACGCGTTGCTAGGGTTCATCTTTGTCGAGATGCTAATTCCCTTCTGGCTCTGAAATAATAATTTTCTCAGTGAATTTTGGTAGAGCTCATCTCTTACCTTCATCTTGCTCCATAATTGTCAAGGGTTCGAAGAAAATCAAGGAATTTGCTCCAAAAACACCTTTGTTATGCATCTGGAAGGTTGTGTTACGCATCTGGAAGGGTCCTCTACACTTCTAGTAGAGTGCTACGCTTTTGGATTTTGGCTTCGAAATCAACTTCTCAAGCCTCAATATTGTTGTGCAAACTCCCGTGATCTTAAAAACTAGTAATTTGACATTCCAAAGCCTTCTTCAAGTCATTTCATCATTGTATGAGTGTTTTTCATCATTAGAGTTTTTCTCTCCGACCTTCTAGGGTTTCTCCCTCCTTGATTGATTTTAACCATTGGAGACCCTTTTTCCTACCATATAAACCTTCACTCATCCCTAAAAAACCCTTCAGAAACCCTACCCCAACACCTCTTATCACTCACAGTCCCCTTTACCCTTAATTCATCAAAACCCTAACTCCTCACTACACTTTCACAACAAAACTAGAAAATATTTTTGTTTTCCTATTTTGACCCAGTTCCCCATACCCATTTCAACTAATTCCACCTGCATCCTTAAGCTAACACATTACCTCATCTCAGCCCCTCGAGTCACCCTTTTTCATCCCACTCCATCTAGCTAGGGTTTCATGCTATTCACAAGCACTATGGAGGATTAAAAGAAAATCCATAAGGGATGCCACCATTCCAGGTTTGAGCAAACACAAACCCATCACATCACTTTTAGAGTTTCGTGATCATTTTCTAGGGTTTACATTGCACATAGGGACAATTTTTCTGCAAAATCAGTTTATGAAGAAATGGAGATGAATTTGCCAAAAGTGAAAGAGGTTTTTGTCAATGGTAGGCCAAAGAACAAAAAAATCCTTCAATTTCTGCACATGTGTTATGTATTGAGAGAAATGTCAAAAATACAATTGCTCCAAGTCATTTTCTGCACTTTTGAACAGGTTGTCTTCAAGTCAAATTTTTAGGGGTTTGGAGTAGGGTGTTGTAGTGTTTGATGACTCCATTTTGTAGTAGACATCCTAACCTTTCCCACCATAACTTTCAGCCCAAAAGCCTCTAGAAGGCCTCCAAACTCCCTGTCAAAGTAGGTGCTACGCTTATTCTCAGAGTGCACTACACTTCTACAAATTTTGAGTGATAAACTTCAAACTTCTATTTTAAGCAAATGGGAAATTATTTTGAAAAAATGGATGAGGGTATTGTTCATAACATGCCAAAAAACAAAAACCTCTATCATTTTTGAAAAAAACGTTATGGTTAGAGAGATATTGATCCATATTTAAACCCTATGTTTGCAGAAATTGTTTTAGAAAATTCTGGAATTTTGGCAATTTGGGAAATTCTGCCTTCACAGATGCGTAGCGCCAAGGTGTTACACTTTTTCCCAGGGAACCTAAATGATTAATGGCTTACATGGTTGGATGCATTTTGATGAGTACATCACAGATCAGGAACCATTTTTGCATGAAAATCTCTAGTTTGGAAGAAAAATCCAAAAAACCACCAATTTTCTATGCTTCAGCTAGTATTTTTGACCATGCGCTACCTATCTAGAGTAATTAGCTTGGGAGAATAAAATTTTGGAGGCTCATGGGTAATTTTTAAAAACTAAAGATGTTATGGAAACTAGACACATAGGGATATTTTACCTATCTTCCATATTTGGATTTGGAGTCCTAAAAGTCCCTCAAAATCAACTTCAAAATGGTGTTACACATCTATAAAAAGGTGTTATGCATCTACATAGGATTCCTCAGGACACTTGTCAAGCCCAAAAAAAGTTAGATTTTCAAGGTTTTTCTATCCTTTGAGCTGACATTGGAGTAATTGAGTTGGTTTTTACCTCTTATCATGAGGAAACATGTAATTTAATGTGGGGGACACACACTCCTAGTCTTTAACTGAATTTGAGGTAATGGTTTCTAACCTCCCTAAATTCTAGGAAGTGACTCATCTCATGTAATTATGATTCATTTTTTATGGTATTTCGACCCTATGAGGTGTCATTGTTTATATTTTCTATAAGTAGACCCATTTTAGTATTTTCTTGGGTTGGATAGTTGTTTTTTTTGCAGTGGAGCTATTGTACAAGCCTTTTGGAATGAAATCAAAGACAATGTTGCAGAATTTGTGTTGAGAATCATGTGGTATGCCTTGGAGCATTTGTTCTTTCTATGTATGTTTATATTATAATGTTGAATGGTATTTTTTCCTCTTTCATATACATGCTTCTATGTGTTTATCTTGTCAGTCTATAAGCAGAAATCATGCCTTTTCATGCTCTGTCTTAACAAGATTTAAATTATATGTTTATTTTCTTCTAAATGAATGAATTCACCTCACTGCTCATTCATATTTTCTATCATTTAATCCTATACACAATGAAAAACTAAGGATGCTTTCACCTTGCCTAATCTATATTTATGCAACTTGACCTTGAAATTTGACCTAAACCCTAGACCTAGTCTCCTAACTTTCATTGCCTATCCAACACAAGAAACACCAAAAAAAATCCCTATTTACTGAGCTTATATACCTATCCTAAGATCATTAGATATTTGGTCATATCATTGACTGCAAAGTGACATTGTGAGAGCCCTCTCTGGTCTTGGTAGAGCTAGCTACCCGACCTAAAGCCCGGTCTCTGGTTACCTTCCTTTAATCCCTCTCTCAGCCTTGGGAAGTTGGGGGGAGTGATAACACTAATAATTTCAAATTTCCATTAAAAATTTCCAAGATAAGGTAGTTGTGGATGAAGGTATTATTTTAGTATTTTTCATGAATATAAACTTAGGATCTCTTCCTTATATTTGAAGCTCAATACATATTGAACATGGAAAAACAATTTAAACCACAATCTTTAGTTAATTCATTTTGATTATGAAATTTATCCCACTTTTATTAGTTGTTGTAGAAACAAAGCTTAATCCAAAATTTATACGAAAGTGAATATTCACTTATATATGGAAATGAATATAACTTTCGTGTAGGTTTTAACCCTGAACATAAATTATCTACACATGAATCTTATAATAGAAAATAAACAATAGCGAGAGCATAAAACATAAAACAGATAAACACAGAGATTTTCCCTTGGATCCCAAATCGGGACGACTAGCTTGATATTTCATTATATTCCTTTTAGTGTTACAACACATATATATACATGCCGAAGCATACATAAACCACAATCCATTAACCCTGGATTAGAACATAATCGTAGTTCCCTTGATCGGATCTATAAAAATACCAGGGGCCAAAAAACATCATACCCCAAAACCATGTGAAAAACCATGGACAAAACCATGGGTGTGGACAACCCACCGGAAATTAAGGACTAAAAAATTTTCGTCGGGGCACTGCCCCCCCTATGACCCCCCTATTGCGCCCAGCGCAAAGGGGGGACTATCACCCCCCCGCGCGTTATTAGTCGTCGAAATAATATAACAGATACCCAACATTCTCCCACTTGTTGTTTTCTTTCCATAGGGGGCCACAGGAGCTTAGTCATTGGCCCAATTCTTCAACACCCATTGTTTCTCTACACCAAGATAACTTTTGAGTGCTCACAGAATTTTTCAATGCATCTGCTAAATTCTTCAAAGTGTCCACCTTTACCAACAACACCCTTTTAGCCTCAACCATATCTCTAACAAAGTGATATTTAACATCAATGTGCTTTGTCTTTGAATGATATGTGGTTTTCAGCCGTTGTACCCACCTCGTCATCGCATATCCTTATTTATTATTGTACCCTAACCCCATAATTTCAAACGCACCCCGCAAACCAAATTGCTTCCTTGCTTGCATGAGTGGCTGCTATGTATTCTGCCTCTGTAGTTGAAAGAGCCACTACACACCGTCTTTTACTCATCCAACTGACTGCGCCTCCAAATAGGCTAAACACATACCCACTTGTAGATCTTCTTTGGTCCAGATCTCCAGCCCAGTCTGCATCAACAAAACCACGAATGTCCAACATTCTTTCCAATCCTGGTCTTCCCCGGTAGCACAAGCCATAATCACTAGTGCCACGTAAATATCTGAAAACCCGCTTCACTGTTGTCCAATGCTCCTTCCCTGGGTTTGACATAAACCTGCTCAATACTCTCACTGCATGTGCAATGTCTGGTCTAGTACAGACCATTGCATACATCAGGCTACCCACTGCACTTGCATATGGAACAAGGGACATATCCTCCTCTTCTTCTTGTGTCTTGGGACATTGTTCAGCAGATAGCTTTATACCTACAGGAATAGGAACTTTCACCGGTTTACTATCCTGCATATTGAACCTCTGCAATATAGTCTCGACATACTTCCTCTGGTTTAACCAGAGCTTCCTCTTTGCCCGATCTCTCTTAATTTCCATGCCAAAAATATAATTTGCAGCACCAAGATCCTTCATGTCGAATTTGGAGAACAGTTGGGTCTTCAAATCTTGGATAATTTCTTTGTCATTTCCAATCAACAACATATCATCCACATACAAGACCAAATAAATAACACGGTCACCAATTAATTTAAAATAAACACAATGATCCTCCTTGCTTCTGGTGAAGCCAAGTCCCCTTATATAGGTATCAAATTTCTGATACCACATCCTTGGTGACTATTTTAACCCATACAAAGACTTCTTCAACCTGCATACTAGTTCTTTCTTACCCTTCACCATAAAGCCTTCAGGTTGCTTCATGTAGATCTCCTCTTCTAGATCCCCGTGAAGAAATGTTGTCTTCACATCCATCTGTTCTATCTCAAAATCAAATGTAGCAGCAACCAATAAAAGTAATCTAATAGAAGTAACTTTGGCTACAGGACAAAAAATATCACCAAAATCAATTCCCGGCACGTGGGAATAACCTTTTGCTACCAACCAAGCTTTGTATTTCTCCACCTTGCCTTCTATATTCATCTTCTTCTTAAATACCCATTTGCTCCCAATGGGCTTCCTTCTAGTCGGAAACTCCACTAGATCCCATGCCTCATTTTTGTGCAAGGATGCCATTTCATCAACCATGGCCTCCTTCCAGAGTTTTCCATCCTCTAAATATACTGCCTCCCTGACAGTTCTGGGATCATCATCAGTTATAGTTAAGGCAAAATCTGAATAGAAAGCAGATGGACTATACCTTTCTGGTTGCCTTCTTTCCCGAACTGATCTTCTCATAGCTAGAGTTTGTGGCTCTTCCTCTTCTGAATCTTCTTTTGCTATAGAGTCTGATTCATACTCCTTTAGCTCAAATTATATCTTCTTAGGTTCCTTTGGTATGAATTCATTTTTAACAACATCTTTCACCTCTCTAAACACCACATCTCGGCCGTACACAACCCTCCTTGTTTCCAGGTTCCAAAGCTTGCAACCTTTTAAACCATCCTTATACCCAATAAAGATGCACCTTTCAGATTTATTATCCAACTTGGTCCTTTTCTGCTTTGGAACATGTACATATGCATCACATACAAATACCCTTAGATGTGAAATAGAGGGTTTGTTACCAGTCCATACCTCATGTGGAGTCTTATCCTCCAACACTGATGAAGGTGATCTGTTAACCATGCGCCCCACCGCTCTACCCAGACTTTTGGTCCTAACCCTAGACGACTAAGCATGCTTCTTGCCTTTTCCGTCAGTGTTCTATTCATTCTTTCTGCAACTCCATTTTGCTGAAGTGTGTATGGAGTAGTCTTCTGCTGTGCTATACCACACTTCTTACAGAAATCTTCAAATTCCTTCTTGTAGAACTCCCCACCATTATCTGTCCTCAACGCCTTTATCTTCTTCTCTGTCTGGTTTTCCACTAGAGCCTTAAATTCTATAAATCTGTCAAATACTTTAGATTTCTTCCTCAAGAAATATATCGATGTATTCCTTGAGAAGTCATCTATGAATGAAACATAGTACACAAAATTTCCCAGTGATGGAACTGACACAGGTCCAAACACATCAATGTGCACAAGTTCTAATATCTTGTTCGCCCTCTTAGCACCAGAAGGAAAAATCACCCGATTATGCTTCCCATATACACAATGTTCTTAGAAATCTAAATCCAAAGAGCAATCAGACATACCTTCTACCATACCATTTCTATGCAGTATTTGAAGGCCCTTCTCTCCAATATGTCCAAGCCTTTGATGCCATAGCATGGTCTTTTCTCCAGAGACAGCTAGGCTTTCCGCTCCACTTTCAGGAACCACAGAACTGTTACACCCATCAATAACCATGCTACCTTGTAGCTTGTACAGAGTTCCAGTCTGAATTCCCAACATTAATACTAGTGCTCCCCGAACCATCTTGCATGCATCTTTCTCGAACACTGTTTTTACACCTACATCATCCATCTTGCTTACAGAAATCAGATTTCTGGCCAATGCAAGAATATGCAGAACACCAGGAAGTGTTCTAATCCTTCCACCTTGTAGCTTCAGCTTGAACTTTCCACATCTGACGATTCTGGCCTTCCTATCATCCCCTAGGAAGACATCACCACCATCATATTTCTCATACTCGCAGAACCACTCCCAATGGGGAGTGAAGTGAAAGGATGCACTTGAGTCAATCAACCATGACTCATGATCTACATGTGTATTTGAAGAAGAAGAAAAATACACATCCCCACCTTCATCCGAGGTGCTTTTTTCCTCTACAGAAGGAGCATCATCAGATCCCTTTCCTTTCTTCGGAGCTTTAGATCTGCACTCCCTTTTATAGTGCCCTTCCTTTCTACATTTCCAGCATACCTTTACAAACTTTCCAGGATATTTAGATCTCCCTCTAGATTTAGATCTCCCACTTGAAACCTTATTCTTTTTTATGTTTTGGGACCTTCCTTATACAGATAAGGCATCTCCATTCTGGCCCTCCATATTTCTCCGTCTCATTTCCTCCAACAGCAAGGCTGAGACAATGTCATCAAAATTCAAGGTATTTGTATTGATACCTATTGTAATAACCAGACTGTCCCACAAGTCTGGTAGAGAACACAACAAACTGATGCACTTATCTTCATCTGATATTTTAATATCAACAGATGACAGCAAACTTACCACAGTATTGAAGGTGTTCAGATGCTCTGTCACTGAGTCTCCATCCTTCATCCTCAAGTTATACAACTTTTTCCACAGGAACAACTTATTCACCAGAGACTTATATTGGTACAAAGTCCCAAGTTTTTCCCACAAATTCTTCGTCGTAGCTTCCCCAGATACATTCAACAATACTGAATCTGAGACACACAACCGTATTGTGCTCTTAGCCTTCTGATCCGCCAAACATTCATCTCCCGTTGGCCTAGTACCCGGATCTACCACGATCCATTGATATTTATCCACCAGAAGATCCTCCATCTTGAGCTTCCACAACTCAAAACTCTTACCATTAAATTTCTCAATCTCTATCTTTCCTTCGCTCACCATCTTCTTTCACCAGAATAATCGATCCCACAGATCTCCCACTGAACAGGGTCTACCTCAGGCCCAAGCGAAAAACCCTCAACAGCAAAGGTGTCCCCTTGAAGCTGAAATAGCTCTGATACCAAATGTAGGTTTTAACCCTGAACAGAAATTATCTACACACGAATCTTATAACAGAAATAAACAATAGCGAGAGCATAAAACATAAAACAGATAAACACAGAGATTTTCCCCTGGATCCCAAATCGGGACGACCAGCTTGATTTTTCATTATATTCCTTTTAGTGTTACAACACATATATATACATGTCAAAGCATACATAAACCCTAGTCCATTAACCCTGGATTAGAACATAACCGTAGTTCCCTTGAGCGGATCTACAAAAATACCAGGGACCGAAAACCATCATATCCCAAAACCATGTGCAAAACCATGCACAAAACCATGGGCGCGGACTACCCACCGGAAATTAAGGACCAAAAAATTTTCATCGGGGCGCTTCCCCGAACCCTGACAGGGGGGGCTACCACCCCCCCTGTTGCGCCCAGTGCAAAGGGGGGGCTATCGGCCCCCCTCTTAGCCCCCCGCGCGTGATTAGTCGTGGAAAGAATATAGCACATACCCAACATTCCATTTGCACATATATGTAATATTTTTTCTATATATGTAATTGACACATATATGTAAGTCAACACATATATGGATATGTTGCAAATACAAAAGTGACACGTAAAAAAGTTAATATAGCTTCCATATACACATATACAAAATCTTTCTTCTATATATGTAAGTGGCAGATGTATATACAAAATTCGGCATATATATGGAAATGGTGGATATATAAAAGTGGTAGATATACGAAGTGATGCATATACTAGGCATATATATAAAAAATTGTATGTATATATATATATATATAGATGGATGGAAGTGCATATATGGAAATGAATATAGCTTCCATGAATGCATATATGGAAGTGCATGTATAGAAACGAATATAGCTTCCATGTATGCATATATGGAAGTGCATATAGGGTGCATATATAGAAGCAAGCTTTCATATATGTGCATATGGAACCTATATTCACTTCCATATATGCTTCACTTCCATGTATTAGAAGTGACACATATACAAAAGTGAATATAGCCTCCATGTGCACATATACAGAAGCTTGCTTCTATATATGTAAGTGACACATTTACAGAAGCGTATATAGTTTCCATGTGCACATATATGGAATCTTACTTCTATATATGCAAGTGGAACATATATGGAAGTTGAAACAAATATGGAAATGGTGAATATATGGAAGAATAAGTGAATATATTCGAAAGCGAATATATGCACGATATGTTCAATTCCATATATATATGCAATTTTGTATAAGATTCACTTACATATATATAAGGAATCTTCCATATATGTGAACATGGAAGCTATATTAACTTTTGTATATGTGCACATGGAAGCTATATTCACTTCCATATATGTGTCACTTCTACTATATAGAGGTGAAATATATACAAAATTGAATATAGCTTCCATGTACACATATATGTAAGTGACATGGATACAAAAGTGGATATATGGAAGTGCATAAATAGTATAAAAGTGCATAAATGTATGGAAGTGAATATACATAAGTGGATTCACTTATGTATATATACACTTTCGTATATTTATTCACTTCTATATATTTATGCACTTCCATTTATTCACTTCCATATATGTGTCATTTCTATAATAAATATTTTGTATATGTGCACATAGAAGCTATATTCACTTCTGTATATGCATCACTTCCATCTATGAAAGTGAATGTAGCTTCCATGTGCACCATTTCCCACATATGTGCTGACTTTTTTATATGTTCCACTTACATAATCTCCCACAACACTTCACTTCCTAGATTAGTACATTCCATGAGACAACCCTAGTGCATTCATTATCATTGATTAAAACCATTTTCAATGATAATAACCTAGAATTTGAAGAAAATATAAGTCATAGATTTGCTTTGTTTAATACAATAATATTTGATTATCATTGAATTCACTTCCGTATATGCACTTCTATATATATATATATATATATATATATATATATATATCTGTGTGTGTGTGTGTGTGTGTGTGTGTGTGTGTAATTTTGTAACACATCACTTCCGCATATGCATCGCTTCCATAAATGGATCATTTCCATATACGTGTTGAGTTTTGTATATGTGTCACTTACATATATAGAAACTAGATTCTGTATATGTGCACATAGAATTTATATTAAATTATGTATATGCACTATTTCCATATATTTGTCTGTTAGTCATCAGTATTTTTCACTATCTTTAGATGACTATAGGATGTTTATAGATTTCTGAAAACAATATTCCTTGAATATCTTGAGTTTCAGAAATATCACTGCCTTCATTATCCTTATAAACCTATTTTCACTATTCTCCAGTTGGTCTTCCCAAAGCCACCCTGTTTCTCCTAAAAGACTCATCATGGGCTTATACCTCTCATTTTCATCCTCCTTCCTTGCCTATGACCTCATTGCCCTATTTTCCCTGTCAATAGACTCCATACTCCCTCTAGGTTTTCCTATAGCTAACTCATTCCCATGTCCTTTTGGACATAATAACCCATAACAAATACTCTATTCTCACTTGGCCATCTCCAGATCCAATTTCAGTCAAAATCAGGTAAAAGGACCCTCCCACTAGGTCATTAGGGTTTTTACATGTTTTAAGGTCATCATTGGATGTTTCAGGCATTGATTATCCTTTGCAAGAATTTGGCTCAGATGTAATAGAATGTCAAGACATGGCTATTCAAGAAGGACCTAAAATTTCCAAATAATTTTGTTTTATCATTTTAGGACCTACAAATGAGGAAGATGGAAAAATTCTAGCACTTCTGCAGGAGTGTTGAAAGATTTATCAGCAAAAGTTACTAATGAGGTAGAATATCTACTCCTGAATGAAAACAACTTACAACAAAGGAAATGGAGACAACTTGGTCTTGTAGAGGACTAGGGTTATGAACTTAATGGTCCAGTTGAGTGCCAAAACAATAATCACTTGCAGAAAATGATATGGAGGAAGCACACAAGGCCAAACATGAAGAAAATCTAGCATAAAAGATTGATGGAATATGGAAAAAGGTGAGGTGAACTGAACAGAAATGAATGAACTTGAAAGGGCTATAGAGAAATTAGAAGACAACACTGATGATTGCTATGAAAGACTGCAAACCATTAGGGTTTTTGAAGAAAGAAGCCAGGAAGGTGGAAAAGATAAGTTGAACTTAATGGTGGAAACTACACAAGAATTTGAATATCCTAGTGTGTGTAATCCCCTAAGGTGTCAAAATGAGATTTTCATGCCTCAAGAAGCGAAAGAGAGGTAAAATTCATCACTTCAACAAATCTGCATGCAAAAAGTGTAAAAGGGTTAGTGAGAAAATAAAAAGGACTTTTAACATTAGAAAGTGGGTTTTCATAATTAAATCAAATTCCACTTACCTATAAAAGCCCATTTTACCTTTCATATGAATCATTGATGCCTTGAAAAGAGTTAGAAGTTTCAAGGAGGGAAGATTTTTTGAGTTTTTAGGAAAAATTTGGCTAAGTTTCCTTGGCACTGCGCACCTGGAAGTCGGTGTTGCGCGCCTAGAAGTCAGCACTGTGTGTTTGACATTTCCCCCCCGTTCAATTTTTGAAGGCGTTGCGCGCTTGGGAGGTGGTGCTACACCCTAGGAGAGGCGTTGTGCTCTTTCCCGATAGGCCCTCTGCAAATTTTCCAAGGCACTGCACGCTTGGAACTGGTGTTGCACCCTCAGCGTCGGCACTGTGTGCTTGGAAAAAAGGGGTTTCAAAGTCTTCTAGCCACTCAAATCACTCCAAATCGCCTTCAAACTCTTGCCACAGTCATCCAAGAAATATTAAAGTGGTAAGTACATAACATGAGCTCATCTTTAAGCTATTTTGGTGATTTATTAATCAATGGAATGAAACCCTAAGATTTAAGCTTTAAATCACTATCTATATGCTTATTTCATCCTCCTAGGCAGAGTATCAGTCATAACAAGGGAAATTACATTGTTTAAAGGATGTCATTCATCTTGTTTGTCACATCATCCATTCCCTTCATTCTCAATCATTCCATTCATTTGCCAAAACTTCCATTTCATACCCTCCCTTCATCTCATTTCACGCTAGCCCTAGGGTTTTCAAAACAGAGTTTATAATGTCTGAGGGTGAAGACAATGGTATGGAGGCAAAAATTCCAAGGAGGCATGATGACAAGGGAGGCAAGATAATTATATTTTAACCCCTCAATACAAGAGAGCTCATGGCATCTCCCCTTATTATTTCTTGTTTCAAGCATGTAGGATGCTTTGAATTTTATGAAAAGGTGCAGCAAGTGCAAAACCACCCTGAGCTAACTAGACTATTTATCATTAACTTGAATGATAAACAAGTTAATATTGCAGGGTTACCTTTGAATTTTCTACAAATACCATTGTAGATGCCACAGGCATACCCGGTGTAGGGGAGAAATGGTTCAAGCAAGCTAACCTTGACATGAGTTACTTTGAGCCATACCTTAAGCCTAGGTATAAAGACCACAAAAAATCCATCTTTCCTTTCACTCATCTGCTTGATAGATATGCACCTATGATGAAGATTATAATGAAATATTTTACTTGTCAAGGAAGGTTCTCCTGCCTTTACTCCTACCACATCCAGCTTCTTATGCACTTTAATAGAGTGAGAATGTTGCACATACCCTATTACCTTTACCAAAGCATTGATAAAATGGCATACATAGTGCAAAAGAGAAACTACCCTCAGCAAATGCAAAGCCTTTTCCATCATTCTCTTATTAAGATGGTAGTTATGCACCAACTCCAGCAGAAGGACATTCCATGGGATACCTTCATTGCCCATGACGTCTTCACTACTCCATATAACCATCATCAGAAAAATGTCCCTTCATCATCCCATCCTCCAGAATCCATTCCTCCATCACCTCCTGCTATTCATACACCCCATTATAACCCTTCCACCTCACCCACTCACATTCCTTCACCCTCATATCATGATGACCAAGCATCATGCGGTGATGGAAACATTGAAACAGATGGCACTAAGATGAGTAACATTGAGCCACTTCCTTTGACCTACTAGAGGGGATACAGGCATGTGTTTGCTTCTCTTAAGAGGCAACATACCATGCCTTATTCATCAAAAAAAACAGTTTGATAAGGGTAAGGAAAAGGTTGCAGAGTAGATCATTGTTGAAGAGGAGGATACACATGAAACTGAACAAGAGTTTCAAATTATTGACCTAGAGGGTGATGATGACGAGAGGATTACCAATATGCTGCTCAAAAGCAAGGATGCCAAGATTGGTGAACTACAAGCTAATATTGGTAGGGCAAAGAATGTGGTCAACTATTTTGAGTTGGAAAACCAGTAGTTGGAGGAAAAGAAGGCCATAAGTGACATCCAGGCAATTAGAGCTCAGAAAGAGGATAGAAAGGCCAAGGCATTGCTAGATCAGACATTGGGAACTTTTAGTGACACTGATGGTGAGGAAGAACAAATTTCTAGGAAGAGGCCAAGGACAATTGGGCTGAAGAAGGCTTTAGCCCGGGAAAGAGAAAAAGAGGCAGAATTGGCAAAGCAGCTCACTCCAAGTGAGCTGCTTGCCATGGAAATTGATGGAGATAGGGAATCTTGGTTGGAGAGGTCAAAATTTCACCTAGAATATCAGCTAGAGAAGGCCAAGAGAGACATTGACTTTCAAAGAAAGATGGCTAAGCATTATGCCTTGAGAAACAGGATTGCAAGGGCAAAGCTCAAAATAACCCTTGCAAAGATTCAACCACAAAAGGAGGCAAAGGAGAAGAAAAAACTAGATATCCTTGCTGATGTATCCCTCCAAGCATCCCAAACATGATCAACAAGGTAAGCTCCAAATTTTGGCTCTTGGTGCAAATTTTGAGTTTTTTACTGTTTGGCTAGCAGAAAAAAGGGCCAAACGCGTAGCGCCATTGGCGTTGTGCTCTTTTTTGGGGCACTCAAATGAAAAATTTCTTACATATTCGTGCTTCTCATGGCAAGTGCATCATCCACAAAATATTTATGGCCATTTGGAGCAAAACTGGTCCCTCATAAGGGCCAAAAACCACCTTAAAAACACCTTTCTGCCCTCTTTTTAGCACTAGCATTGTGCCCTTAGCAGTCTTGGGAGAATGTATTTTTGAGAAATAAAATGGGCACCATTCTAGAAACCAAAGACATATTTGGAAACTAGACAGGACATGCTTTCCAATGAGCTATCATGGAGCTCATTTGGACACAAAGAAGGCCTGCAAAATAGGTGATGTTTCCAGTTTTTGCGCTATGCGTTTGACATGGCATTGTGCCCTTGTACCTTGGCACTGCGCCCTTGCCAAAAAGTCAACAAAAGACATCAGAAGTTATTTAAAAAGATATTTTGAAGGCTTTAAAGACAAATATCACCAAATTTATCTTAGAATTTATGTTAGAAGTTATTTTTGCGTTTAATGAGTTTGGGATATTGTTCCTTGGGCCTTGCATGGTCTCCAAGGTCAAAGTGCCTTAAATGTGTAATAAATGACATTTTTGAAAACCATAGCTAGGGTTTACCTCCTCACTTGGTAGTTAAATACTGCATGTGAGCTTCATTATGTAGTTAGTTGATTGTTGAGCTCAATATGATATAGATTTTGAGTTGTGAAGAAATTGGTTTTGGAGTTTTGTGATTGCTTTGGATTGAGCATCAATGGAGCAAGCATATTCATGGGATTCATGACCCTGGTTAATGGTGATGCTGTTCTAATTTAGTATTTGTTTCCTACTGTTTTCATATTGTTTCATCCTTTCTCTAATAAAAGAACATAAATTTTAGAGTAGGATATGCTACCTTGGCACCCTATTTCTGTCTACATTCTTTATCTTTGTGTTTTCCTCCACTAGGTCTGATTGGAGAATTCTTGATTGCTCTCTAGTTCCACTTAGCTTGTTTTCTTGAAAATGATTTAATGGAGTCAAGCCAAAGAAGTTTATGGTATGCCCTATCCTTTGGTATAGCTTAAAACATTATTTTTTAGGTCTTTCTTTGAAGTATTGCTTATTAGGGTTTAGGCTAAAGAAGTTTATGGTTTGACCTGTCCTTTGGTCTATCATGAAAATTAATTTCAAAGGTATTTGAAGTCTGATTAAAGAACCTAGGATTTCCCTGCTCTTTTATCATTACCGAAATGTTTTCTTAAATGTTTTCTTTCTCTGAAGGTGAATAAAAGAGAAATTAAGAGTTCACTACTCTCTAGGGTTTGCTGGATTGTTGTCTCAAAGTTTACTTGATAAAGCTAGGTCAAAGAAGTTTATGGTGCGACCTGTCCTTTGATTCTTTCTTAAGCATAGTGCTCTTAAATACTCTTCTTGTTATATTATATGTTAAAGGATTCTTAATTTCCCTTTAAACCTACTAATTTCACAACTTACTCTTCATTTCACACTCACATAAGCTATCAAGATCCATTTGGCTTTATTAACTTGCCCTATGAAACACCCTTGATTCATTATTGTACTTTTAAAGCTTTTCATAGACCCCATAGTCCAATGGTTTAAATTTCTCTTACTCTATCTGTTCTTCTTAGCAAGAAACCCAACCAAAAAAAACAAAACAAACAACCCTATCAATTTAACGAGCCTAAAATCAACATCCAAAATCAAACAAGTCATATATTTTATAAAAATATAGAGAGAGCCCTCCCTGAGTCCAGGAAGGCTAGGTCCTATGGCTCCAAAGTTGGTTTGATGTTAACCTTGTCTATTTGGTCTTTCCAATCGAAAAATTACAGGGACCTAACATAATGGAGATCACGGTGGGACTCTGAGTAAGTAACAACTTAAATATTCCTTAAAAACTCAAAAATCCCCTGTAAAACCTAGATAAATCAAGTGTTAGCCAATAATGATATCTGGTTTTTTTCCATACTAACATAATGGAGAACATACCGGGGAACACTCATTAAAAATCTTAGTGATACATAAAGAACTTTGAAAACCTAAAAATATTTCAAGATTGGTATCAAATTGTTGATGGTGGACAGCAAACTAATCCTTAAAATAGTTAGCATCATCCACTTGGTGACTCCAATGTTTCTCACAGAATCCACTGGGTATGTATTAATCAATTCCAATAGTAGGAAACCCAGTCACATACTGTGTGAATTCAGTATTCTTACAGATTGGTTTTGTTTTCAAAACTCTCATAAACTTTCAACCTCTTTGTGTTATGGGTCTGAAATCTGGCTTCACAAAGAATCTCCACCAGATCTCACCTTGATCTAAACCCTCCTACTATAGTTGATGACCCAGAAAGGATTTTAATAAAAATTTCTAGGACTGAAGATTCAACTATTGTTAGACCAATCCACAAGGCAAGTTCCTTTCCTAAAAACCTTACATCCTTGCATGACATCCAATTTGACTCACACCATAGAAGAAACCTATTCAGAACTAAGTCTCAAAGTTGGATAGACCAGACAGACCTTGAGCCTACAAGCTTACAACAGAGTCTTAGTAGAGAAGCCTCTCCTTCCACTCCCCCTAATCTTTAGCTTCTCCAACACTTTGGCTCCTTTCGTTCCAAATCTACTCAATATCAGCTAACTCGTCCAAGTACATCTACTACCCCCACTCATACATCCACTGTGCAAACCACTCCATTTCATCCTCCACTTCCACTCATAAACCCTCCTCTTGTAAATCCTCCTTGGGTTCCATTACCTCCCATCATGGCAGCATGGTATGCCCCTCTGGTACTACCACAACCTTTATTGCCTATGCCACAGGACTATCAATCTAAAATCCCTCACTTTAATGGAACTGATTCTACAACTGCCCAAAAACATGTAGACAAGATGAATGATGCTTTTGACTACCAAGAAATATAATATGAGACCATAAAAATAATAATGCTTTCCCAAAGCTTAGGAGGAGAAGCAAAGAAATGGTTTAAAAACTTAACTCCTAATAGCATTCATGATCTCCCTTCCCTTTATCAAACATTCATAAACAAGTGGGAGACTAAGAAAAATCCTCTTCAAATCCTATCAGAGTATGAAAACTTGAAAAGAAATGTTGGGGAAAGTGTTCAAGACTACTACACTAGGTTCAATAGTGTATATAATGCACTCCCTCCTCATATGAAACCCCCACAAAGCCTCGCCCTAGTAAAATTTCTAGATGGATTTTTTCCGAAAATGGCTTACCAATTAAGAGAAAGAGATCCCCTTACCTTAGAAGATATGCAAATGGGAGCAGTAAGTGTAGAAGCCAATCTAATGGCTAAAAGGGCTAGAATGAGAATAGAAAAGAGGGTTACATACAAAGAGGAACTTGTGGCCTCCACATCTGATGCTAAAATTGACAACCTAGTTAGGACAATGGAAAGGATGATGGAGAGAATTAACTTGAATGAAAGAACACCCCCTAGGGAAAACCAAAAAAATCCTCAAAAAAAAAAAGAAACCAAAACTTCAGAAGAGATCCTCCTCAAATAAGACAAAGAGAAACTGACCAGCAAATCAGACCTCCTTTCCAACAAAATTATGTAGAGGAAGAGGAAAGGGAGACTAAGGAGCCAGAAGAAAACCAGGTCAACCTAGTAGACTCCAACAATGAGGATGATGTTTTTTCTCATAAAAGAAGAACAAGGTATCTTTTCCTCAAACCAAAATGAAAGAACATATGAGGATTCTAAAGAATACAAACTAGGGTTTGAAAATGCTATCATGGAGGTTCATAGGTAGTATGACCTCAGAAGTAAGAAATCCCAAGATGTCTCCAAGAGGAGCAACCTAGAAATTTCTACTAGGAGAAAATAGTCCTAAAAAGACAGCATAAAATACAAACACCATGGCTAATAATGTTGATCAAAGAAAAAACAAAATCAGCCAACATAATGGTGATCAAAGCTACCCTAGTACATCAGCTAGTGGCCCTCAAAAAACTGTTTTAACTAACATTCCAAGTCAAAATCAGCAAGCTAAAGTTGCTAAAAAGACAATGTCTGATAAGACTGATCTAACTCTACCAAGATCACAGACACCATTCAGTATTGAGGGTGAAATTTCCAAGATAAGAATAGCCATACCCCTTACTAAATTAGTGACTCAAGATGTATATAGATCTCAAGTTTTAAAATATTTAAACATAGGAACTGACGTCGATACTCTAAATCTAACTGATGACAAACCAGAATTGTTGTTTGGACCAAAGGTAGAGGGAAATTTTCAAGAGGGAGTTGTGCCTCCATTCTATGTCAGTCTGAACATCCATGACAAAATCCTACACAATGCCATGCTAGACTCTGGTGCCTCACATAACTTCATGCCAAAGGTAGTAATGGAAATATTAGGTCTTGAAATAACCAGACCATACAAAGACTTGTACTCTTTTGATTCAAGTAGAGTTAAATGTTTGGGCCTGATCAAAGTTCTATGTGTAAACCTAGTACAAATATCAGACAAGAGCCTAGTTATGGACATTGTAGTGGCTGACATTCTCTCGAAATATGGCATGCTTTTATCTAGATCATGGGGAGCCAAACTCCAAGGAAACCTCCAAATGGAAATGACATATACTACTATCCCAGTCTTTAACCAAACAAGAAGACTGTACAGAGAATCTCACATGAAATACATGGTAAGCAGCCAAGATAGGCCAAACAACACCCCTCTCTATTCTATCCATTCAGACCTTGACTCATTTATCTTGTACAATGAAGATGACATTAATGAACAAATAAATGAAAAAGAGGAAGAGAAAGACCTGTCAGAATAGTCAAACCAAACACAAAATGAAGAACATAACAGCCAAAACCCTAGCAGTCATGAACAACAACATAATGGTGAATCTAAACTTGAAACTCTTTGGAACATGAGCTTTGATGGCTCTTGTGGAAAAGCTAGTTCAAGAGCATGTGTTGGATACACAACACCAATGAAGGTCACTCTTACAAGTCAGATTTTCCATGTACAAACAATATTGCAGAGTATGAAGCTCTTCTCTTAGGGTTACAAATGTTGAAAAATATAGGAGCTAAGAGGATTTCTGTTCAAGGAAATTCCGAGTTCATCATTAGGAAAATTAAAAGAGAATATTCAGCCAAGAATCCCAGACTAAGAGAATATAGAAATGCTGCCTTAGACCTCCTCAAAAATTTTGAAAAATATGAACTCACCTCTGTCCCAAGAAATCAAAGCAGCCTTGCAAATGAACTAGCCTTTGTTGCCAGCACTTGGCAACTACCTCATACCAATGGAAAATACATGGTGAAGGTCAAAAACATACCTACAATCCCTAATAACATACATTATTGGCAAGTTTTTAAAGGTGACAAACATATTGAAGACTTCCTATAGTCCAAAAATTAATTTGAAATTTCAAAACCAAACTCAGATAATGAAGAAGACTACACTGCTGAGGAACAAACACACAAAACAGAGCTACCTTATGCTACTGATATAAATCTGCTAGAACACCTTCTTGAGGTAGAATTGTTTGAAGAGTTAGACAAAAGAGACCTTGAGGTATTACAATGCAAAGATAACTTACTTCCAAGAGGAATTTCCCCCTTAGAAGAGCTATTTGATTTCAATGATGTTGCTAGGAGGCCTAAAATGGAATCCACTGAAACTAATGTAGAAGAATGCAACATAGGTAGTGAGGAAGAACCTAAAATGATCAAATTATCGAAAACATTTCCAGCTCTTATAAAACAGAAATACATTGAGCTATTCAAAGAATTCAAAAATGTGTTTTCATGGGCTATGAGGACTTGAAGTCCTATGACACAAACATCATTTAGCATAAGATTCCTCTCAAGGAAAACCAGCAACCATTCAAGCAGAAATTGTGTAGGATAAACCCTGTCCTACTGCCTCTAGTTGAGAAAGAAATCAAAGATATGTATGATGCTAAAATAATAGTCCCACTCACGTACATGGAATGGATCTCAAATGTTGTATCAGTGAGAAAGAAAATAGGGGAAATTAGGCTATGCATAGACTTCAAACATTTAAACAAGGCCTCCATGAAAGACAAATAGCCTCTACCTAAGATGGATCACATACTGCAAAGGGTGGTATGCTCCACAAGAATTTCATTTCTTGATGGTTTTTCAGGGTATAATTAGGTGCTAGTACTTCTAGATGATCAAACCAAAACCGCTTTCACTACACCTTGGGGCACCTTCATGTATGTCAAAATGCCTTTTGGGTTAATGAATGTTGGGGCCACTTTCCAAAGAGCCATGGACATTGCTTTTTATGAAGAGATAGGTTACTTCATAGTGATATACCTTGATGACATCACTATTTACTCAAAAACCGATGAATAACACCTAGCTCACTTGAGAAAATTCTTTGAGAAGTGTATAAATTATGGTTTATCTATTAATCCCAAGAAAACTTTGTTTGGCCTTCAAGAAGGGAAACTCTTAGGCCATATCATATCTGAAGAAGGGATTAAGATAGACCCAAAAAGGATTGAGGGGATATTGTAGATTAGTCACCCTAGGAACATCAAATAGCTGCAATCTTTCATTGGAAAGATCAATTTCCTAAGAAGGTTCATACGAAACCTTGTAGAACTCCTAAGAAACATTACAAACATGTTGAAAAAGAAATAGGAGTCAAATGGACCATAGAAGCAAAGAAATCCTTTGAACTGGTGAAACAAGCACTTACCTAAACACCGGTTCTAATCAGCCCTGACTTTACCAAGGATTTTTTCATCTTCTCATTTGCATCAGGATATACAATTGCTGCAGTATTGCTACAAAAGAAAATAATGGGACAAGAACAACCCATACCTTTCTCCAGCAAGGCACTAAGAGATGAACCTTTGAAATATAACATCATGGAAAAACAAGCTTTTGCCTTAATCAAAGCCTTAAAAGATTTCAAAGTTTACATCTTGCATTCACATATCATTGCTTTTGTCCCTCATGTAGTTGTTAAGGGCATACTAAATCAGGATCCTGATGGTAAAAGAGGTTAGTGGATTGTTGTCATTTTAGAGTATGATCTAGAAATCAAGCCCACCAAGCTAATCAAAGGGCAAGGTCTGGCCAAACTGATGACTGAAGGAGACTTTCAAGCATTAGACATAAACATGATACATTCCTTGGATGAACAAGAGGAGCTGGCACTCCACCTATTGAAGAAGCATTTCTAAACTCACTCTGGTATGCTGATATATTATATGTTCTTTTTAATCTAAATTCTCCTCTTTTTTTGTCCAAAACAAAGGCCAGATTCTTGAAACAAAAGGCTATAAATTTTTGCATTCTAGAAAAAGTTTTATATTGGAAAAATTCTATTGGTATCTTGCTAAAATGTTTACTTGAAGAAGATGTAGATAGAATCATGCATGAGTTTCATGAAGGAGAGTGTGGAGGTCATCTCTATTGGAAAACCACTGCAAACAAAATCCTTAGAGGTTGTTACTATTGGCCCACTCTTTTCTCTGATATCCACAAGATAGTAGTGACTTGCCATAAATGCCAAATCTTTGAGGGAAAGAGAAAACTTATGCCTTTGCCTTTACAACCAATCAGTGTTGAAACTCCTTTTCAATAGTGGGGTTTGGATTTTATTGGAGAAATGCACCCTTCCTCCTCTGCCCAACAAAAATGGATCCTCACTGCAACTGACTATTTCACCAAATGGATAGAAGCCATCCCTTCAAGGACTGCCGCTGACTTGGTAATCATCAAATTCCTTGAAACCAATATTCTGTCCAGATTTGGCTGCCCAAGAAAAATCATCACTAATAATGCTGTTGCATTTAAATCCAAGAGAATCGTAGACTTTTTCCACAAGTATCACATCACATTATGGAATTCTATAGCTTATTACCCTCAAGGTAAATGGTTGGTTGATTCATCTAACAAACGTTTGGTAAACATCATCAAGAAATTTATGGAAGAGAACAAGATGTCATGGCACAACAAATTGGTGCATGCGCTATGGGAAGATAGATTAACAAGTAAGAAATCAATTAATATGTCTCACTATCAACTAGTGTATGGCATGGATGCAGTTTTTCAAACATCTTTGGGAATCCTAGTGATGAAGCTCCTTCAAGAGGTACAATCAAAGGAGAATGATATGAAAAGGAGGCTGAACCAAACCATTCATTTGCAATAATCAAGGGAATAAGTATACAAAATAACACAAGCAGTGTAGGAAAGCATCAAGAAAATATTTGATAAGAGGACCAAAGAAAATGACTTCAACATTGGAGACAAAGTGTTGAACTAGGATTCAAGAAGAGAGGACAAAGGCAAGCATGGAAAAATTGAAAATATGTGGAAAGGTCCATACATCATCCATTCAGCAAGAGGTAACAATGCATTCTTTCTGCAAGAAATGGATGGAACACAGTGATTTGGAGGTCCTGTCAATGACAAGATGCTCAAGCACTATTTTTGTTCAAGTTCTTAGTTTGAAGCTTTATTCATTGCACATAACATTGCTTGAGTAAAATATCAGAAAAATTAAACACAAAAACAAAAGAAAAAACAAAGAAAAAAATAAAAAGAGGGCAGGTGAAAAGAAGAGGCAAAGCCCCATACCAAAAAAGAATATGTCTGAAAGTGTGCAAGTCCAAATGCCACTACTTTGAGAAAGAAGAGTATTATTCAATCATATAGCCTAACCATGATTGAATATGTTTTAAATTTCTATTGATAAGTTAGAAATGATGATTTTCCAAAAAATTTAAACTTGGCTTATCATTAGAAAAGGTTAGGAAAAGATATTGGTTCCCAAAGCTCAAATCTGAACCAAAGAGAAAAGAGAGGGATGAGTGACAAGTTCCAAATTATAGCCCTCAGTTTTTCTAGTTTTACATGTACAAAAATAAAATCTATGTGCAACTTGTCCAAAATGCCACAGCTCATGACAAACCAAACTGCTCAACCTTGATTTGGTCATGTTCTAAATTTTGTGTTGATAGATTAGAGAATGAAAATATGTCAAACTTCTTAACCTTGAAATATAAGTAGATTAGGTAGAGAATAAAAGAGCTCATTAGTCTAATCTGAGCTCTTGGAAGTGATAAGAGTAGAAGTAGATAATTTTTATGCTTTCAAAAGAAAAAATGATGTCAAGGGTTTGCCAATCCAAATGCACCCAAATGAAGAAAAAATGTTAGGGAAAGTATGATGGGTAGGTAGGGTTGATGAAGAAATCATGTTTTTTCATATTTTGAGATCACAGCTTCAAATAATAGAAACAAGATCAACATTGCAAAATGAAGGAAGTCAGCAAGCATGTGAGGCATCTCATCTGCAAAATCAGAGATCTGAGGTTCTTGACACCTCCTGAAAGGAGCTTCCCTCCCCAAGTGGAGCCACCGTTAGTCATCAATATTTTTCACTATCTTTAGATGAATATAGGATGTTTATATATTTCTGAAAACAATATTCCTTGAATATCTTGGGTTTCAAAAATCTTACTGCCTTCATTATCCTTATAAACCTATTTTCACTATTCCTCAGTTGGTCTTCCCAAAGCCACCCTGTTGCTCCTAAAAGACTCATCATGGGCTTATACCTCTCATTTTCATCCTCCTTCCCTGCCTATTTCCTCATTGACCTATTTTCCCTATCAATAGACTCCATCCTCCCTCTAGGGTTTCCTATAGCTAAATCATTCCCATGTCCTTTTGGACATAACAACCCATAACAAATACTCTGTTCTCACTTGGCCATCTCCAAGTCCTATTACAGTCAAAAACAGCTCAAAGGACCCTCCCACTAGGTCATTAAGGTTTTTACATGTTTTAAGGTCATCATTGGATGTTTTAGGCACTGATTTTCCTTTGCAAGAATCTGGCTCAGATGTAATATAATGTCAAGACATGGCTATTCAAGAAGGACCTAAAATTTCCAAAGAATTTTGTCTTATCAGTTCAGGACCTGCAAATGAGGAAGATGGAAAAAGTCTAGCATTTTTGCAGGAGTGTTGAAAGATTTATCAGCAAAAGTTACTGATGAGGTAGACTATCTACTCCTGAAAGAAAACAACTTACAACAAAGGAAAGGGAAACAACTTGGTCTTGTAGAGGAATAGGGTTATGAACTTGATGGTCCATTTGAGTGCCAAAAAAGTAATCACTTGCAGAAAATGACATGGAGGAGGCACACAAGGCCAAACATGAAGAAAATCCAGCAGAAAAGATTGATGGAATATGGAAAAAGGTGAGGTGAACTGAACAGAAATGAATGAAATTGAAAGGGCTATAGAGAAATTAGAAGACAACACTGATGATTGCTATGAAAGATTGCAAACCATTAAGGTTTTTGAAGAAAGTGGCCACGAAGGTGGAAAAGTTAAGTTGAACTTAATGGTGGAAACTACACAATAATTTGAAGATGCTAGTTTGTGTAATCCCCTAAGGTGTCAAAATGAGCTTTTCATGCCTCAAGAAGCAAAAGAGAGGTCAAATTCATCACTTCAGCAAATCTGCATGCAAAAAGTGTAAAGGGTTAGTGAGAAAAGAAAAAGGAATTTTGACATTAGAAAGTGGGTTTTCATAATTAAATCAAATTCCTCTTACATATAAAAGCCCATTTTACCTTTCATATGAATCATTGATGCATTGAAAAGAGTTACAAGTTTCAAGGAGGGAAGAATTTTTGAGTTTTCAAGAAAAATTTGGCTAAGTTTCCTTGGTACTGAACCTTGCTTTGGTGTTGCACGCCTGGAAGTCGACGTTGCACATTTGACATTTTTCCCCCATTCAATTTCTGAAGGCATTGCGCACTGGGAGAGGCGCTGCACTCTTGCTCGACATGCCCTCTGCTAATTTTCCAAGGCACTTCACGCTCAGAACTGGTGCTGCGCCCTCAACCTTGGCACTATGTGCTTGGACAGAGGGTGTTTCAAAGTCTTCTAGCCACTCAAATCACTCCAAATCACCTTCAAAATCTTGCCACAGTCATCCAATCAATCTTAAAGTGGTAAGTACATAACATGAGCTCATCTTCAAGCTATTTTGGTGATTTCTTAATCAATGGAATGAAACCCTAATCAAAATCTAAGATTTAAGCTTGAAATCACTGTCTATTTGCTTATTTCATCCTCCTAGGCATAGTTTCAGTCATAACAAGGGAAATTACATTGTTTACAGGTTTCCATTCATCTTTTTTGTCACATCATCCATTCCCTTCATTCTCACTCATTCCATTCATTTTCCAAAACTGCCATTTCATACCCTCCTTTCATCTCATTTCACACTAGCCCTAGGGTTTTCAAAATAGAGTTTACAATGTCTGAGGGTGAGGACAGTGGTATGGAGGCACAAATGGCAAGGAGGCATGATCACAAGAATGATAAATAGATTTTAACCCCTCAATAAAAGATAGCTCATGGCATCTCCCCTTACTATTTCTTGTTTCAAGCATGTAGGATGCTTTGAATTTTGTGAAAAGGTGTAGCAGTTGCAAAACCACCCTAAGCTAACTAGACTATTTATCATTAAATTGCATGAAAAATAAGTTAATCTTGCAGGGGTCACCTTTGAATTGTCTACAAATGCCATTGCAGATGCCACAGGTATACCTAGTGTAGGGAAGAAATGGTTCAAGCAAGCTAACCTTGACATGAGTTACTTTGATCCATATCTTAAGCCTAGGTATAAATACCACAACAAATCCATATTTCCTTTCTCTCATTTGGTTGATAGATATGCACCTATGATGAATATTATAATGAAATATTTTACTTGTGAAAAAAGGTTCTCCAGCATTTACTCCTATCACATCCAACTTCTTATGCACTTTACTAGAGTGAGAATGCTGCACATACCCTATTACCTTTACCGAAGCATTGCATAAAATGGCATACATAGTGAAAAAGAGAAACTACCCTCAGCAAATGCAAAGCCTTTTCCATCATTCTCTTATCAAGATGGTAGTTATGCACCAACTCCAGTAGAAGGACATTCCATGGGATACCTTCATTGCCCATGAGGTCTTCACTACTCCACATGACCATCATTAGCAGAATGGCCCCTCATCATCCCATCTTCTAGAATCCATTCCTCCATCACCTCCTGTTGTTCATACACCCCATGATAACCCTTCCACCTCACCTACTCACATTCCTTCACCCTCATATCATGATGACCTAGCATCAAGCAGTGATGGAAACATTGAAACACATGGCACTAATATGAGTAACATTGAGCCACTTCCTTTGACCTACCAGAGGGGATATAGGCATGTGTTTGCTACCCTTAAGAGGCAAGGGACCATGCCTTCTTCATCCACAAAACAGATTGATAAGGGTAAGGAAAATGTTGCAAAGCATGTCATTGTTGAAGAGGAGGATACACATGAAATTGAACAAGAGTTTCAACTTATTGACCTAGAGGGTGATGATGAGGAGAGGATTACCAATATGCTACTCAAAAACAAGGATCCCAAGATTAGTGAACTACAAGCTAATATTGGTAGGGAAAATAATGTGGTCAGCTATTTTGAGTTGGAAAACTAGCAGTTGGAGGAAAAGAAGGCCATCAGTGACATCAGGAAAATTAGAGCTCATAAAGAGGCCAAAAAGGACAAGGAATTTCTAGATGATACATTGGGCACTTTTATTGACACTGATGGTGAGGAAGAACATCTTCCTAGGAAGAGGCCAAGGACAATTGGAATGAAGAAGGCTTTAGCCTGGGAAAGAGAAAAAGAGGCAGAATTGGCAGAGCAGCTCACTCCAAGTGAGCTGCTTGCCATGGAAATTGATGGAGATAGGGAATCTTGGCTAGAGAGGTCAGACTTTCACCTATAAGATCAACTAGAGAAGGCCAAGAGAGACATTTACTTGTAGAGAAATATGGCTAAGCGTTATGCCTTGAGAAACATGATTGCAAAGGCAAAGCTCAAAAGAGCCCTTGCAAAGATTCAAGCATAAAAGGAGGCAAAGGAGAAGGAAAAACTGGATATCATTGCTTATGTATCCCTCCAAGCATCCCAAACATGATCAGCAAGTTAAGCTCCAAATTTTGGCACTTGCTACAAATTTTGAGTTTTTGATTGTTTGGCCAGTAGAAAAAATGGCCAAACACGCAGTGCCACTGGGGTTGCACTCTTTTCTGGGGCACTCAAATGACATGGCTTACATTTTCATGATCCTCATGGCATTTTCATCATCCACAGAAAATGTCATGCCATTTGGAGAAAAATTGGTCCCTTAAAAGGGCCAAAAACCACCTAAAAAATACCTTTCTGCCCTCTTTTCAGCACTGGCGTTGTGCCCTTAGTAGCCTTGGGAGAATGGATTTTCGTGGAGGAAAATGGGCACCATTCTTGAAACCAAAGGAATATTTAGAAACTAGACAGGACAGGATTTTCAATGAGCTATCATGGAGCTCATTTTGACACTGTGAAGGCCTCCAAAAATCAGCTCCAAAACAAGTGATTTTTCCAGTTTTGGCGATGCGTCCTTGTACCTTGGCGCTGCGCCCTTGCTAGAAAGTCAACAAAATACATCAAAAGTTATTGAAAAATACATTTTGAAGGCTTTAAGGACAAATATCTCCAAATTTAGCTTAAAATTTATGTTAGAAGTTATTTTTGCATTTAATGAGTTTGGGATATTTTTCCTTGGGCCTTGCATGGTCTCCAAGGTCAAAGTGCCTTAAATGTGTAATAAATGACATTTTTGAAAACCATAGCTAGGGTTTACCTCCTCAATTGGTAGTTAAATACTGCATGTGAGATTCATTATGTAGCTGGTTGATTGTTGAGCTCAATATGATATAGGTTTTGAGTTTTGAAGAAATTGATTTTGGAGTTTTGTGATTGCTTTGGATTGAGCATCAATGGAGCAAGCATATTCATGGGATTCATGAACTTGGTTAATGGTGATGTTTTTCTAATTTAGTATTTGTTTCCTACTATTTTCATATTGTTTCATCCTTTCTCTGATAAAAGAACATAAATTTTAGAGTAGGATATGCTATATTGGCACCCTATTTCTGTCTACATTCTTTATCTTTATGTTTTCCTCCGTTAGGTCTGATTGGAGAATTCGTTATTGCTCTCTGGTTCCACTTAGCTTGTTTTCTTGAAATGATTTAATGGAGTCAAGCCAAAGAAGTTTATGGTAAGCCCTGTCCTTTGGTATATCTTAAAACATTGTTTTTTAGATCTTTGTTTGAAGTATTGCTTATTAGGGTTTAGGCTAAAGAAGTTTATGGTTTAACCTGTCCTTTGGTCTATCTTGAAAAGTAATTTCAAAGGTCTTTGAAGTCCGATTAAAGAACTTAGAATTTCCCTGCTCTTTTATCATTACCGAAATGTTATCTTAAATGTTTTCTTTCTCTGAAGGTGAATAACTAGAGAATTTAAGAGTTCCTTGCTCTCTAGGGTTTGCTGGATTGTTGTCTCAAAGTTTACTTGATAAAGATAGGTCAAAGAAATTTATGGTGTGCCCTATCCTTTGATTCTTTATTAAGCATAGTGCTCTTAAAGACTCTTCTTGTTATAGTATATGTTAAATTATTCTTAATTTCCCTTTAAACCTACTGATTTCACAACTTACTGTTCATTTTACACTCACATAAGCTATCAAGATCCATTTGGCTTTGTCAACTTACCCTATGAAACACCCTTGATTCATTGTTGTACTTTTCAAACTTTTCACAGACCCCATAGCCCAATGGTTTAAATTTATCTTACTCTATCTGTTCTTCTTAGCAAGCAACCCAACCAAACAAAGCAAAACAAACAACCCTATCAATTTAACTAGCCTAAAATCAACATCCTAAATCAAAAAAGTCATATGTTATATACAAATATAGAGAGCCCTCTCTGAGTCCAGGAAGGCTAGGTCCTAAGGCTCCAAAGTTGGTTTGATGTTACCCTTGTCTATTTTGTCTTTCCAATCTGACAAATTACAAGGACCTAACAGTGTCGACTTACATATATGTGCCACTTATATATAGGAGAAATTTTCCATGTATGTGCACATGGAATCTATATTCTCTTTCTTATATGCATCACTTCCATACATGGAAGTGAATATAGCTTCCATGTGAACCATTACCATATGTGTACATTTCATGGGATAATTTGGCTATGGTGCATTCCTCAACCACGGTGGTGGTGATTTTGGTTTTATGGCTAGTTTTCCTTAAAAAATATTCATTTTCGAAGGCACATGCCACTATGTATGTTGTTTGGGTAAGCTTCCTCTAGCCTTAGTTACTTCTCAACTCCATTTCCCATTTTTTTAGGAGATAGCTAAGTCCTTATAATACTAGTGTAGGCCATATATTTTTATTTTTGTGCCCATAGAATCCCACTATTTTTATTTTTTGTTCCCTTACATTATTATTGTTAAGTAGGCCCTAATATTTTGACCTTTTAGACTCCTATATATACCAAGGAGGTATTGTCATTTGAATCATCCAAGAATTGTTCATTTATGTGATATAAAAGGAGGTTCCTCCATCGAAATGATTTATTATAAAGTCATTGATATTTACTTTATTATGTTTCTACATTATTTTGATATGGATACAAAACATTTGGTATCAGACCTTAGGATCCTATGATTTTTCTGCTTCAAACAAGGCATCTTGCCATTTTCCCTATAACGTTTTTTATGTGAGGCTTCAAAACATTAAATTTTGATCACATGGATTGAAAATCCTTAGGAAAATTGTATGAAAATTTCAGACCTTGGTTCACTATATTATCAAAGATATATTCCAAGGAAGTTGAGGCTTTTTGTGTTCAAGAATTCAGTCTCAAGCAGGTGTCTTAGGGAAAAGCACCATAAATTTCTCTTCGAGCATAAAATTTTAATTACATAAAAATTAATGAAAGTACACAATATTTATTTTTCAGGTATAGGTTTTAGAGCTGAAGGTTAAAATAGTGACATATGGCATCCTGCACAAATTTTCTCTACTTAACTATTCCATAAATAGGTAATCGTGGGAGATTTGGCATAAATTTATCCTGAAGAGTCCAATCTTGGTCTAACTTTTGGGCTGGTAAGAAGACACAAAGAACTACCTCAGGATGAAATTTTATACCTTCTTAAGAAAAAAATAACATATACAACAAATTCAATGTCACCCAAATCAACATGCTAAAAATAAAGCTCTTAAAAGGTGTGTATTTTTAAATTTTCATAACTTTTGTTTGAAAAATCAGTTTGAAGTGATTCAAAGGGAATAGTGACGCATATATATCGTTAATTGATACCAAAATACCTCACAAAAAAAATGTTACACCCATTAAGCCCTTAGAAATCTCTACTATGATGCATGAATAATAGGAAGAAATGCAACAGGATATATCAAAATTATGGGACCAAGTGAAACAATTTTTTCTCTCACAAAGAGAAACCAGAGACGAATTGGAAGAAATCATGAAGGGTTTAAAAAAATTCATAAAATAATACATAAAAGGTGACATGAAATTCTTAAAAGCATACATGGAATGTTTGAAGGAAGGTTTGGCAAAGATTCTTCAAGAAAGGCTTCCTAGTGGTGACAAGGTATTCCATGAAACTCATGATGACAACAAAAGGAATGTGAATCATGATTTTAAATGCAACCATATTCCAAATATCAATATGCAAAAGTTTGATGATAATGATTTGGTAACATGGATACTACATATGGAGAAGTTTCTCGATCTACATGATGTACAACACACAAAAAGGTGTTATCACTCATAATTTTGTGAGTCATTACTTGACATGGTCGTACAGTTCACTCCTCAAAATGGTAAGGTCTCCTTAAACCTTTTTCAATTTGGCATAGGAAATTTCATTTTTTCATATTTAACCTATCATAAGTTTCAAGACCACCCTCATTTCATCTCAAAACCACCTCCATATAGGTCACATCATGTCCCATCAGTCATCATTTTCTGACATATTCCGTTTCCCAAGATTTTGAATTTGTAAAGGTCACCTTAGCCAAGATTTCTTGTTTTCGTAGTGAATTACACAGTAAAAAGGCAGTTTTCGCTACGAAACTGCCTAATAGTTTCGTAGCGAAACTATCAGGAAATGAAATAAATATGCTACGAAAAGAGGTTTTTCTGTTTGTCTTTTCAAATTAGGTGTAAGGTGTCAGTAAATGATTAGAAAGATATACGGTGGAGGTTATTCAAGTATTTTATGGTTAATTCAAAGGTACATAACCATGTATGAGGTCATCATTACCTTTTTTGGCATGTATGTGTCATTTTTAAAGCATGAGTTGTCATTTAAAACACAAAACCTTATCCTAAGCTTCTATTTGTCACTCAAAATTCATTATTTCATGTGAAACATCTCAATGTCACTGTTTGAGAGCTACCTCATCACACCAAGCAGCTTGTTGTCCAATTTGGCTTTACAATTGTCACCTTTTTAAGAGGGCAGCTTGGTTATAAAAGGAGATGGTCATGTACGAGAAAGCACACAAAGGAGGCTCTGTGGATAATATAGAATCTCATGGACCTTAAGCTATTCATGGAGGACCCTAGCTTTCTTGAAGCATGCATTAGTTCAAGTTGTTTAAATTTCTGTTAGAGCTAACAAAGAAATTGTTGTGTTTTTGGACTGTTTGAGCAGTAAGTTTAAAGACAGGATTATGGATGAAAAGAGATGAATTTGGAAATACTGAGAGAGGTTATTTTCAAGTAAAGAACAAGGAAAAATAACCTATTTCAATTTTCTCACAGGTGCTATCAGTTGGGAGATACAGGGTTGTGTTTGGGCCCTATTTTCAGAAAATAGAATTGTCCTGATGATGGATCCCAGTTGGGATTCGAAATGTCGACACTTTTTCCTCAATACTGTGGATAATCTGGAAATATTCTTACAAAACAGTCACCACAGGAGTTTAAAAACCAAAAAGATTTTTCCTATTTTATACATGTTTTTCAAATGCATATTCTGGACAGCTGGAGATGGTTTTCTAAAAAAAAAGAGAGGTTTTTCTTCAAAATATTCTTATTGAAAAAAAAATCCTTCATGTTTTCAAAATACATCATGGAGTCAGAGATATCAGCTCTATTCTAAAACTTATGTTTATGAAAAAGAAGGAAAAATCTACAAAGATGTTTTAAATATGTAAGGTGAGATTGATTGTGTTCCTCACTAGTTTGATGAGGTCCATAACATGCAGAAGATCATGTTTTAGTAACAAAATTTAATTTTGTGAAGACAATTTAAAAATAGACAAATTATGTGTTCTTATACAATCTTTCCTCTTTTCATAGTGTTTCCTAGGCTTAAAGACAGGAAAACACTACAAAAAAAACCTATAGCAGCCTTTTTGCTTCTAAACTCATTTTGCACAGCTTTCAAGAAGTGAGATTGATGGTGTGGATGTGTCATGGATTGCTTGACACCATGTAATAGAAAAGGAGCAGAATTTTTGGGTGCAGAAGTCATTTTTCAACGCTACCAAAGCTCGCTACGAAACTGTCATGTTTTCATAGCGAACTATTTTGGATGGTTTTGGAGTATCTTAATGGCAGTTTTAGATAGCTGGACTCCTCCAACGTGTCAAGGGAGCTTATCATCAAATAATTATGACTCAAAGAGAGTGTCATATAGCTAGTTCATTAATTAAAACAACGTTGAAGTCAAGGGTCATGCTTTCCTAAAAAGTAGGGTTATGCTCCATAGATCTAGAAGTGGTTTGAAAGTAACTTTTTCAAAGTTGTTCTCCATGGGAAGTGTTAAAGAGTATCAGAGTAGTGCTAAAGAGTATCAGAACAGAGGATTTATAAATGGAAACATTTGTCATGAAGATGGTTTGAAGCTTCCAGCTCATCATACGGCCATATCATCAACATAACAGCTCCCTAATAGTAGGAAGAACAATTTCATGAAGGTAGTGAGGGTAGTTATGTTTGATTATGGTCAGTATTGTTGAAGGACATGTTTCCTTTTGAGGAAGTTGGATTATCTTTAGATAAAAATGTAATAAGTAGGTGTTTTATTTATGTTAGGACTCGAACTCCTAATTTGGTAGGTGTCAGTTTCTAGTTATAAATATTTAGTTTGTGGTTAGATTAGGTGGAAGTAAAAGAGTTTAATGACCTAACCATTTGGTAGATTGATTGTAAAGTCTAGATGCTTATAAGTAATGAATACTTCGATGTATGAAAGGTTGGAATATGTTACTAGATACTTCTACTATTGTAAACAGGTTCTGATCAATAATAGAGAGTGGCTACTGGTTTCATCCTTCACCTGAGATTCTTTCGATGTTTTCATGAACAATGTCCTATGTGTCTTATTACTTTCTGTCATATGTTAATGCTTGATTACTTAGAATTTGTGCTTTGCATGCTCTGACTTCCTTTCAAGCACTAAACTATTGGATATCTTTCTCAATGTCCTGCTTTCATTATCTTAATGTTCACTACTCAGAATTCATGTTTTTCATGCTCTGACTTCCTTTGAACATTTATATATTGAGTAAACTATGTATGTGTGTATTCCACTTTTATTTAAACGTCTACATGCCTCATCTTCCACAAGGAGAGCCTTTGTTAGATCCCTGTCACCGACTCCATAGCCCAATGGTAGCAAGCCTTCATCTTTTCAACCTACAAACCTACAAAACCAAGACACAATTCATAGAGTTATCCATCTAGTACTATCATTATTCAATATCATAAAACCCCCTTGAGAGAACCCTCTCAAACTGAAGAGGCTAAGCTTCAGTTAGAAGTGGTTTGAAATAGTTACTCCAAGTTGACCATTGAAGTAGTCCAAGAGGACTCAATTTGGTGATAACATTTTGGTGTGTTTGCAGGGAGTCTGAAGGTATACATCTCCTGAAATTTTGAAGTTGAACTCTTGAAGGTAGTAAGACCTCAGAATTTGTTCGAGGCCGCAGAACTACCTTAGCGACTCCATTGTTGAAGAATTCAAATTTTCATAGATTAATGGTGATCCCATTGGACTAGTTATGAAGAACTTAGATGCTTCCATTCTTGTTTCAAGGTATGCATGTGTAGATTTTTCAAAAATTTATGGCTTCCCAAATCCTTTTCCCAAAGATGCATATTTTTTAAGGAATGGTCCAAAATTTAATGGGGAAGATTTGAGTTTGACCTTGAAGTATATATCATATTTATGTGACTTTATTGAGCTTCTTAGAGTCGGACATGAAGATATTTTCATCATATTGTTCTATGATTCATTTCAAGGGAAATGTAAAAAATGGATTGAAGGCTTTCCTATCAGATCTATTAAGTCATTTGCTAAGTTTTGGCTTATTTTTGTGGAAAAATGGATGGAAAGAATAGATTTGGTGGTAGAATCTCCTTCCATTCAAGGTTTTAAACAATGGAATGATGATCACACTAATGAGGAAGTGGATCAAAAATTTTCTTTGTCCTTGTCTTCTTATTTAAAGTCATTTGAGTGCAAGTCAGAAGATAAGATTCAATTTTTGGATGAAGTTACTATCAAAATTGAGAAAGACATTCAAGTTTTAGAAGACCAAATTCAATCCTATAGTCTTCATGATCAATATCAGTCTTTCAAAAAAAAATTCATGCCAGAACACAAAGAGAGGGTGCTTCTACCTTTCTCTTTTGAGATTGAGGAAGAATACCTTGTTCTTGAAAATTAGTTTGAAAATCAGTTTGATAGCGCACAACTGAAATTTTTTGTTGCTGAGAAAAGCATATATGAGTCGTCCAAAGCTCCAGAATGTCTGGAGAATCATCAAACAGACTATGTCTTCTATGATCCTATAGCTAACTACATGGAAGAGTTCTATAGTCCAAATTTCTGATTATGTTTTCATTGTGAAAATCAAACCCATTTTATGTTTCCTTGGTCATTTCATTATCCAATTTTCATTTGGTTCAAGTGAATTCAAGGGGTTCAAGCATCAGATTAGCTCATTGACTATCTTTATTGGAGATTTCATGTTGCTTGAATCAAACATGAAGATTGCAGTTGTTAGGGTAGGTAAGAATGTGTGTGAATAAGCTCAAGTAGATTGAGCATCTTTTCAGTATGTAAAGATCTATATTTTCAGCAGTGATCATCAATTTTGAGCCCAAGAAGAAGACCATAAGAGCTTGGTGAAGTCTTCATAAATTTCAGAGTTTTTATTTCCAAGAAGATTGATGGCACTGGAACTATAGGTTCTTTGGTGTACCACAGGGGCACACCATCCCAAGTGGAGCCACTGTTATCACTCATGATTTTGTGATTCATTACTTGACATGGTCATACAGTTCACTCCTCAAAAGAGTAAGGTCTCCTTAAACCTTTTTCAAGTTGGCATAGGAAATTTCATTTTTTCATATTTAACCTATCCTAAGTTTGAAGACCACCCTCATTTCATCTCAAAACCACCTCCATATATGTCACATCATGTCCCATAATTCACCATTTGATGACATATTCCATTTCCCAAGATTTTGAATTCATAAAGGTCACTTTAGCCAAGATTTCTTGTTTTCATAGCGAATTACACAGTAAAAAGGCAATTTTCGCTACAAAACTGCCAGGAAATGAACTAACTATGCTATGAAAAGAGGTTTTTATGTCTGTCTTTTCAAATTCAGTACAAGGTGTCAGTCAATGATTAGAAGGAGATAGGGTGGAGGTTATTTTAGTCTTTTATGGTTAATTCAGAGGCACATAACCATGTATGAGGTCATCATTACCTTTTTTGGCATATATGTGTCATGATTAAAGCATGAGATGTCATTTAAAACAAAAAACCTTATCCTAAGCTGCTATTTTTCACTCAACATTCATTCTTGCATGTGAAAATCTCAAGGTCACTATTTGAGAGCTACCTCATCACACCAAGCATCTTGCTGTCTAATTTGTCTTTACAAGTGTCACCTTTTTAGGAGGGCAACTTGGTTATAAAAGGAGATGGTCATGTAAAATAAAGCACACAAAGGAGGCTCTGTGGATAATATATAAGCTCATGGACCTTAAGCTATTCGTGGAGGACCCTAGCTTTTTTGAAGCATGCATCAGTTCAAGTTGTTTAAATTTCTGCTAGAGCTAACAAAGAGATTGTTGTGTTTTTGGACTGTTTGAGTAGTAAGTTTAAAGAGAGAATTATGGATGAAAAGAGATGAATTTGCCAATATTGAGAGACTTTATAGTCAAGCACAGAATAAGGAAAAATAACCTCTTTCACTTTTCTCATAAGTGCTATTAGTTGGGATATATAGGGTTGTCTTTGGGCCCTATTTTTAGAAAACAGTTTTCTTGTTTTATACATGTTTTTCAAATGAATATTCTGGATAGTTGGAGATTTTTTTGTGAAAACAAAGAGATATATTTCTTCAGAATAGTCGTGTTGACAAAAACCTCCTTCATTTTTGTAAAATACATCATGGATTAGGAGATATAAGTTATGTTCTAAGACCTATTTTTCAAGAAAAACAGGAAAAATCTGCAAAGATGTTTTAAATATGTAAGGTGAGATTGATTGTGTTCCTCATTAGTTTTATGAGGTCCATAACATGCAGAAGATCATGTTTTAGCAGCAGAAGGTTATTTTGTGAAGATAATTTCGAATAAGCGTTTAATGATCTAGACATTTGGTAGATTGGTTGTAAAGGTTAGATGCCTATAAGTAATGAATACTTAGATGTATGAAAGGTTGGAACATGTTACTAGGGACTTCTACTATTGTAAACAGGTTATGATCAGTAATAGAGAGTGGCTATTGGTTTCATCCTTCACCTGAGATTCATTTGATGTTTTCATGAACATTGTCCTATGTATCTTATTACTTTCTATCATATGTTAATGTTTGATTACTCGGAATTCGTGCTTTGCATGCTCTGACTTCCTTTCAAGCACTAAAATATTGGATATCTTTCTCAATGTCCTGCTTTCAATATCTTAATGTTCATTACTCAGAATTCATGTTTTTCATGCTCTGACTTCCTGTGAACATTTATATATTGAGTAAAATCTGTATGTGTGTATTCCACTTTCATTTAAACATATACATGCTTCAGCTTGCACAAGGAGAGCCTTTGTCATTGAGATCCTTGTTACTGACTCCATAGCCAAATGGTAACAAGCCTTCATCTTTTCAGCCTACAAACCTACAAAACCAAGACACAATTCATAGAGTTAGCCATCTAGTATTATCATTATTCAATATCATAAAACCCCCTTGAGAGATCCCTCTCAAACTGAAGAGGCTAAGCTTCAGTTAGAAGTGGTTTGAAATAGTTACTCCAAGTTGACCATTGAAGCATCCCAAGAGGACTCAATTTGGTGATAACAAAAGGTATGCATTGCATCTCTATATTTAGAACCCAATAAATTTTTGTGTTATATATGGATTTTTTTTTGTAAATCACTTGTCATTTGGACAATTTTTACGAAGGAATTGATATCACATTATGAGGATACAAAGATAAATGCCTTCTTTAGCCAATTGATAAATCTCAAACAAAAGGGTTTATTTGTGGAGCACATTCAAAACTTCCAAAGATTGAATATCAAGGTACTTGATATTCCAGAGTAGCATCTGATTGATATCTTCATAGGGAATTTAAACGATAACATCCAACATGAGGTTCGCCTTTGGGAACCTAAATCATTGGAGAATGCATTCAGGGTGGGGAGAAAGGTTGAAGACAAAATTATGGGCAAAAAGGAATTCTACCACTTAAAACTATAAAGATGGAAGTCATTACAGAAATTTTGAGGTCCTAAATGGGTCTCCTAAGGAATCTTATAAAATAATAGTGGAAATAATAAAATAAGATTATATTACCTCATTAATTTTTGGAAAAGAAAAAATTATGTCTTCAACTCGTATTTTCAACTTATCTCCCTATGATATTACTCAAATTTCAAGTGTGAGCATTCGTTAGATGAATAATTTAATTTTTCATCTAAGGAGTACCTATGTTTCATACTTTAAATAGACCTTACTACATGAAAAATGTTAAATAGATGAAAAATGTTATTGCAATAACGTTTTTCATGTATTTGACATTTTTTATGTAGTAGGCTCCATCGAAAGTATGCAACATGGGTACTTCTTGGATGAAAAATAAAATTTCGCATCCAAAAAGTACTCCTGCTCAAAATTTGAGTAAAATCATAGGGAGATTTTTTCAAAATGCCATTTGAAGAAGAAGTTTTTTTTTTTTTTTTTTTACCTTTTTACTCCAAAAATGGTGATTCATCCCCATGGTTGACATCTTCATATTGAATCATATTGGTTCTTATAAAGTTAAATTTTGTCGTACATTTTTTTTTAGACCTATTTTTTACCTCAAAATTTCTCTAATGGTTTCCCCTCCTAGCCTCCCACAACTTATAAGGTAAACACAATAATAACTACAGGGAAAAAGAGAAAAATGTCTTTGTTACATTTGTGATAGAAAATATACTAAAGGTTATAAGTGTGCTAAGGCAAAATTATTTTACATAGATTGTGAAGAGGAGGAAGAAAAGGAACAAGAAACATCAAAAGAAGAATATATACACTAGGAACCAACCTGTAGAAATTTGGTGATAGAATTGCAACTGCTCAAGAAATTTAATCTAAATCAAGAGACACAATTCTACTCTACTACTCTGCAAAAATTAATTCATAGTTAAGAGAAACATTCAAAAACATGCTTTAATCACATACACAAGTACACAGATGTATCTAGGGGAAACCACCTGGTAAACACCCCTTAGTCCTTCTTGCATCAATCAGATGAATAGAGAATCTATTACAATTTCTTGCTCGCTCTAAGAAACACCTGCAAGTGAATATATGTTCTCTCTTATCAATGAGAAGATTTGATTGAGAATTAGTCAATTTATGCCTCCACCTGAGCTCCCATTTTCTTGTGCAGATCTTAAGGAAATTATCCCCTATTCTTCAAGAATTTACTCCAAAATTGTTGCGCAATTCCCAAGGATTGACCATTGATTGCATGCAACACATGTACACTCAAGACTAGTCTACAACTAATGTTACATTTCGTTGGAATATCAACCATATTTGAGAAATTCGAAATCCTTACGTGCATGAGATATGTTTTGGTTGATTAAGTAGTTAACTGGATGATCTCTAGGTTAGACTATTGTCCCACTACACAAATGACCTCCAACTAGTTCTATTAACTGTTAGAACTAGTTTAACTAAGTACAACTAGAAATAACCGAATTGAATTGTTATAAATTATAAATCAACACATGCAAACTAAAGTCCAAGCCAAGTAACCTGAATGTACTGATCTAACTGAGTGAAAAGAGCCATTTCACCTCAGTTAACTGCCTCCAAGTTGTCTACTGATGTGGACATTTCAAATTTTCTCAATTTGACCAAGGCTAAGTCAAATTGAGCATTTCTTGCTACAATTATCAACACTCCCTCTTAGAAATAAATGGATTATCAACCAACCCTATCCTGCACCTGTGGAATTTGAACTTCCATCTTGATAAAGCCTTTATCAAAATTTCAGCATATTGTTCCTTAGTTAGAATGTATTGTAGCAACGTTATCCTCCTCTACACATAGTCTTGTAAATGATTATACCATATATTTATATGCTTGGAACGATCGTGAAATTTTAGATTCTCAGAGAGATTAATGCAACTATGATGATCAAAATAAATCATAGTTGGATCCATCTCCTAACCAAATAGTTCCATAATTATCTTTCTCATCTTGATTGAATTGCAACCATTTATTCAACTTTAGCTGAGCTGAGCATCACAGACCTCTGATTCCAACTGTACCAGGAAATTGCTACGAACCCAACACTGAAAATTGTAATTGATGTACTCTTTTAGTTGAATGGACTCACTAATTTGCACCTATGAATCCATATAGCTTCAATCCCTCTGTTCATTTGTACCATAATCCATAGTGGGTAGCACCTATGCGGTACTGTAAGACATGCTTTTCTTCCTTCCAATACAATTTGGTCATCCTAACCATAGCTTGGATCAAATGGTTGACTACATTGAACATATCTAGTTGTGTGTTCACAAGATACATCAGTGAGCTCACTAGCTCTCGATAAATGGTATCATCATCCTCTTCACTTGAAGTGCCATTCTCTTTCCTCCAGTTGGTCACTAGAGGGTCTCCATGGACTTACGAATATCCATGTGAAATTTATGAAGTATCTTGGTGGCATACTTTCCTTGATATACAAACAATTCCCCATCACCTTGCCATACTTCCATCCCGAGGAAGTAGTGCATGAGACCCATGTCTTTCCTCTCAAATTCCCTTGCAAGGTCCTCCTTGTAATATCTAATCAATTTCTCATCACCTATCAATATTAAATCATCAACAGATAAAACAATTATAAGCAATTTGTCTTATACCAAAATATGATAGTGGTTTTCATCTAGTTCATATTTGGTCACAAGGCAAATCCAGTGAGATAACTGTCGATCTGATTGTACCAAGCTCAGGGTGCCTGTTTGATACCATACAATGCTCACTTGAGTTTATAGACATGAGACTCCTAATCAAATGTCTCAAAACCTTCTTTTTTCTCTATGTATACTTCCTCCTCAATAATACCATTGAGAAATGTTGTTTTTACATCCATCTGGTGGATCTTCCACGTCATCTGCATAGCTAGTGCAAGAATTAATCTAATGGATGAATACCTTGCTATGGGAGAAAATGTTTCCTCATAGTCAATTCCATAAAATTGAGAGATAATTTGGCCAAAAATCCAGCCTTATACTTCTCTATGCTTCCATCTATTGCATGCTTAACCTTAAAGATCCATCTCGAACCCACTACTGATTTACCTACTGGTCTTGGGACCACTTCCCAAACAATGTTCTTTATAATGGATTCATATTCCTCCACCATTACATCAACCTAAATAAGTTTCTCTATTTATTCCTTAAAAGAGGATGGCTTAGTATCTACAACCTAAATCATTAGAGCCATGCAACCAGTGTACCTCTCAAGTGACCTCCTTTTTCTGCGCAAATTTGAAGGAGCTCCCACATTCTCCCTCACATCTGGAAAAAGTATGTAAACTTGCTTGGTTTGTTTTATACCTTCTATATATGGTTTTTCTTGATTGGATGTATCCACTCTCTGCTCCATTTGTGGTTGCTCCACAACTTCCTAAGGCTCCTCCTTTGGAGCTAAAATCTCATCTTCTGGTGGGATATGAAGCTCCCTCTCAAGAAAGCACCATATCACTTTCTCCTCATCAAAAAATTAGGGGAATTTTGAGGTCTAAAATGGGCCTCCTAAGAAAATTATAAATAATAGTGGAAATAATAAAATAAGATTAGATTACATCATCAAAATTTAGAGGGAAAAAAGAAAAAAATATTTTTTCAACCCGTATTTTCAACTTATCTCCCTATGGGTTTACTCAAATTTTGAGAGGGAACACTCATTGGATGTAGAATTTGATTCCTCGTCCAAGGAGTATCCATGTTGCATACTTTCTATGGATTATGTTACACGGAAAATGAGAAATACGTGAAAAATGTGATTGCAATCACATTTTTTCATGTATTTCTCATTTTTCTTATAGAAGGGTCCATCTAAAGTATGAAACAGGGGTACTCCTTGGATGAAGAAATAAATTTTGTATCAAACAAGTACTCCCAGTCAAAATTCGAGTAAAACCTTATGAAGATAAGTTGGAAATACAAGTTGAAAAAGTAGTTGAATTATTTTATTATATATATATATTTTATCTTTTTAACTTTTTACCCCAAAAATGGTGAATCATCCCCCATGGTTGACATCATCATATTGAATCCTATTGGTTCTTATAAAATTTATTTTTGTTGTACATTTTTCTTAGGAGGCCCATTTTAAACCTCAAAAATTCTCTAATTCTTTACATCCCTTTGCACAGCTATCATTCTTAGGGAAGGTAAGTATACATGGTAGTTGTGTGGAGTTTCCGTGTAACCCAAAAATACTCCAAATTATGTTTTCAACTCAAGCTTCTTCCTTGATTCTTTGGAGACGGGCTGGTAAACAAAAGCTCCAAAAATCCTGAAGTGTGACACATCCAACTTCCTCCTCGAGAAAACATCCTTCGGTGTAATCATACCAATAATTTGATGCAGACTCTGGTTCCGCAGGTAGATTAATGTGTTACATTCCTTTGCCCACAAATACAATGGTAGGACTTGTTCATGTAACATAAATCTCATTTCTCCCGCAATGCTACAGTTCTTTCTCTCAACTACCCCATTCTGTTGTTGGTTGTGGGGTGTTGTAAGCTCTCTGAATGCCTTCTTTCACACACAAATCATTGAATTCATTCGAAACATACTCACCTCCATTGTCGCTCCTGAGAGCCTTCACCTTCTTGCCGATCATTTTCTGAACTAGTGCCTTGAATTCTAAAAACTTGGATAATGTCTCATCCTTCTTCCGTGTGAATAATATCTAGAACTTCCTTAAGAAGTCATCAATTAAAATTAAAAAAACATTTATGTTTGCAGTGGAGGTTTGTTGGGACTCAAAAATGTCATATTTTCATCCACCTTTTCCTTCACTATTCCTTACATTTCATCATTCCATTAACCTTTTATCATATCATTTTCATAAATACATTTGGGTTTCACCTTCTTATTTTCCATTTTATTCATTTTTGTATTATAAGTGAATTTATGATTAAATATTAGAAAATATACATATTTATATATATATATCTCAAGAATATGTGAGCTTTGTAATGTGTAGGAAATATGTGAAGGATTAATTCCAAGATACGTTTCAAATATCTCCTCCACCATATTAAGGAGATAATTATTCAAGTCTATTCCTAAGGAGAGGATCATGGAGGATTTGGTTGGCATATCTTATCCAAGATATGTGAGAGATGTGTGGAGGATTCAAAGGGATAATATCTTGTAATAATGGAAAATTAGTTGAGAGTGCTTGAGAGAATATTGGATATGTAATTATGAGATGGTTATCTTCCTCATGTATATAAGAGAGTGCTCTCTCTTCATTTTGAATAATGGAGAAATAGTTTTGTAATTAGGAGAAGAGAATTCTTAGCTTTGATTCATATTCTTTGTTATGATTTGTAATTTGATTTTTATAATATAATTGGAGATAGCTTTATTGTTGTGAGCTCACATATGTTGTTTGTCATTCAATTCTTCACATGTTGTATTGCTTTTCCTTTATGCAATTTCCTACTTTCCTAGTTAGTGTTTCAATGCCTTTCTAGATTAATTTGATTTCAGTAATTTAGATTAAATTAGTTCCACTCATATATAGTGCACGTGTCTCGTAAGTCTACGAACCTCGGATTGACAAATTAAATAGTTGGGTAAAAACTACAACATAATTAAACGAACATATTTGCACCCAAACATTTTGGCGCCGTTGCCGGGGAGGCACGATGGATTGAAGTTTAGTTTGATTTTTCATGCAAGTGTGCTTAGACATGTTCCTAACTCCGAGGTGTTAAGGCGGTAAGACGTGGGGAACAGCCTACGCATCGCATTTGAGATACCGTAACGGGCTCGACCTCTTATGGATCAGGGCATGTAGGGTGTATTTACATTTATGCAAGTGTCAATTTCAATTTCTGCAAGTGTGTTTGATTTTCGCAACTGTGAAGAGTGTTTGATGAATTCATGGTTCATGGTTGTAATTGAAGAATTCAATTACTAAATTAATGAGCAGTCCTTGTAAGAGGGTTTAATTGAGTGTTGAATTCAATATTATCTCTGTGATCTTTGTTTTTAATTTTTAGTGTGCTGATTTGAAAGAGTTTTTATGAACTATAGCCTTGTAAGAGGATTAAAAACTCCGACAATTATTAGCACTCTGTTTTTAGTTTGTACGAATTCCTTTTTCAACATGGTTTAACAATGAGTTTCAGCTTGGAACTACTCACTCAGATCCTAGCAGAAGAAGGGATCTCTTCTTCCTTGGAAGAGAAGATCTTGACAAGACTTAAAGGTTCAACTACTCCCCAAGAAACAAACGAAGATTCAACATCTGAAGAATCCTGCATATCTGATGGCGAACAATCATTCGAACAGGAGATCAAGGAAGAAGAACAGCAGATCGGAGAAGAACAACAGGAGTTACAACATGATCTGAGTGAGAGAAAATGTGCCTATCAAAGCTTTATCGAACAATGGTTCCAGGTAAGTACTAGATTAGATTCATCTTTTTATTTTTATTTAGTTGATTTGCAGTTTCACCAACAAGACTCATTCACTCTCGAATATTTTCATTTTTCATTTGAACAATTTCTACTGGATATATTGTTGTTACTGCTACGTGAATGGCTTCATTGGAAGTTTAATTACACGTAACTAATTTTTTTCTAATTAGTATAGAGTAGGTAGGCTTTCATTTTTAGTTTTTGCTTTCATTTTCAGTTTTGCTTTTACCTAGAATAAGTATGCTCTCCTCCGCGCTTAGTGCGATCGCGAGGATCAGAAAAATAGGGATGATTTAGACTAATTTCAGGAATAAATAAATGTTTTGCAATATGCTTCATTAAAAACATCTTTCAATATGCAAATCATGGTGTTCATTTGTTTTAAAAAAAAAAAATCAAGTCTAGATAAATTTTAGTTTCTTTCTAAATTTTAAATTTTAGTTTTTGCATTGAAAAAAAAATTAAAAAAAAAAGAAACTAACCATTTTTGTTTTTGTAAAGATAGGGTTAATTTCATTTTTTTTAGATTAAAAAAAATAAAATTGAACTAACAATTTTTCTAAGATAGGATACAATTTCATTTTTTTTTAAATTAAAAAAAAAAAAAAAAAACAAAAAACAAAACAAAACAAAAACAAACATTCATGAAAATAAAACAACCCAAAACAATTTTAATAAAACAATTAAAAAAATAATAATAATAAAATAAAACAAAACATAGGATTCAAATTCATTTTTTTTAAGATTTTATTTTAAAAAAAAATAAAAACATTCATCAAAATAAAAACAACACACAACAATTTAAAAAAAAATAAAAATTAAAACAACAAAAATAAAAACAAATCATTAAAAAATAAATAAAAAATAAAAAAAATAAAAAATAAAAAATAAAACAATCAACCAATGCGGTCAAAAAAAAAAAAAAAAAAAACAAACAAACAAACAAAACAAAACAAACAAACATGACAGGAACCATAAAACAAAACCATGCAATAAATCCATGAAAGATTGGGGCAGCGCATTAAAAAAAAACCACAGCAAAGACCATTAAAAAAAAAAACCAAAATCATATAAAACAAACATTGCATTAAAAATGATGGTAAAGGGTCTCAACTGAAGCGCGCAACCAATTCAACAGCACTTAGATTCAAGCCACTACTCCGGCCTTCGCCTTTATAACCTGCAAAATATTTAAACCAAGGTTAAAGAGTTGAACTTGAAATTGAAATGGCGTTGAGCAAATTGGGTTTATCAATTTTTTTTTTTTTTTATAAAAATATGCAGTGGTTTTTAAATAAATAACTCTTCTTCTAGAAATTCGTTCATTTCGCAGATATCTGGGGATTCATAGCACAAGCTACTATTTCGAGGAGTCAAGAAGGGCGGTGGTAGAATTCAATCAAAATTTATGATAGAAACCCAGTAGTTGGTTCCGAAATTGAAACCCCAGCGTGCCCAGAAGTTTTGGTTCACCGTTAGAATTTCTAGAAGAAAAGAACGATATTGATATCAACAAGATTTCAGGCATAAAATCATCAAAAATTCATAAAAATCAGGCTATTTTTAAGGAAAAAATTTTGAGCCAAGAGATTTAAATGCCAAATTTTGCTAGAGGAGGCAGTTACTCCATATATCTCTGCCTCGAAATGGAAACCGGATCAACAAATTTATGATGGTGAATGACAAGTGTTGAGGAATCTACTGTCATCAAGCAAGATATGGAGCACGGAAAAATCTCTTATGTACTCCAGAATCCGAAGTTGAGTGCCAAATTTGGGATCGAATTTTTATATGGTACTGGCGAAGCTCACCGAAGTCAGAAAGAATGGAATCTGTCCCTGATTGACGCCTGATGGGAAAACCCAAGTGACTATTGAGTATCGAAACGAAGGGGGTGCCATGGTTCCCGAACGCGTTCACACTATTCTCATCTCCACTCAGCACGATGAGACAGTGACCAATGACCAGATTGCTGCAGAATTGAAGAAGCATGTGATAAAGCCAGTGATTCCTGAGAAGTACCTGGACGAGAATACCATATTCCACTCGAACCCGTCTGGTCGATTTGTGATCGGAAGGCCCCATGGAGATGCTGGACTCACTGGGAGGAAAATTATTATTGATACATATGGTGGAGGAGAAGCTCCTAGAAAAGGACTTGCGATAAGTCGCAGGTGGTTTTTCTAAGGGTATTCTTTTACGGATTGGTGCTGCCATCTCATGATCCTCTCCTTCTTAATACTGATTGGATCGTTCGCCGCTCTGGTATTGGACGCCTTTGTGAAAAGAGATTTTACAAATGCCTTGGAAGCTTTCAACTTGTGGGTGCGGACTAGCAGTAGTTGTGACTGCGACTGTCGAAAATCGGGTGCTTGCCTTCAAGCCCGCTAAGGTACGATTTATGTATCTTCTTCTTGACTTTGTTTATTATACAAAGACAGTCCAGGCACCTTATGCTCTTCAATCCATCCCACACATCATTCTCAGAAGGCAATTCAACACCATCCCTGGTCTGATGGAAGCTCATGCGAAGCCAGATTATGGGACTTGTGTGAAGATATCAACTGATGCGTCTCTAAAAGAGATGATTCCTCCCGGTTGCCTTGTGATGCTTACACCTCTCATTGTTGATACTTTATTTGGTGTGGAAACTCTGTCCAGTGTCCTTGCTGGTGCTCTTGTATCTGGTGTGCAGGTTGCGATTTCTGCTTCCAACACTGGCGGTGTTTGGGACAATGCTAAGAAGTATATTGAGGCGGGTGCATCAGAGCATGCCAGGACTCTTGGTCCAAAAGGGTCTGATCCCCACAAAGCTGCTGTCATTGGTGACACCATTGGAGACCCATTGAAGGACACCTTTGGACCATCTCTAAACATTTTGATAAAGCTTATAGCTGTTGAGTCACTGGTGTTTGCATTTTTTTTGCAACCCACGGTGGGTTGCTGTTTAAAATTTAGAATCTGGTACTTGCAGAAAACATTTTCAAGCTGTGCTAGTCGGCATCATTTTTCTCTTTGAGTATCACAAGAAAAGCCTGTCCAAAACGTTATGATCCTTGGTGGATAATGTGCAGATTCTCAACGCCGACTTTCAACTGTCAGCCGGAGAGCGGACTGTGATAGGCAGCAGTTTATTTTATTTTTGTCTTCGTGTGTTTTGTTAGATTACATTAATGTATCGTTTCACTTCAATGTTCAGAAATAATGTGCTTCACCTAGGCATGTGATCTATAATTATTAAGTCTCAAAAGAGTGGACGAGTATTTTAGTGGCTAATTTGTATTTATTAATAAACAACCCAGATTGCCTTTGTGTTTTAAAATTTGTTGTAAATAAATAAATAAAAAATAAAAGATAAAAAAAATAATAAAAAAATTTGCCCTCATTCACTTAGATCAAACTTCATAAACACCAAAATATAAAAAATAAAAATAAAATAAAACCAAATAAAATCGTTGATGGGTTTGAAAGAAAATCAATAAAAACTTTTCATTTTAGTGTTAGTTTACTTTTAAGATTTTTTTGGTTTAAAATAAATAATTTTTTTTTGTTAATTTTATTTATTTCTTTGTTAAAAAAAATAATAATAATAATAATGCATTCATAAATCCAACAAATTTTTCCTCAAAAATATACAAATGCCTTTTCAAATGTTTATTTTAATGATTGTTATCGATCAACCTTGTTGTAAAACAATAAAAACACATTGAAAAAAAACATTACGAAATCAAAGGATTAAATTGCATGGGGACATGCAATAATTTTAGTTGGGGGGGAATAAAAGTATGTTGGATTTTATCATTTATTTTACAGTGAATTTGCGGGCAAAAGTTAGGATGCATATACTAACAAGTGAAATAAGATTGGTGTTATGTGTAGGTCAACAGGAATCTTATGCAGAAAGCTCAACATTACGATGCGACACATTTTTCATCCACAATTAGATTAACTTCGAAAAATAATTTAAAAAAAAATGGACATTTCATAAATTCTTGAAAATGAGCTAATTTGTTTTTGAGTCACTTCATACAGGAATGATCGATGGGGATGGCACACAAAGGCGGAAATTTTTATACAGGAATTGAAGACAATCATTAAGGCGAGATCTCTAGAGATCACATGCATCATGTCATGACATTTACCATTACACAAAAACCCTTTTGCATCATGACATGATTACTCAAATTTTTCCTTCCAAACGCCTAAATCATTCCTATGTTGCAGTCCATCTTCCATTTCCTTATCTTTCACGACTTCATGCACGCCTATTTTTCTGAATCGCATACATTCCTTTATCCTTTTCAGTTTATTGCTTTCCAGTTTGCCTTCTGAATAAAACTTATTCCCTTTCCATGATTACATTGCCTTGCTTTCCTCACCATGTTGATCCACACTGCTTGTCCATGAGTTCTTTCCATTTATAGTCCTACCAAATCTTTTTGTACAAACTCGCGTTGACTGATGTGGGATTTCTTAAGGCCCACCTTTCAACAAGTCTTGCCCCATCGACATCAACACCTTATCTGGGAAATAGACTAGAGTTCATTTTGGGTACCTTGAGACTTGCATGCCTCAATGGCAAGTTCTCTCGCTGACTATCATGGGAATACATCAATGTCCCTTGATCATCAGATCTTGCAAATGGCTCGACGTCAACCCCTTTATTCGCATTTTGCAAGATGTACTCGGGTACCTTGGCACTCATTGACATCAATGGTGAGTTTGCCTCGCATTGGTTAACGGCATGCATCAATGGCCGGTAATCCAATAATCTCTTTTCATGCTCGACACCGACACATTCTTTCGCATGATTAGACTTGTACCATTAGTTTTGTAGCAGGTGAAGACTATACACTTTTTCACGACTCCTTCAGCAGTTACCGCAGCATGAATTCTGATCAACGAGAGTACCACAATTCCACTTTCAGCCTTTATCTTTTCCATGATTCAGCATCAGCAGTTCAGATTCCTTCATTTCCCAGGATCCAGTTACAACAACATCAGTCACATTTTACTGATCCAGCAGCAGCAGCTACATTCCTATTGCATAGTTTATCATTCTTGGGTAAGTAGAGGTATGTTGTTTTCTAATCTTTAATCATGCAATTCCTTATATGCTAACTTGAATATTTTGGAAAATTCTTTCACCATGCTACATTTCCTTTCATGAGCCATGTCAAGTTGCAACCAATTCAGTTGGGGGGGGGGGGAACTATATTCATTACATATTCACTACCATGATTCCATTTCTTCACCACTATCACTCCATTTTTTAATCTCATTTACCATTCACCAACATTTCTTTTCCAACGATACTTTGTTGCACTTTTCTTCATACGCATTAAAATACATATTGGCATACTTCATTAATATTACAAAAGGGCTTTCTTATGCACATTATGATTTCCAGTGAATGTTTACATTATTATTGCAGCAAGAGAAAAGAAAACGAAATGAATGTTGTTAACACAAGAACCAACATTCTTTGTATTCATGAGAACCAACCAAAAGAAAAGAGAACATAAAACGAAATGAATGTTGTTGACACAAGAACCAACATTCTTTGTATTCATGGTTGTCACACAAGAACCAACCATAAGAAAATGTAAGTTGTTACTCATGTCTTTCACATATCCTGGAAACATTCATTATTAAAAGACATCATCATATAAAGCCAAAGTTCAAGATGCCAAATATTCTTAAAAAGACCCATGCATGGTTGCATGAGGACATGCAACAAGTTCAGTTGGGGAGGATGTTGGGACTCAAAAATGTCATATTTTCATCCACCTTTTTCTTCACTATTCCTTACATTTCATCATTCCATTAACCTTTTATCATATCATTTTCATAAATACATTTGGGTTTCACCTTCTTATTTTCCATTTTATTCATTTTTGTATTATATGTGAATTTATGATTAATATTAGAAAATATACATATTTTTATATATATATCTCAAGAATATGTGAGCTTTGTAATGTGTAGGAAATATGTGAAGGATTAATTCCAAGATACGTTTCAAATATCTCCTCCACCATATTAAGGAGATAATTATTCAAGTCTATTCCTAAGGAGAGGATCATGGAGGATTTGGTTGGCATATCTTATCCAAGATATGTGAGAGATGTGTGGAGGATTCAAAGGGATAATATCTTGTAATAATGGGAAATTAGTTGAGAGTGCTTGAGAGAATATTGGATATGTAATTATGAGATGGTTATCTTCCTCATGTATATAAGAGAGTGCTCTCTCTTCATTTTGATAATAATGGAGAAATAGTTTTGTAATTAGGAGAAGAGAATTCTTAGCTTTGATTCATATTATTTGTTATGATTTGTAATTTGATTTTTGTAATATAATTGGAGATAGCTTTATTGTTGTGAGCTCACATATGTTGTTTTTCATTCAATTCTTCACATGTTGTATTGCTTTTCCTTTATGCAATTTCCTGCTTTCCTAGTTAGTGTTTCAATGCCTTTCTAGATTAATTTGATTTCAGTAATTTAGATTAAATTAGTTCCACTTCAGTCCTGCATATATAGTGCACGTGTCTCGTAAGTCTACGAACCTCGGATTGACAAATTAAATAGTTGGGTAAAAACTACAACATAATTAAACGAACATATTTGCACCCAAACAAGGTTACCGAGAAAGTTCCACAGACATCAGAGTGGGTCCTTTCCAAGATTGCATGTGATTTGTTGTCCTAATCATGGAATGTGTATTTTGCATACTTCCCCAAAGCACATCCTTTGCAGACATCCTGCTGCTCAAGTTCTCCTTTAGGGAGACCAGTGCTTATTTGACGTAGAGTATTTAAGGTGCGATGATGCAAATTTCCAAGTATTTTGTGCCAAAGTTCACCTACATCGTGGTTCTACACTTTCTCTGCCTTAATGCTTAATGTAGCACAATATTTCACATCTAGCTTATACAAATTATTCACTTGAACCCTAATATGCTTCACCTATCTAGTGACTATGTGTCTTGGAAATGCTTTCCCTTTGTTGAAGATCACATCATAACCACGATCTTCCAAAACTGGTACAAAGATGAGATTTTTCTTTAGGCCTGGAACGAACATGACATCCTTGAGTCAAAGAGGGGATCTCTACTCCTTCCGAATGGTGTCTATACCAATATAAATTGTGTTGTACCTTTCATCGTCCCCCAAATTAATGTGCATCTAGAGATATTTCTTCTCCAGGTCACTAAAAAACTTTCTACACTTTGTCATGTGGAATAATGTACCTGATTGCATGTACCACACACTCCCAATAATTGTGCTATCCATTCATATGATAAGGGTGAAGTAATGCTCAAATTGTGAAGGCAAGGCTTCAACTCCTCCCCCTCTTGAAGTATTCTTGCTCGAATTTTTGTGTGGACACTTTGTGGAAGTTGGCCCAAATTCATGAAAATTGAAGCATTTGTTCTTGGACAAGTCTTTATTCTTGCCCCCTTGGCTGGATTCTGGTTTTGTTTGATATTTATTCCCTTTTCCCTTCTTTTCCTTTCCAACCAATGAAAATTCTTCTTCATCCTCGCCCTTAGATGAGATTCCTTCTCTGGTATTCAATCTTATATCCTCTTGTACCAAATCACACCATAAGCATTCCCAATTCAGTAATTTCTCCCTCATGTTGACCGAGTCTTGGTAGCTATGCCAACTTTTAGGAAGGCCTTGAAGAGCTAGGCTTACCAAGTCATATTCTGCAACATTTACACCAACCCCACCAAGATCATCACAAACTTGTGTAAATCTCCTCAGATACTGGGGAATAGTCTCATTCTTCTACACCTTGATATATCGAAGTTTATCCTTGAGATCCAATTTCCTATGGTCACTATTGTTCCCGAAAAATTATGTCAGTGCTTTCCACACTGTGAAATGATTTTTTTTTCCCTTGGATATTTGAGAAAATGTGGTCTCACACTCCATCCAAGATTATTCTCCTCTCCTTGGCTACATCTTTCTTCCACTGAGCTAGGTTTTGGGCATCATATGATCCTGGTTTTGGAATTTATATCTTGAAATATTCCAACAGTCCATTGTCATCCAACACCACCTCCATGAAATGAAATTAGATATGCCTTCCAAGGCATACTATAGTCTCATCCCATTGAAAGTCATATTCCCAACTCTATAGAGATATTGCTACACTGAGCTGCAAATTTGAAACTCCTAAGAAACAACTTCGAAATTCATGTTCTAATGTGAATCCTTCTCTGATACCATGTAGAAATTATGTTGTTGTTGGAAATATATTCACTACTAAGAGGGGGGGGGTGAATCATTAGTGATGGCCTTTATTAAAAATTTATCCATTTATAAATCTTTTTCCCAAATTCAATTATTTATCCACATGTATAACAATATATCATAAAAATATTTAAGTAAAAATAAAACTTAAACCACAATATCCATAAGAAACATGAACACAAGCATGCACACATAGGGACACAAGTTTTTCCAGTGGAAACCCTTTCGAGAGAAAACCACCCTGATGCTACTGCGTTGCTCAATTCTTTTTATTATTATGTTGAATTTTTTTTACATGGATTAGCTACACCCATAGTCGGAATACTTGGCTTTCTCTAGAGTATGATGGAACTATCAATTTCGGAATTTTTTTTCTCTCATAGATCTATGGACTACCATCTGCTGGAAGCTCCCACGACCAACAATCATCACCTAGCCACCATTGGACTGTACGACTCCTATTGTATGGAGAAAGTTCTTCCTACTACCGATTTCACCAAATCACTGTCAGTACTGAAGCCTCCATGCTGTCACTTCCTCCATGTGAACCACCTTTCATATATTTTCAAATTGGGTTCTCAATTCGCTCAACATGGGAAACCAAAAATCTCTAGCATTCTACTCATCAAATCTGAATCAATTATTTTCCGAGAGAGGAAATGTTTCTTCTCTTATACTCACCATAATCTCAACATACTACACCTAATTCTCCTCCATTTTGTAGCCCAATTCACCTTTGAATTTTTCATACACACCTCTCAAATATCTCTACAATACAATGTGAGTATTTGCAACAATATCTACTCAGCCACAATTCCCTCACAATGGCATACTCTCACACTCTCACAAAATCCAACCAAATAGACTCAATGCATTCTTCGATTTAAAATTTTTCTGAGATGATTAACTCATCAAATGATACAAGTTATGCATCACTCAACAATCCTTTTCACATTCTTCAGATTTGGTTGAGGAAGGCTTCTTGACCAAATCAATCACTAACTCCACTAGCCCTTTGATATATTAACCTTGATCAACTTCTAGAGGTCCCACAAAATTTTTTCGACCATATGCCAAAAAATATTGATCAATAACATCGCCACAACACCTAAATAGGTTGAGTAGCGAGAGGAATGCATAGAAAAACTTGAGAAAATGCCTTAGTCAATCCCAAAACAATGATTCCATGAAAATTTAGAATCCTGGGGCTATAGTTTCTCCCATATTCTTCTCTCCATCACCATTACAAAATGGATAATTAGTTACTAAAAAAATGACTAAATTTTTCATAAAAACGACCATTTTTCAGTCGGTGACCAGTAGTAACGAATTTACAGTATCTTATAACGGGACCAACTTTTAGTCGTTTTTAGCTTAGACATTAATTTGGTCATTGATTTAGTAATTGATTTAGTCATTAATTGTCACAATTAATGACCAAATATACAACAAAATATATTACTATATGATCACCCGATAAAACTAATTAACGACCAAGAAATATGACCAAAATGTTGGTCGGGTTATAAGATATTGTAAATTAGCTACTAATAGTCATATATATGCGAATTTTTGTCATCGTTTAAAACCAATTAATGGCCAAAGAAATATGACTAAATTTTGGTCGTGTTATAAGATACTATAAATTAGCTCATAGTTGTGTATATGCAAAATTTAGTCATAATTTGTAATCACACATTTATCATTTGTAGTACTCATTTATCTTGTTTTTGTAGTTTCTTATTCATTATATAAACGAATAATCTAGTAGTTTATATTCATTTAATTTACTTTCATTAATAAACATTATAAATGACTAATCTAGTCATATATTAATTTTATTTGTGTTAATCGTTAATCAACACAAACTAATTAATATGATTTTGCGACTAAATTTAAAAAATGTCATACAATGTGCACGTTCATCTAATATGAAAACACAAAATTGCATATGTTAATTACAATACTAAATACTGATCAACTGCAACTATAAATAATTTCAACCACATGAATTATATTATATGAAATGCCAAGTATTACAATATGAATTTACAACTTAATATTGGTTGGACAACAATTTACACATAAAATATTGTTTCATAACTTCAAAACATTATCATTGTGTTGCTAATGCATTGTAGGTGAATTCACCAACTCTGCAAATTTGATCATCAGTATTTATGTGTGTGTCTCATGCGAGATATTGTCTTTAAGGGTATAATTAGAATGATTCTTTTTGTCTCTCTCTTTTTTCATTTATCGCTCCAGTGTTATTGTTCTCCTATTTCTTTAATTCATGTTTTTTACCATAAAAAACTTAGTTCCTCTTCTGAAATGAAAAAAAGATATAATAATGCAAAGTATAAGACATGAAATGCAATGAAAACTAGAATATAAACTAAATTATACTTTATATGACATATACCTCAACATTATCTATGTCAATTCCATTTTTCCCCATAAAAGCAAGAAACTCGAACAAGTTTTCTTCATTTGGGCGATAGTGGCCACTATGTGGCTAGATGACCTGTATTAACAAAAAAAATAAAATGTCACCATAGAAAAAGAACACCTTGGGAAATTAATAACAATAACTTCAGCTAAGTTACAATCTAAAAATATCAAGTTGTATATATCTTGTGAAAATAAATGGAAATAAAAATACAACATATAATAAATAATGTATGACAACTAGCTAGAAAATTACATCATATAAGAAGAAAATTCTCCTATGGTTACCCATACATGTGGGTGGGTAACATGCCCCAATATGCCATGATATTTAGGTTCCATAGGAATTAAGCCTCCTACTAACATAATGATTGATTGGTTGCATGTTGGCCTTGCATCTCCTTTGTGAGTCAAAAAAATAAAAATAATTCCACCATTAACTAGTTGTACTCCATATTATCATTTTCACATGTTATTTCCACATACCTACCAAAAATGTCATATATTCCAAACAAATGGAATTTTGGAATTGCTTCTAAAACTATGTCATTTATACCCCCTTCAAATGTATCTAACCAAATGTACCCAATTCATTTTCTTCTTTCATATCCATTTAGATCCTAAAAGGTATTCGTTTCAAAAACAAAGACAACCCCAATATATCCAAATCCTAATGCTCATCCATATTTTCCATAAACCATAAGAATTAATACTCTTATGATCAACATTGTACAATAATGAAGCTACACAAAACTAACTATTCATATAAAACAAAAATGAAGCTATTAGTATAAAACAAACAATGAAGCTTAATTTATATTGGTAACTACACAAAATAGAAATGAAGTTATTGGTATAAAAAAAAAACAATGAAGCTACACAAAACACTCAGTCAATCAGTATAAATTCTGAACATAATGAGAAAAGGAGTAGTGCATCATTCTGTACCATGTGTTCTACCAAATAAAATGTTAAAAATACTAGAGGAAACTCTCTTCTTTACAATGCATTATAAGAAGAATAAATGGATATTCAACTCCTTATATTCTATTTTAAGAAACCCATTTGCATTCCAATGTTGAAGTACCTCCACATAAAGAGATATAACATTTCAAGTTTCCACATACATCATAGAAATTTAGGATGATACTTCCATAAACAAGAAACTGAATTAGATCCAGAAAAATCACATATAAAAAAAAAAAAATTTTTTTTTCTCACACACACCAAATCTTAGCAAAAGAATGCAAGACAGTTAAACTAAATAAATAGGAATCTAAGATCAAAACAAAAGTAGGGCATGTTACATCTATCTAACAAGAGAGCATATTAACCTCGACTCTGTAATTAATGGAATTTGAATCCTTGGGCTACTTGATATATATCCCATAGAGTGGAGAAGGTTTAATCAAAGGCACTCCCCTCCATAAACAATTAGGAATGATGCAGCCAATTAATGGGAATTTTGCAGATGATTCCTCACATCCTGGAGGAACATGAATGAGTCGAAAATATGATGGACTGACTTCAAACCTACCCCTCTCCAGGATCATGAATTCAAAGTGTCAAAATGCAACCAAGTGTTCCAGCCAATGTCTATGAGACCATACTGGTTTGTTACTTGATCATTTATGATCCTGAATTCAACAAGGTCAGAGATGTAAATTCATTGGTATCCCCTTCAAATTACAGGCTTGACACAAGAATATTTTTTACATGGTCATTCAGGGAGTGGAAAATTAATTCAAAAATTGTTGACCAAGGTAATGGCTAACACTACTAGCTTCTAAATATGAACTAAGGTTCTAGCTGCCACCCCATCCACATTCATCCTGTTCGGGTTCATCATCTAATGCATAACAATGTCATGAGAAATCTCTCCAAAAATATTTGGGCTGATAAGGGATGATGCAAAGGCTTCCATCACATCAGTAGGAACACCTATTGCATCCAAGGAAACATAAGGTATAGGAATCATCAAAGCCCATACCTAGGACTCAAGCCTTATTTTTTTTTTTTTTTCATGTGGATTCCTTGAAGTTCAGAAATTGGTTTTTATAACAAACATGTCTGATATTTGTGCACAAGTATTTCACCTTGTTGACCATTATCTCAGAACATTCATTTATAAAGGGGTTTTAAAATTCTAAAAAATAGTCAATATATTGCAGTTATATGGGGGCATTTATATGTATTGGAGGTTCTAAAAAAGGTATTTAGTAAAAATATGGGATACCTAGTAAGAATAGGGTTTTTTTATTGGACATATGTATTAGGAATGGGGTTCAATAGAATATTTTTGGAAGAAGAATAATATGATAATAATATATTCCTGAGGGAGGGCTGAGATTTCAAGTGTGATTGTTCTCAGATTTGGCACCATATATCAGTGTTTTTAGGAGGAAAAATTGGAGATCAATCATCATAAGCTTAGATAATATGTATGTTTCTTACAAAAAATTGAGGTCAAATTCTCTGTACTGAGAAGTGTCATTAAAGGGTTTATAATTTGTGAAGGAGGCTAACATTTTGTACCTTCTTTATGAGTCTATACCAGTAGGCCGAGATGGGTCAAATATTGTCACCAAGTGAAGCTCCAGTTTCATTGATCTTCCTATATTGTAAAAACTCCTTGAATTAATAAATAAAATTAATGATTTCCTCTTATTCCCTCTTGTTTTAGTATTTCCCTTACTATGCACACCAAGTGTTTGACAAAATGATTGAACTCTAATTGTTTGTAAAATGTTTTCAAAGAAATTTTTTTATGAAAGAAAAATTTGCATAATTTAAATTTGGTACATCACAGTGGTATCATAGCATGCTCCTGGCTAGCTATGGGACTAGAACATATTGAAAATAAGAATTTTGGAACCATAATAAGAAGGTCCAAGGTAACTAGGAAAAAAATGTTTCCAAATAAAATTTTTTAAGACTATAACCAGGAATTCATAAAGGTAACAAAAATCTTGGAAGCCTGGGTATCTTCAAAGGCTGCCAAGAATAGAAGAACTAATTTCAAACCTGAATTCGATACAAGCATGACTGAAGGCTTAGTACATTTAGTTGAGAAGATAGATAAGGATGAAAACATGGAAACATTTGATTCCATAGAGGATCCAAATGCAGTTGAAACTTTGAAAAATACTTTTAGAGGGAGCCAAAAGGTAAATACAGATATGGGAAAGATGTTAAATCCTACAAAAGATACAACACATGTATTTGAAGGTGAAGTCCAAGATTGAGATATCAAGGACAAATTTGGAGGAATTTTTCCTGGTTAAGAAAAGTATAGGAAAAACAGTTTCAAAAATGGCCCAACACTTTCAACAACGAATGAATTAGTGTCACTGTTTGCTAACCAAAATCCTTCTACTTAGTTACCTGATAGCACAATTATAGTTTATAATCTAGGCAAGGGAAGATATACATTTAAAATGGGAGGTTGCAGTCTCTCTGAGGATTGCTCAATTACGGAGGTGGACCATTCTATAGAAATTTTAGGGGAAAAGAAGCTATAGTCCCATAATCCACAAGATGTGGATCATTATACACATGCACTACAAATTTTCTCAGTCCTGCAATTTAAGTGGCTCATGGTTTCTCAACAAATGCAAGAATTAAAATGATATGGTGGTATATGTTATCAAAATAATGGAATAAACTCTGAAACCAACATATTGGAAGCCATTTCTAAGAATTAAAAAAGGCTTGAGTGTCTAACAAATTCCACTGGTTTATTGGAAATGAGAATTGTGCTCGAAGCTATTTGATTCATTTGGCAATAATAATCATGGCCTTGGAAAATGGAGGGTTGATAGTAATGTGTTAGAGGTGGGCAAGGAAAATCCCACCCTACCCTTAAAGGGTTGCAACAAATACATGTGTTACATACTCAAGAGGTACCCAAATTCCCCCAAAAACCACCAATTTAGGTGCTTGAGGATATGAGCTTGGTGGTGAAGGATTGGCCTTTTGGCGTGCAGGCTATATTCATGTCCAAATACAGAATATAAAATAAATAACAAATCTAATTTTAAATGAAATATACTTTCAAAATGACAGATAAGATAAATTGGGGGTTTGGAAAATATGTTTACCTGCAAATTGAGTTTGACCTATTCATTGGTAAGCCCATACACCTTCATCAACACTCTAATTTTCTTTGGTGTGGCAACTGAACAACACACCAAAATATAAAAAAACCATTATTTATAAGGGAACAAAAAAAATCATTGTTAATATGGAAACAAATGTATTGGACACCATGTATCATCTGGTCAAATTAGGCATAGACAAGAGTAGATGAACACATCTTAGTAATAGACTCCAGTTATCTAAATCATAATCCCAAATATATATAAAACATGATATAAATAAATATATTAAACAAAATCCCACTAAAAGAAAAGGATAAACAAAATGAGAAATTGGTTAAACAAAAAATTGGGATAATTACATTATAAAAGGTAAACAAAATGAGAAATTGGTTCCAAAATCCATAAATAAATAGATAATAAAAATATGGTTTACATCAGTATAATATATGCCCAACATGATCCTTTAAAAACTTCATGAACTTTCTAGCTACCTGGATATCTTTGAGAGTGTACTTTGGTTTGTGTTCTCAACATGTAGTTTAAGGGCATCCCTTGCTAGATTGGAGAGTGTCAAGGATAGGGAGCAACCATGCCTTAATATAAGGGGATCTCTTAGTATTGCATGCATTTAGAGAGAAGAGAATGAATTCCTATGATGTAGAATCCTTATTAAATCCCAAAATACTCCTAAATTTAAGAGTGTACTCTGATTTGTGTCCTAGAAATGTGGTTAAGGTATCCTTTTCTAGAATGGTTAGTATCAAGGATAGCAAACAACAATTCCTTAATATGAAGGGATATCCTGGTATTTCATGCATTTACAGAGAATAAAATGAATTCTTATGGTGCACCATCCCTATTATATCCCAGATTACTCACAAAGTTTCTGCCTAGAATGCTTTAATAATTATTCATAGATTTTTACAGCCATGGATTCATTTTTACTAGAGTGGATTGAATGTAAGGATTCAATAACTATTGTCTACAATATTGCCTTGGATGTTGCGTGGTGAAGAAGGTTGGTTTTTTTTCTTTATCTCGGTATAGTTTTCCATGGAATGGATGTTCTTGTTCCAAGGTAGCTTATTTGATATTCGTTTCATTATCCCTTGTTGAGCTAAACCCTTCCCCCAAGAATTTAAGGAATATAGGTTTTTCTTTCTTATAGTCATATGGAAAATTAAAAACCTAGATTGCAAGAAGTTGGGTAAGTTAGTTTATTTTGCATAGTTTTTTTGGATTTAGAATTGTTCCTAAAGAAGCCCTACATTGGTTTTCATATTAGACTCATTTGCCCTAGATTTATAAGGTGTCAGTCTTTATCATTTGTGGCATTTTATTTTAAACCCAATTTTTTTTATTTTTTTGTTTTATGGTAAACTAAGATTAATTTTTAGCAAAAGCGTGTGTTATTGAATTCTTGATGTATGCCTTAGGGGAAGGGTTTGTTTAAAATTTTCAATAGAGAAACTAATTTAAAGTTTTTCATGCAATTTTCACCATTTTCTAGCTAAATATGTTGTTGTAAAGTTTATTTTTGATGCAATTCATTGCATTAAAACCCTAGTTTATAATAACCTTAAGTTTCTCTTGATTTTCTGTATTCAGGTAACCTATTTGAAATTACTTAGGCTAAAAATTAGCTTTTAGATTGACCCATAGGTCCCTTGAACCCATGTTTTGATTTTAGTCCTTCATCCACTAAAAGTCCTAGTTTGTCATACCCTAATACAATGGCTATTTTTATTGTAAGATACTTAAGGGGCACTTAGCTAAGATCCTTGGGTTATTTGATCCCTAAGGCATTCTCTAAAGATATGGGAGTATTTGATGAGGCGATAGTGATAATTTGGTAGCATTCCAATATGTTGCACATTGTTTAGGTCACATAGTGAAGCCTTTCACTAGGTGCTAGATTTCGCTGTAACAAGCCCATGATAGTTTTTTATTAAATTCATGAATCCAATTCCAATAGTTTATGTTATAAAGGAATGATTATTAAATAATTTATGATTATAAATGAATTCCACTATTTGTAATGTTCTAGGTCTTATATCGCAATGTTAATATTACACACATGTCACTAATACAATTTATGTCAATTGGATCTAGTTCTAGTGGCCTAGAGAAGTTATTATCCTCCCCAAATGGGTTCAAATTCCACTCGTGACATGTTCATTCTTTGTGAGCTAATTGTTTTATTGGGGCTAGCAAGGTACCATCAATCTGATTCTTCCCCACATAATGGACGATGGTAGCATACCAACATGGAAAAAGGGTCATCATTATAGTTTATAAATGTTGATTCTTGTTACCACACATAAGTTGTTTCCCAAATTTATTACAATAGCAAACCAAGTCAAAAACAATATGACATCCATGAATTTCTCTAATGAAGATATTGTTAGAAAAATCTGAAAATAAAATGAACCAACCAAAAAAACAACTAATAAAATACTTAAAGTCTTACAAAAAGGAAGACAAAACTAACTTCAACAACCTATGTTATTAATTTATGGACCAACCTAGTTAATGTCTAATAAACCTATAATTTTATTTCATAATGCACCTATAATTTTAAAAACTAACTCCTTCGCATTTGGGATGTTGTTAAATCACTAGGACACTACATAAAAATTGCACATAACATCTATACAAACAATGATACAAATAGGCTCTACACATGTTGAAAATGTAGCAAGAAAGGTCTTCTGGCTTGTACCTTAGCCAGTGCAGACCTCGAATTTTCCTCATGAGTTAGACTTCAGTTAGGATGAGTCACCTCCATTTTATGGGAATAATCATTAGGTTAGCATGTGTAGAGTTGGAGCTTCAGTTAAGTGGAGTCCTCATCAGTTTGACTATAGAATGAGGTGGAAGTTACAAATTTAGTTAGATCAAGTTAGTATTTAGTCTTGATTGAAGGAAGGAGAAGTTAATAACTCCAGTGTTGATTGAAGAGAAAAGGAGTGTCACTCACAGTTAACTCGTCAATCAGAACTCAATTTATAAATTAGAATCAAGCCTCCTTGCATGCTCGAATTGGGCCTATAAATTGGATTATGAAGGCACAAGGAATTCATTGTTTTGTGTACAAAGTTTTGTGTGAAAAGACAGAGCTCATGAGTTTGTGAGAGTAGCCTTGTTTGTGGAGAGCGTAGGCATTTTTCCTAAGAAATACGAGGAACAAGTACACTAGGATTTAGGAGTTGGTTGTGCGTAGAGAAAAGGAGCTGGTGTCCTAAGAAATAGAAGGCTGAAGTGTGCTAAGAAATAGGGCACAAATGCCTTAGAAAGTAGGACCTGAAGTGCGCTAGGAAATACAGAATTTGTGCAAGGAATAAGGCTGCCAAGTGCACAAGGAAGGAGCATAATTGAGCCATTTAACACTCAAATTGGCCAATAAATGATAAAAAAAATTCCTTTCAGTATCTAACAAGCCAAAACGATGGTTTTGATATTATGAAATGAAGAAAATTTTGAAATATTCATCTAATGTTTTTGAATAACACAAAGGTCTTCCTCCTTTAAGAGCAATTCAATATTCAATATAACTTGCTCAAGCAACACAACTGCCCAAAAAAATCCTTGTCAGGCTTCTTCAATTTAAAGTGTTGTAGGTCAACAAATCTGTTTGTCCCCAAGAAGACAAGTGGTGTTTGATCAATAATTATCACTATTGCAAATATCATTTTTGGGAATATATTGAAAAGGATCCAGAAAAAATTATAGGAAATAATGCAGAAAATATCAGCAATTATCAGAAAATATAAGAAAGAATCAACTTAGACATGAAGAATTCCCAAAATATCAGAGAAATAGGAAAACTGAAAAATTCAGGAGAAATCAGAGATATTTGCAAGACTACTAATAATATAACACTAAACAAAATCATTGTTAAACCCAACTATCCTCTTCCTAGAATTTATGATCTTATTGACTGGTTGTAAGGTAAATATTTTACTAGAAACAATCTTCGTGGCAATCATCAAAATAGGAATAACTTCCAATATTCAAATTATATTTAAGGCTAAATAAGACCTTTTTGAATAGTTGATGATCCTAGTTGCATTTAGAAATTTTGACAAACAAAGATTCAAGCAACATAATCACCATAATCTTAAGCCTTTCCGGGTACTTATATCATCCAAGAATTTCTTGGAGCATACAAATTTTACTTTTATTTGTTTTCTAAGTGGCTCTCACAAGTGTTCAACAACAATTTCCCAACTATGTGAAAAAAGGGGGTGAATATCCTCTTAAGCAACAGGAAATGATGAAACATATCAATTTAGTGGAATGTAACACGATATGAAATAACATTTTATATTTATAGAAGAATAGTAACAAAAATTAGTTTTCCCACATCTAATTTGTTAGCCAGCATAATTGTTTCTTAATGCAAGAACACTCTGTTAATAATTTATTGTACAGTGACGTAAGGGGCTAGCCCATAATTGTAAATTGAGTCTAGCCCAAGTAGTTGTGGGATGAACTATTGTCTTCTAAGTGACATGATGACCTCATAATGAGTATATTGTTGTAGCAAATTTGAGCCTTATTGTTGACCTAGCCTTGTGCAATGATGAAGCTAGAGTTTGCACTGATACCATTCTCGAATAAAGCAGAGACAAGATCTCATCCACTTAGCTTGCTCACATCACCCCTTTCCTAGATAGGCCCCATTATTCACCTTATCATGAAAAGGAAAATTTCAAATAAACTATTGAGTTTTTATTTACAAACTAAGAGGGATGAAAAAAGAAGAGCTATAAGTTAATTACAATGAGTAAAATATTACCATAGATCTTTAACACTATTCTGCAAAGGCGTCCCAGTAATCAACAACTTATTTTTTGGTATTGAATTCCTGTGGAAAAAAGACATCCATAACAGCTACTATTAAAATCATATACAAGTAATAGTTGCAATAACTAATTATTATGCGGTATGGTAGACGAATTGGATGACTTAATCACTATCAACAGGCACAATTAAGGCATAGAATCGTACACATAGAGTAGTGTAGAGTGAGGCTTAACTATTCTTAAATACATGTGCTTAATCAACCATTAGATAATTCCACTAGTTCAACACAACCTCATATGTGGTCAATAATGTGTTGAACTTAATAAGTCGACCAATATTCTTGTTGGTATAGAACTCATACTCCTAGAAAACCTAATAAAATAGAGAATTTCAAATTAGAGAAGAAAATTCATAATTCTAGTGAGTATTATAACATCTACATGTAACATCAACCAAAGCATATTTCTCTGCATTCCAATTTCCACCACTAAATGGTCTCCTGTCATTCTGAGAAATTAGATACAATGGGAATTGCTAAATTTAATGATGGATCCAATGAAGTTGTTTGCAAAGTAGAGTCATAAAACGATGATGTTTCAGCTCCCTCATGAGCCGATGCTCCTATAGCGGTCTGATCATCAACCTCCATATAAACTTCCATGTCTACATCTTCACTTGCATCATTTGAACACTCAACAATCTTTCCAAAGGTTGAATGAATATCCTTCATCAAGTCAGTTCCCTCTATACTCCAAGGACTTGAAAAATCTCCAATAGCACATTCTAAGGCCCTGGAATCAGCTACGTGCCTTATCTCACCTTCATCTAATTCATGGTTTGTATGAGTATCACTGTAAGAATACACTTTATTTGGAAACTTGTTACATATTTCATGCTTAGGTGAAAGAAAGTTTTCAAACTGAGAATACAATGTGCAATTTTCATCCTTAGAAGAAATATGATTCTTATCTGTGGGGAAATCCATGTTTTCCTCATTCATTGGATATTTTGTGTGATATTTAACTTCAAAACAGGAAAGTATTTTGTCCTTTTCATCCATATTACTTTCTCTCAATATTGTTTCAATGCAGCCCAATTTCAGAAGGAAGAAAATGAAGTGGATAAAATCCTATATTGATCTGCTCTCGCTGACATCGCAACCTATTCCACACTAAGGAAAGACCCAAGTCGCTTAAGTTGTGACTAGGAAAAATTTTAAAGATGGAAGTTTAGCTTAAATTTTAGAAACCTTGGCGAATCTTACTAGTCCCTAATATGTAAATTGTAAACATTTTGATCATATATTTGTAAAAATATTTAGGTTTCTAATTATTTTATATTAGTATATATAAAATTTTGGCAATTTTTTGGGTAAAATTTAGGCAAATCAATTTTCAAAAAAATGGAAATTGGTGAATCATTTTTTTGGAAAAAGCATTAAAAATTAGCCCACCTGCGAATATTATCCCTTAAAATTTTCCCTGGTTGTGACTGCATATGTAACCAAAATGGACCCAAATAATATCCATGTGAGAGAAGGGCTTTGCAGCTAGCTACATGAATTTCTGCCTCCATTTCATACCTTAGTCGTAGGTTTAGAGCTCAAACGGTATCAATTTTTCCTGAAAAATGGTTATATGTATAGGAAACTATTAGAGAGAATCTGAAAATGCAATATTTAAAAAAATAAATTACTCCAAGAAACATGAATATAGCAAATATCAAAGTCATATTTTGAATATAGAAAATTTTCTTCCAGAATAGATGAACAACAAAAGTGAATGTAATATATATAGTACCAGTTAAGCGCCCTGAAACTTTTCACTCCATATAAGAAGTCCCATAGGATTGGTACTTTTCTCTTGAATCTCTTGTTTTAAAGCTATAAACTGTTTGTCTTGTTTAGGCTCTTTTGTTGCCTCTAAACATTGTACTCCCATACCTTCTATTTTTTTGGTGTCAAATTCTCCATCTACCATTTGCTCTGAGGAGACAAAATTACTTGGGATAACTTCTTCCACTCTAGGTTCATTTGTTGGACATGGTTGATCCTTAAACTCAACATTTATGTCATCGGAACAGGCCAGTTTAACATCTCCATCCTTTTCCTTCAATTTCTCATCCAAGTTAACTCTGGTTATCTGTTCCTGTAGGTATTGTTGCTCATTGTCATGACAAACTGTTTAGTAAAGGCTCTGAAGTTTTAAGTAGTATTGAAGTAGAAGTAGGATCCTCTTGAATACCATGGGCCCCATGTTCTGCCTCCTGTCCACCCTCTCACTCCAAAGTAGTATCATTAAGGCCTAACCCACCTCCCTCTAATCTTTATGCCTTTGATAGATATCTTCCATCATCTTATTATGCAACTTGTTGAATCAAAGCAGTGGGTATTTCCCATAAAGTTTCCCTAGTTTTAACATTTCAATAATAATATCGACCACTTTTCTCATGCTTAACAACTTTCCATTCATTATTTGTATCTTCAATCCTCTGTGCTTGTGTAGAACCAAGGTCTACAACCATGTAACTATTGGAGTCCTTTATAACATTCGCAAAAACTTCCAAGGCATTTATTACAGTTTCCTCTTTTGCATCTTCTTTAGTCAAGATGGATTTTGCAACATTTGCACCCTCGTGTTCAACATTAACATTTTCTTTAATAACATCCTTCTTATGGTCTAAACTATTTTCAATAAGTCCATTGTTTTTCAAATCTACCAGGAAATATGCCACCTAATTAAGTAGAAAATGGCCCAGTAGGTCATGGTGTCGCATAGAATGGTCAGGTGCCTATAATTCACAATAGAACCATCCGAATATATGGCAACGTTGAGTTCGTCCAGCAGACCTTTCCTCACATCCTCAATGCCCAAGATTTCAATAACCTCACACAGGTGATTACTTTTCGTCTTGGTAGAATCCACATCCTTGTGTTCCAACACAGGCAACAAATTGACACCTTCTATATCCAGTGTCCATTCATTGTCTACATATGATCCTTCATTTACGTTAAACCTTATAATTTTCACTCATTTTATGAAGGCCTTCTTTATGTCTAGAATCCCGCGGAGTGCCATTTGTGTGAGCACATTACTCTCGATTTTATTTAAGAAAAACATCATCCTAATTATCTATAGAAACAGAAAAAAGGAAGGTTACAGGCTCAGAATAACATTTATGTTTATTCATGGTCAAGTTAAATTATTAACTAGTATGATATTTCTTGGTTTGTGGGACAAGGGATTTACTTCATTGCTCAACTATATGGATATGTACATACTCTACCTTTCTCATTGCTCAAGTCTATGGAGGTGTACATATTATACCTTTCTTGATTTTAACAAGTGTCTTCAAATTTAAAGTCAGGAAGACAAAAACAAAAAACATTAAAGTATATACTACATTGTCAATTGAGTTTACTCTGTGTGGAATGGTTTTGATCTTTCCCACTCAAATTATGGACCTTTAGGCTCTATAATAGAGTAGCTATGTGGCGCTCTTAATAAATATACAATGGACTTGTCCATATCAATTTAAAAATGAATTGGAGATTAACACCATGCTTGGACAAATAGCATCCAGGTTGGCCCTTTTCAAGCAACTTCGATTTCATTTCTCACACACACCACATCGGGGATCAAGGTGGCATACCTGTTAGAAAATTTGGGGGTGGACATCGGAGAGGGAAGATCTCTTTGGATCAAGAAATTGAATAAAAATTTAGGGGAAGTCATTGTTGCAGATGAAATGAGCTCTTCCCACTCCAATTAAAGTTCATTAGTTGAAAGGTTTAAGTTCTATAATAGAGTGAATAGAGTAGCTATGTGATACTCTTAAGTAGCTCTATAATATAGTAGCTATGTGATAATTTTAAATAGCTCTATAATAGAGTAGCTAGGTAGAACTCTTAAGTCAATATATAGTTGATCTCTCCTTATCTTCTTAGAAGTTCATGGGAGATTAACACCATTCCTAGACAAATAGAATCTAGATTATCCCTTTTCGAGTAGCTTGGATTTCATCTCACACACCACAACGGGGCTTAAAGTGGAAGAATTGTTAGAAAATTTAGGGGTGGACACTAGAGCGGGAAGAACCCTTGGATCAGGAAATTAAATAAAAATTTAGGGGAATTCATTGTCGCAAATGAAATGAGCTTAGAATTCTCAACAACATGGGACAGGAACTCTAGGGATAGGGAACTAATTGATTCTCCAAAATTGTTCACTGCATACTAGACAACCAAACAACGGAATCAAGTGGAGATGGGAGGTGGAGGACACAGGCTCATATTGACTCAGAGAGAGAAAGATTAAAAAATGACACATTCAATTCCATGAAGCAAATAGAATGGAATGACAGGGAGGATAGACACAACACTTAGGATGTCTAGTAACAATACTCCTAGACACAAATGGAGCACAAGAACATCCATAACAAGGTAAGCAACAACCACTGCAATAAAACAAGGTAGAGTCAAAGGTGGCTATTCATTTCTATTTTTAGCATCCTTCCTAGAATCCATGGACTCGTTTTATCCATGTAAAGGATTAGGGCACCAGAAGGAATCAAAGCTCTCTGTTTCTAAGCCAACCCCGTTGATTTAAGATAAAGTCATGAGTCAAATAAAAGTGAAACCTGTCTAAAGAAATTTTTATGACCTATAGCTTCAAAAAATTAAAGATTTTGAACGTTTTTATTGTTGGAATGCAGCCACTATAGAATTAATTGTTGTAAAACTTGATGAAGAAAACTATAGTTGGTAGAACCAAATTTTATGAAAATTCATATGGAAAGAAGAAGTATGCTTTAAATCTGCAATAAAAAAAATGCATGCTAAATCCAAATTTAATTATTCCCTGATGGTGGTTGAAATGGATCCAAAAAAAATGTGGCATCATATTTCATGCAAGAACTTGGGCCTTATATTTATTTTATTAAAAAGGTATTTTCTCAGACATGTCAATTAGAAACTTTGTAAAAGGAAGGGCAACTAAAACACTCTATGCAACATCTTGCTAGGCTTAAACTCACGAATGAGGTGAAGGCACCCAAATTTTCCACAAAAATCATCTTAATGCAGACGAGTGAGATAATAATTCATCTTACATATCTAAAGGTAAATATCAGAATCTAGTATACGTCGTTTCAATAGAACCTAGAGGTACTATTACCCACATTTTTTTTAAGAAAAAAATGCGATAACCAGGGGAGCTATCCCAATTCAATATATGTTGGCAATACATTATGAAACATATCAAATATACTGGCATCAGACCATACTTCCTGAAGTTTGAGGAAATGTATTGTTAGAATGGCTCTAGTTTCATAGGTGAATTTGAATGCACGAGAAAGGTAAGAATAGATGATATCATAGGCTCTGATATCATGTAAGATACCTCTGCAGAATCCATATAGTGCACAGGCAAGGAGGGTGATAACACAGTAATATAAGGACCATAGGAGGGATAGTGGACGATCCAAAATCTTTAGCTTTGATATGTATTTAAGAATTACATGTAAAATTGCATCTTAACGATGAAACTTTAAAGGCATAAACATAAGAAGAGAGAAGAACATAAAATCATGCAAGAAGACAAGGAATTGATATCAGAGTTCATCCAGGAGGGACTAAGTCTCCGGGCCCTGCTCAATCAGTGGGGATGGCCTCTTTCATTAAGTGGCAAATAAAATGAAAGTACAAGAATTAATGAAAAATTACACCTGTATACCTCCATAGCTGAATTTCTCGAAAATTGGAGACCTCTGATGAAGAAATGGATATCATCGTTGGATTCGGGGCGCCGAGAGGTGCATAATCCATATAAAATTTTCCTGATTATGATGCCATACAAATCTGGCCCCTCTGGAAATGGGCTTAATTCATGGTTCTGCCCCCCTCCTGCAAGACGTTCAAGGTTCCACTCTGTCTCATACTCCATGTCGATCCTAGCCTGCCTAGCTGCACTTCTAAAATGAATGGTTTATATATGAAAAGGTGGGTAGACTCCCCAAGGAAGCCCACTGGATGAGTTGGTTGAGATCCCAAATGTGAGGGAGGGGGTCGGGTGGTCAAACCCCGCCCACTCTGTAATAAGGCTGAATCCATTTTCAATACTCGCGTTTTTCTTTTTTTTAAACCCTGGTGCATAGATTTAATACAAAGTGAGGGGGGGGGGCACATTGGGCGTCCCACCCCGAATCTCTCGTAGGTGGTACAGTATGTTACATAGTAGTGGGCTGGTGGGTTAGGGCCACGGGGTCACGACCGTTAGCCCCACCCTTTAATACATTGATATTTGTCGTAGATATGGGGGCGACAGAGTCATGGCCACTAACCCCCCTTTTAAATTATATTTTTGTTACAAGTTAGTTGAGTAGGGCGGGGGTCATGACCCACCCTACCTTTTTTTTTAATATATATATATATATATATATTTTTAAAACAACCCAATCCTTTTGAAAATTCTAGAAAATGACCGAAGGAGTGCTTTTATCTGTCCCACAATTTCGCCTGGAATCCGGCCAGAGTTAGCCGGAATCCAGTGGCTAGGTTTCTTCAAATTTGTCCCCTCCTTAAGCTGCCACATCACCAAGTCAACCCTTAAACTTTGGCTGCCTCTAAGTCCTTCATATGGACTCGAAATTGAGTGTCGTCTGTGCCGTAGGAATCAGAAATATGAGATCTTCAACTTGACACTAAGTTTGCCACATTTATGACACTTTTAATTTTGAGCCTTTTTACTTAAGAAACTTGTACTTGGACCTGTACAATCCACCTGGATCATTCCTCCCCACTGAAGAGCTTTTGGACCCTAAAATTCTTATTAATCAATAGGAAAGTGAGGGAATTGCTCCCTTGCCTTCTCCCTTTCAAGCCATTTAGCTTTACTTGGGTTCATCCCTTTGAAACCAATACAGATATATTCCACATCTCCTCATCATGAAGTCCTGGTTCTTCGATCGAGAATGATGTCTTCTGGAAATTCATCGAGATACTATGGTGGAAATTCATTCAACTGATCCTACCTCCTCAGTGTCCATGATCAATGGTGGTTCATAAGGCTTCAAATTCTCAACATTCACGACTAAGTACATTTGCATGCATATAGGAAAATCGAGGTGGAAAGCGTTATTCCCAATCTTCTCTAATATGGTAAATGGACCATACCAGATTGGTCGCAATTTCCTGCCTTCCCCCTTTATTCGATTCTTGCTGATATGGAACCACACCTTTTCACCAACTTGAAATTGATGGTCGACTCAGTGCTTATCATGTCGGGCCTTATATCGAGCTTGACTCTTTTCCTACTGCTCTTGCATTGCTTGGTGAATTGTCTGTATCTGTTGGATGAACCACTGTACTTTGTCCCTATCATCACGTCCAATGTCATCTTCATCTCTTCCATATATTATGTCAAAAGGGTCCTTTGGTAGGTAACCAAAACATGTCTCAAAGGGTGAACGCTGCGTAGAGGAATGCACTGCTCAGTTGTAGGCATGCTCCACATATGCAAGATGCTCATCCCACAACTTGGGATGTTTGCTGCAATAGCCCCACAACAAGTGTACCATGGTACAGTTGACGACCTCTATCTATCCGTCGGTTTGTGGATGGAATTTCGTACTTCTCTTCAAATTGGTGTCCATCATTTTCCACAAGCTGGTATAAAACTATCCAAGGAAGCGTGAGTCTCAATCTGACACAATTGATGTGGGCAATCCAAAGTGGACCCAAACAACTGAAAGAAAAGATAAGCAGTATGCTCAACAGTGACCTTCTTTTTACAAGGCATTAATATGCACATTTTGATAAAGCGTTCTATGGAAACATCATACTTAACATAAAAATAGTCGCGATGCTTTCTAGACATAGGAAAAACTCCAAAGTCCATCAAGACACTTTCCCATGGACGACTCGGAATAGGGATTGGTGTGTAGAGCTCTAGTTTTCTATTAGAGGGCTTTGAAATAGAGCAAATCACACATCTCTTTACAAATCGGGTTAGAATGTTTTTCATATGAGGCCAAAAGCAAAACCTTTGCAAATGACATAAGGTTTTTTCGACACCAAAGTGACCTAATACAAGAGAGGTATGTGCCTCTCAAATTACATGTACCCTTTCTGCTGCGGGTGTTAGTATGAATCATTTGTCGAAGTGTACGAAAAAGGACCACTTTAGCTACGCATAAATAATAGCCCTAACAATGTGCGGGTTTGAATATCTTCGTATCCGCGTGCTGGATGGCAAAGAGTGGAAAACCATCGACAGAAGGGAAAGAGACATTGCTGGCAAAAAATAAGCTGAACATACATACCAATAGACAAGACAAGAACAATTTTTGAAAGAATTTTTGTATTAATTGGGCACCTGGGAGGAAAACAAGAAGGCGTATCCAATTCTCCTCAGTGGGATGGGTTCTTGGAAGTCCTCAGCACTTCAGATCTAAGATTTCTCTCTCTTATTGGTGTAGAAAACCCACACAAAGAATAGAAATCAAAGGGAGCTCACACAGCAAATGGTAGAAAAGAGTGACCAAGTGTATAGATCCAGAGTGATCTAATAGGCAACAAAAGGTGAAGAATGGTAGGAAAACCCTCCTATTTATAACAAAATATTGGGTCATTCTAGATCTTGGTGCATGGGTTAACCAGATCTAGATCCACTTTTTATGGAATATTTTATTATATTTGTTGGAGGGAAAAGGTATTTGACTTGGGTCAAATCCCTTAATTTGTCAAAAATAAATAAATAAATGATTTATTTACCTTTTTAAGGAGGCGGTTAGAAGATAATCAAATAAATAATGATTTATTTAATTATTTGTGGGTGATTTGGTCATATTTAACAAGGAATATTATCTAAATAAAGTTTAAATAATTCTTCCTAGAAAATAATAAGATAAATAAAGGTTTATCTAATTAATTTCTTTGATTTTGGGTTAAACATGACTGGGAATAATAATTAAATTATGGTTTAATTAATTATTCCATGAGGAAAATCAAACAAATATAGGTTTGTTTAATATTTCCTTTTGGGGTTTCCTGTTTTAACATAGTGAAGGCAATTTTACTTAGTGTAAAATTGGTCTTACATGGTGTACTTGGGTCCATCTAATGATAATAGGTTAGATGACCAAAAAATGGTGTAACAGATTGCCCCCCAGCGTGCGAGTGTCAGGAGCAAATCGTATGACCGAAGTACGTTGTAAGAGCTCAATCACTAGACAACAAAAGGGAAGTCAGAGAGAGAAATGCAAGGTAGATAGTGTGCTGAAGAACTAGACCCTGAGGAGACGAGACTCGCATGTGCAACAAGTCTCTTTTTATGAGAGGGTACCTGTGCTGAAGGCGGCGGGGGAGGCATACCTATGCCCGCCGAGACAAAGTACAAAAGAATAGTGTGTCCAGTAAACAAGGGACCGAACCATAAAGTATAGCTGGCATAATCATGAGCCAGATAAAAATACAATGAGGAATCCCATATACATGTTGTGCCTGGGATAACAGCCAGGACTTGTACAATAATATCTGAGTACATGAGATACAAATACAACCCAAATGCCCCCTGTAAATGGGGAAGGGCTCACAAAATCTGACTGATACATGCAAGTCGAAGAGGCGCTGCAAGTGGCTATGGCCAACATCATCAAATATCTGGAGCTGCATCAAAGGCTGCAAGGAATAGGTCATCCGGGCATGTGGGGGGCTACCTGCAGGGCCACCCCCTCAGGAGGGTTGAGACATCTCACACACACCCGGGAATCATCAAGAGCTGCTGCTGGATCACTGGACCATCAAGTATACGGATCTCGATCATGCTGAAAGGAGCTGGAGAAACAATCAAGTCAAAGGGAAAAGAGAGGTCCCTTTGCTTGATCCGAGGCACCGAACAAGAGTGGAAGCTGGAACCAAGGTACATCGCCCTCTAGACCTGGCTTCTGGAAGGAATAAGCTGATGTCGACAGAAGGAGGTCCGCCATAGGTGAGGCAATGAGACATCCTCAACTAAGGCACGAGAGAAAGTAGTGGAGCGACGAACAGACTGACACTAATGACGATAGTGAAAATGGGAAGGACTGAGTAGCGAATGGACGACTTCCCTTGTTAGAGCATAAAGGGCATGAATGACATGGCAGCAACTGACACGATATCATAAGGGATAGGGGACAGTGGAACTGAAGGTCATAATGTGCGACACAAGAGAGAGACCAAGCACTGAAGGATGGAGGGCTATAGTGGGGTACAGAGGGACTCGGTATAAACTCCATGGAGGGAATGATGACTCAACTTGGATGCTCTAAACAAGGGCGACTCGATGGTGCTGCCACGTAGTAAAGGCCCCAACAGGGGACCGTGGAAACATGAGTACACGATGGGAACTCATGAAGAAAATCGACACGAACAAGGACAAGTAAGGAGGCAAGATGGTGCCCCAAGTACAAGTGGCGTAAGTGAGGAAATTCGATTTTAAGGAGAGGTGAAGTGACCCTTCTTGGACAAAATGTGTCCTGGTGAAGTATCATATCACAAAAAACTAACAGATACCCATTTGAGGTTGGTTCTGTGAGCTTTTCCAACCTGCAAGTATGGTTCATCAAATCCGGGCATGGTGGTCGTTGAAGAACAAAGAAGAAACGAGGGTTCTCTTTTAATAAGGTAGTTTTCCCTCCAAAATCACTCATTTGCTATTGTTGCTGTGGTGAATGTAGAGAGGAGAGAAGGCCCTAAATCTTGCGGCGAACGTAGCAGAAAAACCGACCGTTGGAATCGAGATCCGTCAGTTGCAGGTAAGAGGCCTAACCTTTCTCTTGCATTTTGATGAGTCAACCTTCTGGCTTTAGGGTCCGTAATCCTAGAAACACCTCCTTCATTCACGGTTGTGTCGCATCTTTTGGGCTGTGTTGACCGTGGCTGTGTGTTTCAAAGCAGCAAGACTCCGTCCTGAATTAGTAAACCGCGATTCCTGCGATAAGGAGGTTTCTGTGCCGTTTTATGTCGGGAAGTTGGGTTTTGGTGTTTGTTATGGTTTTCCCCCGATCTCAGAAGTCACAACATACAAAATGATGTGTTTGCAGGTGGTGTATGGGTGACGACGGTTAACCGGAGAGAGAGAGATCCGACACTGCTGCGCAGATCCAGGACTGTGGCGTCCGTCGTGTATTGGCTGTGCTTGGGGTTCGGCGTTTGGAGAACCTCAAGGAGAGCGGGGAACCATTATCGCTCCGTATTATTATTAGTCATCGGGATCCGCATCAAGAGGTCTTTGTGCAGGGTGTGTGACCAACCGCCCGTCCAAAGACGTGTATTTCCTGACTGGTCTCTCGCCACTAGGGATGGTGGGAAACACACAGCCAGTATTGCCGCGGGGGCGGCATATCATGGAGTTTGTGGAGCGTCATTGTCGACCGGGTCTCCAATTCAAGGGGACTCGAATACCGATCGGGGACCTAGAGAGGCTAGAAACCCGTGCAGTGGCCGCAGCTGTGCTGCGTATCCTAGGCAACTAGGCGCTCCATCACATCACTGGGGGGCAAATGATGATAGTGGAGAGTGTGCTGGGTGGGACCTACTATGGGTGGGCCCAAATGATGTTGGTGTCACTAAAGCGATAGTTGTCGCTATGCAGGCGGCAGGTGAACCATGATTGCTCATATGGGACTTTATTGTGCACCTTCTTCTTTGAGAAGATCCCGACTTCACAGGTTCTTTCTGTGGTTTTGCCTTTCCAGATGGGGGCCCGAGAGAGCCCAGGATGCGCCGTTGGGGATGGCTACTATGCAGAGGAGGAGGGGCGGCCGGGCGAGTGTTTCGACCTGAGTTTTTTGCCCATTGGGATCAGATGCCAGTGTACATAGACGACTATCCCTATAGTAGGATGAGCTACTGTGGAGACCCGGACCTGCCACTTCCACCTGGTCGAGTCTGGGGGCCCGATGGTAAGTGATAGATTGCTATTCTTGTGTGGGCATGTTAAAGTTTTTTGAATAGTAGTTTAGGGTACTGATTCATGTACTTTTACATGGGGTTGAGAATTTTTACCGGTCTCAATGACATATGACTCACTCCAGAAGATCCGGATGCCAGTGTGTCCGAGTGGGTCGAGAGCAAAGACACACGAGGATAAACACTTCGTCAGAGGACATCCGCCGTAGATGCGAAAGGTTGTTGACCGGAGTATCAGAGCGCGGGTGGCAGGACTTAGACGACCAGTACATAGAGCCATGTGTTGGTCTACCCTCGAAATGGCGAGGTGTCATGCGGCGCATGGCGATGGCCGGTCAGGCGATGTGTGATCTACATGTTGCAAGGGCAGAGCCATTGACCCGAGATCCTCCAGATAGTGATTAGAGGTGGGGCATGTGGTGCCCCCTATTATGTAGGGTGGTGCCCCGCTTTGCTTTTTGTAACATGTTATGGCATGTCATATGAATGTAGCAGATGGACCGCTTTCAACACATGTTTTGGCACACATAATAAGGATACTTGCTTGATGGTTACAAAATGTTATTGTCTTGTATGAAATGCGTGTGATAAATGCCAATCTAGAACATGGTTTGCGATACTATCTACATAGTGATTCTGGTCTCGAGGTACATGGTTGAAAGTGATGGTTTCAAATGCACGTATCAAGAGTTTCACCCGTAAATAGCGTCTAAACAGCACAGGGTTATGCACACGATAAACACCATTTAGTTGCATTACAAGAAGTAGGGAATCCAAACGAACGTGCAGATGGAGGATGCGATGAAAAAGGGCATCGGCTAAGAGACCACGCACTGCATCATATTCGGCCTGATTGTTGGTGGCAGAACCAATGTAGACCCCGTTAGAAAGAACAAGGGTATGCAAGGGGGTGAAGATGGTCCAACCTGCCGAGGCTAGATTCCGGGAGTAACGACTTGCACCATCGGCGTAACCGATAAAGGGTGTGGACGAGGGGTCCTGCGGAATGGTGTTACAAGACAATAAATGAGGGGAGGAGAGGTAATGACAGCAGCGTGAGTGCACAGAAGACATCGGGCGGCAACTGCGGGAGGGAGTGCAAGGAGCAGGATGATTGTGACTCATATACAAACTGGAGGGTGGTATATGAGGGCTATCGGAAGTATGGAGAGGACTCGGGCTGCGGGGATCAACAGAGACACGAGTGGAGTAATCTCGCGTATGGGTAGACAAGGGGTAGTCAGGTGACACAACAGGGGAGGATGCAGGGGGGCTAGGCTCCAAGTGTCTCGCAGAGGAGGATAGGTAAAGAATGGTTACAGTAGGCTCCGTCATCTGATCATCAGGGGGGGGAATGTCGATGGGAGCGGGGGAATCCTCAGGCTGACCTGAAGCATACTGTGCGAGGATGGGAGAGGCGGATTGATTTTGTTCAACCTCATACTCTCGGACCACCTCTAAAGAGGTGCGGTAATGCGTCAAGAGCGGACAATGGTGGGAGTAATGGCCATGAACGCCGCACAAAGCACAAGGTTTGTTGGTGCGGAGAGTCTTGGGGTTGTTTGTTATGGACGAAGAAGGAAGGGAGGCTTCAGGAACCGTAGACTCGGGGAACACGAATTTAACCATGGGTTGAATACGGGGCAACTCGGGACAAGCATGGGTGGCATGACCAGTGACATCACACAAGGCACAAGGCTTTGCGGGGGGAGGGGGGGCCGGGTCAGTCGTGGTGGTCTTGTCTTTGGGTGCCCCCTTGCGGGCTTTTCCTTTCTTCCCGGGAGCCGTCACGACAGGAGAAGGGTCCTGTGGAGGTGATGGGGGCACAGTGGCAATGGAGGAAGCGAGGGGGACCGGTTGAACTGGTGTCAAAGCCGTGTAGGGTTTGGGATGACCAGGAGGGGTGGCAGCTGGGGGATCAAGGTACCAGATCGGTATGCCCAAGGTCAAGTTAGGGAGAGAGAGGGTGGCGGCGGGGACGGAAAGGAAAATGCCTAGGGAGGGGAGCCGAGAGGGATCGCCGGCGGTAATGACCCGGGAGGGACGGCTTCGAGATGGTTAAGGCCGGGAGGAACCGATCCCGAGGGTAGATAAAGGGGTTCGGGGATACTGGGCGCGGGGAGGGCCGGAAGGGGAGGTCCCGGTGGCTGAATGAATGGCTAGGGCGGGGGGCTGGGAGGGCGAGGGGGAGGTTGCGACTGGCGGCGGGCGCTTACGGGCAGCACAGGGCCGGTCTGCTTCATGCAAACATTCGATAGTGGGATCGATGGGAGGCAGGGGAAGGTTAGGGAAAGTTCCAAGCGAGGGGAGGAATCTTTGTAAATTAAAGGAGATATTTGAGGTCGAGGAATCGACGGTTTGCTTGTTGGCTAAAGAAGATGGTCGTCTCGGGTGAGGTCGGGAATTTTGGCTCATGATAGCAATAGTGGTCAATGGTGACTATCTTTCCATTGTGAGGAAAAGACATCTTGCGAAAAACCGCGGATGGGACAGCAGACATGGCATAGGTGTAGCTTCGCCCCAATAGAATGTTGTAGTCTAGAAGGGCATCAATGACTTCGACGTCAACGCAAACGGTCTTACCGGCAAGGGTGATAGGATAATTATGGAAAAGGCCAATGGGTTGGGAGGCGTGGCCGTCCCACGCTCAAAGGGTGATCATGGAAGGGGCCAACTCAGGAGATCCGAGTTGCTTCCAAACTGAAGTGGACATCACACAGGTGGATGCCCCCTCATCAATTGTGCACCGAGAAACGTTGGCATTCTGAATTTTGACTGGGATTTGGAAGGTGACGAAAGCAGGAAGAGGAGGATGGTCTGATTGATGAGCGTCGAAAACAATCATTTGGTCATCGGCAGGATCTACAGTGCCCACGACAGATAGCAGAGCCTTCTTTTGGGAAGGGCACGACTGGAGGAGTTCCAATGTGGAAATGGCAGTAGGAGATTGCGCCAAATCATCTCTTATGTATACGAATGAGCGGCTATTTGGAAACGGCGTTTCGCTTAACGGTCCCTTAGGAAGCAGATCCTGCTCACCCATTGCGGTGGCTGCCAAGGCGACATTCAGTGACCAGAAAGAGAGGCTACAGCAGAACACCTAGAAGGCTGGAGCAGACCTAATCTAGAAGCTTGGATTTCAGCGGAGATAGAAGTTTGAAGGTGAGAAAGTGACGGTCGGAGAAGGAGCTCCCAGTGATGCATCATAAGGATCTGGTAATCGGAGGAACCAGAAAGGGAAGGGGGGGTGGCTACCTGGCCGTCGGGCGGTTGGGTAGCCACGAATCCTTGCTGAGGGAAAGGATCAGTAAACACAGCTGGCTGGGTAGTGGCCACATTAGGAGGAGCATGAGGGGAGCCGTGTTGTCCGTGCAATGTGGCTTGAGACTCCCACATCTGCCGCATCTGGGGTAAGAGGGGACAATCGTGGGTGTAATGACCATAAAGACGACACGAACAAGGCTTATTTGTGCGAACGCTTTGTCCCGACGCAGAGAATTTTGGTACTGTTGCTGGTTGGCGGTGTTAGGGTCCACACCAGAATTGGGTCCACGGGTACCAGGGGCAGATTGGTTTTGATTGCCTCTCCGCCTTCTTTGAGAAGAAGGGGGATTAGTCGCGCCCTGCTGTGCAAATACTTGCCCTGGAGGGGGCTGTAAGTGCTGTTGCGGGTTTTGAGGAGGCAAGGGAGATGGAAGCGCGTATGCTGGAGGAGCTGGCGCACCAGGCTGCGGATAAGGGTAATGGTGGGGTTGGGCAACATTGAGGTAAGCAGGAGGTTGGGCAAAAGGAGGAGGCATGCCGTATCCTGGATACATGCTACCGGGAGGGGGGAGAGTGCTAGAGGTGCTGGCCCCTCCCTGAGGGAGACCATAGCCCATAGAAGGTTGAGCGTACGAATGGGAAAGGGCTCCAACGATACCGTCGGCGGAATGAGATGTCCCCGGGGCGTTAGCACCGCCGGGCCTAGGGAGGTCAGGAAGAACGGTATAAACATAACCAGATTGAGCGTAGATCAGGTCATATTTCAATGCTATTTTGAGGGTGGCTTCTTCGGTTTGAGGAAAATGGGAGGCGACATCTTTGCCGATGGGAGCTGGAAGGGTGCAAAGGAACCATTCCATATAAACCCGATCTTCGAAGGGAGGGGCTCGACATAAGCTCTGTCTTCTTCGCCATTCCTGAACATGGGCGGAAAGGCGGGTTGAAGAGGATTGCTTGAAGGAAGTCAAGAGCTCCGTGCCAGTGTCGTATCGGAGAGGGAGCTGGAAATAAGACAAAAAGGCTTGGGCAAGGGTCGTAAAGGTGGTATGGGAAGAGGTGGCTTGTTCAACATACCATTTAGAAGCTTCGCCGGTAAGCGTGCATTGGAACAAACGAAGACGGATGGAGTCATCGGTAATGGAATTGGAGGAACACAACATGTGGAAAGATCGAACATGATTGGTTGGATCTTCTCCAGCTTGGCCTTCGAACTTAGGGATGTCGGAAGGGAGCTTGGTTGGCATGGCAGGCCAACCAACATCGTGGCGGATAGGGTCATTGATCAACTGATTGAAATCGGGGAGGCTGAGGCCTGCAATATACGGCAGCAAGGGGGTGGTCGGGGTAGTTCCTGTGGCGGTTCCGCTAGTAGTCGAGCCGGCATTAGGGCCGGGAGAACCGCTAGCGTTAGGCCTTGGACCAGACATAGTGAAGGTGGCAGGGGGAGAACCAGGAGGAGAAGGAGAACCCGATGAATCAGGAGAGGAGTTGGAGTGCGGACTCGAAGGAGGACTGGCTTGACGATGGCGGGGCGGAGCAGGTCGATCAACCGGAAACTGAGGGTGAAGGCCAAGAAGTCTCTAGGAAAGGCGCCTAGGGGGCGCAATGATGACAGGAAGAAGGAAACCGACAGGGGCAGAAAGGGACAGAATCAAGAGAAGTCAAGGGCAGACAAGGTGCAGTGACAATTGATTTTAGAGTCTTTGCTAGGCGGTGTTAACCAGGCACTTCTTCACTTAGGGTCAGTGTGTGGCGTGCGTTAATTTTAATTTTTAAACCCTTTCCATTTTGAGAGCAAGAAAAAAGTGTGCTGCGTAACTGAAAATAAATCTGCAGAGAACAGTATATAATGATGAAATAACAGAAAAATAACAGCTACTTGTGCATCTATCTAACCCAAGAAGGCAGGTCTCTCAAAACTAATCTGAAAAGAAAGGGAAAAATCTAGGCAAAACACACGGAAAAGAGGCCAATAGATCTAAGGTCAAAAGGGACAGGGATCTAAAGTATAAAGCTGCTGAAAAGAGGTGCAGATCACAGCCAAAAGACAGAGGCAAGGTGGCTGGAAAAAGGAAGGAAATCAGCAAAAAGCGAAGGGGGCAAGGTGGAGGCCCTAAAAGTAGATCCAAGCAAATCTTCAGGAGGTGATTTGAGAGGTAGAAGAGATGATTTCAATGGATCTGAAAGGGAGGTAACAGATCTGGAAAAAAGGAGGCTGAAGCTCTGAAAAATAGACGGCTGAAACAGCTAAAACTCTTCCACCAAAAGTGGAGGGTACTAAAGCCCTAGGGGGCTAGGTTCCCACTTAGATGAGTAAAAACAGATCATAATTTGGTCAAAGCGAGCTGAGACAGAGGCTGGAAGACCCTGACAGAAGCTGCAGCAAAACCCAGAAAAATTGCAGAAAAATCACTGAAAAAATGGCAGGTCGCAGGTTCTGACCTGTTTTCAGTGCAGGTCGCAGAAAAGGGGCAGAAAAGTGCGACCTAGAGGTCCAGGTCGCAGGTTATGGGCCAAAAATTGTGACCCCCCGTTCCGGTTGTCTCGGCGGCAGATTTTCAGAAAATTTTCCGTCTCAGTTGCGGCTGGTGTCGCTTACCTGCGCAATAGGGCCAGAAACACACGGAAGTTAGAAATTTTGATGTTTTAGGGTTTTATGTGAGAAAAACAACATAAAAATAGGAAAAACAAATAGCTGAAAAGAAACCCTAGGGTCTGAAGTAGCTGGATATGCAGGAATATGAAAAACGACAGCGGTCGTAATTTAAAACCGTGTGGAGTCGCCATTTGTTAGTATGAATCCTTTGTCGAAGTGTACGAAAAAGGACCACTTTAGCTACGCATAACTAATAGCCCTAACAACAAAAGTGGCTGCCAATATCTTCAGATCTGCGGTTAGTTGGACAAGAAAAGAGCTGCAAAAAACCAGATCTATGCATGGAAAGACATTAAGCAGTAAAAACAAGGGTTTGCTCCATATACCAATAGACAAGACAAGAACAATTTTTGAAAGAATTTTTATATTAATTGGGCACTTGGGAGGAAAACAAGAAGGCGTATCCAATTCTCCTCAGTGGGATGGGTTCTTGGAAGTCCTCAGCACTTCAGATCTAAGATCTCTCTCTCTTGTTGGTGTAGAAAACCCACACAAAGAATGGAACTCAAAGGGAGCTCACACAGCAAATGGCAGAAAATGGTGACCAAGTGTATAGATCCAGAGTGATCTAATAGGCAACAAAAGGTGAAGAATGGTAGGAAAAAACCTCCTATTTATAACAAAATATTGGGTCATTCTAGACCTTGGTGCATGGGTTAACCAGATCTAGATCCACTTTTTATGGAATATTTTATTATATTTGTTGGAGGGAAAAGGTATTTGACTTGGGTCAAGTCCCTTAATTTGTCAAAAATAAATAAATAAATGATTTATTTATATTTTTAAGGAGGCGGTTAGAAGATAATCAAATAAATAATGATTTATTTAATTATTTAAGGAAGTGGTTGAAAGATAATTAAATAAATAATGATTTATTTAATTATTTGTGGGTGATTTGGTCATATTTAACAAAGAATATTATCTAAATAAGGTTTAAATAATTATTCCTAGAAAATAATAAGATAAATAAAGGTTTATCTAATTAATTTCTTTGATTTTGGGTTAAACATGACTGGGAATAATAATTAAATTATGGTTTAATTAATTATTCCATGAGGAAAATCAAACAAATATAGGTTTGTTTAATATTTCCTTTCGGGGTTTCTTGTTTTAACATAGTGAAGGCAATTTTACTTAGGGTAAAATTGGTCTTACATGGTGTACTTGGGTCCATCTAATGATAATAGGTTAGATGACCAAAAAATGGTGTAACAGCAGGTATGCACAATTTTCCAAGGTGATACAACAACTTCCCCTGTAAATGATAGTTGTCCACATGTGATCCATGAGTTAGTTTTTCATATATTGCTTTAAATTCATCATCATTAGCGTATTGTTCAGCATAACTTTCAAAAGACAATGAAGCATTATGCAAAATAATAGAAGTAGCAATAGGAGGGTGAGAGAGCATATATTCTACTTTGTTACTTGTGCCCTTCTTATAATTTATTACCAGATTAAATTGTTGTATAAAACCCATCCACCTAAAATGATGAGATTGTTGTAGCTTGGTCTGCGACTAAAGGTATTGTAAAGGCTGGTAATCTATATGGACTGGTTGCCTTGCCGATCAGGTAGTGTTTCCACTTTTTCACACTTTGGACCTGTTAGCTCCCAATCTGAACCTCAGGCTGAAAAAGGCAAATCACGGTAACAACTAAACCACGCTTAGCCTTGTAGCTAGCCCTACAAGGATAGGAGAGGGCTCTCTCTGAAGAATGATATTCGATAAAGAAATAATGAAACTGATTTAGGCTAGGTATATATATGGAAAAAGAGTTTTGATGAATGACTGAAATTTTCAGGGATGTATGGGGAAAAAGGACAGCCCGAGCTGAGGAATTAAATCAAGGACACATGATATTTCATGGGGCAAGGCAGGCAGGAGGTTTAGCAATCAAATTGAAATAAGGTGAAATGGAAAGACTGTTGAGGAGCTGAAAAGGGCATAATACATGGATCCTTTTCAAACAGAAGAAAACACACTGAGTATGAATGAGTCCCCAAGGCAGAGCATATAAGATGGATTCTACCTTTCTAAATTGGAAACATTCAAATGGAAATGTTTATAGATGAATGATGAAACATAACAATGTACATACGAACACAGAAGAGAGACATATGCTAAAACTCATACCACATGAATCCCACAAATCAGAGCTGCATCACTTTACTAATTCCCTGCCAAACTGTACAAAAGGAGTGAAAAGCTCACTGCCACACTGTTCCCCTACTTCTAAGTTTTTCCGACCTCAGACTCTCCAACCCTCTTACAAATGATTAGAATTTACAGTAAATAGACGGATCTTGCAGGAATATAAATCGATGGGAAGCGGAGAAATCATGACTAAAGATAGAAGGCCAAAAGCCAACAGTCTCTTCGTAAAAGAAAAGTTGTGTTACATTTTGTCAGTGAGAAGGCGAAACATCGTAACGCAGATCCTTTTGAATTGTAACTAAAGAACGATAGGCAATCTGATAATATTTCTCACGGTTGTAAATATCTTTATTTTACTTTAAGCTCTCGGACTTTGACTGTTCATTTCTTTCCTTTATTCTCTGATTTTTTGCTGAACTGCCGTCGAAAGGAGACAGACCGAAATTACATGATTCTGTGAAGGGAAAATTTAATTTAGATGGGAAAAGGAAGGGGACAGGAGGCAGACCCGTATATAAATCGCAACCGGAGTCAGAGCAAGAGCGGAGAGATATCATATAACAGTAATTGCAATCGCAAATCGGAAGGTGGGACGGAGTGGAATAGTGTATACAATATTTCTGATGCGATTGGGGGGGGGAAACCCTTTGCATTATAATTTAAACCAAACTTTTGCGTTAACAAGGGAAAGGCCCTTTATTATATGAACGGGCGGAAGTACTGATGGTGGGACCCAAGGGCCAATCGCAATCGAAGATCGGGAGCAGGGAGTAATCGCAATCACAACGGAACATAAGGGATTTGCGATGCGATCGGAGGAGGGGATGCGATTCATTGTGGGCCATCCGATCGGCGGGGGTAATCAACGGTCGGATGGGAATCGGGAGTCGCAATCGGAGGATTTCGCGATCGGAGAACATTGCGATTGGAATGTCCGATTGGTGGAGGACCGTCGGATCGGGGGGGAAGATCGACGATTGTGGGTTAATCGGGGGTATGTCAATCGGAGGGTGTCAATCGGAGAGGGACTTATGGAAGCGCAGATTGCGATGGTGTGATTAGATGAGAGTCGTCCGATTGGCGGGGAAGATCGACGGTGCTGGATCAATCGTGGGATGTTGCGATCGGAAGGATCGGGGCAGGCCTTGCGATTGCGATGATCGGAGTTCTGTGCGATCAATCGCATTGCAAGTGTTTGCGATGGACTGATCGGAGCTCTTCATATAGATGTTGTGATCAAAAGAGTTTTTCGATTGCGATTTATAAATAAAACTTTAAACTTTATATTATAAAGTTTTGACTATATGCGTGGTGGGGGAGTGGTTTATATGGAGGGGGGGTTATATATGATATAACTTTGCTTATAAGGTCTATGGGTGTGGAAAAGGGGAAGTGGTTTTAATCAAATCGCATATGTATTCCAAGTTTTGTAATGCGATTTTTATGATCGGAAAGGGGAAAAAAGGGGTTTTTAAAGGGAAATGAACATAAAGTTAAAAGGGGAAAATGGGAAACAGGGGGAGGACTTAGGGAATAGAGGGCTTTTACTTCACTTAAGCATAAAATTCAATCCAGAAGTCCGTTTTGAGAGAGTAGTATACCATTGGAAAGCTCTTTCCGGGCTCTTTCTAATGAATCTTCTTTGAAGATGATCTGGTGCTGAACACACTATGGAAAACTTCTTTGAAAGGCAGGGACATTGCTTTATGGAGACAACAGCTTCTGAATTGTGACTGAAAGGCGAAGTATTATGCTTTCACCTCAAAACATGGTTTTGAGGTGAAAATTGCACCAAACTGAATAAATGATATCTTTGGTCTTCCTGGTGCTGTGACTTTGTATTTATTGACCTCCTCATGACCTTGCTGATCTTTATTGACACTTGACTTATTAATTTGACCGTGGTGAGACCTTAGAGACTAATGAGACCCATCATATGACCTACTGATATGATTTTGAGAATGAAAGAGACTAATTACTGAAGACCATAGGGAGGAAAATCAGCAAGTACCTCATGAGGGAAAACTGATAAAAATTACTACCATCAATGAATCCATGATCTAGCGGAATGGTGAAATTGATTATTAAGGGACTCCTAATATGCAGATGCAAAAGAGCAGTTTTGATCACTGATGGTAGTACGACTAGACTGACACTAACAGGACCAAGGCATAGAGTTCCTTGTCATAAGTGGGGTAATTGATGACAGCCTAGGAGAACTTCTCTGAATGGTAAAATATCGGCTTATTTTGTTACAATAGTACAACTCCCATGGCGTACCCACTTGCATTGGTTTCAATCTCAAAAGGCTGCTAGAGATCGGGTAAAGCCAAGACTAGTGTGGTGCTAATTTTATCTTTCAGTGCTTTGAAGGACTTCTATTTCTTTCCTCCCCACTGAAAGGCTTGTTTTACACTTGTCAGTGCGTGTAAGTATGATGCAATAACATAGAAGTTGGCAATGAATCTCCTCCAGTACTATACTACACCTAGAAAACTATGGACCTCTGTTACATTGGTAGGCTTAGGCCATTTTAAAATCACCTCAACTTTGGAGGGGTCTATTTGTAAGTAGCCATTACCGATAATATGACCTAGGTAAACCAAGAGGTTTTCCCAAACTCACACTTTGAAAATTTTGCATACAGTTCTTCCCTTTTTAATACATCAAGCACTTTCTTTACATGGCATACATGTTCATCCCAAGTTCTATTAAAGACAAGAATATCATCTAAATACACAAGGACAAATTCATCAATGAAAGGCCTAAAAATATCATTCATGACCCTCATGAATGTGGTTGGAGCATTGCAAAGTCCAAATGGCATTACCATCCATTCAAACAACCCCAGTTTGGTCTTGAAGGCGGTTATCCACATGTCTTGCTCTGCAATTCTAACCTGGTGATAACCACTACGCAAATCCAATTTGGTGAAATAGATATAATTCTTTAATTGATCTAACAAATCATCAATGCGAGGGAGAGGGTATCGGTTTTTCACCTTGATTTTCTTTAGTGCATGATAATCCATGCACATCCTCCATGTGCCATATTCTTTGGGTACTAACACGGTCGGTGAGCCACATGGAGAAGTACTTGGCCGGATGACCCCTTGGTTCAACAATTCATGTACTTGATTTTTGATCTCCTCCATCTCAATAGATGGCATCATGTACATACCAATATTTGGCAATGGAGCATCATGATGCAAATGGATATCATGTTGGATTTCTTGTTTCGGAGGTAATCCTCTGGGTTCTTGAAAGAACTCATCATATTTAGAAATAAATTCACATAATTCCTTTTTATGAACTGGATCACATCTGTGGAAAGCGTCATATGTTTATGCATATTTTGCTCTCAAAACCATGAGCAAAGACCCCTTGCTGGAATTGACCAATCTCTTCATCTGTCCTGCACTTACAAGACTAGAACTCGTCTTGGTTTGATGAGCTCTTACAATATACTCTACCCCATCTTTTGTGATATGGTATTTATTTTCATGTCGAAAGAAAACTGCTTTCCTGACATAAAGATAGGGAATCCCTAACACAATACCACAGATATCCAAAGGTATGACATCCAGTTCTAATTCATCCACTAGTTGAGAAGGAATTACAAATTTAACCTTACATTGCTTGGTTACATTTAATTTTACTTTTCCTGTGTCCATCCAAGCAGATAAGGTTTCAAATAAGGCTTAACTTCTAAGCCTAACTTTTTAACCAAGGATTTTGAGATTAAATTTTCTTGAGAGCCTGAATCAAATAGAGTTTCTAATTTTGTATGATTTATGACAACTCTAATATGAAACATCTCAATTCTCTTTCACTCATTAGGAAGAGGCTCATCTGTTGAACTAGTGCTTCCATGTGATTCAGAATTAACATGAAGATAAAGAGTACCTTTTGTGCCTACTACTGTGATCAATGCCTCATCGCTAAAGTTGAATCCAAGGTCTAGTTGCATGGTTGCTACCATATTTTTCTTACCCTTTCCACCATATCTCTTTGGCCTCTATTCCGGGTACAGCTTCCAATAATGATCGTCACCATGACCTTTTTTTTGCAGTGAGTGCAATAAGGATTTTCTCCTTCATCTTTATTCGTTGATGCCATATTATTTTCCTTTCCCTTTCCTTTTCCCTTGAATTTTCCATCTGAAGGTTTGAAAGGTGGTTTCTTTGAATGATCATCTTTATCATTTATGCCCATGTTTTCAAGATGAATGGCCTTTACACTAGCCAAGTTAATAGTATTAGGTTCAAACATTAACAATGAATGTCTAATGTAACTATGTAATGACCCAATATACTTAGTTACCACTTCAGGTGAATCTAATGAAATTCCCAAACTTAGTGCTTGTTTTCTAAATTCCTCGGTAAATCTTTGCACGTTTTTTCCTTTGCCTTGCCTTAGGTACTACCACTCCATTAAGGCTTTTTTCTTATAACCCAAGGGATAGAATTGATCTTTTAGTGCAGTAATAAAATTTGACCACGAGGAAAGAAGGTTACCAAAATTACTTTTTCCTTGAAATTTTCTCTCCCACCAGATGAGAGTGGTACCATTTAGTCAAACACAAGCCAACTAAATTTTTGCCTCATCCTTCACAATCTGTTGAATCATGTGGTAGAGTTCAATCTGTCTAATCTAGTTGTTAAGCTTCTATGCATTACTTTCACAATTATACATGGGTAGATAAAATTTGACATCTAACTTAAAGAAAGGTTTATTAAATGCATTTCCTGAATTCCTATGATGATGGTGAGAAGAGGAGGAAGAAATTTCACTCGCGAGTGGAGAAGGAGGTGGATCTCCTCCATTATCTCCATGCATTGAACCTTGTCTCTCTAAAGCATTCTCCCCTCTTTTCTCTATTTTCTCAAGTCTAGATAAAAAATTCTCGACCTGATCTCCCATGGTGTGGAATGTCTTGCGGAATTTTATCTCCTCCTCATTTCGAACATCGTCATCCATGTTTCTTCTTCGATGTGCACGTTCCGCATCGGGATCAAAAGACTTTAGTTTCCCTTCGCCTCTTCATAGCCTATTTCTAGTTAGCATACAAACATGCAATTCACATCTACAAAGACCTGATCTGATACCACTTGATCCAAAATCTTTAGCTTTGAGATTTATTAAGGAATTACATGTAAAATCTCATCTTATCCATGAAACTTTAAAGGCATAAATAGAAGAAGAGAGAAGCACATAAAAGAATTCAAGAAGACAAGGAATTGATATCGGATTTTGTCTAGGAGGGACTACATCTCGGGCCCTGCTCAATCAGTAGGGAGACCCTCTTTCATTAAGTGGAAAATAAAATGAAAGTACAAGCATTAATGCAAAATTACACCCTTATACCTCCATAGCTGACAGTGCCCAAAAATTGGAGACCTATGATGAATAAATGGACAACATCATTGGATTCGTAGCACCGAGAGGTGCAGAATCGATATAAATTTTGCCTGATTCTGACGCCGAAAAAATTTGGCCCCTCTGGAAATGGGCTCAGTTCATGGTTCTGCCTCGTTCCTGCAAAACGCTTAAGGTTCCACTCTGGCTCATACTCCGTGCCGCTCCTGGCCTGCCTGGGTGCACTTCTAAAATGAATGGTTTATATATAAAAAGGCAGGCAGACTCCCCAAGGAAGCCCGCTAGCTGAGTTGGTTGAGATCCCAAATGTGAGGGAGGGGGCTGAGTGGTCAAACCCCACCCCCTCCGTAATAAGGCTAAATCCATTTTTAATACCCGCGCTTTTCTTTTTTTTAAACCCCGACGCATAGAGTTAATACAAAGTGGGGGGGGGGGAGGTCAGGCCCGCATTAGGCAGCCCGCCCCGAATCTTCCGTCAGTGGTACCGTATGTTACATAGTAGTGGGCTGGTTGGTTGGGGCCGTGGGGTCATGACTATTGGCCCCACCCTTTAATATGTTGACAATTGTCATAGATATGAGGGTGGAGGGGTCATGGCTGTCGACCCCCCTTTTTTAATTATATTTTTGTTACAAGTCAGTTGGGTAGGGCGAGGGTCATGGGCCGCCCTACCTTTTTTTTTAATATTTCTATTTTTATTTTTTAAATCACCCTGATCCTTTTGAAAATTCTGGAAAATGACTGAAGTAGTGATTTTATTTGTCGCACAATTTCGCTCGGAATCCGGTGACCGGGTTTTTTCAAATTTGTCGCCTCCTTAAGCTACCACATCACCAAGTCAAACCTTATACTTTGACTGCCTCTAACTCCTTCATACAGATTCGGAATTAAGTGTCGTCTGCACCGTTGGAATCAGAAAGATGAGATATTCAAATTGACACTAAATTTGCCACATTTCTAACACTTTTATTTTTGAGCCTTTGTACTTAAGCCACTTGTACTTGGACCTGTACGATCCACCTAGATCAGTGAATGGGTTAAACTGGTCTAATGGAAGAATTTTTGTCATGTCAGTAGTACTCTTGTAGAGAGAAGTGAAACAAGGATAAGAGACCTTTCTGAGGTTTGTATTGTTATGGAAATCAGTATTCGGAATGTCAGAATTAAGGATTGATCTTGAAAAAGACAAGAGGAGTGTAAATTTGTAAGCCTATCCAGGGACGTTTGTCTTGAATGAATTCATTACAGTCCCATCCTATTTCAATTACTCTCAACGTCAAGCAACTCAAGCTCCCAAACACATGATCACTGCAGTTCAAAGAATTTGGGCAGACAACTAACATGATGGTTATAGGTGCATCGTTAGGAACCCTGTCAGCTACAGAAGTAGATGCTCAGAAGAGACCTTGAGATGGGCATGCAAATGTAAATAGGACACCACAAAAATTATGCCTGAAATCGTAAACCAAGTCCTAAACTAACTTGGAACCTGAAGGGAGGAAAAGAATATAGAGAACAATGCCTAATTTCATAGCAGAAGTTTCCCAAGAGAATTAATTGGTGTAAGGTCTCTCTCCTATGTATAATATATATAGGTATGCACACTGGAATTAAAAAGAAAATTAAAGAAGGGGGGGGGGGGGGGAGGGGAACCTAAATTTGGGCCAAAATCAACTTTTTTTGTTTGAACCAACCTTAATTCAAGGAGATTTGTACACATGTGAAATGAAATTTATGATGGGCTAACTTGTGCATGTAAAGTCTTGTGAACATTGCTAGGAAATTTTTTTTGATCATATGGGGGATTTCCTATTGAATAGCCCATTTCTTTGCACAATAGACACGTGGCATAAATTTGGTGCTCAACCCAGCTTATGAGGACCCATAGGATGAGTTTTCACACCTTTAAAAGAGCCAGATGAGTTCACTTTGAAGCACTTTACACTTGGTGGAATCTTGGAGGCATAGTTTTCCCTTTGGTCATTCCTTTTCCTTGCTTTGTGACCATGTGCCCACTTCATAACATTTTTGTGACCCTTATAATAAATAATTTTAAGGTCTATACATGCTTTGAAGGGTCATTTATTGGAATTACATGAGCCTACACCAAAGAAAGAGGGTTTAGTGTCCACTTTGAAAGACATTTGGAGGTGGAACTCCCTTGTTTAGTGGAGGATTTGTTACAACTATGGGAGAACTTGAAGGTGTCCTTCTCCCACTTGGTCAATGGCATTGGGAGCCCTTGTACCCGCCTTGGAGGAGAGCTTTGGGGTTGTCTGCCAACTTTAGAGGCTTTTGGTGGGCATATTTAAAGACTTCTTATAGAATATATGTTGTTGATTTTCCTTGGGAGGCTAGATTCCATGCCAACAAGCCCTTCATCCCCTTCATTTATAGAGATAGGCACTTCGTGAGAGATCATTCCCCATGATCATTGTACATGTGGCATGAATTCCCCTAAATTCATGTAATTTTCATTGATTAATTGTACAAGAGGGCCTTTGCACCTCCTTAAGCTAGAATTGGGGATTTTAGCTTAGAAAAATAATATTTCATTACGAGGGAAATTGAGCACATCCTTTATAAATATATGCTCTTGCCTTTCATTTTCTCAGGTTGGATTTGGGGGGCAAATATCTTAGAAGGTCTAAAATTTCTGTGATTTTTCTCTCTTACAATTTGGCTATGGATGAAAGAGTTGATTGAATTTTCTTGGGTGCAATTGGAATGTGTGTGATCTATTTTCATGGATGCTTATGGCGGATCTTGGACGATTCTTGGTGAAGTAACTTGATTTATTTACTTTGTCCTGGTATATTGGAATGTGTGTGATCTCGTTTCATGGATGCTTATGGCAGAACTTGGATGATGCATGGTGAATTAAGTTGATTTATTTATTTTTTCTTGGTATTTTGTTTTCGGGGATGAGTGTTCATGTGCTGAGTTAGTTTATTTTGTACTTGCTTCATGGTCCTTTGTTAAGCTAAACCATTCTTGAAATTATTTTAGAAATAGAGATATATTTTTTATTTCCTTAATCATTCAAAAAAAATTAGAACCTAGATCTCAAACCCTAGGGTAAGTTTATTTTCCCTGGTTTGTCTAGATATAGCAATCACTACAAAAAAAACCCTAGAATTATTCCATTCCTTAACTCCATATGCCCCATATATATATATATATATATATATATCTAGTCATCCATCACCCATTTTCCTTATAATCCTTTAAACCATTTTGCTAGGGCTTATCCATGATCTTCATATAGGGAGCCTTGAACCTAAAATTGAGTCTTTCCTTTGGAGACATCTTCGTATCATCCCATACCTCAAACCTAGAATATCAATTAGGTGACCTATACACATACCAAGACTCCTCCCATTGATGAAATTCCATAATGAGCAAGGAATTTTGGCTAATGGTGACAGTGGGCCACTATCCCATTGTTGTCACGTAGTCTAGTAATAGGCTTGTGGGATACCCTTCTCCAAGGCCTACTATATTTTGTGGAAACATTTTCGACACCAAAGTAAATTGAAGAGATTCTAGACACATTAGAGAAACTTTAAATTTTGCACTCGCAAACCAAAAATTCTTGCTATCCTCTCGTATCGTCTACAACTTTATTTTTATTTTCACTGCAAATCTTGGTAGCAATCCCTATTTTACTGGAAAAAAACTTGGTATTGACATTACACTCAATAGTATCTTTGAGCTATTTCAGTGTTTAGCCACCAACCTCGCTATTGTCCTGAGTTATTTTCGTCTCATAGGGCTCTGGAATTGTGTTTGAGCTAGGGTTTGGAGTAGGGCTACGGCTAGGGATTCCATTAAAATTACCAATTAGTTCTCATAATAGAATTTATAATATCTGAGAAAGGTCTTGGATTTGACTCCCCTAGAGTCTCATTTTCATAACTTCTCTCCTATGATTCCATAGTCTCACTGTCATGCCCCCCTGGAGTGTCATTATCATTTCTGCTCTCCTCTGATTCCGAAGACTCACTTAAAAGCTTCAAATATTCATGGGGATTTCCTTTAGACAACTCTTTGGTATGAATTTCTACTTCTGATATAAATATTAGTGGATTGGGATTCATTCTAAAAGTTCATGGATATCCTTGAATTTTCTTATGTAAAGAGTAGTTATTTCTTGATAGGAAATATATCTTATGCTCTCATTTTTCCCAATTTTGTCATCTTGTTTTAAACATAAAAAATAGAAGGGTGTCATTTCATAATAATTTATTTCTTGTTTCTCAAGATTGTAAGGCTTACTATCTCCCAATACTCATCGATGTTGTCACTAGTACAAAATGGCTAATTAGTTACTAAAAAAATGACTAAAATTTGCATATAAACGACTATTTTTCGGTCGGTGACCAATAGTAGCTAATTTACAGTATCTTATAACACGACCAACTTTTGTTCATTTTTAACTTAGTCATTAATTAGTTATCTCAATTTTGTTGTCCAGTTGTATATTTGGTCATTAATTTAGTCACTGATTTAGCCATTAATTTAGTCATTGATTTTATCATTAATTTAGTCATTGATTTGGTCATTGCTTTAATCATTGATTTAATCTTTGATTTAGTCATTAATTGTCACAATTAATGACCAAATATACAACAAAATATATTACTATATGATCCCCCAATAAAACCAATTAATGACCAAAGAAATATGACCAAAATGTTGGTCGTGTTATAAGATACTGTAAATTAGCTACTAATAGTCATATATATGCAATTTTTAGTCATCATTTGAAACCAATTAATGACCGAAGAAATATGACTAAATTTTAGTCGTGTTATAAGATACTGTAAATTAGCTACTAGTAGTCGCATATATGCAAATTTAGTCATCATTTGTAGTCACAAATTTATCATTTGCAGTAGTCACTTATTCATTATATAAACAACTAATTTAGTAGTTTATATTCATTTCATTTACTTTCAGTAATAATCATTATAAATAACTAATTTAGTCATATATTCATTTTATTTGTGTTCATCATTAATCAATATAAACTACTAATTTAGTAGTTTTAAATTGATTTTGTGTTAATTATTAATTAACATAAATTAATTTGTATGATTTAAAAAATGTCATACAATGTGCATGTTCATATAATAGGAAAACACAATGTCGCATATTTTAATTACAATATTAAACAATATCAAGTGCAAGTATAAATAATCTCAACCACTTAAATTATATTATATGAAATGTTAAAGTATTACAATATGATTTTCCATTGGTTGGACTACAATTTACACATGAAGTGGTGTTTCATCGCTTCAAAACATTATCATTTTATTTTCAAGGTATTGCAGGTGAATTCACCAACTTTGAAGACTTGACCATCAATGTTTATATGTGTGACTTATGCGGGATATTGGCTCTAAGATTAAAACCAGACCAATTCTCCTCTCTCTCTTTTCACATTTGTCGCTCCAATGTTATTGCTCCCCTCTTTTTTCAATTCATGCTTCTTACCATCAATACTAAGTTCATTTTCTGAAAACAAAAGAAGATACAATGAGTGTAAAACATGAAAGACAATGAACACTAGAATATAAAATAAATTAGACTATAAATAGTTTATATGACATATACCTCAACATCAGAAATGTCAAATCCATTTTTCCCCATACAAGTAAAAAACTCGAACAAATTTTCTTCATTGGGGTGATAATTGTTACCATAATGTGGCCAGATAACCTGAATAAACAAAGCAAATAAAATATCACCATATATAGAAAAGAAAACCTTAGTAACTTAGTATTCAAATTTCAAGGAAAGCTTAAGAACAATCATGTCAACTAAGTTATACACTAAAAAGCTCGAGTTGTAGATAACTTATGAAAACAAATAATATGAGGTGTGATGTTTAATCCTTGTCATTTTATTCACAACAACATTTCATTTTCTAATGCATGAACTTAGTCAAGTATATAAACAACATGTACTCAAATAACAACATGAAAGTTACTTTTTCTGATAATCATGAAAATATTTTAACACAAAATAGCTATAAGGACTCCAATCAATATAGTGTAATACTAATTTCATCTGCAAGCTTTGGTTGTTGTTTAAATGGACATGGTACTAAGTATTTTCAATTTCATAGTTAAAATATAAAACAAAATCAAAAGAAATGTCCAAAATACAATCAAACAATAAAGAGAGGATGTCATGGAATGGAAATTGCAATAAAAAAAAAATTACCTATCCACCGATGTCGTGTGTAACATTCCTAAGACATTCGCTTGCCCAAAATAACCCTGAGGTGAAATCATCAGAACATTAAAAACCATAGGAATTCCCACTAGAAACATTTCCAAAGTCGGTGGCTTAGGTGTCTAAGTGATCTCTAACAGCGAATGAACCATGTCCAAGACGTGATATGCATCATCTCCCCGTCATTTTTCCAATCACATTTCTTGTAACCTGCCCACAGCAAAGTCAAGTAACAATCAAACAAAGACATTGACATTTTTTTATTATCTCTTATATCTATAAAATTTGAATCTGATATGTTTCATGAACATATTAATTCATATTTAAAGCCTTCCTGACATACGAGAAAGTATCAATCAAATATGACATCAAGAAAAATCGACCTCAATGAGGTCCTCAAACAATTTCTACAATATCAAATTTTTTCTTGTTGTGATATCTTGGGTAGAAAAAATAACATATCTACAATAGAAAAATGCATATATTACTTATGGTCAAACTTTATATATGGTGTATTCTTAAGCATTTTTTTAAGATGTTCCTCTATCTTTACCAAAGTGAATTGTAGTTTGGTTAAACTATGTATCCTTTCATTCAACATCAATTTCTGCAAGATAAATGTCACACATTATCCTTTCCCATTTCTCAACGCGCTACATATGATAAATTGAAAGTCGCATAAAACCAAGAGCAAACCCTTTCCTAACCAAAACGAACAAACAAATAGTGTCTCTAATAAAACTTCATTATAATATTAGAAAATGAAAAGGGAGTGGACCATTCTTGTTGTTTGACTTTGCATATTTTTGTTATGAAAGTGCTCGAGCTTCAAGAACCAACAAATGTGAGGGAGGTTGTAAATGTGAAAAAAAATTATGTTGACCTAATTTGTAGACTTCTTCAAAATGATGTGAATGATGCCATTTTCGAATGTGGTAAATTTCATAATAACAAATGGCATGTATTCTAATAAATTACATTGCAATAACTACCATGGGCCTCCACAGGTTATAGTTCCTAAGTATGTTAATCTTGATGATGAAAGCAAGATGGCAACGATAAGTATGGGTGGTCCTAGTTTGTATGGTGGATATCTTCAAACCAAGGTCTCCATCTCAATGAACCTAGATTCTGACATGGTAAACCTGGATCTAGTCTTCACCCAATTTCATTCCATCATACTTTTTCAAGACTCAAGCGGACATAATAGTCCTTCAGTTTATAATAGGGTTGCTTTTGAGGTTATAAATAAAGCTTATCCAAATCAAATGGATTTTTGGGCTCCAATAGATATGGATAATTTAAATGATAACAATTATATGTTTTTTTCCAAAGATTCAAATGTAGGGATACATTTTGTGGATTTTACTAATAAATAGAATGAGATAAATAATCCATGAAGAGAATATATTGGTCATTGTGATTAGTGAAATACTCAGAGATAATAAGACTATTTAGGTTCAAATCAAAGATGGTGTTGATTCTTGTAGCTCCTCAGTTGTTGGTAGTTTTTAAGGTAACAACTTCAATTCTTCAAGGTTGGGGTCATTCAGCATAATTTCATCTACCTTGGTCATATCACCCAAAAGAAAAACATAATCAAAAAAGAGTAAATATGTCAAGTTTAGGGCAAATCCTATTTGTATAGTTGCCAAGCTTATAGTTCTTTTTTACTTTGTTATAACTCTGTTGAGACCACCTACTCTACAGTAAAAAATGGTAGAGGAGCCATTAGTCATACCTACCCATGGTCTCTTGTAGACATGATAGAAAAATAGGTTGAGCCATTAATTAGAATTGCACATATATTGAGGAAAGACAATTCATTATCTAATTAACCAATTGCACATTGAACCCTATATGGATGAGTAGCCTAAATAAAGCCAGTTTTCTCTATCATATGCATTGGAAAGACAAAATAACATTGTTTGTAATTTTTTGGTTTCATGTTATAAATTCCTTCTTGGGAAATTCATATTTTGTAATGGATTTGTTTCCCAGGAAGGATGCAAAATTGTTCTAATGACATGGAATCATCTTAGTGGATTTTGACCCTACATGACCAAGGAACTTAGGAGCCTTGGGCACATCAATGGTAGCATCCTCCATTAATGAAAATAGTACAGTGTCCAACCTAGAAACATCAAATTATATATAGTTATAATTCATAATCGAAAATGACCATAGACTGTAGCAGTCCTTAAATAAATTCAAACTTGAATAAGAACAAACATAAAATTTCACATTAGCCTTCAGTAAGATGCCCTTGATTTAGAAAGAAAGGCTCAAACTTGCATAAATGTGTAAGTAGATTCCCCATAAGATCAATTTCAACATCTTTCCTGAAAAAAGAATCTAATATCCAAAGCGAAACCATAGTTGAATGGAACAATGGTGCTTTAAGGTCATCTACACAAAAAGTTGCCTCCTTCAAATCTCTCACATTGGATGGTATGTCATGCAAAATTAAGAAAAATTCAGGGAAACTTGTCGACTCCTCTAAAAGACATAATGAAAATGCATAGAAGCTTTGTAAAGGAATCCACCTGTAATATTCTTTGATTTCCATTTCAGCATTTTTCCTAAGTTGAACCTCAATGAGTTGTGAACTCAAAGTTATTTGAGAAGAATGTTCTTACAGTTGAAATTCAGCATTTTCAGTCTTCCCACCTATGTCACCAGATGATTATGAATTCTTAAAGCCTCTTATGTCATTATCCAAAACATTTCTTTCCTAGACACATGATTTTGCAAATAAATGATTTTCTGTAGCATAAGTCCTTGTCAAAATGGCATCTCTCATACTCACTGGCATCCAATCAGAACTGCAACCTAAAATCAGACCTGCACCTGTTCGTATATTACTCAAGATGTGAATGGTGGAATATCTGCTAGAGCACTCTTAGCATATGGCAGAGGTTGAGCCCTCCCTCTTATTCCCTTGCTAAGACCTCAATTAGGACCAAAAGTCAAGTGGCCATCATCAGAAGCTCTGTGTGTTGAAGGGCTTGGCATAGACTGATTTTCAAATTGATCCCTATCCACAATCCGAGCATCTTGACTGGTGAATCCATGGTCACATGGTCCCATATGGGGTTTTGGCCCTTTAATTCCACCCATATGTGGAAGTGAACCCGTCTGTGCACCTGCCATGTAAGGTGGCATCGCAAGTCCTCTCACACCATGATCAAGTGGTGTCACAAGTCTCCGACTTGAATGTCCCATATTGGTACCTCGAGAGCGGCCTCCCTGTCCATGTAGTTCTTGCACAACATCCTGATGCACTTCCTCTATTTTATTGGGGCCCTCAAATTTCTTCCTTTTTTTCCATCCATTCCTCCTCGGATCAATCAGATCCTTCAACATGAACCTCAGCCTAGAGGGAAGCCCTTGGTTATTGGACAATTTTTTCATCCTATCAAAGTAAGCATCAATATGTTCCTTGGCCTTTGAATGGTCAATCATATGACCAATAGTGCTCATCAGTTTGCACATAGCTTCAACATTTTCCTCCTATGGATGCTTAAATTCACCAGTTAATATCTTGATGCATGCATGCATAATTATTTCAGTCAGCATAATTTATTTATAAATCTCACTAATAGACCTTATATTTCCTAACATTCATCATCGTGTTGCAACCTTCTTCTCCCATCTTTCTTCTGCTGAAAGGATTTTTTTCACCATGCTCTTATGCTTTCTCAACCTATGTCTCTTCTCTTTCATCTTTTTCAAATTCTTCCTGACATTTGTTTAAAATAACTCGCTTGAAAAAAACCTTCTAATTATCTTCATAAAATTATGGTATTCTTGTAGCACGCTGAAAACTGAATTTTGCATACATTTCACAAAAATCCAGCTCCATCAAGGCTTTGTCAAATATTTGAGATATTATACCATGAAGACATGATGCAAAGTCAATGTTCACTTCTTTGACCTGTTAAAAAGTTTCTCAAAGTTTTGGAGCATTAATTTATTAAGGATGGATTTAATTTGTCTTTGTTTCAATTGATCCTCATCAAAAACCTTGCCCACTTCATATCGGTTCTCTAATATATGAATTTTGGGCAGAGAAGGTTGTGGAGGAGGAATCAAACCCTTTTGTGAACCATCAGCACACTGCCACCTATCAGCATCAGAACTACTTCTCACTACTCTAACTTGTGGAAGTGGTGCTTGTACATAAGGCCCTCCAGGAAGGATGAAATTCATACTCATTTGTGTTGCAAAGGTATTTCTTCCAAAGCCAATATTATAACCTTGGCCAATTTGAAACACAACAGAGGAACCACTAAGATCCGCATCCATCCACATATCACAACCATTAGTAAGAGCATCCACCGGCTTGGCCCATCTATCATCATCCAAACTGGCCATATTTCTCCCACGACGTTCAAGTAGATAATTTCCACTCAGTTTCTTGTCAAGTCCTCTTGCAGTTCTTGCTAATGCATCAACCTCTCCTACATTACTTGCAAGTGCTTGGGAATTTCCAAGTAATTCAATAATGTATAGACAAATTTCAAAATGATTTGGTAGATCTTTGCACTAATCCATGATTGTCAAAAAAAAATCACTGGAGTATTTTCTGTCTCCTGAACATTCAGTAACTAAAATAGCTACTTGATTCATGGGATTTGAAAGCTCGGCTGCATCTTCCTAGTCATCCATTTCATTCAGGACTTGCTTCTCAGGCTCTTTTGAAGAAGTCTTACTCTTGACAACACCGGTTATTATTTTGGATGGTTCTGGAAGGTTCACATCTTCCTCCCGTTGGTGAAGGTTGTCATTGATGTCAATATGACATTAACTGAGATGTCAATATTCTTGAGATGTCTGGTTCAATATGATGATGTCATGCCATCAATGAAGATGTCAAATCACGAAGAAGTCAAACCAGTAATGAAAAAATCCCTAAGAAGTCTTTGATCTAATGTTGCATGCACTTGATCTAGATCTTAACCCTTGATGTTATGTGATGATGTCATACACTTTGATACTTGATGATGACTTATGATGATCATGGTTGGAGATCATTTGAGGGTTGGACAACTATTTTGTATTTCCCCTAATAATGTTGCACTATAACATATCACCGCACCATTATGTGATGACATGGGTGATGCACTCATTGTTGGACATTATCATGATGATGCGGATGTCCTACATGTTCCTATGATGATAAAGAAGCCAAATACTGGAGAAGACAAACAATGGAGAAGCCAAATAAAGAAGCCATACTGTCCTAATCATTTTCTGCACTAAATAATTCAAGGGTAGTCACAAAGAAAAATGTTTTTCACCACCTTAGAGGTAACCTTTCAAAATGGATCCTATACCATCTTGTAGAGTATATTTTTCCCTTTCTAATGAGCCCTTAATTGCCTCAAAACACCAAATAGTTTATGAGATATTGATTTTTTAAGTTAAGGAAATTAACTCTGACATTGAGCCGACCTAAGCTGACTTGTGTAGGCTTGACATGTTGTCCAAGAGACATGTCTCTTCATCAAATGTCAAACTAGTATAAATAGAAATCCATACTCTTCATTTTATCCATTATTTTCAGTCAAGATTTCATAGAAGAATCACAAAAGGTGAACTAAGGCCGAGGAGGATAGCTAAGGATATATTTGGGAAAATATATTTATATGTTTTTCAAACTTGGACTTGTTGATCTAGAATTGCAATAATATATGTGAAAGCTCAAAATCTTAAGGACAACAGTAAACCAGAACTCGGATTATCTATGCTACAAAAAACTATTGAGAAAAAAAAAGACACATTTCAGACCGCTGGTTTTGGGCATATCTCTGAAATGCGTACAACATTGTGATTGTCAGATCTATGTAAGCCACAAGAAGAGCCACACTAGGCCTGTGTAGGCTGTAGGAAGGGATGCAGTATAAGCTTGTATTAGGTTGCAGTTAAAGGCATGTTCATGCATGTTTGAGATAGTGTTTAAAGGATTGTTTTGAGCCTTATTTACGAACCAAAAACTTCAGATTTGTAGGAGAGCTTCAGAACTGAGTCCTGTGGAAAATAATATAATCTATTATGATAGACTTGTTCTGGCATATTTGAGCACGTTTCAGGTCTAAGTTTTTTGAAGCAGGTTGCAACATTTTTGGCATTACTTAAGCACACACAGTTACATATTTTTGGGAGCCTTTGTGAAGCAGTCTTTGAGATTGGAGAACAATCGTTGACCCTTATTGAAGGAGGCTTATTGAATATTTTCCAAGTTTATATAGGTCGCTTACCAAGGCAGACATCCTTGTGGTATTGTTGAAGATCTATTGAAGACTTAAAGAAGAAAATTTTGGAGGTATTCTTGGAGACCAGATGTATTGCTAAAGCCCTCGTGGAGTAACAGTCCCATGCTCAGGATGGAGAACATTTCCAAGATATTGCTTCTCTCCAATTAAAGAATTAACAAAATTATTGTTGCATCTTTGTCTATCATTATCGCTTGTTGATTCAGATTGTTTATTATTCACATTTCTAAGTTTTGAATGGCTAGACCACTGTCACCTCCAAAAATTCCCTTTCGGGTTTGTAGAAACTAAAGATAAGGATTGTGTCAAAACTCTTTTAGCATCCAAGTACAATGAATTCATAATAGTAGCAAAGATGGTGATATAACCATCAATTGAAGAAACATTGACGTTGTTGTCATAGAAACTATACTCCCCTAGTGAATCCAACCACACCCTGACTTCAGTTTGGGTGGAGAATGTCAAGAAATTAAGCCTAGTCATAATCACAACCTAGAAGAAATAGGTAATCGATGTGACTATCATATCAAGATACTAGAGCTTATGGTGTATGAAGGTAAACACTGCCCTAATGAGCAAAGACAAGAACCTTTGATCAAGGTATTTAAGAAGACAAAAATTTAGGCCTATAATTCTTGAAGAGGAAAATGCATCCTATGTCATTGTGTTCACTAAATTTGAAATTTAAAACTTGAATTTAGACATACCTTAAAGTTGCAAGTAAACTTTGTCAACAGTTTATACAAACTCGTCATGTCTTAAATGGATCAACAATGGTCGCTACTTAATGCAAGCCAATAAATGATTATATAAGTCAAACATTATAGTTAAATTCAAAGACAAACATGAACCAACTAACTCAGATTCTATCAACACAAAAATATTGTAAGAAACAAAGCAATTAAAGAAGTGCATTGCTTCAAGTTTCAATAGACCTTGGATATTCCTCACATGGAACTTTAGGACTATATTATCGAGGAGGAGTGGATCTTTGGAGGCCATGTCTTGTTCTATCAATAGAATACCCTAATAGACTCTTGAAAGAAAATGAATTTTTACTTTTGAAGACCAACCACACCATTACTCGGTTCTTGTAATCACCCAATTCTTCTTATAAAGATACAAGGCAATTCCATCTTTCCTAGCTAAATTTATTGAATGATTTCGATGATTGATAGTGTGATAAAAGGTCCTGAATGCAGAGGAGGAATATCAGTAGGAGGGTAGGAAACAACTTTCTACCACTCTTGCAATCACCCTAGAAGACTTAGCACGTGATGACATGGGTATCATGCCATGCCTTTTTTCTACACTGGAAAATGGAAATTCAACCAACATATGACAAAATCCTGAGCGCAGATGGAGACAATGGACTAGACCATAGTTCTAGTTTTCCTAAGAATGAGATTAATAAGACACTCATTAATGAAGGGAGATCCTGAAGATCCCTTAAGGTTCAAGAGACCAACACTCCTATCTGTGATTTTGACTATGGTAGAAACTTTGGCACCCATAATTATGTGCATCTCCAATCAGCATTGCCTATTAAATTTGAACAGAACAGTGCAAGGTCTGATATTTTTTCCTTTGACAGTCATCCTACATATGACATGGACTCTGATGAGGAATAAAAGAAGGCTGATCATATCATCAAGCCTTTTTGTGAACCATATGAGAGAAAGGTAGAAAGGTCCATTCCATTTGTTGAAGGAATCCTTATTGAAGATGAATAGTCTTGTCATATTGAAAGAACAAACCAATATCTAGGAAAACAAGAGGACTTATGCAAACCCATAATTGATTAACTACACAGTGAGAAAAATCATTTCCAGGTTTGTCTCTTATTGTTCATAGGTATGATAAATTATCTTCAAAGGAGTTTCTTCTCCTAACTATAAATTATATTCGGGTAGCTTTAATTTCTCATATAAAACAGCTCCCTGTCTGCAACAATGATATTCATGGCCAGCATAAAATTTTTCCTATTTTTGATCCATAAATGTTGGAACTTACAAACTTGAGAATAGCAATGGATCTGTGGCTTGAAGAAGTCAAGTATTAGATCCCCTCATATTTCCTTGAAAAATATCTGCCACAACATGATGCTATATTTATCAATACCCTACATGTCCAAGAGTATTCCCATCTTGAATATGGGATCCTAAAGCTCGCTAAAAATATCCCAGCAAAATGCCCTGATCTAAGCCTAATTTATCTGAATGTTTCATCATGAAGATGGGGTCACAACAAAATTACTAAGAGAAAGACCTACAACAAATTTATGGATGATTTGATTATCTATGCTACAAAAAACTGTTGAGAAAAAAAAGGACACTTCAGATCGCTGGTTTTGGGCATATCTCTGAAATTCCTACAACATTGTGATTGTCAGATCTGTGTAAGCCACAAGAAGAGCCACACTAGGCCTGTGTAGGCTGCAGGAAGGGATGCAGTATAATCTTGTGTTAGGCTGCAGTTAAAGGCATGTTCATGCATGTTTGAGACAATGTTTAAAGGACTGTTTTGAGCCTTATTTACAAACAAAAAAATTCAGATTTGTAGGAGAGCTTCAGAACTAAGTCCTGTGGAAAATAATCTAATCTGTTATGACAACCTTGTTATGGCATATTTGAGCACATTTTAGGTCTAAGTTTTTTGGAGCAGGTTGCAACATTTTTGGGAGCAGTCCTTAAGCACACATAGTTACATATTTTTGGGAGCCTTTGTGAAGTAGTCTTTGAGATTGGAGAATAATGATTGACCCTTATTGAAGGAGGCTTATTGAAGATTTTCCAAGTTTTTATAGGTCGCTTACTAAGGCAGACATCCTTGTGGTATTGTTGAAGATCTATTGAAGACTGGAAGAAGCAAATTTTGGAGGCATTCTTGGAGACCGGATGTATTACTAAAGCCCTCATGGAGTAACAGTCCCATGCTCAGGATGGAGAACATTTCCAAGATCTTGCTTCTCTCCAATTACAGAATTAACAAAATTATCGCTGCAGCTTTGTCTAGCATTATCGCTTGTTGATTTAGATTGTTTATTCTTCACATTTCTAAGTTTTGAAAGGCTAGACCACTGTCACCTCCAAAAATTCCCTTTAGGGGTTGTAGAAACTAAAGATAAGGGAAAGGATTGTGTTAAAACTCTTTTAGCATCCAAGTACCATGAATTCATAATAGTAGCAAAGACGGTGATCTAACCATCAATTGAAGAAACATTGACATTGTTGTCATAGAAATTATACTCCCCTAGTGAACCCAACCACACACTGACTTTAGTTTGGTTGGAGAATGTCGAGCAATTAAGCCTAGTAATAATCACAACCTAGAAGAAAGAGGTAATCGATGTGACTATCATAGCAAGATACTAGAGCTTATGGTGTATGAAGGTAACCACCGCCCTGATGAGCAAAGACAAGAACCTTTGATCAAGGTATTTAAGAAGACAAAAATTTAGGCCTATAATTCTTGAAGAGGAAAATGCATCCTATGTCATTGTGTTGACTAAATTTGAAATTTAAAACTTGAATTTAGACATACCTTAAAGCTGCAAGCAAAATTTCTCAACCGTTTATACAAACTCGTCATGTCTTAAAGGGATCAAAAATGGTTGCTACTTAATGCAAGCCAATGAATGATTATATAAGTCTAACATTACAGTTAAATTTAAAGACAAACTTGAACCAAGTGACTCAGATTCTATCTACACAAAAATATTGTAAGAAACAGAGCAATGAAAGAAGTGCATTGCTTCAAGTTTCAACAGACCTTGGATATTCCTCACATGGAACTTTAGGACTATATTATCGAGGAGGAGTGGATCTTTGGAGGCCATGTCTTGCTTGGTCAATTGAAGACCCTAACAGACTCTCAAAAGAAAATGATTTTTACTTTTGAAGACCAACCACACCATTACTCGGTTCTTGTAATCACCCAATTCTTCTTATAAAGATACAAGGCAATTCCATCTTTCCTAGCATATGCTAAATTTATTGAATGATCAAGAAATGTTTGACTTATGAAATCTGACATTCCAATAATAATGGATCAATTTACCTGGAATTTAGGAAATGGTAAAATATTAATATTTGGAAGTATAACATCATGGGTCACCAGCTACTTAACTCTCAAGGATCTCACTCCTTTAAAGATATGATTGGACAGCAAGGAGAAAATTCCCTCTTTGACATTTCTTCATGGGAAAGAGCTTTAGGATTATTGAGAGGGTTGGATTTTGGGGCTCCACCTTCATACTTTTTCCATTTGGTGGCCTCAATGGAACAAAAATTGCATGGTTTTGCCCTTAAGAACCTTGAGGAATCACACTGTAGCGGGTGGGGTTTAGCTGAGTATCCTGTTAAGCAGAGCTATGCCCAACAACTTTCTTGTTGTTCACTTCCCCACAAAGCCTCAATCTGGAGAAAAAAATGGCATTTAGATGCCTTCCCAAAGATTAATATTTTCTATTGGACCCTATCTTATGACAACATATTAACCTTAGAAAATATGAAAAGGAGAGGGATCCAGGGTCCCTCCTAGTGTGCTCTTTGCCTTTAGTTTGGAATCTTCTCATTGCCTGTTTTTAGATTTCCATTTCACTATGGCAGCTTGGTTAGTGGTGGTAAATGGCCTTGAGAGTCGGTTCAAGTATTCAAATTCAATGAAGAAGCTAATTTGGACGTGTCATAGTCATTACATAAGGTCCTTTCATTGCAAGGCTCTTTTGAAAGGGTCTAGTTTGCATTGTCTAAATTAGTATGTTGTAAATCTGGCTGGCAAAAAATTGTGCCATCTTCCAAATAGATGATGAGTGAAATGGAGATGGTGGAAATTAAAGCTAAAGAAGTGCTATCTAAACATCTTAATTCAAAAGGGATTAAATTCATTCCAGATCAAAATCTAGACAAGTAAGAACTTCAATTACTAGATCAATTTAATTTTAAATATTCTTGTTCTTCTTCCCAACCCAGGGACCCAAGTAAGTATGTCCACAATCATGTTGGCAGCTTCATATAACTCCACAATTATTTCATGAGTGGATTTAGACTAAAAAATCCTTCATTTTTTTTTTGATGGTGCCTTGAAACGAAACCCTGAACTGGCATGAGTCAATGGGGTTCTCATTAGTCTAAGAGGGAAGATAGCATGTCCCTGTGGTGTTGCAAATATTGACATTGGGATATAGGAAACTCGGTCCTCCTCAAGACACGAGAATTCCTTGTTTTATGTAATAGTTCTCACAATTAATATACAAATGAATTATATCAAAGCTAATATACTTGATGGCCTTCTTATGTGTAAGGGAAATCTGATCCTAGTTGAACCTTCAATTCATTTACTAGTAATACACAATATTATTACACCAAATTCTACAACATACCTTATCTAGAATATGGTAGACAAAATACACAAGAATGATGCATACAACCCTTGATTACAGCATTGGTGTTTATAACGAGGCATTTCAGCTCAAAAGGCTACTTTTCCACCCTCAACTAAACTCTTTTCACATGCAGATGTCATTACTGGTAGCCTGAGAGAAGGGAATTTTGACCAAACCAGGTTACACAGTGTTCCAAGTAATTGCCCTGCAATCAATACCATTGAAATGTCATTGGAGAGCACATATATAGAACAACAAAATGATATCCATGGACCATACAAATAAGGCATTAATTAATATATTTTAAGCACATGCTAAGAGTCCTTCACAACATCTAAGCAAGCATTGCTGCTTTCTACAGTAAATATCTACTGGATAACCAGAACATTGAATAAGAGTCCAAGAGAAATGAAAAGTAATATGCATAACTAAAACAAAAAGGCCATAACCCTAAAATAGCAAACCTTTGGAAGGTGTTACACAACATTCTACAAAAATCATTGAATTTCCTTCCTTAGGACTTGATACACATTGAGAAACATTAGACAACAAACGATATCCATGTACCATAACAGGTAGTTTTAATGTATAAAATCAGGCAGAAACATAATCTGGTGAAAGGCATAGGCCTGAAGTAATATGGATGACAAAGGAAATTAACATCTTTAAAGCACATGCTCAGATTCCTATGCAATTTCTAGGCAAGCCTCACTGCACTCTACATCAATTATCTCCCAAATGACATGAACATGGAATAATAATCCCACAAGATTATGAAAAGTGATATGCATGACCGAACAAGAGTATACCCTTAAAAATCAAACCTTCAAGCAATCCACAACACTCTACAAAAATTGTTAAATGTCCTACCTTGGTAATTTATATGGATTCATTAACAACCCATATCAATGGCTTGAAATGGATAAAATGACCAAACAAAGCAACAAGTCCTAAAAGGATAGGTCTTTAGAATCTTCTTGTATGAAAACAATGTGGCACTTCCACACTAAAATACACATTTAGGAAAAGCCCAAAGAAACAACAAAAAATAGTGTGGGGTGATGAAATGAAAAAAATATTAATGGACTTGCAATTTCTCTACAAAATTTTCCAAATTTCGAATTTATGGAAGTTTTCTACCTTCAATGCTGAAGCAAAAACGATAAAGAATATTTCACTAATTGTAGATGAGTAAATTATAACAGTATCCAACTTTCATAATTAGCTAGACCGTCTACACAATTAGCAAGACATTTTTATAAGGTAAACCCTCTGGAATGCTTTAGCAACAAGTGGTCATTAGCTCTGCTATAGAATGGTCAAAAACACTTTGGTTTTGTCCCTGCTTATATATACAGTTTTTTCGTTGTATACTTCTCCTAACAAATTCTTGCCTCAACAATTTGAACATAACATGTATTATACCTCAAGATTCTTGATATGAAGAGTGCCACTTATTGCCAAGTGTTGTGCCTGATGATGCCTTTGAGAGATCTCAAGTCTTCCCTTTCCTTTGTATGAAAAGATCATAACATAGGAAATGAAGAAACCTTGACTCACAATCAATTCCCTTCAGTTACTTGCCTAGATCTTTAGTCCACTCAAGTCTACTTCTTTATAGACTTCTGTCAACCCTTTGAATAGACCCTTGATCAGACCTCAGAAAGGTTTAGATATACTTCAGATTTCCTTCTTCATGGATCTTTTTGTCACTGATTTGGAGATGTCTCTTTTCTACCCTTTCCTTTTGTCACTGATATATCTTTGATTGCAATCTTTGATAATGTCACTGATGTCTTCAGTGTTTGACATTTTTTGTATAGCACAAGGCTCAGATTGTACTCCCCTTAAGATGATTCAAACAAGCTTCTTAAGTTAACACACTGTTATTCAATGAATGAAGTGGTTCAGCAAAACTCTTTTGAAAACTCACTCAAAAACCCTTAGATCAAGCTCTGACCAGGGTGATTCTTTCCCTTCAACAGAATTTTTCGGATGCCAACAAAATAAGCCTCAGGAAAACAATGAAAAAGTCTTAGATGCCCTTGGATTAGGGTTCAAAATTTTAGTAAAAATTTCCTCAGAAAAATTGCTTGAAAACTTCTAACAAACCTGTGAAGAACCCTCCCCAAGACAATGTGAAAATTAACTTCAAGTTCACAGAAGTGTTACCTTGTCTGCATGGATATCTTTTTAGTTCAGTGGTCAAAATTTGACCTTAGAGCTACCTCAGGAAGAGGGCCAAACTTACCTCATTAACAGAGACAAATAGCCTCAGATAAAAATCTGTTGAGCAGGCCGAATAGATGCTACAGGTAGCTACAGAGATCCTTGTCAAGGGAGGTTGAAAATAATCATAGAACTATGCCTCAGATGGTGCCCTCAGGCAGGCCGAAATGGGCATCAGGAAACCAGATCCGAGCCTCAGAAAATACCAACGAAAAGTGCCTCAGACAAGTCAGACATAGCCTTAGAAAAAGTGAAAAGTCTGCCTCAGAACGAATCAGATTTGGCCTTCTAAATGCCAATGAATAGTCACAAAAGAAGGCTTTCAACACAGACCTAAAAGACTCCAATGTGTTTGAACTTTAATTGCTTGCAGGCTATGAATCTTGTGTGTATACAACATCTAGGTAAAGTCCTAGATCTACTGTTTCCTATTAGTTACCCATATTTTAAGTTCTATTTGTTGTTCCTTCTGCTCTCTTTTTTTTCTGTTTGAGTATCGGTTTAAAATGTTAGTTTGGACATCTCATGACTAAAACAATCTATAAACATAATTATATTGATGTGGGCTTCTTTTGGAATACTATGTAGTATCGTTGTGGTGTCTAGTTGTTGTTCCTTCTGCTTTTTTATTTTATTTTTCTGTTTGAGTATGGGTTTAAAATGTTAGTTTGGACATCTCCTGACTAAAACAATCTATAAACATAATTATATTGATGTGGGTTTCTTCTGGAATACTGTTTAGTATCGTTGTGGTTTCTGTGTAGTAACGTTAGCTTGCCTAGCCACCCTGCAAGGCTAGATAACTGATGATCCTGCATTTTTCTCTTATATTCTTCTTCATAGATACAATTTAGGGAATGATTCATGGAGGTCTATGGGCTCTTAGCCATTTACCTAAGATGTCCAAATCTCAAAATTTGTGCACATTAAATGTTTCTAATTTGAAAACTAAATATTAGCAGGTTTGTGATTCTTGTAGTTCTCATCGGCTAATCCTAGGGACTAGAAATGACTACGAGTCTTATTACATTGGAGGTTGGGTTTAGGATCTACGCTATCATAAAAACCATGATCAGAAGCCAATCGCCTTTATATCTGATTTTCTGAAACTTTATGACTGATATACCTCCTGTTACTGAATTTGAAGAACCCTAACAGGTGGTAAGGATTGTATCCCCATTTTCCTAGGCCAGCTTATAATCTGTCATTATGCTTGCCTATAGGGAGGTCATATGAGACATGAACTTGTGATCATCAGGTGAAAAACACCACTGTGTGCTGCGTGCTAACTACATGTGGGTCGATTTCATGCCCATTTGGGTAAAGAGCACGACAATCATTGTCCTACATCCATTTACCCCCTTCTGACTATCCAGACAAAGAGACCAAACACCCTTGAATGTTTTTAGAGTAGTGATTTTTCTGTTTGTAGACCAAGAAGTTCTTGTAATTTATGAGTAAATGATAACGTCACTGACTTGTTTGATTTTGATTGTGCAGAAATGGCACAGCGAATACAACCACTACCCCATCCTCATCTGCTATAGACTCCATTGCTTCTTTTTCATTGCTAATTGGAAGGGTAGCAACATTATTTCTGGTTCACCTCTTGACACAACTCAAATGGCTATGAATCCATTCATGACCTGAAAGCTCTTTCTGGTGCATGAAATTTTCTCTCTAGTTCATGCGCTTAGCATCGATAGATTACTTTTAGACTACGACATAGTATTTTTGCTATGTAAATTTGGTGTCTAAGAAAAGAAGTAGATGGGAAAGATCTTCAACATTGATTCTTTTTTGTGAAGGCAAGGAATTGCTTGAAATTTGCCTCTATTGAGGTTGGCTTTGTTACAAAATTTCTAAGCCAAAAGTGAATAACTTGAGCCTCAACATTGAAAATAAGAGAAGAATAATTTGGTCTTGTAGCAAAATAATTTTCACCCACATTTAACATTATTTGCTTTTATAATGGATGCCCAGCCACACACTTTATCTAATGAAACTGTGCTTACTGTAACACCATTTCTGCTATGTGAATGTGTTAGTTAAGGCAAAATACGTATGATTCATTAGCATACTGACATCTAAAAACAAACCAAAAGCAAACAAACAAGGAAATCAGACTTACCTTTCACAACACTGTGCAATCCTTACTCTGTCAGGCCAGTCGAGTACCCTCCCATATTTTGCATCCAAAAACTGCAATAGATTGTCTTTGGGTGCAAAATCATACACAATAAATCACTCACCTCCTCCTATGGAACAACAAAAACCTCTAAACCTCACCATGCAAAAGAGTCTTGAGACCCTCTTGGAATTATAATTCCTCCATCGTGCAACTCATCTTATTGATGCTTTTGACGACCAAAAAAGACACGTCTCTCAATAACCCCCTTGTAAGCAGCACAGTAGTTGTTTTTCCTCAAAAAAATATTTTCAAAAAAATACTGTGTTGCAGATTCAATCTCCTCAAGCTTAAATGTAAAGCTCTGGAAGCGTTCACAACTTGTTCCTTCATCTGCCAAAGGATTCCAACCATTTGAGTACTCTAAACTAATCAATAGTGAGAGATTTCCCTCCAAAATCCTTAGTTATTGATACTTAGTCTATTGTCTGTTGTCTCGTAAGCACTGCTAATCTTCTATTTTCTTCTTCGAAATAATGAGAATGTGAAAACAACAATCTGTTAAAAATGGCAACTAGGGCCAAGTTATACTTAGATCTGCTTAGTTGATGAATATGATCATTCCATTGAATCCCTCTTTTCAAGAGGACCAAAATCGACCTAAAGATCACCAAATTTGGATAAGGAAAAATATTTATTTATTTAAAAGAAATTCCACAAGACATAACCTTATTAAGGCGAGAAAATCGAAAATTTGAAATTCAAATTTTGCCTCCAAGTGTTAAGATCGGCTTCATCTCTATAAGGACAAATTGTTATATATATAGGGATCGCTCATCTTCATTAGAGATCATCCTAAAAGAGTGCATTCAACTCTTGGGTAATTCTTTCTGAGGCAGGCACAGCCTGGAGAAGCAAGGAGGACATGACGTATTGATCTCCCATAGGTTCGAGTAGGAGCAGGCAGCTAGCCGCAGGTTTGAGGGAAAGTTCTAGGTGATGTTTCGTCATGGTTTTGGGTGTGAATCTCTTCAAGAGAAGGTTGCATTCTTTTTGTGGAGACACAGATCAGGACATTAGTTTAAAGGTGAATTTTGGGGTTTATTTGTTCACACTTTTTATTCTGGTTCAGGCCATAGGAAATGCTGCTATAGCAGCTAGTATGAAAGCATGTGTGGAAGGGATGCATGACCTAATCTGAGTCATTTACCCTAGCTGCATTCAAGGAGAGAGGGCTGCAATGTAAACAGAGAGTTTAACCCTCATTTGTGAGCATATTCTTATTAATGGTAGCATAGGAATGTTGTTGGATGCCTTGAAAAGGAACCGCAAGTCTTGGAACATTGTGGGACATCTTGTAAAGGATAGCAAAGTGTAAAATTCATTGGAAGAAGGTTACTCAATGACTATTAGGAACCCTAACTAGGCAGCAAGCTTCAGGACTGTTTTGAACAGTAATTTAGCAAGTCTATTTTGACTCATATTATTGTACTCTCTCTGTTGAACATAGGATATTGATAATAAGAAGAATTGATCAAGGGTTTTCCCTGTCTTGGGGTTTTTCCCTGGCTTGTGCCATATATTTGAGTTATTTTTTCTTGGCTTGTCTTCTTCATTTAACATTTATTTTATTTCTTCAGTTACTGTCATTAAGATGATAATTCATGTGTGGATTAATAAATGGGGTTATAAGGAACATTGAAGTAATTGTATTATGCAAAGAACATGTTAATCAAAATTAACATGAGATCAAAGCCAAGTGAGGACAAGCCCAAGACTAGAGTGAATGTGATAGCAATCACTGAAATAAGTTTTTTGTCAAAGTATCCATGATCTTCTCCCTCTCTGAAGTTTGAACAAAATGTGGTGGACTATGAGTGAAGACTGCCTAATTGATTTACAGCATAAGGAAGGATGGATCTCTAGCAGTTGCTAAGTTATTCATTTGTAATGATCTTTCAGGGTCGAGAATCCAGGACTGTTTTAGGGCCACTTCATTTGGAAAATATGCAAGTTAGAAGAATTATGGAACAACGTTAAGGTTTCTCGACACCTATGTCTCAGACCTCTCTCTCCTAAAGGTATAAGATTCATGCCATATGTTTCTACTCTACTCTCAGACAATGGTATGCTCCTCCATCATGGTATATACCTCAACTCGCATCTCAACAATATTGACACTTCATCATTGGACGTTGTTATCTGTTGAAGAACATCACCTGAATTAGTGCTCAAAGTACCAAACTTTTCCAGTGTATGCTTGAGGTATTTTACCAAAACTTCGGAAGAAAAAAAAGCTATTTATTCCTGTTGTCACTGTTGTACAGTGTTGAATATCTTCGTGGAGTATTGAAGAAAATCCGTGGGAGCTTGCAATAGTCACAACGTTGTCGATACTTAACACAACAAGCTCCAAGATGTGCACAAGGTCATGAAATTCTTCCAAAGTTATCAAATTAAAGTCACAGTTTATATCTTTAGAAATCTCAACTTAATTCAGAGATCATATCTTGAAACTTTTTGGAGCTTACATGCATAGTGCCTGTTCAAAGGTTGTTTATGTTTTTTTATTTTATTTTGGTCAATCTTGAAAGATTCTCGTGACCTACTTTCTCTTCATCTATGTTATGCATAACCCTGTGGAAATTCTTGAAAGGTTAAATTCTAAAGCAATTCGTATCACATGAGTATCGTTGTGATATATAATTGGGTTGGTATATCTCGTCTAGAATAATTCAGTTATGAGCTTGAACCTGAGGTAGCAATTTCCTAGGCTAATACACCGAGTCTACAAATTTGTAGACATATTGTATGTTCATTCGAAAATTTCTATGGAGCACTTCAGGCTGAATCTTGAAGAATTATTGTCTGAGGGTTAATGTTCTGGTGATTTTAAAGGCCATCCATCCATCCTTCAATAACTGATTTGTGCATCAGATATGAAGCATGCATTTCATTAAGGCAGAGTCTTCAATATTATTTTATACAAATCTGATGTATCCAGTGAATAAAATTGCACAAATTTAAGGCTGAAAATTCAGTGATCAGATCTGAAACTCACTAAGATGAAGCCCCTTCCTCAGAAGCTTATAAGACAGATTGGCAATCCTGTAAGGATGTGCATTTAAGGTATGATAGTACATTTACTAAAGAAATATTTAGGGTGAGCTTCTAAGCCAATCATTCACGTTAAATCTAGATTTGATTGAGATTTCCCAAGGTTCAAAATTTGAATATTGATTGTATGTTGATCTGAAGCATATCAAAGGTACTAACTTTATAGTCAATATATATAGTTGAAGGTTGGTTTGAGGCCTTTAAGGCTTCTCTTCAAGGTCATCTATATCAAGCATGTAAAATTCTGAAGTACACCTCTTACGAAAAGAAAAGTCAAAGCAAATCACTCTAAGGCAGTTTTGATGTGAATCACTTGGCACCTCCATACAGTCAGGGATATAAGTAATTTGAAGTACAACAGTGTATTCATCCTAAGAAGCATCACTAGTAGTAGCATTTGTTGAAATGGAAAATAGTTCTGGTCTAAGTTTGAGAATTGTGGTAAAGGTAGAATGGTCCGAGAATTTTATGTTCTAATACAAATTCTAGCATGTTACTATTATATGGTGTGTGCCAGTGCAGTGACACAATAGGATCATTACAAATATTGCTAGGATTTTCACTTCAAAGATCAGACTCGCTTGAATTGTGTAATGGCAGAGAAGGTTTTCTTTGATGAGGATGGTGCAAGTCCCTTGGTATCTTCATTCAATCAGAATACTTATGAAATCAGTAATATGGTTCTATTGTATTGTTGTTGAGGTCTGTCAGTTAAATGGGCAGAACATGTGAGAGAGTTTACTTGTGCATTGCTCAAGTTTGGTAAGTGAAAGTTTGTTAGTATAGTTGCAACATGATAATGTCTCATCTTAAAGATGAGGAGAAGATTGAAAAATGCTGAATGTTCAATTGAAGTAAGTCTTCAGAGGGAGCTATGGAATCCCCAACAGAATGGCTTGTCAACTCTTCTTGCCTATTGATTTTTACAATAGAAATACCATGTCATAAGACATTGATCTGCAAAAGCCGGATGACTATGACTGAATGACCTTGATTAATAGCAGGTTGCAGATAGCCCAATGGTTATGTTTTGGGCGAAGTTTCTCTTCCAATATTCAGAGGGAGATATGGTAGGTTTACATCTATTGATGATGTTTGTCCACAGATAAAGATACTCTCGATGTGAGAGGGGTTGTATTAGCCTTGATGCACTTCTTCCTAAAGCTTAAAATTCTAATAAAATGGACAAGTTGTTGATCCGAATACATACAACTTATGAAGGCTCTAAAGCTCAATAAGATATCCATGTTAACTATGATCTGTAATACTCTGCCAAAATTGTTGGATTGTCATAATGATAAATGGAAAGAGCACTTCTAGATCCCATATCTCTTGGGATCCACCTTTATTTCATGAATGGATGAAGGACTAAAGTTTGGGAGCACCGCTGAGGCTGAACGAATGAAGCAGCTAGCATGGCCTATTATGAAGACATTTGAGTCATGTGAGCATGTGTTGGAATCCGTTGCTTAACATCAGGTTCCACTTTATTTGATATGGCACAGTGGGGAGAAATCTAGCTCCAGCATTACAGGATGGATGTACAGGTTACCAACATCCCCTCAAAACCCCTTGGTAAGGACAGATTTAACTTCATAGAGAGAGGTTGGGTGCCCTGGAAAGACCCTAATATGAGGGTCTTGGTTGAACATTGAGCTTTGGGAGCTCCTCAGGGCCTGGGGTACTTCTTTGAGCTATAAATGACCCTAAGGTGAGTGGTTCACCTTCCCCTATAGGTTCACCGTGTACAGGGTGAGTGGTTCACCTTTCCCTATGACAGCTAACATGTGTGTAGGATAAGTGGTTCACCTTCCCCTACGTTTGCAGACACGTGTGTAGGGTGAGTGGTTCACCTTCACCTACGTATTATTAAATATGCATAAGATGATTGGTTCATCTTCCCCTACGGCATATGAGCAGAATGAGTGGTTCACCTTCTCCCATGGGTACCCCAGTGAGAGATGCATTCAAGCATCTGGTTGTGAAAATTTCAATGGGACTTGGTTCATCATTTTCCCCACATGTAGGATGCTCATTCCCTACGATTGATGGTTGACATATCGGTGGGATGTGGTCCATCATTTCCCCACGTGTAGGATCCTTCCTACTATTGTTGGTTTGCATGCATGTAGGACGTGGTTCTTCCTTTCTCTACTCTCAGTGTTTTGCATGCATGTAGGAGGTGGTTTATCCTTTCCCTACATTTGATTGTGATGTGTGTTTGTAGAATGTGGTTTCTCCTTTCCCTACATGTAATTATGAGCAGGATGTGATATGGTGTTTCTACATCATCCTACCCATGAAGTCTGGGACTCATGGAAAGTACCTCTCATCTAGCCAATGAGTTGGGAAATGAGGATATAGACCATAGCACTACTGATGGATGCATTGTGTATTGTCATACTCTCTATGCTAGGATGCTTGGTGTTTATCTACTTGATCTGGGATCAATTGAGGTTTTACTTTCGGATTGAATTTTGTCAGTGAAGAGTGGCAAGGTCTTGTGAATCACTATTAATAAAATCTTCTTTATTATTCACATCAGTGCTCAGTAGAGCAGAGAAAAGAAGACATAGATGGTTCATTATGGTTCATAATGGTAGGATGGCATGATGATCTATGACAGCAGATGGACTAGCAGGTGGAATTCTCCCTAGTTAAGAGGGAATGTTAAAATTGGAAACTAGGGCCAAATTCTACTCAGATCTACTCAGTTGATGGAGATGATCATTCCATTGAATCCCTCTTTTTGAGAGGACCAAAACCGACCTAAAATCACTAAATTTGGATGAGAAAAATATTTATTTATTTCAAAATAAATTTCATAATACATAACATTATTAAGGCAGGAAAACTGAAAATTTGAAATTTAAATTTTGCCTCCAAGTGTTAAGGTCGGCGTCACCTCCATAAGGACAAATTGTTATATATATAGGGATCCCTCATCTTCATTAGAGATCATCCTAAAAGAGTGCATTCAAATCTTGGTTAATTCTTTCTAAGGCAACCACAACGTGGAGAAGCAAGGAGGACGTGTTGTATTGTTCTCCCATAGGTTCGAGTAGGAGCAAGCACCTAGCCACAGGTTTGAGGGCAGTTTTGCGTGATGTTTCGTCATGGTTTTTAGGTGTGAACCTCTTCAAGATAAGGTCGCATTATTTTTGTGGAGCCACAGATCAGGACACTGGTTTAAAGGTGAATTTTGGGATTTATTTGTTCATGCTTTGTATTATGGTTCAAGCCACAGGAAATGCTGCTACAGCAGCTAGTATGAAAGCATGTGTGGAAGGGACACCTAACCTAATATAAGTCCTTTACCCTAGCTTCATTCAAGAAGAAAGGTACACAATGTAAACAAAGAGTTTAACCCTCGTTTGTGAGCATCTTCTTATTACTGTTAGCATAGGACTGTTGTTGGATGCCTTGAAAGGGAACCACAAGTCCCGTAGCATTGTTGGACATCTTGTAAAGGACAACAAAGGGTACAGTTCATTGGAAGAAGGTTACTGAATGATTGTTAGGAACCCTAACCAGGTAGTAAGATTCAAGATTTTTTTGAACACTAATTTAGTAAGTCTACTTTGACTCATATTATTGTACTCTCTCTCTGTTGAACATTGGATATTGATAATAAGAAGAATTGATCAAGGGTTTTCCCCGTCTTGAGGTTTTTCCCTGGCTTGTGCCATATCTTTGTGTTATTTTGTCTTGGTTTGTCTTCTACAGTTAAAATTTGTGTTCTTTCTTCAGTTTTAGACTACTTTCAGTCAATAAGATGATATTTCATGCGTGGATTAATAAATGGTCTTATAAGGAACATTGAAGTAATTGTATTATGCAAAGAACATGTTAATCGAAATTAACACAATCACACCCACAACAATGGCAATGCTTGGGGTTTTAAAGGTTTTAGAGAAATTTTGTCAACTTCTTGAGAAATCTGTAGATTCTAAGTGGGTCTCTATATTCCAATTGCCTTGCTACAGTAGATAAGTTATGTCAACAATCTTCCCAGCTTTAATATTTTGATTTTTTTACTCAGCTAGTTTAGTCAACTTTAATATTTTAGTTTTTAAGAGTTGATTTAGGTACTGTAGTGTCCAAGGTTCATCAAAAGTATGATACCTATTGTACCATGCTTTTTCATTTTCCTTTGTGTGCATTTCCAAATTTTCTGCTAAGGAGTCGTGGAGGGTGTGAAGTTGTTTCACCAAAAACTATGTTGTCGGCCATGCAATTATCAGTGCATCTGCCTACACTACTGCACAACTGTTTCCTGAATAGTTGCATGGAGAAAGAAGCTACTCAGTGTAAAACTAACTGTGTGACCCCCTTTTTAGTCATTTCATTTATTGGAAGGGGCGAGATACCCTAATGCTTAAAATGAGATTGAATGGCTTTCATTATGTTTCCATCTAAGGGAAAAGCTTCTGTGTCAACCGTGTATTGATATGAGGAAAGCCAGTGTCTTTTCTCCCTCGTCAAAGAGAGATTTGATTTTTTTAAAAACATGAAGTTTTGTCTTTAGTTCATTTCTAACCCTCGATATCTTTCCACTTTCCTCTCCCAAAATTAGGTGCCACTGATGGGACCACTGGTTCTATCCCTTCATAATCAATGACAGATAGGTTGTTGAGTGAGCGTTTCCCAATTCATTGATATGTTCTCGATTTTATTCCCCATCCAGCAACCCCCTGTGACAATTGATAACCTTTGCTCTTGTCATCATGAATCCAGCAACCCCCTGTGGCAATTGATGGCCTTTATTTTTTGAGGCGTAACTTTGCTTGAGTCCCTCGAGCGAATACTTATGCTCTATCGCCCTTGGAAATGGGTTTAAAAAACTCAATTCATGCTGAGCCAACCCCTAATGAGTGATTTTCCAATTTATTAACATATAGAATTTTTTTGCTCTATATTTTAACTTTTTCTGAAATGAATATTTATTCAGTTTATTTGAATTTATTTTGTAAATCGCTATCAGCTCTTCATGAAATCTCAACTTTGTTTGTTTAAAGGTATGGCTTAATCGACTTGGTCAGCAATCCATTACATTTTTTTCAGGTTTTTACTCTCAGAAATACATATAATTAGTTTGTTTGAGGATGCTTCGGATAGAAATTTGATATATTTGGTTTTAAATTTTGAGAGGCTTATTTTTTTCCGAAATTTACTATAATAATGACATTAAATTGATTGTTAAACTCATTTTTGAGGTTGATGCATTCTTAGATTAAGTCTTCATTGTAGAACTTGACATGCAAGCGATTTTCATTTGTCCAAATTCCTAGGGATTTCACCCATGTGTCCATAATAATTGATCTTTATCAAGGAGCTATACATTTTAATCATGATGACAGGATGATCGCCCCTTGTCCTTATGAGAGATGGATATCGTGATCTTTTAAAATCATTATTGGGTGGTAGGATTTTTACTTGTGTTTTATAATTATACGCTACAACTTTATGAGGCAACTTCACCTTGTGCTTTTGTCTTTTTACCGGGTAATACCATCACCACACATTGTACTTTTGTCTTGCAGAAGAAAATCTGAGTTTGTTAGTTTATTTGGGGGAGACCTGAAGAGATGATGTTACAACCTTTAAAGCTCCCACATAATTTTTATCCTAATAAGAGTTATTTTTAATTTAGATGGTTTACCTGTCTTTTAATAGTGCCCATCCATGACAAAAATCATTACTTCTCGTTTAATGGCGAGGAGTAGGAGAACCCATCCATTGAAAAAAGTTTATGGGGAGGCTTTGACATTTGTTATGTATTTTTTGTTTAGTGGCCCAAGTATTGCAATCATAAATATGTATATCTATTTTTGACCTTATGCGATTTTTGGTGTATTGGATAACTTTTAGTGAATTGCCAATTCTTTTTTCAGATAGGGATATGAGATAGGCATATAACGTGGCACCTTGCAAGTAATTTTTTTCTATTACTATACGAAATGATGGAAGGAAAAGACTTAATTTGGAGCTTGAATGCATTTCACGTGTTCATTGAGTACTCCATTCACTACCATACTTGGATAATCCACCTCACTTACTGGTACAACCTTTTAATGAACCCATGCCTCACAATTATTTGTGTTAATGAATAGGTAAGGGCTCAAAATCTAGTTCATTCATATAATCTCAAGAATTCTAAATGAAAATGCCTCAGAAGCAAGCCATCATTTGGCAAAAAGTCCCCTAGAAGTCAGTCGCATCCTTGCTGCAACTTGTTCAGAAGTAAAAAAAAGATGACCTCATGGTGTTAGCTATGGAGGATGAAGACAACGCTTCATTTAGAGTAGAAAAATGACACTTGAATCGTGATAACCAGTGTAAATATATTAAATCTCATCGTTTCCAGTGCAATTCTGGAGGGTTTATCGAGTATATATAGTTTTTCTATTGCGCATGTGAAGGATGGGCATTTATCAAGAAAATAGTGTTGGTTGTGTGGCTTTTGGCATTGCTTTATATGCGCCCCTACGCGGTTACTAGCATGGGGAGAAATTTTTTTATTTATTTTTGGTACATAGTGTTGGTTGTGTGGCTTTTGGCATTGTTATCTATGCGCCCCTACGTGGTTACAAGCACGAGGAGAATAATACAAATTGATTTCTGATACATAGTGTTGGTTGCGTGGCTTTTGGCATTGCTATCTATGCGCCCCTACACAGTTACTAGCACAAGGATAATAAAACAAATTGACTTCCGGTACTCTAGAGAGAAGGAAGTTGCGAGAATTGGAAGGCAAGGGAGATTTGAAAGGTCCAAACAAAATAGCTAGTTGTAGGCTGAGCGTTAACCCGAAGATGGAATGTGGCTAGTGGGAAAGTGACCTTTATCTTCCTCTCCACCCAACCCATACTCCCGGAGGGAAAGTAACATTCTTGCCCAGTTCAACTATTAAAGAAAAAGCTTATTTCTGAACTCAACCCTTACTGAAAATAGGCCTCATCACCGAAGTGGGGGATCCATACACCATACTTAATATTTCCCATTGTTAGAAGGGCCTCCTTCAAGCAAACTCATATTAGAATAGGCTTTGGTGAAGTAGGTAGGATCCTTTCAGACTAGACTCAGGTTAGGCAACAAGACCCCAAGGTAGGATCTTCATTAAGGCACGTTTTTTGTGAAACAGGTCGTGACACTGGATAGTCATTCTTATTAATGACATAACAAAAAGCTTACCTCCGACAGGTCAGGCGCACCCCACCCCATCGTGAAAATTGTCGATTGCTGCATCGAAAGAATGCATGCACCAGCCAAATAGCAAGCAACATGAGGTAAGGATATCAATTATTGAATAATGATAAATGGAAGCTCATACTAATGAATCTTACCTGTTGATTAAATAGAACAGGTGTGTTTTGTTTTAGTTTTTCTTGATCGTCTATTTCAATATTGTCGAATTGTTTTCATGCCGTGATAATTGTGTTCATGCCCAGAGTATTAAATTGGCACAATTGTGTTCATGCCCAGAGTATTAAATTGTGCCAGTTCAACCATATGTCCTCAATTTAAAATCAAATATATATTCTGTAACTTCTATGTAATATTTTTTAAACTTATAATTTAATCTTTATTATCATGGCATTGTTGAAATTTCCAGAAATAGAAAATATGCATACTCAAATATATTCATATTTTAAAAACTGTGATAATCAATGTGATTTGGATTTCATTTGTTGCCCATTTTCACTTAGCCGTAATTAATCTTTCCGTTTTTGGAGGTGTGAACCATTTTGCAGACTATAGTGATGTTCTAATAAGGGCTTATACATGGGTACAACAAAAATTTAAATGATAGTACATACCTAGAAGTAATTTTTGCTTCAGATGTTCTGTGCTCCACATGATTCAAAAGCTTCAAAGTAGGCTGCTACAGGGATTGAAGAATTTGATTTCACTGAGTCCATGTTGGATGTAGCAGTATGGGAGTAGCTTAGCACTTCCTTATCCCAGAATATATCCTCTACGGTAAGCAGAGGTCAAGATAGCAGAAGGCTCTAGCTTGTGGAAAACTAATTAAGAAGCATTTTGGAAGCATTCATGACCTTCACAACAAGCAACAATGAGCAATACAAAGAGATAGACCATCACAACCAAGATATCCATATCCTACAGCAAAAAAAATAAATGAGGCAGTATAAGTCAAGCAATGGCAGTAGATGCAGATGGTAAGCGATGCCAGTAGATGAAGACAATCAAGTGGTGACAGTACATGCAGATAGCCACAGTTTTGTCTTGACGAGTGGTCAAGCGGTGCCAATGCATTAGTTTTGTCTTGACGGGTGGTCAAGCAGTGCCTGTGCATGCAGATGTTTGGTTCTACTTCGTTATTTTTCCTCATTCGCATTAATGCCTTGACCTAATGCTACCATTATTACTATTTTTGTCACTAGTTAGAGAATCCACATCAATGTAGAACGATCCATTCATCAATGCCTCGGAACACCAAGACTACTATGAGCCAAAATTCTAAGAGCATGGATGGCATTGATCAAAAGTTATGAGTGGCTTTCCAAGACAAAGTTAGAAAAAAAATACCTAATAAGCATGGAATTAGGTTTGAGCCCCAAGTTTCACCAGCTCCAAATAGAAAATCCACTTCAGGAGTGTCTTTCTCTTCTACTTTGTTGCTAGGAACAGCTTACATATCTGATTTTTCATTTCTCTTAACAAAACAAGATGCAAACATTTGGCATATTACAATAATTGTGTGCAGAAGTATGGCATGTCAACATAATTGGCTACAAAAGCTTTGGAAACCTAGGAAAGGCAAGACATTTTCCATGTTAATGCTCTTGAAATTCTTTTCATATATCCAAGTTTTTGCAAATGGATATCTTAAAAACAAATTCAAAAACAATAACATGGAAAATGTCTTGCCTTCTTGGGGGGTTGGGGTGCTGGGAAATTTTACCTCTGATAGTGTAAAATAATTTTGCTATGATGAGTTGGTACATTATGAGGAAAATTTACTTTAATAACTCCAGCTCAGGGATTCACCATATAAAACCTGGTATATTATGATTAAGCAATTTATCTAAACATAACCAGCTGTATAACTTCTAAGGTAATTCCCATTGACTATTATGTTGGGAAAAATTCAGATTGCATAACATAACAGACTACTGATTAAAAAAGTTATTGAAATTTAGATGGGCATCTATGCAGGCCAGTTCAAAACGAGATTTGAACCGACATTCAAAAAGCAACAAAATCGGGTTCTTGCATACTTACTTGTTCCAGAGAGATTCTTCAGTCGGCACGGTAATTGGGCTCTTTGGCAGGAATTGATGGAACGAAATCCAGCGGTGGTCCTGATGGAACTACTCCATTCTATGCCTGATTCCTACCACGACTTTCCGTTATGAATCCATTGGAAAGTGGTGCGTCTTCTTCTCGGGATTTTTTTCCTGCATTTGAATCAAGAAATAAGAAATATTGGAACTGGATATAAAAAAAATCTACACTTCGGGGCAATCCGACTTGATTATAATTTTGTGATAATCGAATCCTGCTACCTCTTCGTCCATGGCTTATGGATTGTTGTTCAGGGAAAATGGGAGCCGTCTTGCCTTTAAATTTGGCAGAAGAAGCTCCAAGGCAGTCGTAGACCGTGGCGGTCGCCGAGGAGAGGTCCATGGTTTATGGATTGTTGTTCAGGGAAAATGGGGGCCGTCTTGCCTCTAGATTTGGCAGAATAAGCTCCAAGGCAGTCCTAGACCGTGGCGGTCACCGAGGAGAATATGGAGAAAATTTTGAAAGTAAAAGCATTCCAGGGATTTGCTGCAGTGTGCTCTTTCTTTGTGTTTGTATATTTTCTTCCCGCTCAGCGTACCCTCTTCGTGTTTGTATATTTTCTTCCCGCGCATTTTTCATGTGGGCTGGAATTGAGTGGGTATACAGAGTTGTAATGAGAGCGCTTTTGAGAAATTTAATGTAAAAGCTATGTTTCATTGATACATTGGTACTTTGGTTTAAATATTTATTTTATAACTTTAAATATATAATAGAATTTTTCATTGTAAAAAAAATTATATATAAAAAAGATAAATATTTTTAAATTTATAGTTGTGATGAATTAATAAGTTAAAACAATGGTAGGTATTTTGGGTTTAAATATTTAGTTTATATTTTTAAATATATAATTTAATTTTTTATTGTAAAAAAAAAGTATATATAAAAAAGATAAGTATTTCTAAACTTATAATTGTGATGAATTAAAAGGTCAAAATAATGGTAGGTATCTTGGGATTAAATAGTTAGTTTATATTTTTAAATATATAATTTAATTTTTTATTGTAAAAAAATTATATATAAAAAAGATAAGTATTTCTAAATTTATAATTGTGATGAATTAATAAGTTAAAATAATGATAGTTTGAATTGTGATCTAATATGGGTGTGTATAGGACATTTCAAGAGAAAGTAATATTTATTTATAACTCTCTTGGTGTCATAAAGATGACAAATTCTTTCAACCCATAATATTTTAGAAGTTGTCAAATGCTTTATTAGTCTCTACCAAGGGAGGGCTCTAGTAATCAATTTGTATGTTGACAAATATTAGTTTAGTATTGACTTGCAATGTTCAACTTTGAAAAAGAAATATTTATTTTTCAATATTATTACGAAAATTTTCAAACATTTGATTGGACGGTAATTTGGCCTTATTACAGCCTTTAGAGAAGATAATGTCATGTGGATTCACTCACATATTTTATGCGACAATTTATGGATATGGTTGTAATATAACTCATGTTATTTTTAGATATTTTTGTAGTGATTTTTCAATCTTAAGTTTTGAAGTAAGTAAATAACATATTTACCATCATTTACTTCCCATCATTTAAGCAAGTCTATGCATAAAAAATGGATGGGAATAAGATGTAACTAAACATATTTACTAAGACTTATCAACACTTGTGTAGGGGTAAAATTGTAAATGTGTAAACTTACTAGTGGTTGTTACCCACCAAAATTTATGCAAGTCCATGTGTTTGAGGAGCATACAGAGTAGATGGCAACATTGGACCGAATGCACTATTTACAATGCCATGTCCGGAAGAGACTGGTAGTGGTTTGGCGAGGCCAAAATGGTCAACTCACTCATGAGAAAGTAAAAAATATGGACACTTGGTTGGCGCACTTTGAAGGGCACGTTCAATGTGACTTCTGTCCTCCACTGCCTCCAGGAACAGCCCCAGACAACCCTACATCCATCACGTCGTATGACTAGTATGCTATTTGGTGTTATTTATGTTTTATATGTGTTTAGGTGCCTCTGGCCCAACCGTTTATGGAGAATGTCCCTAGTCACTCTTTTGTATTTTTGTCATGAGGTGCAAATTTTGGTCAACAAATCTGGTCGGGGTGAGACCACCTGTTTTGTAAGCTGCATTATGTACTTCTTTTTTCCTACATGAATAGAACATTGACTTACAAAAAAACAGAGGTTCAATATACAACATTAAAAAAATAATTAAGGTTCATACCTAAATTAATAAAGGTTCATACATATTTACTAAATAGGTCTATAAATATATATTTTAGGTTTATGTATTTAGTATTTATCTAATGCAAATATGATGATTTAATACTAGATTTAAATGAGCTCACACTTTTAACATAAATCAATGAAGTTTAAAAATTAAACTAATTTATGGCCAAAGATTACACATAAATATAAATATTAATTTGGCTATCTAAATATTATCTTTACTAAAATTATAATGAAGGCATTAGTGTAAAGTAGATAGATGATACATGCAATTATGTTAATTGTAGATGAATCCATTTGTAGTGTTAAACTTTAGAGACAAAGGGGTATTCATAATTTTAACACTGTAAATTCAGAGACCCCTTTGTCTCTAAATTCCAACACTGCAAATGGATTCAAAGACCCCTGTAGTGAAATGTAACACTTCGGTATCAAAATTGCAATTTTCTATTTATAGAGTGACACAACTAAAAATTACTCACATAAATGACTAATTCATATACTTGTTGTACTTGTTATTTGGTCGTGTTTTTATTCTTAGACTATAATATTCATTTACATTAATCATTATTAATTTTGTCACTTATTATCTAGTCATATATTTTAATCCTAGACTAAATTAGTCATTTAAGTTAGTCACTTTTAGTTTAGTCACTTATTATCTAGTCATATATTTTATCCCTAAACTAAATTAGTCATTTAAGTTAGTCGCTTTTAGTTTAGTCACTTATTATCTAGTAGTATATTTTATTCCTAGACTAAATTAGTCATTTAAGTTAGTCATTTTTAGTTCAGTCACTTAAAATTGCTCAAATTTAGTAGTAATTCACTTGAAATAATTGTGGTGACTAACTTTTTAGTCACCTAGTCATTAATTTCATCATTTTTTACTAATGTGTAGAAGACTAAAAATATAATGCAATTTACTGAATATAGAGCAGTTATGACAATTAATATAAATACAAATCTTAAAACTATATGTATAATATCCCTTCATCGACAAACTTCACATGAAAATCTCATCACATGGTTTACACATAAAGTAATCATTTTTTTTGCAAACAAAAAAGCCTCTAATATTCCCAAAAACTAATTTATCTGCTATTTAGGTAAGTATTGTGTTTCCCCAACGAAATACCCCATCCATGCCACCCAGGATAGAAATATTTAAATTAAAAAATCATGAATAATTTAGTAATAAATAAAGGGAAACAAGTATGGATATTATAACCAGTTCCCACTTATTGCGAGTGTTGAGATTATGTTGCTAATATTCTCAACTTGAGGCCAAATGCTAACCCATTGTTTGAGGTATTGAGGGACTTAATGGACCTACTTTCTTGGGTACCTACCGATTTCTTACACTTTATTATATCTTTTCTATTTTCATTATGGTCGACCTAGATCTCCTTCTTTGTTAAGTCCCTCTATTAATAGTGTAGTATCTTATTATGTTAGTGCAGCCCCCCTTATTGTTACTGTTGTACCCCTGTAACCCCCATATTGTTATTATTGTGCCCTTACATTATTATTGTTAAGTCAGCTAGGATTACATTGTGGCCCCATGGACTCCTATATATAGAAAGGAGGTTTTGTCATTTGTATCATCCAAGAATTGTTCATTCATGTAATGTATTGGAGGTTGCCCCCTTGAAGTGGCTTATTTCTAAGGCGTTGATATCTCTTTTCTTCTATTTTTTGAGCTGGTTTCACAACATTTGGTATCAAAGCTTTGGATTCTAGGATTTCGCTGCTCCAAAAGGGCCATCGTGAACTTTTCACTATAACTTTTTTTATACGAAGGTTCAAAAGATAAAAATTTTAGAGTGTGAAGCCAAAATCCTAAGGAACGTTGTCAAAAAATTTTAGAACTTGCTTCACAATATTTTCAGAGATATGATCTGTGGAAGTTAGGTCTTTTTGCAGGCTCCTGAATTTCACTTAAAAAGGTCATCACAGAATTTTTGCTATAACGTTTTTTCTATGAAGGTTTAGAAGCTGAAATTTTTAGAGTACGAATCTAAAACCCTGAGGAACATCGTCGCAAAATTTCAGAGCTCGGTTCACAATATTTTTGGAGATATGATCCATGGAAGTGAGGTCTTTTTCAGGCTCCCGAATTTCATCTCAAAGAGGTGACTGTGGGAAAAGCTTCATAAATCTCTCTCTGAGCATCGAATTGGAATTTTGTAAAAAGTGACTGGAATTACACGAACTTTAGTTTCCTGTCTATAAATTTCAGAGCCGAAGGAGGAAACACTGACACGTGGCAAGTCATACAAGTTCGCTCTACTGAACCAGTCCATAATTAGGTCATCGTAGGAGATTAGGCACAACTTTGTCTTCAAGAATTCAAATTAGGTCAGACCTATGGCAGTTGAAAGAGAATTTAGAGGGCTACCGCAGGGCCAAATTTCAAATATTGAAGATCTGTAATCACAGAGATAATTCAATTTCAATATAGAGCTCCTCAAAAGCAAGAAAAAGGTGTGTATTTGTTTTTTCGAATTTCATAAGTCTTGTGTGAAAAATAAGTTTGAAGTGATTCCAAGAGCATATTGAAGCATAGGTATCAGTATTTGGTTCTAAAATGCCACTTAAAAATAATTCCATACCAAATAATCCCTCATAAAGTTATACTATGATGCATGAAGAGAAAAAATTGCAGTATGAGATATCAAAATTACGGTACCAAGTGCAACAAATTTCGATCTTACGAAGAGAAACCAAAGATGACATAGATGGTTTAAAAGCAGAAATGGAGGCTAAGTTGGATGGTTTTAAGGATCAAATAATAGCTAATATGGATGATAAATTAGTGGAAGATCACATCGAGCATCAATAACAAGTTCTCCAACTTTCAAAGGATAACCCAACTTTGGTGCAGAATCTACAGGAAGATCAACATCACATCGAAAGAAGTTTTGAAGCAGTCACAGAACCAAGAACTCAAAAAGTACGATCAATTTCAGAGTATCTCAGCAAGTGGAAGAACTTTCATGTAGAAGATTCCACATGGGAGGATGAGAATTTTATACAGAATCATCAAGAAATAATCAAGCATTGAGGACAACACTTGTTTGAAGGAGAGGGGCATGTTAAGTCCCTATATTAATAGTGTAGTCCCTTATTATGTTTTTTTTTTCTTTTCTAAGTAAGTCAAGATTCTATTACTGAAACATATGGTACATACAGTATTGTGCCTTCAGAGGCATCAAGAGTTCAGCAAAATAGAAAAAAAGGCTACCCACAAGGGGAAACCAGCCTGAGAAGAGTATGAGAGCTGCCTAGAATGAGGAAACTAGCTTTGAACCAAAACATAAGACTGTAACAGTAATTTGACATGCCAAATGTCCAGGACTCCTGAAAACACTAACGAGACAAAAATTCTGAACAAAATGACAAAATAGTAACTGCCTGTCCTAGATACCATGGTCGCCAGAGGGAGACTCTTCTTCAATTCTGCATCCGTAGCTTTCATCATCGTCGTCCAGAGAGGGATCCTTGCGTGCAGCCAATTCTTTGGGAATTGCTGCTTCGCCCGCCTCGCCACGCTCCGTCGGCATGTCTTTGACTTGTTGACTGGCACCTGCTTTCGGGGTGTTGCAAGAGATGCCACCGCCAGCTTTCTGTGACATTTCCTGATTGCCTGTTTGAGTGTCTTGATCGAATCCAGAGGGGCCGTGCTGATTGGAAGGGAGCGCAGGAGGCAGGGGGTCAGAGCCAATTTGCGGGAGTTCCTTAAAAGTAACAGAGACGGTCGCCACCACTAGAGGCTGGGCGGTAAGAAATTGAAAATGAAACAGAGCCATGGAGGGGTTGACAAGATGAGCTGAGTCCGCACTGCGAGGGCCAGGTGGAGGCGGGGGGACGTGGTCGCCGCGCGAAGGGGAGGGCAGATTTCTATCAGGCCCACGCCCATGCCTGCGCCTGCTAATTGTGTGAGGAGTGCGGCCATGGGAGCTATCAGAGGCGGAGGACAAAGAGTTGAAGGAGGGGGAGCGGCGACTAGTGGAAGGCCTTGCTCGGGTGCTGCCTATGCGGCACCTGAGTCTGTGCCTGAGCCTGGGCATCGTCCCACCAGAATTGAGCGAGCGGGGCGAGGAATTCTGAGAGGCGAGAGAAGGATGCAAGGTGACAGGCGGAAGATATGGAGACGAGAAGCCAAGGAACGATGAAAAAAATGGACTGTGAGAATGGTGAAAACCGGAGAGAAACTCCAAACAAAAATACAGATGACAGCGCCTACCCAACGTAGTGCGAGAGCTGGGAAGCTTTGCTTCCAGTGGGCAGCCAGAGCGTACCGGAGGAATGTGATTCTTCGTAGAAATGAGCAAAATGATCTGCAGCAGAGCCAAGATCTTAAGCATCGAGGTGATGAATAAACTCCTGGAGCCGAAGGACGGCATATTGAAACGTTTACGGCCTCGTCTTCCCCACCGGCGTAAATGCCATTGCAGTTGACGGGATGTGGTGTAATTGCAGTCGAGGCGCCATAAATTTGGAGTGCAGGCGGCCATGTGGTCTCACCACGCGCCGACCCGTCCATTGATAGCCATCATGTCATAGGGATACACCCGCATCTGGGGGTAGTCCCTTATTATGTTATTGTAGCCCCCTTATTGTTATTTTTGTACCCTTGTAACCCCCATATTGTTATTATTGTTCCCTTACATTACTATTGTTAGGTCGGCTAGGATTACATTGTGGCCCCACTAGGATTACATTGTGGCCCCATGGACTCCTATATATAGAAATGAGGTTTTGTCATTTGTATCATCCAAGAATTGTTCATTCATGTAATGTATTGGAGGTTGCCCCCTCGAAGTGGCTTATTTCTAAGGCGTTGATATCTCTTTTCTTCTATTTTTGGAGCTGGTTTCACAAAATTCTTGGGGCTAGTGCATAAATCCTAATGGAGGTGTGTAAAATACAATATTTGTAAATGTTTTTTTTCCATAAAATTTTGTAGTTGCCATGATGAAAAATATGAAACCAATTTCCCCCAGATGTGGGTGCCTATAAGCCTCCATTTTTCCTGCCACATGGCCTCCCCAATGCTGGGCAGTTTTCCTTGCCACGAGACATCACATGGCCCTGGCGTGGGTGCCATTAAATATGACTTCATTCCTCTTAGCGCCATAACTTCCATTCGCTTCACCTACTGCGGCTTTATTCCCACCTGTCCTCGTTGCAGAGCACCCTCACCTTATATGGGAAATGGCACTACCTCTCCTCCTGAATTATCCGTCTGCCTCATTGTTAATTTGGCTTTCAGCTCCGCTAAGGCCTGTTGTGCCTCCAACCATTACTCTGCCCCTTAATCTCCATCTTCCCACTCTCTCCACACTACTTGTAGCTTCACAACCTGCCCTCCTCACTCTCCTCATTCACCTTGCTTGCAGTCTTGGAATTTTACAGCCTCAATACCTCGCTGCATCACATGCATTGCCGCCGAGGCAAAGGCCACGGCTTGCCTTCCTGTCCTGCCATTCATGACAGAGTAGAACTCTCTATGTAATTCTCCTTTGATGTGGATTCATTGGAGTTCCTTAACCCGTAGCATCTCTTAGCACTCATCTCCTTGCGCCTTCTCGAAGCTCATTCTAGCCCTTCTGGTTCGAGGTTCAGGAAGAGGATGTGAAAATCCACTCAGTCTCAGTCTCACCTTCAGCAACCCTAGAAAATTGTGGCATTGCCCATCAAGCTTTCGGAGGACTCCTCGAACAGCGGTGCTAGCAGCAGCTCCACAGAAGGTGGAAAAGCAGTAGCAGTGGGAGCTCGTTTGACCTCCATGCCTTAGTATGACCTCCAGCTGCCCAAGCTAGAGGATGACCTCTCCAACTATGGATGCTTCATTGAGGAAGAGTAGCCTCCCCTGCCAATTCAGGGTGACAAGAATCATAATGCTTAGTGCCATGGTTCCTCTTGTTCTTGTTTTCTCCAGCTCAATTATCATTTCTATGTCTATTTAGTTTCCGAACAAAAAACTTAGATGTTGGGTATTTATGTTTTATTATGGTTTCCCCTTCTGGGGCAGCACCCCTTATGCTCTATGGACTGGTTTCTGGGCTAGTTTCCCCACCAGAGGCAACCCCATTTTTGTTTTTTTGAATATCCTCTTTCCCACAGGAACTGGCTTAACTCATCAATTCTGGTCATAATGTTGAATGTATCACTGTACTTTTTTGTATAATATAATAGAATCTATTCATATTTAGAAAAAAAAATATGAAACCAATTTATTTTCACCAAAACATATAATTTCTCAAAAAAGACATAGTCACAGAGATAAAGAACACAATCACACAAAATACACTTATTTTTTTTCTGGAAACACAACAGGGAAAACCTTCCTGCCTAATGTGGCTATTTTATTGATTGTTCTTGAGCACTTGGATCTATTAAAAATCAATCTGTCTCTCTTGAGAAAATTTTATGCTTATCACAAAAATCTCATTTAATATAATTGATCTTAGCCTTCCTTGATCACAACTTGATCTTGGTTCCTGCACACAATTGATCCTTTGTTGTCGCATTGACTTGCTTTGTAAACCCTGCTCTCTTCTTCTTAATCTTGCACACTTGTGACTTTATACTAATTAGGACACAAGCTTTGCATGCAATCAATCTCCTATTCCCTAGATATCTTGTTCCTCCCATTTCTTAGGACACAATTCCTGCGATCTCCATAATCAAGGCTCCTCTCACAAACTTGTGAGTTGTCTTGTCACACAAACCTTTGTGAATAAAACAATTTTCCTTTCCTCATGTCTTCATCCTATCTTTATAGATTCAATCCGTGCTAAGTAGTAAATTAGGCTAGTTCATATTTAGAACTTGAGTTGTTTATTGATGATTTAATTGAGAGTGACACTCTTTCTCCCTCCAATCAACATTAGAGTTCTTAACTAGTTCACCCTTTAATCAAGACTGAAGCCCAAACACGTTCTAACTGAACTCATAACTGCCACCCAATCCTGTAGTTCAACTGATGAAAAGATCCAAATCTACGCATGCTAACTTGATGATTATTCCAGTAAACTGCAAATAACTCATCCTCACTGATGTCTAACTCATGAGGACAATTCGAGGTCTTCACTGGCTAAGGCACAAGCCAGAAGACCTTGCTCGAAACATTTTCAACAGTAAATCATTTATTCAAGTTTTTTAATTGAAAAAATCCTTAGAGTGGCTTACCTATAGCACTCTCTTCTTGAGTTCTTGTGTTTGGATGGTGATATTTTATCTCGTGTTGGATTTCTTTCTCAAGCTCATGCTATGGTTTCATCTGTAGTGTGATCATTATTAAAGTGTTAATTTTTTTTTGTTTGGCTGCATTAGGCTTTGTTGAAGTGTTTACTCTAAATATTAAAAATCCTTTTGATATTCTTAAGCACTTGTGTTTGGATAGGGAACTTTTCAATCTTGTGTTGAATTTTTTTTAAAGTTTTTCAAGCTCATGGGATAGGTTCATCTCCAGTGTGATCATTATAAATTGTTGTTAAGTTTTTTTTTTTGGATGCATTAGGGTTTGTTGAAGCATTACCATAGATCTAAAAACTCTTTAAGATCTCAACAGCCAGAGTCATTCATTAATCAGTTGAATGTTATTAAATTGGCCCTATTTTGACATAGAAAATGATTAATAAGCCTTAATTCCACATGTAACCATAGAAGTCAAACAAAAGCATCCAAAAACTGGGAAAGAGATTTTTAAAATTAAAAAAATTAAAATGAAAAATCTTGAAAGAAGAAAAGAACATAATAAAGAGGAAAAAAATATAAAAATGCATACGTTCTACCAATACAAAGATATATTTGCCAACAATGTAATTAAATTTCAGTGCGTGCCACGTAATTTCTATGGTGGAAAACCTGCATAAATCTAAAATAATCCAACAATAAACCATCGAAGGTAACATCAACATGCATCCACAAATCAATTTATGAAATGAATTTTTCAATAACCAACTAAATTTCATAACCCTACATAAACAATAGAGGAGACTAAAAACAGAGTGGATTACCTGTGTCTAGTATGTAAAGGTCGTTGTAATATATCTCTTCAGATTCATCTTGAGCTTTTCCACAACCTTCAAATACAAATAGACGATGATCAATGAGTGCATCATTGTGCCTGTCATGAGTTGCTGGTCCTTCACCACTTACATTAGGTTGCACCCATGTATTTGCAGTGGTGCCCAGTTCTCTGGATGATTACTCTACCTCCTTTTGCTATAAATTTTACTCCACACGTGATCCAGCCTCTTGGTCCTTATTTTTTTATTTTTGGGGTTTTCATCACTGTTGGCCCTATAAAATTGAAGAGGTCGAATGGAAGACAACATTGTTTTTATGAAAGGATATTCACTATGGCACCCTTTTTATTTTCAGATAGTTACACAATTGAATTTTTTTTTTTGGTAAGTTAGGAAAAACTATATTAATTCAAAGTAGAACATTACATATGCTATAGGCTGAGTTTGTAAACTGCACTTATCAAATCCCAACCTTCATTGCTTTCAAAGTAGCACAGGTATGGGGCTTCCTCCATGGAGGAAACCAACCCTGTAATATCATCGGACAGAAAATTAAAAAATGTGTCATGGCACTTGTGAAAGTAAAAGTTTTATGATATGAGCTGAAATAACAGAAAACTAAAAAGATCTAAATGACTGCACAGTCATGGTGTTCCTACATCGTCCTCAATGTATGGGTCCTCCTCCTCGATACGACAACTGTACTCCTGCGCTATGGCCTCCTCCTCAGTAGAAGGTCGACATAGAGGCCTAGAAGCAGGTGCACAAAGAATGGGAGAAATTGGGTACTCAAAATCTAGTACACACGTCCAAACACCCTCTGATTCCATGATCCAAACATCAGTGTCTTCCCCCACGTCCTCCTGAAATGGAAGAGGCTCAGTTTTATGGGGCATGGGGTGCTCCTGGTGCACGATGGTGGATTTCTTGGGTCTGCTTCTACCCCTCTGCATGTATTGAACATGGGATTCCTCCTCCTAGTCGTGCGTAGGGCTCTGAGGAGACTCCATGGCATGGTTGCCATAATAGGAGCCCTAAAAGGATTCCAAATGATTATCTGGCCCTCGCTGGTACAGTCCAGGGAACACGCCTCTTTGACCGCCCCTAATTTTCCTTTGGTGCAGACGCGGAGCCATGGAGTAGTGAAGAAAAAAAATGAATGGGGGGTAGAAAGGTATTGAAAAAATTCTCTTTAGGAGGGTGATTAACATAGGAGCAGAGACAGGAGGTGTGCAGCTAAGTGATGTTGGGTAGGGTGGCATGCAGGTGGGGGAGCTTGATGATGGAAGTGCGCAGCTGAGAAAAATTAGCAAGGCATGGGGAGGTGCACAGTCAGGAAGGTGTGCAACTGAGGGGGTGCCCAATGTCCTCGCACTGGGGGGAGGCTGCGTAGTGGGTGGAGCACGTAGGTGGGCTGACATTGAAGCAGAATGGCTAAGAGGGCTTTGCAAACCAGAAGGAGAAAACTTTGAATGACACTATGTAGAGGGGCCTCCCCTTTTGTAGACCTGTGGCACAAGCGCAATGTAATATTCCCACTTAGCCCAAGCTAATGGGGATATTCAATTTTTCTTTGTTTTGTTTTATTTTTCATGTTGATGAATAAAGTGTAAAGGAAGACATGTAAAACTCCTAAAAGCATCAAAATAAATCAATGCCCAATGTGAAAAAGGCTAAATATGGGCCATTTTTATAAACACACTTGAGTGTGAAAGAGGTTGATCACTTGACCAAGTCAACCATGACCATATCTACAGCGCAGTCTAGATGCATTGAACCTCCTTGAGGTACAACGCAGTTCTAGATGGAGGCTCTACATGTGAAAGGAGCTAAAGTTATGAAGTGGTTTAGGGTTTGACAAGACTCCTATCTTATAAAAGCAAGAGGAGAGCAGCATGAGAGGGTTGTTGAAGATATTATTTCAGAAGAATTTTTCTGCTTAGACATTTCTCATTCTCTAGCTATTTAGCTGAGAATAATGTTGTTTAGCATTGGGTGTTCCTGGGCGGGAATCCCACCTCCTTATTAGAGCAACTCTTGGAGGAGTTGTGCTTGTCTTGACCACTATTAGGCTTGGGCCAAGCTTCACCTTACACCTACAGCACTGATCCTGTTGAGGGTTGGGTTGTCCTTGTGATTTCCAGCAAGTGGGAGGTAGATCTCTTCATATATATGCACATCTAGCCCCTCTTTTCACTACGAAAGTCTTCTATCCCATTGGCAAGAGTGTCCTAGATCATTGGAGCTACAGATCTAGACCTTGGCATCAGGCCAAATATTCTCATATCTTACAGCATAGTTTCCCTTCCCAAACTACGTTATTTGCAAGTTTGCAGTTGCAGGGTGTTTTGTCTACATTTTGGAGGAGAGACCTCTGGTGATAGGATTCCTCCTCTCACTGTGGTGATCCATGGATTGGCCATCCAATCCATGTTTGTTTCAGATCTGATCTGCTGTTCTATTATATGATTCAAAAATTTCTGAATATTACTACATATCTGCAACACTAAATCTCGGATCTACTCATGTACTCTCATGTTCTGCACAAAACCCCAAGGGGAATGTATATATGAGCTTTTCTTGTATACATATATGAATTAGATCCATATTTTTATATACAGCTCTGCTCTAGATCTGAGTTATAATATATTGCTGCTTCAGCCCCATTAAAATAACGATGTCAAGTGTATGCAGACTTTCCTTGTGGCTGTAGCACCTCATTTATGAGGGTTTATTTCTGTTTAAGTCTTCTACTTTCTCTTGTACAATGTATGGACTGTATTATAAACCTGATTTTTTGTGGTACATATGATATGTGATCCTCCATATTGATTTCCTGCAAATACTGGGCTGAACTGTGTTATTTTCTGGGCACTGTTCTTTGTATTGTTGTGGTCCCTTCTTTAGGCATTTTCTAGCTGCACTAGGTGTGGGGAGACCTAATTTTCCCACCTAGGAGGATTTTTTTTTGAACCCCTCTTGGATTCAAGTCTTAGATTGTCATATCTAAGGGATCCAAGTGTTGGTTCCCAATCTTGTAGCATATATTCCTGAAAAATGTTTTTTTAGGCATGTCTTGCTAGCAGTCCCGGATTTGGGATATTACACACAGCTGCTGTGCATTTTTGTGACACGCTCTCAGGTACATGCTACAAAATTTCTCATGTGGTAGCACGTGCTTCAAGTTATGGAAGTGAGTCATGTTCATCAGGGAGCTCATTCAAATGATTTCTGCGGAGAGGATCCACCCTAGGTGGTTGCTCGCATTACATCTCTTCGTCATCCTGTAACAACGTAACCTCATGAGAATTATTGCAAAGAGGTGATTCCACTTCAGGTTAAGGCATGCGTTGCAGATATTCGTCAGCTCACATGTGGGAGGGAACGTTTTCATGCGTGCGCGTCATGTCACCCGTATCTGGGGCACAATTGAATATTTATTATTAGTTAAATATATTTTAAATTAATAACACTCAATAAGGAAAATAGAATCCTATATAGATTGGAGGGATAATTTTATTTTTCAGATAGTTACAAAATTGAATATTTATGATTATTTACATATATTTTATTTTAAATTAATAATATTCAATTGGAAAATAGAATCCTATATAGATTGCCACGTTAATTTTAATTTTCAGATAGTTATAAAATTGGATAATTACAAAATTGAATATTTATGATTATTTACATATATTTTAAATTAATAATACTCAGTAGTAAAATATAATTTTATATAGATATGCCTAAAATCCTATATAGATTTGTTTTTACAATTAAAAAAAATTGAGAAGTGAAGAGGAGAAATTAATTTCTTGGTGGGTAGTAACCACTAATAAAAATGCACATTTATAGTTTTACTTCTACATAAGTGTTAAGGAACACATAAATAATGATGGAAGTAACCCTGGTTAGGTATTCATATCCATTTTTTATGTAAATATTTACTCAAATTATACTGGAAATTAAATTATGGTAAATATGTTATTAACTAGAGTATGAGCTATCTTCAAGGATTTTATTTTTGGATAATTTTCCTACAAAGCTTAAGAATAAAAGATCAATGAAAATATATTTTGAACTCATGCATGAATATTGCAACCATATCCACAAATTATATATATATATATATATATATATATATATATATAGAGAGAGAGAGAGAGAGAGAGAGAGAGAATATTAATAATACAAAGTTTTTTATAGTTAAAATATGTGGGTTTGTGAACATGAATAAGTGAACATGGGTTGTGAACATGACTAGGAGTTGGGGTTGGTCCACGCTCCTTTTCTCTATCCGCCTCTGCGATAGGTCCTTTGGGTTTGATACAACTAGGGGTCGAGGCTCACCGCTCGACCTGACCTCCTCCCAATGCGCCCATACATGCCATTCAAGTATAAGTGGTAGACATTATGGTTGAAAACCACCCATAGGTGAGATGGTAAGGCTTTGGAGTTTGTTGTGGCAGGTTGTCAGTTTGATTCCCGCCAAGGCCTTCTAACCCTTAACAAATTTTTATCCAGTGTGGAGGTGCCACGTGGTCGCCTCCGGTTGGGCCATGTCGCAGCTTCCCATTGGGCCACCAAAATAAACTGCAACCAATAAAATTCGGCCAACTCACACTTCAATATCAAAATTTCAATTTTCATTTCTAGAGTGACACAATTAAAAATTACTAACATAAATGAATAATTAATATACTTGTTGTACTTATTATTTGGTCATATATTTTAGTCCTAGAATAAATTAGTCATTTTAGTTAGTCTCTTTTAGTTTGGTCACTTATTATCTAGTCATATATTTTAATCTTGGACTAAATTATTCAGTTAGTATTTTTTAGTTTTGTCACTCATTATGTAGTCATATATTTTATCCCTAACCTAAATTAGTCATTTAAGTTGGTCATTTTTAGTTTGGTCACTTAGAATTTCTCAAATTTAGTAGTAATTCACTTGAAATAATTGTGGTGACTAATGTTTTTAGTCACCTAGTCACTAATTTCATCATTTTCTACTATTGCATGCAAATATGGACCTAAAAAATATCCCATGACTCAGTAAGCATGAGACTGGGGTGGAGGATGGTCAAACCTCAGTCAACTCAACTTAGAACTTTCCTAAACTTCTTCCAAAGCTTGAAAAGCCTCTGTAGGACCTATTGAAGTCTCTAACACCTCTGCATCACTTCACCAAGTCTCTGCAATATCACCAACATCATTCCAAGTCAAACTAGGTTGAATTAAATGCCAACCATCAGCCATACTAAGAAACTGAGCCATAGAATTTATCCACAACAATGCTACCATCAATATGCAACTCCCATACCTGCCAGACATCTAATAAGACCTACACAATCATCTCAAGCATCCAAAAAAACATTTATATCCTATCCAATCTAAAAACATAATATCATAAACATGTATACCTAATCGAGGACATGGATACCAAGGAGACCTAATGATCAAGGCTCCTCAAGTCTAAATCCTGAAGAAACCACCAATATCTATATGCAGCAACATGATCATGAATATCATCATCATGGGAAGGCTTCTACGATAGTGCAACATACTAACATACCATCATCGTCATGATAAGGCCTCTAAATTAGTGCAACACACAATCATCCACCCAAGGACCATCTACACCTCAACCATCATCTCCAAGCTAGTCCAAGCTAGTATACAAGCCAAGGACCATATCCAAGCTAGTACAAGCTAGTATACATGTTAAGGACCATATACTATATCTCCATCATCACTTCAATCATCAAACACCTCAACCATATACAACCACACATACATATGCATAGCCAACACACCTGCGGCCCAATCAATCGAGTTTGAAAAAATGACAATCAACCACACATATGAAACACTACAACACACCTGCACTCCAAGAAACTAGGTTTACATCAATTACAATCAACCACACATATGAAACACCACAACACACATAAATTCCAAGAATCTCCCCCTTTGGCATGGATGTTAACCCCCCAGTTGAAACAATCATATACTCAACATCCTCACATTCTCCCCCTTTGAAAACAATGGAAAAGGGCTAAACATGTTAAGGACGAATGCTATAAACTCCTCTATATGAAAGGGGATCCATCAAACAAAAACATATGCAAGTGTTGAATAATGGAGTGTAAGACTGAATACAAAAAACACTCTGCCTAGAAGACATGTGGACTAAACTCCCACTCGACAAAAGCTATGTCCAATCATTAACACAATAGAGTAGAAGCATACATCTCCTACTAGCAACAACAATAAAATATCACTCAGCAGCAACAAAAAATGAAACACATGCTCTCTCCCCTGAAGCAAAAACATCATAATCCATGTCATAGAAACAGTAGAAGATGATATCACCAATACATAACAACAAAAACATAATGTGTTCTACTAGCAGCAACAACATCTATCCATCAACCCTGAAGAAACATAAACAAATACATCATCTCCACCATATACTATCTAGTAGTAGAAGAAGCTCATACATATCACCAGTTGCTACAATGTCTATATAGAAGCATCATCTCTATGATGTGGACATGGTAGCGACAAATCATGATGATAGGCCACAACATTATGACCAATCATACTCTACTGAAGCATCTCCCTAACTAAATGTAAACTGAAGCACATAGCTATCAATGCCTCCTTTCCATATGCAAGAAGCTACAGTTCCACATGGAACAAAGACTGTGACCAAAAGATATCCAACTAGGTACATAGCCTCATAGGATTACTACATGATTGTACAATTACATCAATAAGACCATAAATGGTTTAACAATGACTCACATGACTGTCTCTCAATGCATACATGACTCTATATCACCTATCCACCATAAGTATGAGAGTGTACAAAACTAAGACATGAAATACATTACTGTAACCATACTACTAATATCCCATACAAAACTTGACTAACTCTCATGACTCATTATGCAACATGTGACAAGAACGGCTCAAGAATCTATGACTCATATCAAATGATTTACAATAAGAGTCTATGATCTCATGAGCATAATACAGGGCTCCTGAATGAGGTATACAGCTGAATAAAATGAAATTAAAATATACATATGATACACAACATGTATTTTACATAGCAACAAGATAATTTCAATACAAATCACATAAGAGACATGTATTAGCCTCCTCAAATAATCAACCATTAATTAATGACTCAACAAAAGTAACTGGTAGCACATAACGATACATAATGTCCCAACAATAATATGCATCAGCAACATCATGAACCAGCAACATATATCAAAATCATGAATCATAAATATAGCAACCATAAAACCCAATATATCAACTATCTACATCTATACATGGCAAAAACATATCATATCAATCAACCCAACATATCAACTCTCCATAATTATACATAGCATCAACAATAATCACCATATGGAGCATGAACCTCTACAATATAAGAAAAACTGATAGAAACAATGAGGCAATGATAGCGGAAACATCACATCAACAACCATAAACTTCATCCACCATCATACTACTTCATAGCAACATCACATGAAAAAATATCAACACCATAATAATTTCCATGGCACAACCACATGCATAAAATCATCTACCCAAGATGAATGATACAAACCAACTTCATGTGTAGTATGTTATCCATGCATAACCATAATGAAAGCTCATGCAACAATGATATATCAAATAAACATATAGAAATGATCATATATCCAACACCTCCAAAGAATCATGGAGTTATCAAAATATTTGAAGCATGTAAGTGCTCCCCTTGAACATGTGCCATATCTCCTCCTGATCATACCTTAGAAAAGACAACATTAGTAGAAAAAAATCATCATCAAGAAACAACATAATCAAAGAAATAATCACCAATACCATCACAAAATAAATGTATGAAAAAACAAAGAGTGCCATATAATCCCCCTGAGCCTATGAAGTTTTCACATCCATTTTGCAGTAAAAAATATCTATCATGCAAGAGCGGACTGCAATATGTTTTGATCTCTTCTACTTTGAATCAAATGAGGAAGACTACTCTCTTGGTATCTTCTTTCTTTTCACTCTTCCCTTCAACACATATACATTATATGGTGTCTTAATTCCTCTAGTTATCACCCTCTTAGATCCTTCCTCTCGAATGAAACAACATTTGGAATTGAGGATGACTTCCTTACCTCCATCAACCATTTGGATCACACTTCAAATCTTGTGCTTTAAACCCTCTATAAGCCACACATTTTTAGCGTTAGTCCTCTCTTCACCAAGGTTGGCCTTGCCACTTCAAAAAACTCTTGCTAGTTCACTTCCTTCAAAAACAACATGACCACCTTTGATTCTCTTAAGGAAGTGAAATTTTATCCTATCTTCAAACATATGATAAGAGAATCCACTATCAATACACTATTTTTCATCCTCATCGTGTGAGAAAAGAATAATTCCACATCTTCCTACTTTTTCTTCCTTTTTCTTCCAGAAGGCTCTTGATGGGTTTGTTTGTTATGAATGTCTATTTGGATATTTATTTTTTACTGAGGGTCTCATAGATATATGCATCAAGCAATCCTTGGACATGTGTCCAAATTGGTGACACATTAAACATTCTACATGAAAAAGCTAAGAAGCCAAAGGATCTGATCTTTTGTTCCTCATGCTAGATTTCCAACTTCTCGTACTAGACTTGCAATCAATGGCTTTATGCCAAAACAATTTACAAGCATAACATAAACCATAAAATGAACTTGTATACCTGAAGGATGATCTCATTCCTTGTTGTCCAAACTGTTGCATGGATGTGTCAAAATTGCTCCTACAAATTGTTGTTATATGTACAAACTGATGGCAATTGAAACACTCAATCTCATCTATCAACAAAGAAAAAGAATTCTCATTTCTTCTTTGAATCTTTATACTATCAACTTTAGGAATGAATTATTTTCTTAGCATAGAAAATCCTTTCGAATCCATTCTTCATTGCTGATGAATTTGTTGCCTCTTATCTCCAACATTCTCATGGCTACTCACAAATTTCGTTGTAGATTTGTTTTTTGCTATGTTTCTCTTAATTTTTTCAAGTTGCTGGTCCTTTTCTTCAACTTTCTTTCTCAATTTATCTACAACATCTTCCAATTCTTATACATAATATTTCTTCTCTTTTTTCTTGTTTCACATTATTTCTTCATTTCTTTTTGAATCCTCTATTTGGGTTCTCAAGGTAGTGAGCTCCTCATTGATACTTTTCTCCTCATCACAAATTTGCAACAATTTCTTATGATATCTACATGCAGATGTTAGTTTTCCCCCTTGAGTATCTAATTCTTTAATCACAACCATTGCCAATTCATATTCAACCTTAACAGTGAAAATATCATTCTCATCATCAACCTCAAAATAATCATCATAATTATAATTAAAAAATTCCTTCAAAATATTACCTCGTGACACATCTGATTTGAAATTTGTAGCTTCTTTTGCAATGGAATAATTTTCTTCTTTTTTCAAATTTCATGTCTTTTGAGACATCCTCCTCCTATTTCTGGCCATGATTCATGATCTACTCTCCAAGCGGTCAAGCTTCACTTAAGAGCACTAGCTCCGATAACAATTTTTTGAAATCCATTCACTATTGAGAGGGGGGTGAATCAATAGTGATGACATTTATCAACAATTTCTCCAATTATAAATATCTTTCCAAAATCCAATTATCCATGCACATACATAAGATTATATCATAAAAATATGTAAGCAACAATAAAACTAGAACCATAATAACCATAAGAAATATCAACACAAGCAAGCACACATAGGGATACAAGTATTTCTGGTGGAAACCATTTCGGGAGAAAACCACCATCATGTTTTTGTGCTGCTCAATTATTTTTATTATTCTGCTGAACAATTTTTACATGGATTAGCTACATGCATAGCTGGAAGAATTGGCTTTCTCTATAGTATGATGGCACTACCAATTTCAGAAATTTGTTTCTCTCGTGGATCTACAGACTACCATCCGCTGAAAGCTCCCATGACCAACGATCCTCGCCAATCCACCATTATAATTTCCAACTCCTATTGGATGGAGAAAAATCTTCCTACTACTAAATTCGCCAAATCACTGTCACTATTAAAGCCTCCATGCCTTCACTTCCTCCATGTGAACCACCATTCATATATTTTAAAATTGGGTTCTCAATTCGCTCAACATGAGCAACCCAATAGCTCTAGCATTCTGCTCATCAAATATGAAACAATCATTTTCCCAGAGAGGGAAATTTTATTCTCTTCTACTCACCATAATCTCAACATACTACACCCAATTCTCCTTCATTCTACAATCCAATTCACCTTTGAATTATGCATACACACCTCTGAAATATATGTGCAATACAATGTGAATATTTGCAGCAATCTATACTCACTCACAATTCCCCCACAATTCCATAGTCTCACTCTCACAAAAACCAATGAAATAGACTCAATGCCTTATTCTATTTAACATCTTTTGAGATGATTAACTCAGTATATGCTACAATTTATGCATCTTTCAACAATCCTTTTCACATGCTTCAAGTTTGGTTTAGGAAGGCTTCTTAACCAAATAAATCACTAACTCCACTAGTCCTTTGACATCTTCAACCTTGAACAACTTCTAGAGGGCCCACAAAAATTTTCCGACCATATGCTGAAAAATCGCGATCAATAACATCGCCAAAACAACAAAATAGGTTGAGTAGCGCGAGGAATGTAGAGAAAAAAGTGATAAAATGCCTTAGTCACTCCCACATCACTGCTTCCATGAAAATTTAGAATCTTGGGGTTATATTCACTCCCATAGGCTTCTCTCCATGTGATTATGGACATAAAACTGCTCCCATGAAACAATAAGCATGTGACTAGGGAAAATAATGGTCAAACCTTAGTCAACTCAGCTCAGAACTTGCCTAAACTTCTTCCAAATATTGACAAAGCTATGTATGACCTATGGAAGTCTCGGACAACTATCCAACGCTTCACCAAGTCTCTTCAACATCACCAAAATCATTCCAAGTCAAACTAGGTTGACTAGGATGCCAACCATCAACCATATGAAGAAAATGAGCCATCAAATTTCTCCACAACAAATCATCCATCAATATGCAACTCCCATACCTATCATACATCCTCCAAGACCTACACAACCATCTCAAGAATCCATAAACACATTTATATCCTCTCTAAGCCCAAAACATAACATCATCAACATTAGACCTAATTTGGGACATGGAGACCAAGGATACCTAATCATCAGGTCTCGTCAACTCTAACTACTGAAGTAGCCACCGATATCTATATGCAGCAACATGATCATGAAGACCATCATCATGGGAAGGCCTCTAAGCTAGTGCAACATACCAACATACCATCATCATCATGAGAGGGACTCCAAACTAGTGCAACACACAATCATCCACCCAAGGATCAGCTACACCTCAACCATCATCGCCAAGCTCATCCACGCTAGTAGACAATCCAAGGACCATCTCCAAGCTATTCCAAGCTAGTAGACATGTTAATTACCATCTACCATATCTCCATCATCACCTCAACCATCTGCAGCCACACATACATATGCATAACCAACACACCTGCAACCCAAGAAACCAGGTTGACATCATTGTAAATCAACCACAAATATGCAACATTGCAACACACATCAATGCCAATAGGTGTATAATTTTAACAGCTCATTAAATTTTAATCTGAATCACGAGACACAATCCTACTCTATTTCTCTGCGGAATTCATTTCATAATTTAGAACAATGATCACAAACATGAAATAGGAAATAACACACATGCACACAATATTTTTCCAGGGGGAAGCAATTTCTAAAAACCCCTTATGCCTACTTGCATTAATCTGATGAATAAATATGTATTACAATTTCTAGCTCAATTTGACCTCAACCTGCAAGTGAATAACCTATCTCTCTGCTCACTAAGAAGTTCTGACCTAGACCTAGTCAAATTTTGCCTCTGATTGAGCCCTTATTTCCTTGCGCAATTCCTGAGGAAATTAGGCCCCTATTATGTAGGAATTTCCTAGAAAATTCTTGCGCAATTCCCAAGGTTGATCATTTGACAACATGCAACACTTGTACACTCAAGACTAGTCTACAACAGATGTTACATTGCCTTGGAATCTCCACCATAGTTTGAGAACTCAAATTCTCTACATGCATTAGCTATTTTGGGTTTATTGATCCCTTAACTAGATGGTAACTGAGTTAGACTGATGCCCCACTATACAACTGACCTTCCACTAGTTCCTCCAATAGTTAGAACTAGTTTAACTGAAAACAACTTGAAATAAATAACCTTGATTGCTACAAATTAGTAATCACACATGCTTAACTGAAATCCAACTCATATAACTCGAATTTATAGAGCTAATTGAATGGAAAGATACATGTCACACAAGTTAACTATATCCAAGTTGTCTGCTAATGTGGAAATTCGAATTTCTCAATTTGACCAAGGCAAAATCAAATAGAGACTTTCTTGTTGCATTTTTCAACAATTCTCTTTTCTCAATGAGAAACTCTAACCCATAATTAGTCAATTTATACCTCGACCTAAGTTCCTATTTCCATGCGCAAATACTAAGGAAATTAGCCCCTATTCTTTAGCAATTTCCTCCAAAATTATTGTGCAATTCCTAAGGATTGATCATTAATTGCATGCAACACCTATACACTCAAGACTAGTCTAAAACTGATGTTACACTGCCTTGGAATCTCCCCCACAACTTATCAATTTGAATTCCTTTCATGCATGAGATACTTTTTGGTTGATTGATCAGTTAATTGGATGATATCTGTGTTAGACTATTGTTCCACTACACAACTTACCTCCAAATAGTTCTATTAATCGTTAGAGCTAGTTTAAATGAGTACAACTAGAAATAATAGAATTGGATTGATATAAGAAATCAACACATGCAAACTAAAATCCAAGCCCACTACCTCGAATATACTGAGCTAACTGAGTGACAAGAGCCATGGCACCTCATTTAACTTCCTCCAAGTTTTTTGTTGATGTGGAAATTTCAATTTTTTCTCAATTTGACCAAGGCTAACTCGAATTGAGCCTTTATTTCTACTCTTCTAAAGACGACCCCAAGGGTTTAAAAGAAGTAATAAATCCAACCATATCTTTTAATGCATTGGTAGGAATCACCACTCCTCAAACTCTCAAGATAGGAGGATATATCAAGAAGAAAAATGTAGTAGTACTAATTTATTTGGGTAGTAACCATAATTTTATTCATTTTAAAATAGTGAAGGATTTGAATTTCTTTACATGTCTAGCACTAGAGTGTAAAGTGATGGTTGCATATGGAGGAGCTATACATTTCTCAGGGAAGTGCCATAATATCAATCTAACCATGGGGGAATATATATTTAATATTACAATTATTGCCACTCCAATGGGTGGCGTTGATGTTGTATTAGGAGTCCAATGGCTACAATTTTTGGGGACAATAGATTTTAATTTTCAAGAAATTTTCTTGAAATTTTTCTGGGAAGGAAAGGAAATTTAATTGAGGGGTATCACAGGGAAACTTAGGAAGATTATTAGCTCTAATGGCATAAAAAATATTTTGAATAAGGAACAACGAGGGGTAATTGCACTATTATGCTCACTAGATGTTCAAACCTCTAATTCATCTATTTTTCCAAATCTCCAAAGAGTCCTTGACAAAAAATCCAAGCTATTTAAGACTCGTAAAGGTCTCCCACCTATTTTTTATCATGATCATGCTATTCACTTGATTCCAGGAAACGTTCCTCCAAAAATTAGACCTTACAAATATCCCTATGCCTAAAAAAGTGAAATTGAATGTATGGTTGTAGATATTCTAGAGGCAAGTATAATTCCATCTAGCCAAGGTTATTTCTCTTCTCTAGCAGTATTGGTGGACAATAAGGATAATTCATGGAGCATGTGTCTCGATTATAAACAACTCAAAAATGTCACTATTAAATATAAATTTCCCATTCCTCTCATTGATGAACTGTTGAATGAATTACATGGATCAATTTACTTCACCAAGTTGGATCTTCGTTCAAGATAAATACAATTATAATAAAGATAAAAGACATTTTTAAAACAACATTCAAAACTCATGAACGTCATTATTAATTTTTGGTCATTCCTTTTGGCCTTGCTAATGCACCTTCCACATTTAAAGGTTTGATGAATTCCACTTTTAAACCCATCCTTAGTAAATTTGTGTTAGTATTTTTCAATGATATAATAATATACAATAAGTCTTGGAAATATCATGTTCAAATTGTTGACAGGGTGCTCAAACTATTAGAGGAGAAAAAATTGTATGCAAAACCCTCCAATATTACTCATTTTGGTTCTAAGGCCTAAACAAGTCAGTCTGGTGACCTTAAAGAGACCGAACTTGGGTCAGGTCTTAGAATATTAAAAAAATATTTATGCCTATAGATTTTGGTCAGACTTCATGAATCTATAATTAGGGCTTCAATATCAAGACTGATCAAACTTTGTTATGTGTTGTCCATATATGTTTTTTCTAGTTTGGTCCTCAACCAAGTTCTTGAACCTCTAATTTTTCCAATATGCTTAAGCATATACTTTCACCACAATAAATAAGTAATATTGTTGATTCTCAACAACTTCAAACCTTGATTTGGTTCTACCATCCTTCTAGGTTTCAAGCAGACTTCTTTGAGGTCATTCTTGCACTTTAGTACAGCTGCATGTTCAACAAGTTTCTTACAGTAGAATAGCTTCCTAAAGGTAATTTTGTTGGACTATTATCTAGGATATTAGACTTCTTGTCCCTTTTAATGCTTACATAGTCTACCAAGTTCCCGGGATCTTACGGTATTGATTATCAACCTTAAGGCCCTCTCGAGGTCAACCCTGAGGCCTCTTAGCTTCCTGCAATCAACCTTAATTCCTTTCGACCCTATGACACAAGCTTCTAGGGATTTGGACCTTAACAAAACTTTGATGTTTGGTTTGATGCCATACTTCAAGAATCATGTCATATTTGTAAGGTGTGAAGGAGCGACAAAACTTCTCAAGAATCCAAACTCAAAACTAGTTGCTTCAAGTCTCTTCAATGACCATTCTTTAACATTCGCTATGATACCATGTTGATTTTTCAAGGTCATATAAAATGATAATTACTTATAATTACTTCTTAATTAATTTATTCTTGTATTCACATTCATCACTAAGAAAGTACATAGAAGATTACAATAGTATAATAAATATTGATAGTAGGAACATAAAGAGATGGCCAAACAAGAGACACAAATATTTACCTTGGGAAAATCCTCTTCTAGGGAAAAAACCAACAATATTTTCTTAGAGAAATTATCTAATTCAACAAGAGAATCAGTTTGATCTTCCAATAAAAAAAATCCAAACTAACCACAAACATGCCCAAATCAAACCTAGCTAACGAGAGAGAAATTCGACCTCTTGCAATTTTCCTCATAAATTTTAGTCTACTTCATATTTTTCCTTCAACTTTTCCTAACATTCATCATCTTTTTCTGCCTCAAATCCATCCTATTATTTTGCCTCATATTCATCCTCTTATTCTCACACGTGTGAATACAGAAAATAGGAGATAGTCATTTGAATTATGTCCTTTATGAGGAGGTTGAGTGCCTTCATATAGTAAATTGATTTTCTTGGTGAAAAAAAATTAAATTTCAAAATTCATTTTCTATAATTTTCAAAATATATGATCATGTTTCTATAATTTTATATATTGTTATCAAATTTCCTAAATTTAGTTAGCTACCCAAGTATTTCAAGAAATTGCTTATAATTGAAATAAGTTTTTTTCAATTTTTAAAAAGCTCAAATATGATTTAAAATAAGTTTTATTCAATTTTAAAAGATGTGGAGATATAAAAGTTACAGATAAGTTTTATTCCATTTTATTTTGTTTGAGGTTTATCTACAAGAGCTTAGTCATAATTATATTTGTTTCACTTTTTACAATCCAATATGAAGCATGGAAAATTAGAATAATAAGAATGTAGTTAATTACAAATAGTTTATAGTTTCAGGAAGCAAACATTTCAATTAAGTGAAAAAATGATTTGAGATGAAAATTCAAGTATTTATTTATGGTTGAATTACTATAACATATAAATTAGTGCACATCATTAATCATTTTTTTGTGCTTACACTAAAATCAATGCACAATGTTAATCTAATACCTTGAAATTAATTTACACCATACATCTAGTTATATTAAATCAGAAATCAGCATCTTCATTGAAATCAATGCATCTAATTAAAACAATCAAATAGGACGACAAATCGACATCTACACTGAAATAAATGCATCTAATGAAAACAATCAAATAGGATTAGAAATCAGCATATACACTAAAATCAATGCATATAACGCAAACAATGAAATCATATTAAAGATCAACATCTACATTGAAATCGATGCATCTAGTGATAACAATGAAATAGGATTAGGAATCAACATCTACAGTGAAATCAATGCATCTAATGCAATAAATCAAACATGATTAGAAATTAATGTCTAAGTTAATGAAATCAATGCATATAATGGAAGCAATCAAATAGAATTAGAAATCAACATCTACACATAAATCAATGCATCTAATGCAATAAATAAAAAAGGATTAGAAATCCACCTCTACATTGAAATCAATGCATCTATTGCAATCAATTTTCTTCCCTTTCTCTCCTCCCTCCATCTATATCTATATCTCCCTCAATATCTCCTTCTTTGTCTCTCTATCTCACCCCCCAAAACACACACACTTTATCTCTTTTCATATATATCTATCTCTCTCTCTCTCTCCCTCTCTCTATCTCTTTCTTCTTCCCTCTCTCCACCTTCCATCTATATCTCTATCTCCCTTTGTCTCTCCTTCTTCATATCTCTATATCACCCTGCAAACATACATACTGTTTCTCCATATCTGTATATATCTCCCTCCCTCTCTCTCTATCTTCTCCTTCTCTCCCTATTCCTCTCTCTTCCCCTTCTCTTCCTCTGTCTTCCCTTCGATCTATTTTCCCTCCTACTCTCCTCTCTCCTTCTCTCTCCATCTCCCTTGTCACTCTCTCTCCGCCTTTCTCTCTTTATGTACTTATTCTTACCTCCCTCTCTCTCTCCCTCCATCCCAATTCCTCTCTCTCTTATAGCATCTCTCTCTCTTTCTCTCCCATCTCCCTTTTTATACCCCCCCTCAATGCTCATTCACACTCTCTCTCTTCATCCTCAATCCCTATCACTATTTCCCTCCCTCTCTCATTCTCTCTCCTCCTTATCTCCATCTCTCCTTCTTTGTTATTCTATCTCACCCCAAAACATAAAAAATCTCTCTCCATCTCTCCATTGTCACTCCCTCTCTCTCTCCAACTTTATCTCTCTATATGTCTGTAGTCTTCCATCCCTATATTTTACTCCAACTCCATCTCTCTCCCCCTCTCTTTCTCCTCCACTCTCTCCTCCTCTCCTTATCTCCATATTTGTGTCCCTCTCTCTCTCTCTCTCTCTCTCTCTCTCTCCTTATCTCTTTCTTCACTCCTCTTCTCTCTCCCTTACTTTATCTCCATCTCTCCCTTGTCACTCTCTTTATGTCTCCACCTCAATCACTCTAGGTATTTGTTATTCCCTCCCACATATATTTGGAGCTAATATAACATCCTAATATATTAATATATATTATAATATAACAAATTTTATATTATATTAAAGTTAATAAATTTTATTAATCCAATATTAATATTTTTAATAATATTAATATTAATATTAGATTTCATAATTTAATATTAATAGTAATAATAAATTTTAAATATTAATATTAGATTTAATAAGGTTTCTAAATCGCATGATAACACAAATTATAATAAAATTTGGAATTTTAATGTGGTAACAACTTTAATTTTAATTTGGTTAAAACTTTTGTGGAAGTTGAATTTATGATCCATTCAAATTCAAGGTATATGATAAGGTATATTTTGATCACGGAGAGACATGCTTACACATTTCCCCCATACTGGACTATAGAATGCGCCTCCCGGTGCAATAAAATAAAAAAATTCTAATGTTTTTCATAACCTGGATCTAGTTGAATTCTTATTTTTAGTAAAATGATATCATATCAACTTGGTTAAATTATTAATGGATTAAATTTTGTATCTTTATTGATTTTAAAATCTAAATTATGGGATTATGAGATTCACCTAAGGATTTGAATTTTTTTTTAGAGAGACTTGATCGAGCCATATAGCTCGATCAATCCCCTCACTAACCACGTAAGTGGATCAATAAAGCCCCTGTTTAACCATATAAATGGCTTGATTGAGCGTTTTAAGTGCTCGAACAATCTTTTGAGGTCCTAAAAACCACAATTTTAGCTCCCCTTCTGAAAAGTTTTTGCAACACCATTTTGTACCGTAGCGTACTTAGGGAAATTTTTTTCCTTAGGTGGCGAAGTTGATCATGTTGGATTCATGAAGGAATCATCTATCCAATTCCATATGAGTTTGAAATTTTCAAATTCATATGTTATTTTTCATCTAATTCATTTTAAAAATAATGCTTGAAAATTGGGACAATTTTAAAGAGGCTAAATAAAAAATCCATAACAAAAAATATACAAAACAAAAAATTCAAAAAATACCACTATATTTTTTTATGAGTCCTCTTGGTATTTCATTTTATTTAAATAGTGCGAAAAAACCTTTGAAATATTACTTTTCCAACTTCGAAAAATAATAAAAAATAGAACTTTTCATTAAAAAATAATTTTGTAATATGAAAAAATTAGTTCTCTCTATGTGGACTAAGTTATGCTACACGAACACACACATATCTCTTAAGATGTGAATTTTTTTCCAAGGAAAAACATTTTATTTAATGGAAAATTGACATTATATGACAATAATATTTTTTGCAAAAAATATCATTAGGAAAACAACATAACACAAATTTTCTTTCTACTCTAAATCAAAATTCATAATACTTATATGAATTTTGAGGGCTTCAATTCGATAAAAGAGTACAATTTTGAAATTTTATCGCCACATTTGGCCCAAAAGTGTAACCCATCTTCATGCATTCACCCCTTTATATTATGTGTAATGGAAAATTTTAATTAAAATAATATTTGTTTTTTATTTTATTTTTTATTTTATTTATTATATGCTTTAACTTTTGCATAATAAAACATAATACAGGTACACTGACACAATAATATATTGAATAATAACACATCATGTTGAGCATAAAATTGAATTGTTATACAATCTAACTGGTATGATATATGACCTTTAAAATAACAAAATATTGTAGTATCTATATGGAGGGAAAAACATAATTTTATTGTGCTAAGAGGCACATTCTATAGCCCAGTATGACCCCAGTGTGTGACTATGTCACATCCTCAAAAAATAAAAAATAAAGTAATTTTCACTAATGTCGGCCCAAACATTGCTTGAATATTAAATTATATATAACTTGATACTTTCAATTATATATATCTTTTTAATTATATTAATGGAATAAGATTACTTATTAAAATATAACTATGTATTATTTTATATAATTTGAATGGATAATAAATGATCTCGTGTGTTTAATAGTTTCACTATCATATATGTGAATTTGAATGGATCATAAATTTACCTTTAAAAAAAAATTTACCACATTAAAATTCCAAAATAGATAAAATTTTAAACATCTTTACTCTTTACTAAAGCCAATACCATTTCTTAAATCAAAGGAAAAAGGTTAATTCAACAAAAAGAATCGAAAATATTGTACCAAAATATTTTAATATTTATTTGAATTAAATATTTGTAAAATAATTATTTAAAGAGGGAACCCATATCCTATGGATATATTAAAATATTTAAAGACATAAATAATTCCACATCAAAATTGTAATATTTGAAAATATTAATTTGGTGTAGTTCTATTATAATTTTTTTTATCATGCCATGTAACAAACATCATTAAATCTATTATTAATATTAATATTGATATTATTAAATTCAATAACTTTGGAGAAGGGAGAGATGGAGATAAAATGAAGGAGAGGGGAGAGGACGAATGAAGATAGAGAGAAATAGAGGAATGATAGAAGGGTAAGAGAGAGAGAGAGAGGGAGATAGTGACAAGGTTGGAGGAGAGAGAGAGAGAGAGAAGGGGGGAGAGAGTGAGGTAGGAGAAAAAGGGAGAGAGGGGAAGGACCAAAGAGATGACTTGAGAGAGAGGAGGAGAGAGGGAGGGAAAAAAATATGGAGTTGAAGGGGGAGAGAGTGAGTGAAGAATAAATACATAGAGATATAAAAGTGGAGAGAGAGAGAGAGAGAGAGTGACAAGGGAGAGATGGAGAGAGAGTGTATGTTTTGGGGTGAGATAGAGATACAAAGAAGGAGAGATGGAAGGAAAGGAGGAGAGAAGGAAACAGAAGGAGAGAGGGAGGGAGATAGTGACAAAACTGGATGGCAGAGAGGGAGAGAGGGGGGGAGGTGGAGGGAGGTGGGAGAGAAAGGGAGAGAGAGGAAGGGATATAGAGATGGAGTTGGAGGGGGAGAGAGATGGAGGTAAGAAGAAAGACATAGAGAGGGAAAGGTGGAGAGACAGAGAGAGGGAGTGATAAGCGAGATAGAGAGAGAGAGGGAGAGAGGAGAGAAATAGGGAAGAGAGATATAAAAGGGGAGAGAGAGATGAAGAAAGACTATGTATGTTTTGGGGGTTATATACAGAGACAAAGGAGAGGCAAAGGGACATAATATATAGATGGGAGGTGAAGGGAGGGAAGAAGAGAGATATATAGAAAGGGAGGGAGGGAGAAAGATTTAGATAAATATGGAGAGAGAGAGTGTGTGTGTACATTTGGGGGGAGGGGGGGGTTAGAAAAAGAGAAAAATAAGGAGAGATGGAGAAAAATATAGATATAGACGAAGGTGAGAGAGAGGCGAGAAGATATCTTGCACCAAATGCATTGATTTCAGTGTAGATGAAGATTTTTAATCCTATCTGATTGCTTGCACTAGATGCATTGATTTCAATGTAGATCTTCATTTCTAATTATATTTTATTACTTGCGTTAGATGCATTAATTTCATTGTAGATGTTGATTTCTAATCCTATTTGATTTCTTACTCTAGATGCATTGATTTTAGTGTAGATTGTGATTTCTAATCTTATTTGATTTCTTGCACTAGATGCATTGATTTCAGTGTAGATGTTTACTTCTAATTATATTTGATTGCTTGTACTAGATGCATTGATTTCAATGTATATTTTTATTTCTAATATTATTTTATTACTTGCATTATATGCATTGATTTCAATGTAGAGGTTGTTTTTAATCCTATTTGATTGCTTGCATTGGATGGATTAAATGTTCTTAATCTTAAGGTTGTAAATTATTAATAAACATTTTTCAATATTAGATGGAGGGGTGAGAGGGAAGAATATTGATTGCAATAGATGCATTGATTTGAGTGTAGATGATGATTTCTAATCCTATTTGATCGCTTGCACTAGATGCATTGATTTCAGTGTAGATGTTGATTTATAATTATATTTGATTTCTTGCACTAAATGCATTTATTTCAATGTAGATATTGATTTCTAATCATATTTTATTTCTCACACTAGATGCATTGATTTTAGGGTAGATGGGGATTTCAAATCCTATTTGATTGCTTGGACTAGATGCATTGATTTTAGAGTTGAAGTTGACTTCTAATCTCATTTGATTTCTTGCATTAGATGCATTTATTTCAATGTATATTTTGTTTTCTAATCCTATTTGATTGCTTGCATTAGATGCATTAGATGTCATTAATATTGAGGCTATATATTATTAAAAAATATATTTTTCAAGGAACATTTAATAATACCTAGTGTTGAAAATGGCACCAAGAAAGATCCTAATTTAATTCTCCCTTGAATTAAATTAGGAGAAAATTGTAATTCCACATCACAAGATAACTTGAATGAGTTAACTAAGTTATTTTGACTTAGTTTTTTCAGTTGATTCGAGTTGAGGGCCTAACTTGAGTCACGTAGAGTCTCTCCTACTTTTTAGGAGCACTGGTTGTGTTTATTTTGAGTTGTAATTAATTAATTTAGTAAAACTTAGTTAAAGTGAGTTAAACTAGTTGCAGTTGTTGGAGGAACTAGTGAGAGGTCAAGAAGCAGGGTTTGTACTATGTGATCAACCAGTTAACTGATAAATAAACCATAAATAACTCATGCATGTGTGAACTACGAGTTACCCAGTTGATATTGGAGATCGAGGGTAGTGTACTATAAGTTGTATAATCATCCAAATTGTACAAGTGATGCATTCAGTTAGAGGAAGGCCTATGATGGATTGCGTATTTATGGATGACGAATTTCCCTAATTAATATGGGATAATTCCCAAGGAAACAACATAAGGAAATAGGGACTTGGGAAAGAAAAAATTTCGTTAATTATTGGCCAAGGCATGTCTAGGAAGTAGTGAGATAGATAGAGATAGTGCAGAGGTTTCTCAAGCTTACGCAAAGCATTGTAATATTCTCATATTTCTTTTAATAATGAAATATACCTATAACAGGAGTTTTTATCTGTGGCTTTCCCCAAGAAATCATTGTGTAATGTGTTGATTGGATTCTTTCTCTTACATGTTTCGTGATTTCGCGATCGTTTAATTGTTTTTGCTGATGAGTAGAGTATAATCAAGTCTATTGTTTAATTAAATTACAATTATTAGTTCAAATATACAAGGAATTTATACATGGTATCAGAGCTATAATCACAACAGAGAAGATAATTTGAATTTATCTTTGTAGGAGGAATGAGTTTTGAAGATATATTCTTCAGAGCTAGTAGTAGGATCATGATAGTGTTCTATGGTCTGAGGCTCGAGTATGACCTTGAGGGTATCTCAAATTACATTGCTTGGAAATACTGAATGGAAGTAGCCATGGAAGAAAACGGGCTGAAGGAATTCATAGATAATGATATCTTGAATCTAGCTCCAATTGATGCCTAGTATCTAGCTAGAAAATTGGAAGAAGAGTGTCACCAAGGCGAGGAGGATCATATTGGAGGGAGTATGAGACCATATTGTCCATAATATCCATGGGAAGGAAAATCCATATGAAATGTGGCATACATTGACAGAATTGGTCCAAAATAGTAGTGATCACAACCATAGGAAGCTGTGACTAAAAGATAAGCTTTAGAATATCAAAATGCACAAGGGTGATACAATACCACATTACCTCAACATGTTCACACAAAGTCGTGATGAAATTGGGAGTATTGGTATTATAGTTGTTGAAGATGATCTGGTCAACCTATCACTTCTAGGCCTTCCCAAGAGCTAGAACAACTACGAGGATTCAGTCAGTGGGAGGGAGAAGCTGCCAAAATGGGAAAGATTATGGTTAGATTTGGTATAGGAAGAGTTCAGGCGGAACACTGGAGACGGGACTTCATCCAAGGTTGAGGATAAGGAGAACTATGCATTGGTTGGAAAGGAAAATAGAGGGAAAGGGAAGAAATCCCAATCCATAGGAGATTATAGTCAAGAAGGAAGGAAGGAGGACTTGTTGAAGATTAAATGTTTTCATTGTCATAAGATAGGAAACTATGCCACAAAGCGTCTTCATAATAAGGCCAACAAGAAGCCCTCAGGAGGAGCAGAAGGTGAAGCTATTGCTTCACAATTCAGTTTGGATTTGACCCAAATTGCATGCATTGTGACATCATTGATGGGTAGTATGTAGTATCTGGATAGTGGATCCTCATTCCATATGACGAGTAACAAATAAATTTTAATGACTTGCAGGAGAAGGACCTCCAGATGCACATCGACATGGGAGATGATGGAAGGTATTTCACGACTCATATCATTACTGTTACTTTTTAGAGGGATTCTAGTTCTCCTCTCACATGAAAAGATGACATGCATGTTCTGGGTCTAAAGAAGAATTTAGTTTTAGTTTCAATGTTGGAATACCATGGTTACGATGTGATATTTAGAAAAGGAAATGATTTCATTCATCAAATGATCAGGAGCTCAAGTCTAAGCCATGGAAAAAGGCTAAAAAATGAAAGTGCTCAAATTGATTTGGAACCTGAACGAAGAGATAGGCCTTGGTGATACGATCCCAACGCCATGAACGGCACTGAAAACCGATGCCGTATGAAGAAGATATTCAGCTTTGAAGTTCGCTAATTTCAGTGGAAAAAATGGTCAATTTGACTTTATAAAAATATTTTATTAAAAAAAAAATATTCCACAGAATATTCCACAGGTGGCCAATGAAAAGGCGCCACGTGGCCAGCCTGGAGGCCGCCACGTGACCCCAAGGTGGAATGAAATTTAATTGCGTTTTAAAATTTTATGTGCGCGCGGCAGGATTTGAACCCGAGTGGGCGTGGTCACAGCTGGGCGGCCCAACCACATGGGCTACGTTGCTATTTGTTAAACTAATGCAATGCACTTTTATTTAAACCTTATTGTTCGTTTGGGCGGATAACACCATGGGACGTGGTCACATTAGAAGGCGCCGGATGCGGGAAAACTGGAGTTTTTAAACTAATCTCCGACGGTTATGGTCAGATGGGCCGACTTATTAGCCCCCCATTTTGGCGGTCAGTATGGCGGTCCGCCTAAATTCAGCAACCACTCCTATTTTTTCGGGCTATCTGGCAGTTAGCCAGACTTAGCTGGAGTTATTCTAGGCCAAACTGGCAGTTGGAGTAAAAGAGCCATAACTTTGGCTAGGAAAGGCCTTTTGAGGTGAATTTTTTTTTATTTTGGGTTTCTTCAACCTTTTGGACTCAATGGAGTATATTTCAGAGCCATTGGAGCTCATTTTCAGCCTGTTTAACTTCGGAGAAGTTTTTGAGCCACTAGGGCCATTTTGGGTTTGGAGCTATTTGGAGTTGTGGTTATCAGTTTGAGGTGAACCAAAGCTCTATTTCAGATAATTTCGACCTTCTTAAGCTGTTGGAATAGGTTTTAGAGGCATTTGAGGACTTCTACATCCCGAAAAGTTGCAGAGAAGTTCAAAGCACCAGCAGGACATTGATGAAGAGATCACTGTTTATGGTAATCTTTCACTGTTTAGTGAATTTGAAAAGGCATTCTTAGCTTTTTCCTGCTTTTTGAATCAGTTTTTATATTTATATTTGTCTATTGAGACACTTATAATCTTGTATTGCATTTGAGAGCTTTTAATACAAGAGGACAAGCCCATTTTGGGAGGCTTGATCCAGGAGATGTAGCCCAAGAGTTGGGGTGAACTCCTATATCAGTTTGCTGTAATGTTTTGATATTATGTTGCTGAATATTGTTGCTGTTAACCATGATAATTTTCAGCAAAAAAAATTTCACTTAAGATACATAAACAGTGAAAAGACATACACCATTTGCAAGCTAAATTTTCACACAATGTCAAGTTTAAAGCAAGATCCTCTTAATTAAATCTGAGTGATTACTTCTTTATTTATTTAGGCAGAGTCTATAAGACGGCTAGGTAGCCTCTGGATTCATCCTTTCTTTGAAAGGTGAAATATCCGGTAAATGCCCCTACAGTCAATCTCTGTATTAGAAATTTGAAGTTCTCACATTTTCAGATTTAAACTTGAGTATTTTTGCACTCATTTACATAATTGAAAATGGATACCTTGCACCCTTTTCAAGTACCCTCCATTTTCAGATCAGATGTTATCAAAGCTCAGGTTGAGCATTCCTTATGGTGCAAAAGGTTTTAAAACAATGTAAGAGATTTACTGTTTATTTGGTTGCAAAATGGTTGCATGTATGTGTTTTCTTGAGTTGGAAGGATAGTTGTTGTTAGCTGAGTCTTGGAAAGGATTGAAGACTATTTTCCTTACCCAATTTACCTCAATATTATCTTTGGAAAACAAACTCCAATAGTTTTTGTTTTATGGCTGCTTGAATGAGAAGGGGTCTTTACTGACATTTGGCTAAAAGCTTGTCGTTTGATTGAAAGCTTTGAGGACTTTTCTTTGGAAGTTCTTTTTGGTTGTTTGAACATTTACATAATGTCATCTTCTTCTACAAGTGAAGTTTTCTCCTTCATGAGATTCTTCAATGATGACATGAGGAATGAGTTCTTTAAGGTGAAGGACATGGTGCAGATTCTCATTGAGGATCAAAGAGAAAGCGTTAAGCTTCATGCATAATTGCTAGCTATGCAGGAAGAGAAAGAAGCCATTCTTCAAAGACTGCATGATATGGAGTTGCAGCTTCTTCAAGCTCAAGAAGCTTTGTCCAAGAAAATTCTTGAGGAAGAGGATAATTGTTCCAACTTGTCTTCAAGTTCCTCTACTGAAAAGTATGTAGGTTCTTTTGAAAAACATACAAGGGGAATCGTATCCAAACTAATGTTTAAGATGGGCTATCAAGAAGGAAAAGGTTTGGGCAAGCATGCACAAGGCATTGTTGAGCCTATTTGTGTTGTGGAGCGTCCCAAGAATATTGGTCTTGGCTATGAGCAGCTTAATGGCGAAGCTTTGAGCACATGCATTCAAGAATGTGATGCAAATTTGAAGAGAACATTTGTCCCAAGTTCTCAATTACATCAATGTCATGATGGCAATCTTCCTTACCATTTTTTTAAGCCATCATTGCAGCAAGTAGAGGGTAAACATGTCACTTATGGTGAGCCTTCAAGTTCAAACAATTTTCAAGACAAGAATTGTGAAGAAAGTCTGAAAAGGAAAGTTGTCTCCTCTACTAGTTCATCGTCTTTTGAAGACAAAAAGGATGGACATTCCATGCAGCAAAAGAGGTATAATCATTCACATGATCAATTTGATTATGTTTCAACAAAGAATGATAATTTTTCTTGTTCAAATGGAAGAAAATTTTGTTGCACATTTTTTTGTGGAGTTAACCATGTTGCTTCAAGATGCTGGTTGAAAAAGAAAGCACATAGGAAGTAGAAGAGGCAAAGAGAACTTTCTGAGAAAGTGCTTAAGAGTTGCACATTTTGTCAAAGGAAGGGACATGATGTCTCTCATTGTTGGACTTTGCATCCAACAAATCGTCCAAAGCGCATGTAGCTAAGGGACAAACAGTTTGGTGCAAGTGGATCTATGGAGTCCATTATCGATGTTGAAATGGAAGATTCACACGAAGGTGTATCGTATTCGCAAAATACGCCATGGAGTTGGCTTGGAAAGAAGTGGATTAACTTCTTATTGCAGTAATTCATCTTCATTTTGTACAAGCAAATTTCAGTTTGGTATGCATGTATTTCAGTTGAAAAGTTGATGCAAGATTGCATGTAAAAGAAGTTTCAGTTGAAGGAATTTCTTTGTTGTTGCAAAATTTCGCCATGGAGGTGTAAAAGATGAGTATGATACTCACTTATGTTGCAGCAATGTCTTTTGGTTCAGCTCTTAATCACCCACATGTTTTTGGGATGATGTACTTGTTGGTATTTGAAAAGAAGAGTTGAAGTTATACATGTACATAGAGGTTGTATGTGTAATTAGCGAACTGTATATAGTTCATTGTACATGATACATACACATGTGTTTGTCAAGATGTATCTTGTTGTTTATCGACTTATGTCGGTTGTGTGCACACTTGTTACAGATTTTGTGTGTCAATTGTATAGCACATTTCATTGTCAACTTGTTGTTGATGTCATATGTTGCACAAGATGCTTTTGGTGTCGTTTGGTGCAAAGAACGAAGTGTCAGTGCAAAGCAGTGCAAGATTCCATGAGTTGGAAAGGCATGCAAGCAAAGAGAGCACAAATTTCAGCAAGTGTCATTGCTGGTTTCATTCTGGCAGATTGGTATGGCGAGAAAAATTGGTCAGGATTTGGCACAAGTACATGGCTCATTCAGCAAAATTTGCCATGTGAACAGTTGGCAATTCAGGAAAATTTTTGGAGGCTGAAGAGAAGAGGATGTTGTTATTCTCTCATTTTCTGTACTACAATTCAGTTTCAGAATTTCAGTGAGCTTTTGGGGACCAAAAGCCTCTCATTTGGGAGGTGTGATCAGGAGCTCAAGTCTAAGCCATGGAAAAAGGCTAAAAAATGAAAGTACTCAAATTGATTTGGAACTTGAATGATGGGATAGGCCTTGGCGATACGATCCCAATGCCATGAACGGCACTAAAAGCCGACGCCATATGAAGAAGATATTCAGCTTTGAAGTTTGCTAATTTCAGTGGAAAAAATGGTCAATTTGACTTTATAAAAATATTTTATTAAAAAAAAAATATTCCACAGAATATTCTAGAAATATTCCGTGGAATATTCCACAGAATATTCCACAAGTGGCCAATGAAAAGGTGCCACGTGGCCAGCCCGGAGGCCGCCACGTGGCCCCAAGGTGGAATGAAATTTCATTGCATTTTAAAATTTTATGTGCGCGCGGCAGGATTTGAACCCAGGTGGGCGTGGTCACAGCCGGGCAGCCCAACCACATGGGCTACGTTTCTATTTTTTAAACTAATGCAACGCACGTTTATTTAAACCTTATTGTTCATTTGGGCAGATAACACCATGGGACGTGGTCACATTAGAAGGCGTCGGATGCGGAAAAACTGGAGTTTTTAAACTAATCTCCGACGGTTATGGTCACATGGGCCGAATTATTAGCCCCCCATTTTGGCGGTCAGTATGGCGGTCTGCCTAAATTCAGCAACCACTCTTATTTTTTCGGGCTATCTGGCAGTTAGCCAGACTTAGCTGGAGTTATTCTAGGCCAAACTGGCAGTTGGAGTAAAAGAGCCATAACTTTGGCTAGGAAAGGCCTTTTGAGGTGAATTTTTTTTTTATTTTGGGTTTCTTCGACCTTTTGGACTCAATGGAATAGTTTTCAGAGCCATTGGATCTCATTTTCATCCTGTTTAACTTCGGGGAAGTTTTTCAGCCACTAGGGCCATTTTGGGTTCGGAGCTATTTGGAGTTGTGGTTATCAGTTTGAGGTGAAACAAAGCTCTATTTCAGATAATTTCGACCTTCTGAAGCTTTTGGAAGAGGTTTTAGAGGAATTTTAGGACTTCTACAGCCCAAAAAGTTGCAGAGAAGTTCAAAGCACCAACAGGAAATTGATGAAGAGATCGTTGTTTATGGTAATCTTTCACTGTTTAGTGAATTTGAAAAGGCATTCTTAGCTTTTTCCTAATTTCTGAATCATTTTTTATATTCATATTTGTCTATTGAGACACTTATAATCTTGTATTGCATTTGAGAGCTTTTAATACAAGAGGACAAGCCCATTTTGGGAGGCTTGATCCAGGAGATGTAGCCCAAGAGTTGGGGTGAACTCCTATATCAGTTTGCTGTTATGTTTTGATATTATGTTGTTGAATATTGTTTCTGTTAACCATGATAAGTTTCAGCAAAAAAAAATTCACTTAAGATACATAAACAGTGAAAAGACATACACCATTTGCAAGCTAAATTTTCACACAATGTCAAGTTTAAAGCAAGATCCTCTTAATTAAATCTGAGTGATTACTTCTTTATTTCTTTAGGCAGAGTCTGTAAGAGGGCCAGGTAGCCTCTGGATTCATCCTTTCTTTGAAAGGTGAAATATCCGGTAAATGCCCCTACAGTCAATCTCTGTATTAGAAATATGAAGTTCTCACATTTTCAGATTTAAACTTGAGTATTTTTGCACCCATTTACATAATTGAAAATGGATACCTTGCACCCTTTTCAAGTACCTTCCATTTTCAGATCATCAAATAGCCATGATACAATGAAGAAGATCGAGATTCGAGTGAAGAACCTCTACAAATTTGATGTAGAAGACTGTGTTTCTTTGAGCATGAAAGCAGAGAATATGCAGAGTCAAGACATCGGTGAATCATGGCATAGGTGACTTGGCCATTTGCACCATGGACCATTAAACATCATGCAACAAATTTCTATAGGACTTCCCAAGGGTTCACTAGAGTAGCATGATACATGCAAAGGGTGTACATTGGGGAAGTACACCAAATACACCTTTCATGATAAGGACAGTTGAGCGCAAGTGATCCTTGAAATATTTCACTCAGATGTGTGTGGACCATTCTCGAGAGCCTAGCCTCCATGACCAAGCACATGTATTATGTGATATTTTTAGATGATTTATCACGTAAGTGCGGGATATTCTTCATGCAAAATAAATACCAGACATTCTCAAAATTTTGTGAATTTAAAGCAGTTGTTGACAAAGACACGAGTAAGAAAGTGAAGGCTCGCAGGAGCGATAACGATGGAGAATATGTGTCGAATGAGTTCAATAAATTATGTGCATCACAAGTCATTCAACAATATTTGACATCACCCCATAACCCACAACAAAATGGGGTTGTTGAAAGGAATAAAAGAAGTATTGTGAGAGCTTCACGTGAGATGTTGCATGATCAGGGCCTACCATTGCACTTTTGGGCTGAAGCATGAAACACAATGGTATATCTGCAAAACAAGAGTCCTCATTGAATTCTTGGGATGAGTACACCAGAAGAATATTTTTCAGCTAAGAAAAAGGATGTGACACCCTTTAAGATCTTGGGTTCATCAGTTTACTATCATGTTTCCAAGGATGCAAGGAAAAAGCCAGAATCGATAGCAAATTTGGGCATATTTGTGGGGTACACTGATACACCTCACAACTATCGGGTGTACCTGTCATCTCAAAAGATGAAAATATTTTTTAGATATGTGAAGTTATATGAAGAGAAGGCCATGAGATTTTACCCTTATAAGGAGTTTCAGTTTCATGCAGATGAGGAGATTTTAGCTCCAAGGGAAGAACCTCAGGATGTTGTGGAGTAGCCACAAGCAGAGGAGCAGAGAGTGGCAACACCCACTAATGCAGAGACATTCAGATATGGAAGGAATCACACCAGAGAGGATGACAGATTGATGCATGATGCTAGAGAGAATGTGGGAGCAGCCACATCACAACGCACTCAGTTCATTAAAAGCAGAGTACATGGTTGCTAGTCAAGCAACTTGTGTAGTTTTCTAGATGAGGAAGATACTACTTGGTTTATTTAGTCAGTATATGGATCCTACAATAATTTTTTGTGACAATAAGATATGTATAAAACTCTTTGTGAATCAATTTTTTCATGATTGATCTAATCATATCAACATCCAGTATCACCACCTCAGATATTGTGTGCAGAGGTGGATAATGTTGTTGGACTACATTCCTATAGAGGAACATGATGGAGATATCTTGACTAAGGCATTTTCAAGAGGAAAAATTTATTTCCATAGAAGCAGGATTGGGGTATCTAATAATCCCTTTCTTGTTGAGAGGGAGTGTTGAAAATGACACTAAGAGAGATCCTAATTTAATTTTCCCTTGAATTAAATTAGGAGAAAATTGTAATTCCACATCACAAGACAACTTGAATGAGTTAAATAAGTTAGTTTGACTTAGTTGGTTCAGTAAATTCGGGTTGAGGAGCTAACTTGAGTCATGTAGAGTGTCTCCTACTTTTTAGGATCCCTTATTGAGTTTATTTTGAGTTTTAATTAATTAATTCAGTAAAACTGAGTTAAATTCAGTTAAACTAGTTCTAACTATTGGAGGAACTAGTGGGAGCTCAAGTAGTGGGGTGTGTACTATGTGATCAACCAATTAACTAATAAATAAGCCGTAAATAACTCATGCATGTGTGATATATGAGTTACCCAATTGAGACTGGAGTTCAAGGGTAGTGTAATATCAGTTTTATAATCATCCAAATTGTACAAGTGATGCACGCAGTCACAGGAAGGACTATGATGGATTGCAGAGTTATGGATGAGGAATTTCCCTAATTAATAGGGGTTAATTCCCAAGAAAACAATGCAAGGAAATAGGAAAGCATAAATTTGGTTAAGTATTGACCAAGTATTGTCTAGGAAGTAGTGAGATAGATAGAGATAGTGTAGACATTTCTCGGGCTTGAGCAAAGCATTGTAATCTTCTAATTATTTTTCTGACTAATGCAATATATAGATAGCAGGGGTTTTTAGTTGTGGCTTTCCCCAAGAAATCATTATGTAATGTGTTGATTGAATTATTTCTCTTGTATGCTTCGTTATTTTGAGATCATTTAATTGTTTCCGCTGATGAGTAGAGTAGATTCAAGTCTATTGTTCTAGTAAATTACAGTTAACAGTTTGAATCTACAAGGAATTTCTACACCTAGAATGAAACTATTAGGAATTAATTAGTTGTAAAAATTTGTGAAACTTAGAATTAAAATGAAATAGGTGTGTAGAATCAATCCTCCTACAAAGTGAAAATTAATCCTTGACAATATTGTCTCCCTTCTTCATCACCAACTAATTACTAATAGACAATTACACATATTCAAAATTACTAATAGATAATTGCATACACCAATTTATTCAAAATATTTATAAGAGTAAAATATATATTTATAAATATTCAAAACAAATGTGATAATTGTTTGGAAAAACAAATAATGCAAATATTTTATAAATCTGGCCACTCATTAACAAAATTTCAAAAATAGAGTATTTCTTGACTTTGCAAAATAGACTATAGATAAAACAACCATCAAAATATTCTCGAAGGAAATAAATTATTTCGAACATTAACAAAGAAACAAATTATTTCAAAAGTAAACACAATAAAATATTAAAACTAATTTTCAAGATATATTTAGTAATACCTTGATGGACACTATTAAGAATTAATTAGTTTTTAGAAGTTGTGATACCTAAAATTAAATGAAATAGATGTGCAGTATCAATCCTCCTGCAAACTATTAAAAATATTGTCTCTCTTCTTCATCACCAACGAATTACTAATAAACAATTACATGCACATATACAAATATAACAAAATAGTTGTAACATTCACTAACATTACCTTCCAAATCCAAACACATAAACACACAAACCATTCAAAGCATCCAAACACAGTGCGTACAAACCATTGAAGACAAGAAACACAAAATAAATTAAATATCACAGAGATATGGTTATGCCAAGCAAAGAAAACATAATTTGAATTTTGAAGTTTATCTCAATCATATACATAATAATGATAATCTAAAAATGTGACATTATTTCCCTCAACTGAACCAACTTAGATCCATCTAACACTAGATATATCATCTGCCTAGAGGGATCAAATCCATCGAGGTGAAAACATTTCCTCAATTTCTACACACCAAAAAGAGGGTTTGCACCTTAAGAGATCCGATCCCTCTTGGCGCATGATAGATCCAGTGTTAGATGGATCTAAGATGGTATAAAATAATTTTATATAAAAAAATTATATAAAATAAATAAATAAATATTAATAATGAAAGTATAACTTTTAATTCATTATAATACCTTATTCAATACTAATAACCTAGAAATATAATAAAAATATTAACATATTGAATACTTTGAAAACACATTGAAATATCAGTGGAATTTTATGTATAAGAGACCTACGACATTATTACGTTTTGATATTAGGCTTGCTTTATTTGTTTTACATTTAAATATTTACAAAGATATATATATATATATATATATAGATCAAATCTTAATTTTCATATTGGAAATACTTTATGTTTTAAACATTATCAATATACTCTACACTTACCTAAATTCAAGCTGAGGCAGTTTGACAAGTGTCATATGAGGCATCATCGCACAAGTATTCTTCAGCTCATTAGCATAGATCCTTAGCCCATCGCAGATTGTGACATCTAGAGACATCAAGTGCCCTCAACTATAACATCAAATGTTCAATCCGTGCAATTTCTTCCAACACCTAGCCCTTTAAAAAAATTAGCACTCAAATTTTTATCAGCTATTGCAAGTCCACTATCCCCGCGACCCCATATTTATAAAGAAGCAACCTCTCCAAAGATATCATCGTTCCAAGATTAGAAAGCTCCTCTAATATTGGACACTTCTTAACTTTTAGTGTTTTAAGATTTGCAAGACCACATTAGGGGAATTTTGAGGTCTAAAATGGGCCTCCTAAGGAAATTATAAAATAATAGTGGAAATAATAAAATAATATTAGATTACATCATCAAATTTTAGAGAGAAAAAGGAAAAAAATACTTTTTCAAATCATATTTTCAACTTATCTCCCTATGGGTTTGCTCAAATTTCGAGTGGGAACACTCGTTGGATGCATAATTTGATTCTTCATGCAAGGAGTACCCATGTTTCATACTTTCTATGAACCTTTCTATAGAAAAATGAGAGATAAATGAAAAATGTGATTGCAATCATGTTTCTTCATGTATTTCTAATTTTTCGTGTAGTAGGTTCCATTAAAGGTATGCAACATGGGTACGCCTTGGATGAGGAATTAAATTTTACATACAACGAGTACTCCCGCTCGAAATTTGAGTAAAACCTTAGGAAGATAAGTTGAAAATACGAATTGAAAAAGTAGTTTTATTATTTTATTATTTTTTAATATTTTTACTTTTTTTTACTCCAAAAATGTGAATCATCCCCCATGGTTGACATCATTGTATTGAATCTTATTGGTTCTTATAAAGTTTATTTTGGTTGTACTTTTTTCTTAGGAGGCCCATTTTAGACCTTAAAATTCCCTAATTCAAAGGCCTTCAATTTTTTCCAACCAAGGATAATTCCACAAGTCTAGTTCTAAGAGTGAATTTGGTAATGTTCCAACCTCCACTAAGTTTTGAGAGTTATCAATGTGAAGACATTGAAGGTTTTGGAAAGAACCTTTCCCAAATGCTACCTTCGATATCCTTGTTGACTTTAGGATTAATTATTGAAGGCTAACCATGCACTTAGTCGAATCTCTTCCAGTTTCTCTTTCCCATCCAATTATATTGAATGGAAATTCTCTTAATAGACGTGGCTCTATGAATCTCTAACATTCAACGGGTAACTCTTCTATATTGTTCAATGCCATGATCCATACTGGCAAGAATTCGACACTTGTCCACATAATATCCTACTTTTCCAATTGATTCAACTCTCCAATACAAACTAGAAAATATTTCGATTCTTTGGAACGATAGATCTTCAATTCCTTCAAAATCCTTAGGCAAACGAGCCAAGGTGACAAAATTTCTAGCCAAGGATTATGTAGAATTTCCAAAGGTCTTAAATCTGCAATGTGGCACTCGAAAAATTCTTGTATGATTGTACCCTCTAAAAATAATTGTGATAAGCATTATTGATGTGCGACTTGAGGAGGAAATACTACAATTTTATGACACCAGATCAGATCTATATATTCAAGTGTGGTGATATTTCCAAGAGTATCATTGGAAATTTTTAAACTATTACAACAAAACAAACAAAGATGTTTAAGTCTTATTAAGTTCCCAAAGGAATTTGGAAGCATAAAAAATTTGAAGAAAATTTCCAAGTGAAGATGTTGGAGGTTATTTAAGTTTCCAAAGGACTCTAGCAGAGACTCCATTTTTGAAAAATAAGGTAACTCCAAGTGCTCAAAGCACTACAAATTAAAAAAATCATTGGGAAAAGTTTTCAGATGGACTTCCCCATAATACCCCAGTGCTCCATCACACTCCTTCCTTTATTGGTGGTATGCATATTTCTTGTATCACTCAAGTAGATGCCACATCAAACATGTGCTATGATCGTTTTCTAATATATAACACAAGAAATCCCCCTTATTCCTATATGTTTCCTATTTTGGTTGGTAACTAATGTGATGTGGTTGGACAATATTCTCTAGATACTTCAGTTTCCCTACGGACTTTGGAAACTTTAATAGAGGAGCCCTAATGTCCAACCACCTCAACTCTAGAGGTGCATGCATTGTAATTTGTAACTATGTCACATCATGCGTGGTGGGGTACGAGACAAAACTTTCACAATTTGATTTACATTATCAATGGAATAAATAAATGACAATGTACCTCAAAATTATGTTCTCCCCAGAGTCTTCTAAATTTGTCCCCGGACACATTTAAAACACTTAATCTCTCCATTGGAATGCAGTGAGGCAATGAATCAAAGGGAAAATGATGACAATGGAGCCATATGAGATATTTTTATGACTCCACTCTTCTTATTATGTCTTTCAAACACTCACCTAGAGTCACAATAAGCTCCAACCTACTCATATTAAGGGAACAATTTCCTGACTCCACGGGGTTTTGACCTAACAATCGACAACGCTTTATGTTTTCAAGCCTATGCTCCACCAATTGAACCTAGTGAAAAATCTCAAGTCCATGCACCTAAATTGTTCTCTTCAAATGTTAAAAACAATATGACATCCTCGTGTAGTCTAAGAATTATTCAAAACGTGATAGGCACATATTTGAAAACATGACCATATTTTGAATTTAAATTTTTAAATACATACATTCGATTGATTAGGAATATTACGAAAAGGGTCCAAAGTTCATTTCTAAAGATGATGTCCATCGAGAGGTTCCTTCTATGCCATAATATGTCTTCCTAGGTCTCTCAGGCGGTTGTGCATTCTTAGATAATGTCTCTTTATTTCTGTTATTGGGCCTCCGCAATGTCCACTAGACACCTATTTTGTAGGTTTTGAAGACCCAAGCATCCTTTCAAGTCAGATCCATCCCATACTCTTATTGCTACAAGCCATTTTGTCACATCTGCTCAAAGGGCCTGAAAATCGGATCAACCAACATCCCTAAACACTTTGTCATTATTCCTTTTCAATTCCCTAATTATCATCTCTCCAAAAAGTTTGAGTTCATGGGCCAATCAACTCAAAAACCCTATTTTTAGCCCCACTGCACCCTACATAATTTTCCACCTGCAATGGTTGCAAGTCACATAACTGAGCACCTACGCTGACCAGCGCAGGTTTACTTACTTTGTAGGTGCAATGGTTCTAGAATTTCAAGAAAAATAAAAAAATATTTTTGAATCTTCTCTTTCTAAAAGCTTCTAAGGTGGTTTTAACCATTTACCATGGATATAGATCTCGAATTCCTACACTAGAGATCCTATCTATTATATTTTGAGCTTATCCTCCTTCATATGTGGATATTTTTTCCCTCTATTGTTCTAGATTTGACCACTAGATATAGGGAGTTTATTTTTGTCCATAGAAATGAATTTTCCATATAACAAATTGGTCACTCCATTGGGGACCAAGATTTCCTTAGTGATTTCATTGGCCTAATAATTTTTTCACCTTTCAAAGCAATCTTAATTGACTTATTCAGATAGTGATTAACCTTAATAAAACACAATTTTGAGCATGGTAGGGTTCTTTGTGTCGTATTTTGAACAAATCAACCCCAACACACTCTCTGTTTTCAGATAGAGTGACCCAACACAGTCTCTCCTCTCTGGAAGTGTGATGGTTTTCAGTAGTTCCCACTCTGCACATGCGATGGTGATGTAGAATGAAAAAAAATGCATTTCTTTGCCTTTCTGTCCATTCTTCTTTGGTCTAGAAGGTTTTCATGAGTCTCCGAATTTTTTGTGTCTCTATAAATCCATCATAGTGTTTACATTTTCTTTTTTAGCCTTTGATAAGAGTTTATTTGATTTTTTCTTTCTTCTTATCAAGTAGGTCTTTGTAAGCATTTGGCTTGATTGTTGATCACTTGAAGGAATTTTTATATTACAGTTTCATTTTGTGTGATGTATTTTATCAATGATCTAGCTGCATTTTAGTTTTCATCACATTTAAAAATTAAAAGGAAATAAAAGAAAAAATTTCATTATTTGCATACATATAGAGTTTTGAATCTGAATTAGAGAAATTGCATTGAAAGACTTATTTAGAAATATTTGTTTGTTGCATTATTGGTTTCTACATTATTGTTTGTATTTTACATTGTATAGATATATTTCATCGAAAATAAAAGAGTTATTGTTATCATAGTAGTTGCATTATAGGGAATTCAGGTGAACTCGCACCGTGAGCCTTGAAACCCAAGCATAATTGAAGATCAAATTCTAAAATTTACTCAATCAATCTAAGGGTCATTTGGAACATTAACGACACACATAGAGGTCTAGGATAGAGACGTGTTCCAATCTCTTTAAATGTAGGAGTTGTCGTTATTTTATGCATTACATTCTAGGGGCATTCAGTATTCCACGTACTTAATTATATTGGATATTTCTCCATGTACCTTTAGGTATATCAAATGGCACTCCCCATATGAAAAGTATATCAGAATACTTCCAATCGTACATGACACATTAGACAACAGTACCACAGACTTTGCTTCCACATACCTCTGGTTATACTTTGGAAGTCCGCTATAAGTTTCTATCCTACCATAGGTCACTAAGTCGACCACCTTTTCTACTGTGATACACTGAACACAACATTCATGGATATTGCTTGCACATACTAGAAACGATATTCTGCAGTTCATAGTGACATGGAAATCCTTATTTTACTAGATACCCTTTTTTTGTATTTTAATTTCTTTAATTTATTAATCCATCATGGAAGAACACCCTCAACATCCCAATTGTTTGCATAGAATGAAAATATTTCCTAATTTACCTCGAGAGGAAACAATTGGCCATTGAAATAATAAAAAAATGAAAACTACTGAAATGGATACTTCAAAAGCTTCCCCCTCAAGAACTACATCTGAAATTAATTTAGAATGCAAGGTGGAGAAATACAAATCTCGGTTGGTAGAAAAAGTCTATTCCCAGGTGTCAAGAATTGATTTTGGAGATATTTTTTCTCTTGTTTCCAAGGCAACTTCTATTAGATTACTTTTATCTTTTGATGCAGGAGCATCATCTCCGAAAAACACATTGTATTTTACCTAAGCTAGGGGGTTTCATGTTTTGAAGAAATATTAAAATTTCATGTAAATATTAATATTATTTTGAGTGATTAATTAATTATTTATGAGAAATTGTAAATGTGAGAGAAATTAGTTTCTAGATTATTTAGAATTAATGAGGGAGCCTAAGTTGGAATTAGTTTCTAAGTTTTAGGGATAAGAATCTATCTTTTAGGGATGTTGAGAGATTTAGGGATTTGTTGAGATATTAAGGGGATTGAGCATTTAATTAGATCATTTTTAAAATTGTATAAATAGGAGGGGGTTTTGAGAGAAAAACACATTGAGATAGTTGGAGAAAGTGAGAGTGTGATTGAGAGCAGGCTTGAACAGCCAAGGCTGTAAGCCTTCGGGCAGGTTGTAAGGGCCAATGAATTGTAAATCAGGCCACGGAGAAATGTTGTTGTAAGTAAATTCACTTTTATGAAAGTGTTGGTTTTGTGTTATGCACCTTAACTTGGTCAATTCAGGTGTGATTCAATTTCTGTGTTGAAATAGTGAATTTGCTGGTATTTAATTTACTGGTTAATTAATGTATTAATTCCGGTGGAAAAAAATGGTTGGAAAATATTAGTTGATGAAACTTCAAAACAACATTAAAATCGACCTTCAGATATTGGATATCTGGTATCACAGTTAACCCATATAATACTGTGAATTGGGTGAGTATTGTTGGATGGATTTTGTGAAAATCTGCTTGATTTAAATAAATCCTGAGTTATTTCTGAAAGAAGCTCTGAAATATGTCTTTGCACACATTGAAGGAATCAATATCATCAAATATCGATATCATATTTGATAATTGAATGTGTCTTAAATAACGCAGATGAATGTCAATTGAATAGCATTGGCACATCGACTTTATGGAAGGCGCTAAGCAGGGTATGAACATGTGTGAATTGCGTTAATAAAAAGTGCTGAAACTGTGTTTTATACAGCGTGGAAAAGTGTTGAAACTGTGTTTTAATCAGCGTGGAATCAAATTGAAAGTATGTTTGCTGAATGAGGAAATCGACTTTTATGGATCTGTTGGTTCTGTTGAGTGAACAAAATGTGAATGCAGTAAGGGCGCATTATACATATGATGTTGTTTAAATCCAATGCAGAGTTTGTTTTGTTTAAATCCAACGCATAGTTATTGCACAAAGAAGACTGAAGAACGGTCTAAAACGCAGAGATCTGTTTTATACTCTGTTTATTAATCGATTGAAATTGCAGGAAGGGGCTGTTGCTCTATCGATGGAATATAGCAAAGAAATTGAAATTTATGAAGTTAATTCGGAGCAGACCAAGAATCTTTTCAGATGAAAGCGTTGTGAAATTAAAGGGTTGTGTTTCATGTTTGAATGTTTATAAGTTGCAGGATGGATCGATCAAAGATAGCGCTGTGGGTACATCAGAGGTATATGCATTGTAAGCACCGAATTGTTGTTTAAGCTCTGTCTAATTGGTGAAGTAGAATATTAAATTAGTTGCAGGGCTCGACTTATTTCGAAATCAATTCAATAGGCGCTGGCAGAGGAATATTAAATTAATTGCAGGTTCGATTTGTTTTGAAATCAAGTCAGAAGAAACACATATTGAAAACACAGTTAAATTGGCGTGCATAGGAATGGTTCCTTTCTATGTTGTTGGGTAATCAGATTTGAAGTTTAATAAAATGAAGCCCACGTAGATATAATGAAATGTTCAGAAGCGCTGTCAGAATAGCAAAGTTTATGAAAGAGCGATTGAATAAATCGATTTTGGGTTGTGAATCTTCATAGAAAAGAGATTAAAGGGCGCTGAGGAATGGAGTTCATTCCTGGTTTTAAAACGCAGATATAAAGGTGTGGAAATTGGATTCATTTGTTTGGATTGTCTGTCCAAAGAATGTTATTAAACTTCCAATGAATTTTGCAACATGAGACATGAGAAATTTTAGTACATTGAGTTCCATTATGATAATGGATTTGTTTTATGAAGACTTTGTAATGTTGCTAAGAAGACTCAAGGACACATTTAACTGTGAAATCCGCTCTTAAAAGGCGCATGGGCCAGATTTACTTTGTGATATGAATGATGAACATGAAAGCAGGTAAAACATGGATTGAAGTTGCACTTTTGCATAAAATTGTATTTTGATTTGAATTTGGGCCTCAGAAAAGGATCCTGTATGGTTTTCAAAGATAATAAGAATTGTGAATATATGTTATAAGCTTCCGCGATATGAGAGTAAGGTTTTTGAGAACATAGGTCAAGAGCTTTCGCATGTAATGGTAAAGTTTGAATATGCCAAGTGGATTTTGATTCTCGATTTGACGGGTTACCGTCATCATTTTTGGCATCGCAGCAAAGAACGTTCATGAAAATGTTGTTTATTTTCCGAATGTGGATGACAAGAAGGTTTTGTTGAATTGAAATGTATTTTTGTTAAATGACTAAAGGAAGATCGTATTTATAACCGATATGCAAACTACACAAGTGAATGATTGGTAGAAAAAGAAAAGACTGTGCAAGATCTTCCGAGGTGAGATGATTTTTCCGACGTAAAATTTGTACATGAAGTTTATGGTTGTAGAGAAGATGGCAAGAACTCCGGCATTCGCCTAAAGATCGAATAAGGGGGACAATTGCAGTGTTCTGAAGAAGAAGGTGAGTTGAAGAGATAGCCTAGAGAGTGAGCAGAGGAGAGTGCTCAAAGAGGTTCCAGAAGCAGTGAACCAGTACTTACCAAAAGACTGAGTGAGGAGGGCTTGGTGAGGTAAGTGGCAGCAGAAGAGATTGCTGTCGTAGAGGCTAGTACAACTCATGATGAGTGAACAAATCATGAAGAAAGTGATCATGGAGGATCAGAGAAGAGGTTCAGAGGAATGCCACAGAGGTGAGATGGCTGATGAAGTCAGAGAAAGAGAGATTGCAGTAATAAAAGTACAATTGTAGGTACTGGAAGAATGGCTGCAAGAGCAGGAAAATCAGAATAGAGGTTGGATCTTTCCACTGAAGGGAAAGAGAGTGATTTGGAAACAATTGCAGAGGAAGTTGAGGCAAATTGTGATTGCCTTGTTGAAAAAGGAACTTAGAGTTCTTGAGCCAGAGTTGGAATTTGAAGATTCTACATGCAGATTTGTTCAGAAGGGAGTGCTTGAAGAAGCAGTCAAGACTGAAAAGTCTTGTGGTTTTAAAACTGATGAGTTGTGTGTGTTTGCAGGTACAACACAGGAAGAGGAACAAGCTTTAGAGTTTGTTCAGGAGAGAGAAGAGTTGAATCTGAAGGCTGTTCAGATTAATACTGAGATAGCAAGATCTCAGAAGGGAATGAAGACAGAGGAAGCAGAAAATGATAAGTATTCTGAAAAAGAAAGCAGTGATGCTTTTGCTGTTACAGTACAAGAGAAAATTCTTGTAGGTGCTGAAGAAGAGAAGCAGTCTGAAGTGCAGATAAGGGAAGTAACAGCTGATACAGTTGAACATTTTATGCAAACTGAAAGTTTATGTATGAATGCAGGTGATGATGATATGCTTCAGCAATTCTACAGAGAAATTGCATTGCTAGAATATTTGTTGAAGAACTCAGAGTATGACAAGGAGATTGCAGCAGATGAAAGAGTTCAGTACAGTGAACGAGTGCAAAAAGATGTTAGGGAAGCAGATGATATGAGAGAAAGACTAGTTGACAGTCTTGAGAATTATTCAGAGGATTCTTTGGGAAGTTTGGATCAGCATACTGATGTGCTGATAGTGGGGGAGAATACAGAACATCATACTGAAGTGCTGGCAAAGGAGGACAAGGCACTGATGCCTTCTGATTTTTATTCTAACAAGTGTTTTGTGAATGCAGGTATTGTTGCAGAACATTTGACTCAATTGAGCAGTCAAATGAAGGAAGAAGAAGTTTTCTGTTCCAGAAGACAAGAGGGCATGGATGATCGGGTGGCAGTCAGAACAGAAACAAGCATAGAAGCAAGAAGTCAGCAAGTGACAGTACAAACTGAGCAAGCCGTCTTAGCTCAGCAGACAGCTAGAAATCAACAGCCGGGAGATTTATTGGATCGAGAGATTGAAAGTATCAGAAGACTGATGACGAAAGAATCCCGGAAGAGGCTAGCAGCAAGAAAGAAAAGGAAAGACAACAAGAGAAAGACAGCGAAAGATTGCAAGAGCAGAGCAACTGGAGCACTACAGCACAAAATATGGAAGCCTGGAGGACAACAGCAGACAACAGCAGCAGTAAAGCAATTGACAAGCAAAGAAAGATTACAAAATAAAATTTGGGATCCATGAGGAAATATCCAGACTTATGACCAGGTGGTCATGAATTTTCTTACATGGGGAGTCTGGGCGTGAGCATCATCTCCGAAAACACATCGTATTTTACCTAAGCCGGGGGTTTCATGTTTTGAAGAAATATTAAAATTTCATGTAAATATTAATATTATTTTGAGTGATTAATTAATTATTTATGAGAAATTTTAAATGTGAGAGAAATTAGTTTCTAGATTATTTAGAATTGAAGGAAGGAGCCTAAGTTGGGATTATTTTTCTAAGTTTTTTTAGGGATGAGAATCTATCTTTTAGGGATGCTGAGAGATTTAGGATTTGATGAGATATTAAGGGGACTTACATTTAATTAAATGATTTTTAAAAATTGTATAAATAGGAAGGGGTTTTGAGAGAAAATACATTGAGATAGTTGGAGAAAGTGAGAGTGTGATTGATAGCAGGCTTGAACAGCCAAGGCTGTAAGCCTTCGGGCAGGTTGTAAAGGCCAATGAATTGTAAATCAGGCACGGAGAAATGTTGCTGTAAGTAAATTCACTTTTATGAAAGTGTTGGTTTTGTGTTATGCACCTTAACTTGGTCAATTCAGGTGTAATTCAATTTCTGTATTGAAATAGTGAATTTGCTGGTATTTAATTTACTGATTAATTAATGTGTTAATTCCGGTGGAAAAAAATGGTTGGAAAATATTAGTTGATGAAACTTCAAAGCAACATTAAAATCGACCTTCAGATATTGGATATCTGGTCTCACAGTTAACCCATATAATACTGTGAATTGGGTGAGTATTGTTGGATGGATTTTGTGAAAATCTGCTTGATTTAAATAAGTCTTGAGTTATTTCTAAAAGAAACTCTGAAATATGTTTTTGCACACATTGAAGGAATCGATATCATCAAATATCGATATCATATTTGATAATTGAATGTGTCTTAAAGAACGCAGATGAATGTCAGCGTTGGCACATCGACTTTATGGAAGGCGCTGAGCAGGGTATGAACATGTATGAATTATACCGGAACTATGTTTATACAAACAGGCAAAAGTGTTGAAACCGTATTTTATTCGCGTGGAATCAAATTAAAAGCATGTTAATTAATGAGGATCTCGTTAGTTCGTTGAGTGAATAAAATTGAATGCAGTGAGGGCGCATATGATGTTGTTTAAATCTAATGCAGAAGTTTGTTTTGTTTAAATTCAACGCATAGTTATTGCACAAAGAAGACTGAAGAGCGATCTAAAACGCCACAGTTCATCGTTTTTCTTATACTCGTTAACATGTATTAGAAATTGCGTAAAGGGTCGTAGGACTATCGATGACTTGGCAAAGAAATTGAGACTTATAAAGGACAGCATCAAGACCCATTTTACGAAAGCGTTGTGAAATTAAAGGCTGCGTTTATGTTTGAGTGTTGCAGGATGGATCGATCGATTTGAACCAAAGATAGCGTTGTATGTACATCGGAGGTATATGCGTTGTAAGCACCGAATTTTTGTTTAAACTCTGTCTAATTGATGAAATAGAATATTAAATTAATTGCAGGGCTCGATTTGTTTCGAAACCAAATCAATAGGCGGTGGCAGAGGAATATTAAATTAATTGCAGGCTCGATTTGTTCTGAAACCAAGTCAGTAGGAACGCATATTGAAAACACAGTTAAATTTGCGTGCATAGGAATGGTTCCTTTCTATGCTGTTGGGTAATCAGCATTGAAGTTTAATAAAATGCAAGCCCACGTAGGCATAATGAAATGTTCGGAAGCGCTAGCAGAGTAGCAGAGTTTGTGAAAGATCGATTGAATAAATCGATTTTATGTTGTGAATCTTCATATAAGAAAAGAGATTGAATGGCGCTGAGGAATGGAGTTCATTCCTGGTAAAAAACGCAGATATAAAGGTATGAAAATTGGATTCATTTGTTTGGATTGTGTGTTCATGAAATTGGAATCAGGCGCTCACATAGATTGAAATTTTAAGTCCAAAGAATGTTATTAAATTTCCAATGAAATTTGCAACATGAAACATGAGAAATTTTAGTACATTGAGTTCCATTATGATAATGGTATTGAATTATGAAGACTTTGTCATGTAACGTTGTTAAGAAGACTCAAGGACACATTTGACTGTGAAATCCGATCTTAAAGGGTGCATGGGCAAGATTTTGCTTTGTAATTGAATGATGGACATGAAAGCAGGTAAAACATGGATTGGAGTTGCACTTTTGCATAAAGTTGTTTTAAGATTTGAGTTTTGGGCCTCAGAAAAGAATCCTGTATGGTTTTCAAAGATAATAAGAAATTGTGAATATATGTTATTAGCTTCCGCTTATGAGAGTAAGGTTTTTGAGAACATAGGTTGAAGAGCTTTCGCATGTAATGGTAAAGTTTGAATATGCCAAGTGGATTTTGATTCTGGGTTTGACGGGGTTACCGTCATCATCTTTTTCCACTGCATTTGATTTTGAGGCAGAAAAGATGGATGTGAAGACAAAATTTCTTCATGGGGATTTAAAAGAGGAGATATAAATGAAGCAACCTAAAGGCTTTGTGGTGAAGGGTAAGAAATAACTGGTATGCAAGTTAAAAAAGTAGCTGTATGGGTTAAAACAGTAACCAAGGATGTGGTATTAGAAATTTGATACATATATATGGGGACTTGGCTTCACCAAAAGAAAATCGGATCACTATGTGTATTTTAAATTAATTGGTGACCGTGTTATTAATTTGGTCTTGAATGTGGATGATATGTTGCTGATTGGAAATGAGAAATTATTTATATCGGAGTTGAAGACCCAATTGTCCTCCAAATTCGACATGAAGGATCTTAGTGTTGTAAACTATATTTTGGGCATGGAAATTAAATGAGATCGAGAAAAGTGGTAGCTTTGGTTAAACCAAAGGAAGTATGTCAAGACAATATTTCATAGGTTCAATATGAAGGATAGAAAACCAATGAAGGTTCCTATTCCTGTAGGTGTATATTTATCTATTGAACATTGTCCCAAGACACAAGAATAAAAAGAGGACATGTCCTATGATCCATATGTAAGTGTAGTGGGTAGTCTGATGTATGCAGTAGTATGTACTAGAATAGACATTGCACATGTAGTGGGAGTTGAGTAGGCTTATGTCAAAACCAGGGAAGGAGCATTGGAAAACAATGAAGAGGGTTTTTAGGTATTTTCGTGGCACTAGTGATTATGGTTTGTCTTACCAGGGAAGACTGGGTTCAGACAGAGTTTCGGATATCAGTGGCTTTGTTGATGCGGACTGGGATGGTGATCTAGCTCAGAGAAGATATAAAAGTGGGTATGTGTTTAACCTATTTGGAGGATCAATTAGTTGGATGACAAAAATACAGTCTGTAGTGGCTCTTTCAACTACAAAGGACAAATACATGGCAACCACTCATGCAATTAAGGAAGCAGTTTGGTTGCATAGATTATGTTCTAGTATGGGGTTGGTGCAGCAAGCTATAAGGATAGACTGTGATAGCCAAAGTGCAATTTACTTGGCTAATAACCCTATTTATCATTCAAAGAAAAATAACATTGATGTTCAGTATCACTTTTTGAGAGATATGGTTGAGGATAAAAAGGTTTTTCTCGTAAAGGTGGACACTTTGAATATTTTTTCATATGTATCGATGAAATTTATGAGCACTGAGAATTTCTCTCGGTGTAGAGAAACAATGGGAATTACAGGGATGGACCAATGACTAAGCTCTCTTGTGACCCCCTATAGAAAGAAAAAAACAAGTGGGAGAATTTTGGGTGTGTGTTATATTCTTTCCACGACTAGCCTACGTAACAATAATAATGTAAGGGCGCAAAAAATAACAATAGTGGGCTTCTGTGGGGCACAATAATATCAATATGGGGACTACATGGGCACAAAAATAACAATAATGGGGCTACATTAACAATAACAATAAGGGGATACACTAGTATTATAGGGACCTAACAACATGCAATTCTTGGTTTGGGATGGCTGAAATTTATTACAAGAATTAGCAACAACAAAAAAAGGAATTGAAACAAGCAATAGTATGTTGGTAAATCATTTCAGGAGCAAGGCCATTATGGGACACTGGTACCCAATAATTTCCATTGATTTAAAAGAGAATGATATGACTAGTGTGATGGTTTTGAGATAGGGACATGCCTTGGTTTTTGGACCTTCTAATGTGAGGAAACCTTGCCAAGGGATGGACTGCCCAGAATGGGGGTGCCAGCGGAACTTGGAAGTTGTGTGATTGCATGAAAGGGGGTGATCGGATTTACCAAGGGGGTTTGTAGAAGAGAAGGGAAGGTCGGGGATGGATTTGTTTTTGGTCATTAGCATTTCTATATGGAATCATATGAACATTAGTAGTGTGCCTTGGATCAATGAACTGATAACTGTTCACTGAGAGGACAAGTGGCGCAAGATGGTAGCATTGGACATTGGATGCAGACTTTGGACTTGGTAGTGGATTTTGGACTTCCTGGGAAGTAGGTGAATCTTGGTATTTCTTTGAGGGTGGAGGTGTGAGCCTCTAGATTCCCTTGTTGCAGATGTAGGAATCGTATCCTTTTATTTTCCGGTTGAAAAAATGTGTATATGTGTATATTATTGTAAATATTGTATCAACCTAGATTTTTAAAGCTCCATAGACAATATGGTTGTATATCTGGCTTTTATTATAGATACTGTAATGAGATATGTTATAAAGCTCCTCTAAATGTTATAATTGTCATGTTTTCAGCAATTGGTCATTGTAAATACTACAATGAGTTGTGTTATAAAGCTCCATGGGAAGTATGTTTTTCTTCAATAGTCTTGTTGGTTGTAGGTGTCATTGAACATCGAGGACCGTGTTCCCCCAAGGCGGAGGGTTCTATAACAACCATGGTAAAAAATACATGTAAAAAATATAATACCAAGGTCATGGGACACGTATTCCAATCTAAATGGTGGGAAAAAAATTCCTAGTGGGTGTTCATTTTGGTTTATTATGAATAAAGAAATTGGAAAAAGCAATGGCAAACGCTTTGGAAAGGCATGAGTCATTGGCTGGAATTTTATTTATGAAAATAATGGAAAATAGGAGAAAAGGAAGGTGAAATTTCACAGGTTGCATGTGAGTAGGAAAATGAATGAAATTAATGGAAAATGACGAAAATAGAGGCCTCATTGATAAAAATTGTTGGCGAGAAGTCAGGTCTCACGGACAAGACCCAGGTTCAGGAGTTATGGCCAACAAAGGAGTCCGATGTATTCTAGGATCACGCCGGAATTTTCACCCTACTCCGGAGAGCAGTGAGTCTCACTCGAGGCGTGCCGCAACCACATGTAGAAGGGGATTAGACCAATGGTAAGGAATAGAGTCACAACTCATGATGGACAGTGCATCGATTATATAAACAGAGTAATGTATGAAAGAGCACTTAAGAAGCATTCAGACAGTAGCAAATAAAATTTTAAACCAGCATAAACACATTACATGTATGTAAACCTCTTATTGAGACAGCAACCTTTCATTATATTAATCTCTTGGCCAAGCCCATGATTACATAGCATCTTAAGCGATAGCTTATAACTCTGATACAGATGTCTTACGGAACAGAAAGGTAGAATAGAGAAGATTAGGAACCACAAAAATGTCATGCATGATTTCCCGCAGTCGATCTATGCTTCTTCTCCTATCGTGAGCCTCGCAACCTCTGCAGCATTATCTTCTTCTTTCAGCCGGGTGACTGTTATTTATTCACCCGCTATCGCGACTATCAGTTCCTCCTTGTGTCTTTTCTTCAGCTGCTTCCAGTTTCTCTCCTGTTATCTGTATATTCCGCTTTATGTCTTCTGCTGTGTGTTTTCTTCATCTGTACTTGTGCGTGTTCTTTCTTCAGCTATCTCATGCTTCCGCGCCACCTTGATAGCTCCGCGACTCCTGGTAGTTGCGACGCAGTCGCGATTGCCATGTGTCTTCATGCCGCAACTCAAAAGGTCAAAATTCAAAATGTTCTAACCAAGATTTCAAAAACAAGGGCCCCAACAAGCCCCGACCACAGTTCCTTGACTCGTCCCCGAGTCAATCACAAATGACAGTTTCCACCTCCATTGCCCCGCTGGATCCCATGCCCTGTTCGTCCTGTGTGCCTTCGTCTCATGCCCGTTCCTACTGTGCTCCTCCAAGCGGCTGTTCAAACAAGGGCCCCAACATCGGGACCCTGTGGAGCGCTATTTCCTTGAGCCCGGTGAAGTCCGACACAGCTTGCTGCCATTCTTGTATTAGCGAGTCGGCTTCCTCAGTGATCCTGGTGGCAGCGACCTCCTCTATATTCATCGAGACAGTCCCGAACATCGTGGTAAGATGGGTCTCGGCCTCTGCAGCTAGCTGTTGTATTGATTTGGCACTGGCTTGAATGGGCGGACAGATTTCCCGAATTATCTGCTTGGCCATTGCTGAGTTGGCCTCGGTTTGGTGCATTTGAACCTCAAGCGCATCTGCCTGGATATATAGTTGATCTAACCGCGCGGGATCCATGGTCTCCTGAATTTCCCTGGAAATCTGTTGCAGCTGGGCGGAGATGGGCTGCGTTTTGACCGTGAGGGTGAGTGAACACTCCTGCAGACTTCGCAGGAGGTCGTAAGCCTCGCGCGCCGTGGAGTGAAGGGTCGCCTGCATGTGAGATGCCTGGGTCTACTTGGCTACCACTTGTTCAGAGTATACAATCTGCCGGTTGGGGAGCGTGGGCCGTGTGGCTAACGCCGCTTGAAGTTCCTAATTTTCCCTACGTAGACCAGTGAAGGCAGACAGAATGTGGTAAGCCTGGACAGCCGCATTGCTCTCCGCTATATCGTTAGGAAGTGGGGCATGGTGAGCCCTTACAGCGGGCCATAGGTCTGAGAACGCCCGAGTGACAATGGTGATCTGCTCCTACAGGTAGGCCTTCTCCGTGGTCAGCTGGTCGCGCTGTTCAGTAAGCGCCATGAACTGGTGGTGCTGCTCATCGCACCGCTGCTGCAGCTCCGAATGAAGTTGTTCGGCCTGCAGGGCTGCCCTCTGAATGAATAGGTACAACTAGGCTGTGCCCCATGTGTCGACGTTGTGGGTGCCGGAAGCGCCTTGCTCCGGCATTCACTCCTGCAAAGGTTGCCCACTGGCCACTGATCTGTTGGAATTCTCAGGAGGGGACACCGGTGTTTGCTGCTGCGTTGAGGTGCCCATGTCGAAATCTGGCCGTTCTTGCTGAGTGGTTTGGCCTGTGGGGGGAGGGTTAGCATGCTCAGGCGGAGCCTCGACTGAGTCAGCCCCAACGTTGGCCAGCCAGGTAAATATAGTAGAGAAAGAACCCTGGGGTGTGGCCACAGGGTCGACTGGTGGTACTACGGCCGCAGTACTGGAGGTGACTTCAGCCCCATGGTCTCCTCCAAAGAGTTCCTGGATAAGGGGGTCGGATACAATGGCAGATGAGTTTGATGGAACGGATGAAGTGGCAGGTGGATGGACAGTGGAGGGAACGGTGGCCGGTGTGGTGGAGGTATGGGGGAGGCGAATATTGATGAATTCTGATGGGTCGATAAGGGGTTCCTCTGGAACTAATGTTCCTGTGACTGGAGTGGGTGGCGGATCGTCATCAGTAAGGTCCACCACCGGATCAATGACGGTGGTGCGGGCCCGCTTGGATGGAGGAGGGTCTAATTGATCAGGTCTCGGGCCCGTTTCGCCCATTGGGGTGATGATGGGGCTGGTAGAAGTGAATAAGTTGGTAGGGATGGGAGAAGTGAGAGGGGCAGTGTGGGACGGAGAAAGAGAATGACTGAGCTGGAATTCAGAAAATAAAGGAAACAAAGGGGCACCGCTTGAAATAACTTGGGTTGCCACGTTGAAACTCCGTACCTGAGTATTGAAGTGTTGGACGATGGGGACTAGTGGTTCGGGGAGTCCATGTGAGGTCCCGGCTGCATCCTGAGAAGGTCCTGCTGCGGCCTGTGAGGGCCCTGCCGCGCCCTTCTCGGCAGGCCGTTGCACCGGCAGCATCCGCTCAAAGTTGTATCTGGGGATCCCATCGCGGATGTGCTTTGTGACCCTCGGCCAAGAGCAGACCTCGCGGTGAAAGGTAGCATCGTCCAGCTGGAATTTGAGCGGCGTCATGTGGAAGGTGGCTTCTGGCACGCAAGTGGGCCAGAGGTAAGTGTGCTTGTGGCTTACCCCGAACCATTCCTGCTCACTATAGTCGTCCAACAGGTTTCTGGGCACCCGTTGCTGGTTAGCTACCACATCTATCATTAACCCGTACCAAGACCGAAACGCTTCCGCATTCACCTGTTTTGTGCTGGGGTCAGAGGACACCTGCCACGGGGTGAATTTCATCGCGAGGGGCTAGCTCGCGGTAGTTTATGCCGGCAGCCGGACCGGAGGAATGTGCCATTTCCACATGGCAAAAGCTACAATCAGGTAACCATAGATGAAACTAGTGGTGCGCTTATAGTTCTCTTCGCATGCCGCGAACAGTTCTTTGAGCACGAAAGAACTCCAATTCAGCCTGGTGCCTTGGACATAGTGCTCTGCAATGGAGATGGTATCCAAGGTGCACTCTCCTATGGTATAATGCCGCATCGTCTTGCTAGCAATGAGATAGCAAGCGAACCGAGTCTCCGGCTTGTTAATCAGATCAATTTTGGCACCTTTCCCCCCCGGGCGAGTGCCGTATTTGGCATAGAGGTCTGTATCACCTGTCTTTTGTGCGCGCTTGGAAGATGTCTGACCGGCAGCGGAGACGTCTGCGCCATTCTGGGACAGCCCTGTGAGGCAATGAATGTCTTCAGCGTGAATGGGGATCTCCTCGTTTAGCCACAAAGACCCATTCTGAATTCGGCTGAGGAGGAACCGGGTGCATTGCAGGGCCGGTCCGGTAGTCCCAAAGACAGGAAAAGTTCTTAAATTCATCAGGGAAGATTGCTGGAGGCCCCTGTACTCTGGTCACATTCGGTTGGCTGAGCTACCGCCTGGTGTGTAGTGATGCTCCATATATGTCTGCCAATGGAGGGAGGGGAATTTGACCGGGTTGGACAGGTTGGCATCTATCAATACTGCACTGTCGTATTTGCTAACCAGCGACTTTGTCCTATGGATCCGACTGTCCAGCGCTGGTTCAGCAACGGAGAGGCGAGCCTTTGGCATTTTGGCACGGCGCTGGTAAACCTGGAGAATTCTCCTGGAGCTTTTATCTTGGTGCGGTGCGTTTTGAGACTTCAATCGCTCTGGTGTCACTGCAATTGCCAAATTGAACTGGTCCAGCATTCTCGTGCTGTTGGTCTCCATGCAAGTTATGTTATCACCTGGCACGAGCGGAGTTGATGAGACGCCATAATGATAATTAATTCCTGCTGGCCTTCTTGCCTGCGATAATCGTGCGATCGATCACATGCCTGTGTGTAATCTGACAGTTGCTGACGGCGGCATGGGGAAATGGGTGGACGCAATGGCTGAGGGAACTGCGGATGATGGGAAATGATTATGGTACGGTTACTGCCTTCTTATGGTAATTTATGATGCAAATCTGAGCGATCCTATGGACTGGCAAAAAAGGACTGATGGAAATGACCTGGACTGACACTGGCACGTGGATGGATCCTACAAGGATGACACATTGGACGGGCGCCGCCCCGACCACAGTCAGTTACGGTGCGATCCCCGCAACTGAGCGGTTATTGACAGACTACCTATGAACGAAAAAGACTCCCTACGCTCATCCCGGTTGCAGGAGAGTTATTTGACTAAGCTACACTACGGGTGCTCTCGGGTGCGAGAGTTATTGATGAGAAGTGGAAGGTACCTACTCCTGGTAGGGTTTCAGGCGTGCGCCATTCACCCACCCAGGGAGAACTGTACCGTCAAGCTGTGCCAACCGAAAAACTCCTGAGTCGCGAATCTCGATGACAAAGTAGGGTCCCAACCAGTGCATCTGGAGCTTGCCTGGAAACTTCTGTAACCGGCTGTCATATAGAAGAACTTTGCTGCCAACCTGAAAGGTTTTTTTCTTAATGTGGCAGTCGTGCCACGCTTTCTGCCAGTCCTTCTGAATCTTCTGGTGGAATTCGGCCAGGAAGCGGGCCTCATCCAGTTCCTGTAATTCATGGAGGAGCTCTTGGAGGGAGGCCTCTTCCGAAAACTTGAGAGACGTGGCGATCACCATGCTGGGTACAATAAACTCGGTGGGGATCACAGCCTCCCGGCCGTACACGAGCTGGAACGGTGTTTGATTGGTCAAGCGCTTCACCGTAGTCTGATAGGCCCACAATGCCGCTGGGAGACGCTCATCCCAATCGTCGCGCTGAGCATTGCAAATCTTAGTCAAGCCTTTTTCAAGAATTTTGTTAAATGCTTCCACAGTACCATTGGCCTGCGGGTGGTATGGGCTGCTTTTATGATGTTGAATCATAAATGTGTCGAGTAGTGACTTGACCGTGGCATTAATGAAATACGTACCCTGATCACTAGTTAAGCTTCGTGGGCAGCCAAACCGGCTGATGATGTGTTCAAAAATGAACCGAGTATCTATCTCCGCCGAGCAGTTGCGTACCGCCGCTACCTCAGCCCACCGGGTGAGGTAATCAGTGGCGGTAATGATGTACCAGGCCTTGGAGTGTTTGGCGACCAGGGCGATGGGATCTACAAAATCGACAGCCCACTTTTCGAACGGCCGCAACACATGCACTGGGTGTAGCGGAAGCTCGTCCCGGTGAGAGGGCCTTCCTGTCCGCTGGCAAACATTGCAGCGCTTCACGTAGGCCTTATAGTCGGCATGTACCATCCGCCACCACAGGCCAGCTAGGAGCACCTTTCTTGCAGTGGGTTTTTCACCCACATGCCCTCCCGCAACACCGCTGTGACATTCCCACATTACCGCTTCTCGTTCGTGGTCAAGGACGCATCTGCGCAACACCTCATCGAGGCCCAGCTTGTATAGCTGCCCCGCGATCAATTGGTAGTCGGCTGCCCGGACAACCAGGTGGCGTCTCTGGAGCGGAGTGTAATCCTGAGGGCATTGTCCCGTGGTCAGATAAGTGGCAATGTCAGCCAAGTAATCTGGTACTGCTTCGACTCGGAAGAGGTCGGCATCCAGCAGCTGATCGTCCAACGAGCCTTTGTTCTCTCCCGTCTCCAACCTGGATAAATGATCGGAACCGACATTCAGCCTGCCGGGCTTGATAATCACCTCGAACGTGAATTCCTGGAAGAGTAGAAGCCAGCGACAGATCCGTCCTTCCAAAACAGGCTTATTCACCAAATACTTCAATGCAGAGTGGTCCATAAAGAATTTGAATTTGCCGCCCAGAAGATAGTGGTGGAACTTCTGGAGGGAGTACACCATCGCCAGCACCTCCCGCTCAGTCGTGGTGTAATTCTTCTCCGCATTCGATAGCTTGCGGTTGGCGAAATAGACCGGATGGTCGAGGGTTGTCTCTCCTGGTTGCGCCAAGATGGCTCCGAGTGCAATACTGGAAGCATCAATATGCACATGGAACTACTTATCCCAGTTGGGATGAACAAGTATGGGCGCTGTCGCCAACTTCTCCTTCAAGGTGTCAAGGGCCTTCCTACATTCCTCCGTCCATTGGAATACTTCTGACTTCCGCAACAGTTTCTCCAAAGGGGCCGTGATCTTTGCGTAGTTGCGGATAAACCGCCTGTAATATCCTGTGTGCCCGAGAAGTGCCTGCAACTGCTTCACGGTTTCGGGGGCTTCCATGTGCACTATGACCGTGACCTTGGCAGGGTCGACACAGACCCCTTTCTTGCACACCATGTGGCCTAAGAGTGTGCCGAATGGAACTGCAAAAATACATTTCTTCAAGTTCAAGGAAATCTGCAGCTGATGACACCAGTCAAACATTATACGTAAAAGGGTGGTGTGTTTCTTCAACAGGCTGTAGACGGTCCAGTCATCCATGTAGACCTCCAGGAACTTGTGAATGTACTCCCAGAAAGAAGCAATTACAATCTAGGAAAACACAGCTGATGCGTTCTTCAGACCAAACGGCATAACGTGGTATGCGAATGATCCCCACTCAGTGGTGAATGTCGTCTTTTCTTTATCTTCTTCGGCAATGCGCACCTGGTGGTATCCCAAAAGCCCATCAGTGAAGGAATAGGCTTCGTTTCCCGCAACATGATCTAGAACTTCATCACTGACAGGAGTGGGAAACGGATCATGGATGCAGGCATTGTTCAGACTCCGGTAGTCTACGCAGACACGTATCTTCGCTTTGTCCTTATTGTTCTGAATGACAATGGGACTCACCCACTCTGCTTCTTCTACTGGAAAGATGAGACCTGCAGCCAACATCTTGTCGATCTCCATCTTGACCTTTTCTTTGATACGTGGGTTCAGCCGGTAGGGTCGGTGCTTCACCGGCCTGGCCGCTGGTTTCAGCATGATGCACATTTCGCCAAGGTCCCCCTTGATCCCCTTCAGGTCTGCAACCGAGGACGGGAACAAGTCTTCGTATTCCTAGAGGAGGCTGAAAATTTCTTTTGTCGTTTCCTTGTCCCAGTAATCTCCCACCATTGCCAGCTTGGGTTTCTCGTCTGTTCCAATGTTCAGCTTCTTCGTCTTTAGTGGCTGTAAGTGGACTCCCTCAGTCGTCGGCTCTTCACTGATGTTCTGTTCGCCTTCCTTTTCGTCGAAATAGAGATGCCTGAGGTCCTCCAGACTATCATCATCTGGATCGCCGTCAATCCGTTGACAAACCAACTCGTGCCTGGCCTCAGGGCGTGACACAACCGGGCCCCCGTCGGGCTCGGGATGGCGGAAAAACAAGACCTCCTTGATTTCCTGTAGGGCCCGAGACTCCTGCGCCATATCCCCTTCAAACAAGAAGCACCGAACAAACTTATCCATGATGTCCTGCCAAGAGTAGGTTCCCCATTTCCACTCTTCCTCTAGGTACCAGGCCTGGGGGATTGTATCCAGGGAGTGGATAAACCTGTGGACCCACAGCTCCTCAGGGTACCTGGTGCTGCGCCACTACTCCTCACAAGCCCGCAAATGGTGTCGCAGGTCGGAAGTTCCATGATACTTAAGCATACCGCGAGGTCCTTCATCCTCTTTAAAGCGTGCTTGCAGAGCATCCGCCATGCGATCCCATCGCAACAGAGTGTAACGGTGATTTTTCCACCACCGGGATGACGTGGATTGCAAGGCCACATCCAAAAGTGGCATTCGGCTTTCGTCTGGGACCATGTCTTCCACCTTGGTAATAAAAGTATTGACAACTTGCATGTTTGACAGGGTGGGATATCCGCGGATCTCAGTCCCCACCCACCGGACTTGGGCAACCGTAGCACATCTCCGCGTGGTGGTCTCGTACCCCCCTTGCTGCCAGTCTTCCCACGCGAGTTTGGATCCGAGCTCCGAGCTCTGCACACTTCGCCAACTGACAGAACCAGTCGCGGTCGGGTTAATATAGTCGTCCCGCTGTCCTGCAGTCATCTGATAAAGGTGGTCCATCATCTGAGCATCCTCTCGATTGTCCACCATTTCTGTATATCGCGGGCCCTGATACAGGTCAAGGGGCTGGGTGACCCGTACCTCCCCATCCTCAAAGATCATCAGCTCCTTTTTAAGGTCGATGATGGCGTAATTCTCAAAAGCCCAGTCAATGCCGAGTAAGGCAGGATAAGGATCCTTGTCGCCCATGATATCAATAACCTCAAAATCGATGTATGTCTTCACCCCCGCAATGTCGACCTCGACACCCTCGAGTTGGCCGATTGGCAGAATACAGTACTAGTTCGCCATCCTGAGTTGGATTGGCGAGTAGGCCAGTCGTGGCCTTCTGAGGGCCTCGCACGTCTTTTGTGGCAGGATTTTGACGTCAGACCCCAAGTCCAGCATGGCATCGCTGATTTGGAATCCCGCAACCTGCGTGTTAAGCCGGAATTCTTTGCCTGATCATTGCTTGTTCCGCTTGACGCGCTGCACGTATTGAGCGGCAGCGTTTGCCGAATCTCTAAGTCTTGTGCGCCCCTGCAGTGCTCCTTCCAAAGCATGTTTGAGCTGTTGCCACAGTGCAGCGTTGTCAACAATCCTGAGGAATAGCTGGAGCCAGTCCTCGATCACAGTACCTGTGACGTTCTGCACCCCGGATTCTGGCAGCACGGGCTCCTCCAAACCTCCCACGTCCCGCAGCTGGGCAAACGCCTCAACTGTCTCCTAGAAATACTTCTTCTGGGCTTCGGTCCTGATTAACATCTTCGGGGATGCCGGCCGAACCACTCGTGCTGGCTCCTTCCCATGGGCATCCTCCCCAGTTTTCTTCCCGCCCCTCGTCACGATCGTGACGTTCTGCATGTCCGGGGTCGCGGTCCCTTGCGGCTCTGAGTTTATCAGATTCGCTCCCCTCTGCCTCGCCCGTTCTTCCCACTTCTTAATGAGCTCCGGACAGTCCTCTGTGGCATGGGCGTTCACCCGGCACTGGGAACACCAGGGTCATCGCAGGAGGGGACATTCTCGAGCCACGTGACCCTCCTGGTCATAGTTGTAACATTTCACCGGACCACGTCCGCCTGTGCGGCCTCCCCGCATGCCGCCGCCTCTTCCCCTTGGGGCCTCATTCACCCTGTAGGAGGGATGATCCAATCGATCCGCAAGTGCGTCGAGAGCCTTGCACTACTTAGTGTTGTGAGTCGGGGAAACACAAAATTCGCAGTACACATTGTTTGGGACAGTGGAGTATTTCTGTAATATCGGGCACATCTGAGGAGGATGCCCCAGCGTTCGGCAAATCTCGCAGTACTCTATGGTGGAGGAACCTGGTTGAGGTGGGAACCCCGCGTAAGGCGGTTGCGGCTAGTAGACCCCCTGCGGACTCATTTCCGCGCCACCACCAGGTGGTGGACCCCCCTGGATTGCCGCGACCGAGGGTCCTACCCCTGCGCCATGCAACCGGGGACACTCGGTTGCGACGTGGCCCTCGACCAGGTAATGAGTGCACCAAACATTCGGCCGCACTGGTCTCACCGACTGGAGTTCCTTGAGTTTTTCAGTCAATTTGGAGAGCTAGTGTTGCAATCCGATCAAAGAAGGATCTTGCGGGGCCGGAACCCCCCCGATATTCCTGGGGGTAGCCCGCCATGGCTTCAATCTTCATGGCCTGCTCCAAAGCGTCCTGGAGATTATCAATCTTCTGCTGAGTGAGAGGGGTTCGTGTCAAGGGAAGCAGAGCCTTGATGAACCAGTCCCTCTGGTGGTTTGGATCGATCAGGTAGCTGAGTTTCCCGATCACGTCCTTGAATCGCCGCATCAACTCCCACACGGTCTCACCTTCCTTCTGCTTAATTTCCCACAGCTCGGACAGGCCCTACTGGTCTGTCTGGGGAAGCTTAAATTCGCAGACAAAATCCCGCTTTACGTCCGCAATTACGGGGTTAGGATGAGCCTCGGACCACTTGATAAACCATCGCAGAGCCCTCTCTCTGAGCATGGTTTGGAACTCTATTAACTTCCCTGCATCTGGCGTCTGCCGAGCCCTCCAGATGGCTTCGCACAGATACCAGTGTTGCTCTACATCATCATTTCCCCGGCCAGAGAACTCTGGATACCGGGTGAAAGACCCAGCCATGTTTACTTGCGGAGTATTGACTAGGATAAATCCTCCAGGTCCTGGTTGCGTAACGGTTCCCCTGGGGAATACAATACTACTAGTAACGCTGCTATTACCGGACGCTACTGACGCTGATGAACTACTGTGCGACTGACTCAATGCTTGTAACTGAATGAAAATATTACTTAAAGGTTGATATAGTACCAGGGGAAGGTAGGGATCCTGGCCATGCAGAATGTGGGAAGTAGGGCTGCCTGGAGAGGTGAGTGTCATCTACTCTTGAAACATCCACTGCATCACGTCGTACCATTCGTCATCGGAACTCTCTTCAGGCTGCATATTTTCATCATCTTCATTATTCACCATCTCTCTTCCTCGCGTTGATGGGCTCCCATGCACCCATCGCACTCCCGAAGCAGGCCCTTCTCGTCCCTGGGTACCCGCGTCCATAGTCCTTATCCTCTGAGGCGCCTCCTTCTGATTTTTCCTCTCGATCTCCCGTCTCTTCAAATCTCTCATCACCCTTTTTTCGCCACCTATCGGCGATCTATGCCCGCCGATGTGCACGTCGCTCCCTCAACTTGCGTGCGGCCTCAACATCCATTCCCCGCTTCCCACTTCACATTCTACGTGGCATCGGTCCCCTCAACCCTTCCCCCAACATGGGTGGTTTACGCTTCCATACTCGTTTTGTGGAATTCAATCAACCCTTCATCCACCATCAGAGCTTTAATCCACAGCGGAATCTCCTTAAGCAGCTTCCCTCTTAGCCCTGAGTGGAAGACAGCCTCGGCTTTCGAGAAGGATTGATAGCACTCAGCAGAAAACTCCACAGTGTATCCTTCCAACGTGGTCCTTACCCAAAAATCCACCGCGCGGGTTATTTCAGTGTTCACCCGATGCAGTACCACCAGATCTTCGTGCGCCCACCTGCAGTTTATCTTCCGCGAACCCTCTTGAGGCACCGTCGCTCATAATCTCCACAACCAATTGTAAAGGTCAGTAGGGAACCTTCCCCAGAAAATTTCGTACGTATCACTGGCTGAGTCCGAGAAAAGGACGAGCTCCTTGATCGCCGCCTCCTTTTTCTTGGTCAGCTCTGCTTGCTGAGCAATGAATTGGTCGAGATGATTATCCCACCATCGTCGTATCTCTCCTTCAAAAATCCTCGATACCATGATCTGGTTCCCCTCAGAACATGCAGGTCCCGGCAACGGAACCATTTGTTGGCGAGAATTCAGGTCTCACGGACAAGACCTAGGTTCAGGAGTTATGGCCAACAAAGGAGTCCGATGTAGTCTAGGATCACGCCGGCATTTTCACCCTACTCTGGAGAGCAGTGAGTCTCACCCGAGGCGTGCCGCAACCACATGTAGGAGGGGATTAGACCAATGGTAAGGAACAGAGTCGCAACTCATGATGGACAGTGCATCGATTATATAGACAGAGTAATGTATGCAAGAGAACTTAAGAAGCATTCAGACAGTAGCAAATAAAATTTTAAACCGGCATAAACACATTACATGCATGTAAACCTCTTATTGAGACAGCAACCTTTCATTATATTAATCTCTTGGCCAAGCCCATGATTACATAGCATCTTCAGCGATAGCTTATAACTCTGATACAGATGTCTTACGGAACAGAAAGGTAGAATAGAGAAGATTAGGAACCACAGAAATGTCATGCATGATTTCCCGCAGTCGCTCTGTGCTTCTTCTCCTGTCGTGAGCCTCGCAACCTCTGCAGCATTCTCTTCTTCTTTTAGCCGGGTGACTGTTATTTATTCACTCGCTATCGCGACTATCAGTTCCTCCCTGTGTCTTTCCTTCAGCTACTTCCAGTTTCTCTCCTGTTATCTGTATATTCCACTTTCTGTCTTCTGTTGTGTGTTTTCCTCATCTGTACTTGTGCGTGTTCTTTCTTCAGCTATCTCATGCTTCCGCACCACCTTGATAGCTCCGCGACTCCTGGTAGTTGCGACGCGGTCACGATTTCCATGTGTCTTCATGCCGCAACTCAAAAGGTCAAAATTCAAAATGTTCTAACCAAGATTTCAAAAACAAGGGCCCCAACAAAAATGTTTTGAGGATCAGTTGGTAGACATTTGTCAATTCAATTTTGGAGCTCTCATTCTATTATCTCTCTCTAATACTCTTGGAAACTTAGAGTTTTCTTGGAGAACTCTTGGAGGAGTGTGGTTCACTTGGGATTTGGAGCATGAAGGCAAAGGAAAAGCAGGAAAGTGTAAGAGGACATCAGATCAGCAACTGCAACGGGTTTTTCTCATAGATATTGAGTTGTGTGTATGGTTTCCTCACTAGTTTTTGCATGCATGACTCATGCATGCAGTTTCTTGATTATGATCTATCATTGGCATGGAGGATTGCTTGGATTGATAGTGGTTTTTCCTAGCCTTTCCATTTCCTATATAGACATGGAATTGTGGGTTTTACTTTAGTTTTATGGCTGGTTTTCATGTGCCTTTGGATGCGGGTTGAGTTATTAGTTCCTAGAAGCCTTGGTTGGAAAAACGCTCTAGAAGCCCTGTAACAACTTGGATTGAGTTACTAGTCCTGGAAGGCTTCATTGGAAAAAAGATCTGGAATCCCTTGATGGGTTAAGTTACTAGTCTTGGAAGCCCTAGTTGGAAAAATTCTTTGTAAGCCTGATGCTAGTTGTGGGTTGAGTTACTAGTCCTGGAAGCCTTGGTTGGAACAAATGCTCTGGAGCTCTAGATAGATTTCTGGAGACCAATCTGGTGATGGTTAGTGATGTCCAATAGTGAGGTGGAATCATTGGTTGAAGGTTGAGGTGGCTAGCCTCTGCAAGCTTTGGATTGGTTTTATTGATGTGTTTTACTAGATCCCACATTCATGCTTGGAATATGGCATGGGGGTGACTAGATGAAAGAAATATTTGGTTCATCCTAGTCTATGGTCGAGTGGTTTATGGAAGTCCCATACATGGTCGACCTATGCAATCATCAATAAGAGTTATTTCCTCTTGTATTGATGGGTGAATATTATGTTATTATGTGGCTTATATGTTTGTTCTATGCTTGTAATTTCTGTTTTTTATGTGCTAGTTATGAATATGTTCTATGACAGTGATGATGTATGGCTCTCATCATGTTTTTATTTGTAAATGAATGAATAATGAATCTATGACCTAATAGATGATAATGCAACTAATGTGATGAGACATCAATTCTTATTAATGATTCTTAGATAAGTATGATACCTATATGCTTAGATTTATTGTTTAAACCTATATATTACATAATTGTGACATGTTTGGAGAAATGCCTAGCATGGCTAGTAGGGGTCTAGTCAAGTCCTTGTTCAAGTAATTTCATTTGTATAATTATTCTGTTGTCATATTTTATTTTTGGAAGTGTCATGGAGTTCTAGGCAATGACCTAGGTCCTAGCCCTGAAGTTTATCCTTAAAATCCATAGTCTCTAGCATAGCACTGACAGAAAAAAGTTGCAGTCACAGTCATGCAGGCTCATGGGAGCGACTGTGGCTCTAAGTCGCTTGGAGGGCTTTGTAAGGGAGCGATTGGGGGATTAATGCAGAAAAATGTTAGTTTGTATCATGGGCTAGACACCTGGAAAGTTTGGATGGCTCCTAGGGGTTCTGTTGTAGGTGTATAAGGTTTGTGTTGTTGTGTTCTGTCGATTCCACTTCGTCAAATGACACATAGGCAGTTGAATCATATCATAGTAACTCTTTGTCACATGTTTACCCCATTTTTCCAGTTATTTGAGTAGATGTGGGAGGAGGGAGTTACAATATGGTATTATAGCATGGTTAAACACTTGAACTGGATGGGCGGGATGTGTTTGTCATGCAAACATGTTAGTTTCATATGTGTTATTTATGTTTGTGGACTATGACTTGTTGTTATATGCATGGCGTTGGTCATAGTTGCTATGGAATTTACATGTGAAAGTTGATGGTGTTGTTGATTGGATATGGTCGTCATGAGTGTATGGCAGTTATGCATTTGTTATGCATGTCGTGTCTATAGGTTGTAGTGCATGCATTGTTATGGTTATGGTTATGCATGCATAATAGGTTAGATATGCATTATGAGGTCATTTTATGTAGTTATGCCATCATAATGTTGTTGAAGATATATTATGTTGATATGATTGGCTAATATAGAGTAGGAGATGTGGACTATTAGAATGAGGTTGCAGCACTATAATTTGGGGTAAGAGTGGGTCGTCATACATGTATTGTATGTTTGGCTTGCAGGTATTTTAGTTAATGGATTGTTATATTCATTAGGGTTATATACATTTTTTCATTTTATTGTTGTTGTGGTTACATGCATGGTAGCTACTAGTGAATCAATGTGGTCATATGCGCATGTCTTGAATAGTCATGAATGATAGAAATTTTTTGTCATATGCATTGTTGTTGTTGTCTTATGATAGTTAACTTGAGGATTAAGTTATATGTTGTTTATGAGTATGTTATATGTTAAATTTTTGTTATTATATGTTAGTTAACTTGATTATTAGGGTTATTGTATTAATATCTTGATGTTATATGTATCGTGCTAACCTAGATTGATCTACATAGATGATTATGGTTATGAAATGATTTAATATATTGTGATATTATGTCACACTAATCTAGACTGACTGAGCATATGTGATTGTTATGCATGAACGACAATTGTTTATGAGCTTATGATGTGAACATGTTAACTAGTTATTGTTATGGATATCATGACCTTATTTATGTTTTAGTTTATTTTTTTTGAATTTATATCATGCTAATATAGATTGATTATGCAGACAAGTTAGACTCATATGAGATACATTAAGGTATGTTTTTTCTTATGTCGTATCTTTGGTGCTTGACTATTTGATTATGTCATCTATTTGGTGTTTATTATGTAATCTAGTTGATTTATCTAACATGGTACGTTTACACTTTGTTTGAATTTTGATTAATTTCATGATATTATTACGTGTATGTAAGATTGCATGAACAAATGATATTGTATTAAGATGGTTGTACTAACACGTACGTGTTGAGACAATTAATATGTACTTGAGTCTAAGTAGGTGATAGTTGTAGCATTATGTATTATAACTGATGAATGTGAGTTGATTGTTGATTATGACATGGTTGTTATACTTGGTAAAGGTTGATTTAAACTTATAGATATATTGTCTTGATCCTTGGAACATGTGGCTAACATGCGTGTTCGGAAACACGCTTGGCACAAAAAGGTAATATAAATGGTATATTGTTGTATTTAATTATGCACTGACAGTTATGTGTTATGGAAGTATGATACATGGAATTGAACCAAAAAAGAGACTGTCATGAAATCTTGAAGAAGACGTGGGTTAATATTTCCCTTTGAAGCACTAGGAAGCCATGGGAATTGAGTCATGGTGTTTATTGATAATTTTGTGTTTTCAGTGTTTTCTGATTTGTTTGCGCTTGAATTTCAATTTTGTTTATGTCTAGTGTATGTTCATACCACTTTGTTTGAAATGTAGTATTGCTACTATTTTTGTTGGTTTTCATCTTGGTTGTGTTTTTTTTTTCCTTTTATGTTTTGAGAGTCTTGGTAATTGGTTGGGAAAAATGAAATTTAAGGTATCATGGGAAGGGCTGAATGGAACATATAGGTAATGTAAGGCCCAAATGAAGCTCAATGCATGTACAAGGGCAACGAAAGGTAATAATATGACAATCGGTTGGACTAGTTTGGTCCATTGTGGTAAATGGAAGGTGGCAGTACATACACGAGAAAGATAACCATAAAGGTAAAGTAAATGGATTTGAGGCATCATATGCCTTGGCTATGTTGGGAATTGTTGTTTGGAAATGTTTTCATGTTGTGTATGGATAGAGGGTGTTCTCTTAACCTTGACCTTATGATATCTGGTAATTATGTTGTGATCATGACTATGATGATGTTTATATATGTATACATGTATGTATGTATGTATGTATATTGTGTCTAACAAGGTCGTCATGGATCATAATTGTTTTATACTAATGATTATATATATGTATGTATCTATGTATCTATGTCACTGTCTGACAGGTTTGTCAGGGATAATTCTTGTGGAGGAATTATTTCTTATGCAAATCAATGGCATGAAGAGATTCCTAGTATCAAGTGGGAAGAGTAGCCCTAACAAATTTATGAGGTCAGTATCTTGTGGATATGAGTTGATATAATTTTTTTATACTATGCCTATGTTTTGGACAGGTAATACTGAGAGATACATCAGCGAAATGAAAACAACGTCATCCACGACATGCTAGGATGAGCATGGATGGCAGAGAGGCACTGGAAGCAAGGTTTATTGGTAGAGACAGTGTGGTTTTGGATGTGTAGTGCTATTGTTGTGTATATGTTGTGCATATTCTAATTTCAGTAATTGTACCTATGGTGTTGTGTGCCTGTTGTATATATGGTGTTGTGTGTATATTGCATATGCATTGTTGGGTATAGATTGTGATATGTACATGTTGGATATGTGTTGTTGTGTACATATGGTGCTATGTATATGTTGTATATGCAGTGCTATAGATATATGGTGTCATGTGCATGTTGTACATGAGGTGCTATATACATATGGTGTCGTGTGCATGATTGTATATGTGGTGTTGTGTGCATGTTGTGTTGTGTACATGTTGTACATGTGGTGTTGTGTATATGTCGTACGTGTGACATTGTGTAAATGTGGTGTCGTGTACATCTCGTGCATATGCTGTTGTGTACATGTGGTATTGTGTACATGTTGTACAGGTGGTGCGGTGTACATTTGGAGTTGTGTACACATTGTGAAAATGATGCCATGTACATGTGGTGTTGTGTACGCATTGTGTAGGTGGTGTTGAGTACATGTGATATTGTGTACATGTTGTACATGTGGTATTGTATGCATGGTGTACATGTTGTGTTGTGTACATGCAGTACTATGTATGTGCATTGTGTAGTCATGGTATCATGACATGTATATTTTTTGTGTTGTACTCTGTGTACGTATATGTATTGTGTTGTACACCAAATGTAGGTGCATGTGTTGTGTTGTACAGCAGATGTAAGTGTCTGTGTTGTGTTGTACACTGGATGTAGTTGTATGTGTTGTGTTGTACACCGAATGTAGGTGTATGTGTTGTGTTTTACACCAGATGTAGGTGTATGTGTTGTGTTGTACACCGGGTGTAGGTGTATGTGTTATGTTGTGTGTTACATGTGGGTGTATGTATTGTGTGGTGTTGTATTCCATGTGTGGATGTATGTGTTGTGATGTACATTGTGTATGTGTACATGATTGAAGAAAAGAAGAAGGAACTAAGTTAGATAAATGTCTTTCGAATTAATCACATTGTTAGGATTTGGTCGATTTTTGAACCAACTAATGTGGTTCATCCTCAGGACAAGGTGAAAAATCTCATGGATCTTAATGAATAAATAGTGTGGATGCATCATTTCATAGAATTATTCGTTCAAAAACTAGCCATTTGAAAACTAGGTTAGGTGTTTTTTGTGTGTGGAAACCGATTCGATGTGCGTATGGAGAGGACAAATCATAATGGTAGAAGATAAGGATCGATTAAAGGATAAGTATTGGTATTTTATTTCATTTTTATTATGCATGTGATCTATGATTCTGACTCGTGATTATTACATGTCTATGAATATGGTTTATGACGATTAAATGTAATATATTATTTTTATTTATGATGGTTGCATTTTGAGCTAACCATGTGTGATATGTTTATACATGATGATTGATCAAATAACTAGTTTGACTTTTTGTGATAGAAAGTGAATTGGATTGCAAGTGTATCTTATTGACAAACTACCAATGAGGTATGATTTGAAGTTATTTCAATTTATTTTGAATCTAATGTAAATTATGTGCTTGGTACAAGAAAGCATGAAATTCCTGGTTTGGGATGGTTGAAATTGATTGCAAGCATTAACAACAAAAACAAAAGGAATTGAAAGAAGAAGCAGTATGCTGGGAAAGCATTTGAGGAGTAGGGACATTTTGGGACACTGGTACCCAATAGTGTCCATTGATTTCCATGAGCATGCTATGATCGTTGTGGTGGTTTTGAGGAAAGGATATGCCTTGGTCTTTGGACCTTCCAATGCGAGGAAACCTTGCCAAGAGATGGACTGACCGGGATGGGGTTTCCAGTGGAACTTGGAAGGTGTGAAAATGCATGGGGGGGGGGGGTGACTAGATATCCCAAGGGGCTATGTAGCAAATAAGGGAAGGTATGGGATGGATTTGTTTTTGTCATTAGCATTTCTAGATGGAATCATATGCACATTGGGAGTGCGCCTTGGAACAATGATTCGCTAATTGTTAAGTGAAAGGACAAGTGTCGCAGGATGGTAGCGCTAGACATTGGATGAAGACTTTCACATTGTTAGTGGATTATGGACTTCATGAGAAGGAGGTTAATATTGGTAATACTTTGAGGGTGGAGGTGTGAGCCTCTAGATTCCCTTGTTGTGGATGAAGGCATCATATCCTTGTATTTTATTGTATATATTGTATCGAGATGGATTTATAAAGATCCATAAACAACATGGGTATATATTTGGTTGTTATTGTAAATACTACAATGAGCTGTGTTATAAAGCTCCATGGGTAGTATGTTTTGCTTCTACAGTCTTGTTGGTTGTAGGTGTATTTGAACTCTAAGGATGGTTTTTTCCCAAAGGGGAGGGTTTTGTAATAGCCCTAGAAAAAAATCCGTGTAAAAAATATAAGACCAAGGTCATGGGACACATATTCCAAGATAAATGGTGGGAAAAAACATCCTAGTGGGTGTTGATTTTGATTTATTATGGCTAAGGAGAATGGAAAATATAATGGAAAAGGCTTTGGAAAGGTATGAGGCATTATTTGGAATTTTATTTAAGAAAATAATGGAAAATAGGAGAAAAGGAAGGTGAAAGGTAACAGGTTGCATGTGAGGAGGAAAATGAAGGAAAATAATGTAAAATGAAGAAAATAGAGACCTCATTGATAAAACGTCTTTTGAGGATCAGTTGATAGAATTTTGTCAGTTCAATTTTGGAGCTTTCATTTTATTCTCTCTCTCTCATACTCTTGGACACTTAGAGTTTTCATGGAACACTCTTGGAGGAGTGTGGCGCACTTGGGATTTGAAGCAAGAAGGCCAAGTAAAATCAAGAATGAGCAAGAGTACATTGGGATCAACAACTACAACGGGTTTTTGTTAGGTCCCTATATTACTAGTGTAGTCCCTTATTGTTGTTAGTGTAGCCCCCTTATTATTATCGTTGTACCCCTGTATTCCCCATATTTTTATCATTGTGCCCCATAAAACCCCACTATTGTTATTGTTGTGCCCTTACATTATTATTGTTAGCTTGACTAGCATTATATTGTAACCCCATGGAGTCCTATATATAGAAAGGAGGTTTTTACATTTGAATCATCCAAGAATTTTTCATTTATGTAATGTAAAGGAGGTTTCCCCCTCAAAGTGGTTGATTTCTAAGGCATTGATCTCTCTTTTCTTCTATTTTTGGAGTTGGTTTCATAACATTTGGTATCATGGTTTTGGATTCTAGGGTTTCGCTTCTTAAAACAGGCCATCGTGGAATTTTTGCTATAATGTTTTTCTACAAAGTTTCAGAAGATAAAAAAGAAACCCATTTGTGAAGAAATATGAATGAACATCATGTAAAAATTTCAGAGCTTGGTTCCTAATATTTTCGGAGATATGATCTGTGGAATTTAGGGTTTTTAAAGGCTCTTGAATTTCATCTCAAAGAGGTGACCTTGGGAAAATTGTCATAACTCTCTCTCTCTGAGCATCGGATGGGAATTCTATAAAAATTGGCTAAAATTAAACAGGCAAGAATTTATTGTGTATCAATTTCAGAGCTGAAGGAGGAAAAAGTGACACGTGGAATTCCGTACAAGTTTGCTCTACTGAACCAGTCCATAATTAGGTCACTGTGGGAGATTAGGCATAATTTTCCTTGAAGAATCGAAATCAGGTCAGACCTATGGCATTGGAAAAAATATTCAGAGGGCTACTAAATGACTGAAGATAAAATCTTAGGGATAGTAAATCTCAAAGATACATCAATTCAATATCGAGCTCCTCAAAAGAAATAAAAAGGTGTGTATTTGTTTTTCAAATTGCATGAGTCTTGTTTGAAAAATCAGTTTGAAGTGATTCCAAGGGAATATTGAAGCATAGCTATTAGTATTGGGTTCTAAAATGGCCCCTAAAAATAATTCAACACCCATTAATCCCTCATAAGGCTCTACTATGACTCATGAAAAGGAAGAAGTGCAACATGATATATCAAAATTACAATAACAAGTGCACCAAATTTCGCCCTCACAAAGAGCAACAAAAATGAAATGAAAGTTTTGAAGAAAGACGTGGAAGCTAAGATGGATTGTTTGAAGAAATGCGTGGAAGCTAATATGGATGGTTTGAAGAAAGGAATGGAAGCTAAGATGGATGGTTTGAAAAATGGCATGGAAGCTAAGATGGATGGCATGGAAGCTAAGATGGATGACATAGAGGAAAAAATGAAAGACAACATGGAAGACATGAAGAATGATCTAAAAGCAGACATGGAAAGTTTCAAGGAAGGTTTGATAAATTTGATACAAGAAATCATTCCTAATGGCGAAAAGGCATAACATGAAACTCAGGATGAGAAGAAAATAAATGTTAATCGTGATTTCATAAACTCTAATTTTGGATTGAAGACCCACCATATTCCAAATATCGATATGAGGAAGTTTTATGGAAAGGATCCTGTTGTTAGTGTCAGTTTAGTCATACTGCCATCAGTGATCAAAATTGCTCTTTTGCATTTGCATATTAGGAGTCCCATACCATAAATTTTCACCATTCCGCTAGGTCATGGATTCATTGATGGTAGTGGTCTTTCATCAGTTTTCCCTCATGTGAAACTTGCTGATTCTCACTCTCTATGGTCTTTAGTTATGAGTCACTTTCACTCTCAAAATCATATTATTAGGTCATAGGGTTGGTCTCATTAGGTTCTAGGGTCTCACCATGGTCAAATTAATGAGTCAAGTGTCCATAAATATCAGCAAGGTCATGAGAGGATCTAATAAACTCAAAGTCACAACACCTGGGAAGATCAAAGAAATGTTTTATTCAGTTTGATGTAATTTTCACCTCAAAACCATGTTTTGAGGTGAAAACATGATACTTTTCTTTTATTATCATCTTTTATGTAATTTTATGTCATCATATGTAATAATTCACACTTTAGAAGTGGCTATCTCCACAGATTCACCACCCTGCCTTGCAAAGACATTTTCCATAACATTTTTAGTCTGAATCATGTTCTAAGTATGTTCATCAAAAAGAGCCCGGAAAGAGATTTCCGACGGTATATTACACTCTCGAAACTGACTCCCGGATTGAAATTTATGCCTAAGTGAATAAAGCTCCCCTATACCCTAAACTAAACCCTTTTTTCCTCATTTTCCATTAAACTTTATAATAACATTTAAAAAATTTTATTATAAAGTCTCGTTTCCTTTAATCCGATCAAAACCCTTTTCCCCTTCCGATTACATAATTGCATTGCAAAAGTCTCATATAAATCCCCGATGCGGTTTAATAAACCACTTCCCCTCATGCCCCTTAAACTTTATAATAAAGTTTAAAGTTTTTATTATAAATCCCCCCGCTAATCCACTTCCCTTCCCTTTCCTGATCGCAATCGCTTAACATGGCATTTCAATTCACCCCTGTAAAAAACTCTGATGCGATTGGATAATCCCCTTAAATAAAACCACTTCCCCTCATACTCCTTAAACTTTATAATAAGCTTTTAAAAGTATTATATTATAAATCCCTTCCTCCAATTTTCCCTTCCTGATTGCCATACCTCCGATTGAGCCCTGCCCAATGTCATCCTGACCGTTGATCCGATCAACGATCCGACAGATCGTATGCAATCGCTTCGTTGCAATCAGCACTTTCAAATGATCCCCTCTGATTGAGTCCCTCCAGATTGACTCCACCCGATTACTCTGCCATCGATTTGCCCCTCCAATCGGACGGCTCATACACTGTCGCACCATCGCAATCGGCGAAATCTCACGGTATAACACTTTACCTCTGCTCCCAAACTTCGATTCCAATTATGATTGACCTTCGGGTCCCACCACGTAATCTTCCACCCATTCATAATAAAAGGGCCTTTTCCCTTTGTAAAAATCAAATTTCATTTTTATTTCGTTTTACAAAGGGACTTCCCCAATCGCATCGGTAAAATTATATTGTATAATACACCTGCCCCAAAGCCCCAACTATGATTGCGATGTATAACTCCCGGGTCCCACCTTAAAAACCTTTCGCACCTTTCAACACAAAAATTATTTTCTCCTTTGTAAAAGCACCAAACCGTTTTTTATGTGTTTGAAAGGAAATATCCCTTTGGCTTATCCTTTACCCCTATTTCCATTTTGCCAATCACATCGGAAGTTTTTAGGGCCTCATAACATCTTCCCCTTTCCTCCGATCCCCGATTGTGATTACACCATCACAACATGTATTTTCAAATGTTCTATGTTGCATCCCCTTCCTCCCCTTTGATTCCAATTGCGATTGCGATTTGAACCCCACCGCCTTTCCCTTCGCTCCTTATATCCAAAAGGGGTCTTTACATCATCTAAGGCATAATTTCATTTCCATGATTTCAAAAAGTTCTTTTATTAAAAAGTTGGTTTTCTTCAAAGGACAAAAACAGAGAGACAGTTAAAGGGCCGAGAGCTAATTGTGAGACAGAGAATTCTACAGTAACAGTAAAATAGGGATCTGTTTTTCAGATTGCCTATTTTTCTTTCATCCAGTGTAACAGCGAAATATTCAGATGGCCTAAAATGTATTGTTGTTCCTTCTTTTTAGGGACATATTGTTGATTCTCTTTCCTATCTTCGGATTTCACTTATGAGTTGGTAAAACAACTCCCTTTTTCTGTGGATCTATTTCCCACATTTCTGGTCTACTTAATGTAATTTTGAATCATTTGTAAAGCATTCTGAAAATTAGTAAGTAAGGGAATAGTGTGGAAATCAAGGAGGATGACCTGCGTTCCCATTGTACAGTTTGACAGGGAATTAATTAGAAATGCAGCTCTAATTTGTGGGATCCATGTGGTATGAATTTTAGCATTTTGTTCTCTCCTTTGTGTTCATATGTAAATTTTTTTATGTTCACCTTTCATCCATAAACATTTCTGGTTGAATGCTTTCAAGATAGATAGGTAGAATCCATTTTTTATGCTCTACCTTGGGAAATCATTCAATATTCTGTGTTTTCTTCTATTTGAAAAGGATCCATCTCCTATGCCCTTTTCAGCTCGTCACCAGTCTTTCCATTCCATCATTATTTAGTCTTAATTGCCAAAATTTCCTGCCTACCTTGCCCCATGAAATAACCTGTATCCCTGATTTAATTCCCCGATTCAAACTATTCCATTTGTTCCATACATCCCTGAAAAATTCATTCATTAAAACATTTCCCATTATTATACCTAGCCTAAAATCAGTTCATAATTGTACTTTGTTGAATATCCTTTCACGGAGAGAGCCCTCCTGAGCGTGGTTTAAAGGTTACCCTGATTTTCCTTTTTCAGCCCGAGTTCCAAATCAGGCGTTAACACCTGTAACATGCATACTACAGATGGAGCAATATTTTTATCTCCATAATGTGAAAAACACACAAAAGGTACGCATTGCAACTTTACATTTAGAAAAAAATACATTTGTATGGTATCGATGACTTTAATCTCATAAAAAAATTGTCACTTGGTCAATTTTTACGAAGGAAATAATAGCACATTATGAGGATACAAAGAGAAATACCTTCTGTATCAAATTAATAAATCTCAAACAAAAGGGTTCAATGGTGGAGAACATTAGGACTTCCAAAAATTGAATATAAGGGTAAATAATATTCCATATTCCATATGATTGATGTCTTCATAGGGACTTTAAAGGATAACATCCAACATGAGGTTCACCTTTGGGAACCTGATTAATTAGAGAAGGCATTCAGGTTGGTAAGAAAAATTGAAAGTAAAATTATGGCGACAAGGAAGCCTACCACTAACATCTATAAAGATGGAAGTGTTGCTACTCCTAGACTTCCACAACCTCACAAGGTTAACACCACAACATTTGGAAGAAAAAAGAGAAAAAGGGCTTTGCTACATTTGTGATAGAAAATACACTAAACGTCATAAGTGTCCTAAGAAGAAATTATTCTACATAGATTGTGAAGAGGAGGAAGAAAATGAACAAGAAACTTCAAAGGAAGAGAATATACACCAGGAACCAACCCTAGAGAAAGAAGAAACAAGTCTGACCATATCCTATAATTCAATGGCAAGAATTAGCACTCCTCAAACTCTCAATATATAAGGAAATATCAAGAAGAAAAGTGTAATAGTGTTGATTGATTTAGGTAGTACCCATAATGTTATTCATTGTAAAGTAGCCAAGGAATTGAATTCCTTCCTATACCTAGCACCAGAGTGTCAAGTGATGGTTGAAAATGGAGGGACTATAAATTTCTCTGGAAAAATCCATAATATAAAGCTAACCATGGGGGAATATGTATTGAATAGTCCAATACTTTCCATTCCAATGAGAGGTGTTGATGTTGTACTAGGAGTACAGTGGTAACAATCTTTGGGGATGGTAGCTTTTAATTTTCAAGAAATTTTCTTAAAAAAAAAATTCAGAAGGAAAGGAAGTTGAATTACAAGGTATTGCAGGGAAGCTAGGAAAGATAATAAGCTCTAATTTCATGACAAAGATTTTGAAGAAATAACAACAAGGCGTAATTGCACAATTATTCTGACTAGGAGTTCCAACATCAAAATCATCTATTTCTCCAGATCTCCAAAAATTATTGGACAATCATTCCAAGGTGTTTGAGACTCCCAAAGGACTCCCACCTATTCGTGATCATAATCATGCTATTCATTTGGTTCCAGGAAGTGTTCCTCCAAACATCACACCTTACAGATATCCTTATGTCCAAAAGAGTGAAATTGAATGTATGATTGCAAAAATGTTAGAGGCTCATATAATTCAACCTAGCCAAAGTACTTTCTCTGCTCCCATATTATTGGTGCACAAGAAGGATGGGTCATGGCGCATGTGTCCAGATTATAGGGAACTCAATAAGCTCACTATTAAATATAAATTTCCCATTCCTGTGATTGATGAATTATTGGATGAATTACATGGAGAAATTTATTTTACCAAGTTGGATCTTCGTTCAGGATATCATTAAATTAGAATGAATATTGAAGATAATCCAAAAACAACATTTCGAACTCATGAGGGTCATTATGAATTTTTGGTCATGCCTTTTGGCCTTACCAATGCACCTTCTACATTTCAAGGGTTGATGAATTCCATTTTTAAACCCTTCCTTATATAGGGACCTAACATGCCCCATCTCCTTCAGAAAAGTGTTGTCCTCAATGCTTGAGTAGCTCTAGATGCTTCTATATAAAATTCTCATCCTCCCATGTAGAATATTTAGTGGATAAGTTCTTCCACTTAATGAGATACTCTGAAATTGATCGATTTCGTAGCTATCGAGTTATTGTTTCTGTGACTACTTAAGGTTCCAATATGATTTTTCCTTTCTCATCGAGTTCTGGAAATATTGTTTGAACTAGAATTTTGTCACCTCTAACCTTATTTAATCATAAAACATGGAAAATTGGATGCACTCGAGAAGAAGAAGGAAGCTCCAATTTGTATGCCATAGTACCAATGTTTTGCAATACCTTGTAAGAACCATAGTACTTTGGCGATAATTTATTATCCTTCTTAGCTTAATTGAGTGAAATTTGTTTGTATGATTGTAGCCTTAAAAATACCCAATCTCCTACATCAAAACTTCTCTCACTGCGATGTTGATCTGCCTGTTGTTTCATTTGATTTTGTGCCAAATTTAGGTTAACCTTTAAGAGTTGGAGAACTTGTTTTTGATGCTCGATGTGATATTCCACTGCTTGAACCTTAGAATTTTCTCTTAAAGATGATGTGATGGATAGTGGATGGTATCCATAAAGTGCCATAAATGGGGTATTTTTGCTGTAGTATGGAAGGAAGTATTATACCACCATTCAACCAGAGGTAACCACTTGACCCAGTGTGTTTGTTTATCAGATACAAAACAACTAAGATATCATGCCAAACATTTGTTCACTATCTCAGTTTTCCCATCGTGTTGTCAAAAAATTGCATCTGATTGGCTGCTAACCAGACAAACTTTATGTAACTGTTTCAAACCAACTTGTGACTGAAGCTTAGCCTCTTCAGTCTGAGAGGGCTCTCTCAAAAATGGTCAATGATATTTGAAAAATGATAAACTAGATGGCTAACTCTACTTGGAAAATGACTTGTCTGTGATAAGTGTAGGATGAAAAGAAAATAAATATGCAAACATTGGGCTTATGGAGTCAACAAATAAAAAATTCAGTAGATAGTTCACTTGACATGGAAGCTTAGGCAGGTAAGAGTTTTTAGCAAAGACAAGCACACTTGAAACATGAATAACACAGTCAATTCATCTATAAAGGAAGTCAGAGTGTTACATGAATGAATTCTGAGTATTAAAGATGAAAACCACTATAAATGGTACACATAGTAAATATAGATCATATACACACCAAAAACTCAATCAGAATCTCAGGTTGGTCAGGAAACAAGTCTCTATATTATTGAAAACAGTTAATTACATAAAGTTGCAGCTTTGCCAAAAAGTCTCCAACCCCTGACAAATTCAACTCTCTGCCCTTTAATAGACTTTTTAAATCATGAGATGATCTACCTCCTAGCTAGATTCATCGAATTTTTTGCCAAATGACACCTTGCATAACCATAAAACAACTATTTAATGAGAAATTGACAGTCCTTTTCCTAATAGGACTCAAAATGTTCAATATTACATTTAACAACCTTCTCTCTAACAACAATTACATATTTTGACAAATATGCTTTCACATGTTCGAATAGAGGTGATGGGACTCATCACTACATAACCTTTTAATTGACCTCCTCCAAAACTGGAAACAAAACCCTGTTTTTTAGGCAAACTGGTCTTCATCTTCAAAGAATACTTTGGCTAGTAGTTTGTCTTCACTTCGTGGTAGTTAAGTGTTGAATAACTATTTTCTTGGTCCTTTAACACTTATATAATATCCATCTATCCAAATATGCCCCAAAACCTGCTAAAAATTCTCCAACACAGTACGCTATGAAAGTAAGACAGTTTCGTAGCGTACTTTCATAGTGTTGCAAAAATGCCTTTTGCCATCATCCTTTTTTATTCTTTCTTTCTTCATGATGTTAAATCTACCTTGATACATCTCCCATACAAATTTCAGCTCTTAAAAGCTCTTAAAATTGGTTCAAAAAGAAAAAAGAAAGCTACAGTAGTTTCGTAGCGTTTTGTTGTTTTTCAAGCCCAGACACGCTACAAAACTACTGAAAACAGTCAAAAATTCAAAAAATTTTGTAGCTTGAAAACTCTGCCTTATAAGTGAAAAAACTCAATTTCTAACATGCCATTAGTCTTCAAAACCATAAACCATCTTACACTATGACTCTTGAGGGTTTTCTTCCTCATTTATGATGGGTTGAGCTATTGGCTCTTCAAGCGCTGTCATTTTTAGGCCTTTTTTCTCCAACTCTTCATGAATTAGTTCCAAATGCTCTTGGAGATCATTAACCTGATCTTTCAACTTTTTGTTGGTGGCTTCCAAATGTATGTTCATCCTCCTGACATGTTTGTCTTCTTTCCTCAATGGAATGGTCCATTTGATAAGCTATTGTGTATTATCCAAAGTCTTGGAAACATTGTCAACCTGCTCTTCCCAAATTTCCTTCATCTTTTCAAATTGAACCTTCTCTACATTGTGCTTCCTTGCTTCTCTTTTCATAACAACAATTTCATGATTGGCAAACTTCAAATGTTCTTCAAGAAGTTGAAACTTTATTTTTTCCATCACCTTCTCTTTTCCTTTCTTTGATTTGCTAATTTTATCTTTCTCTACAGGTGATGAAAGGTCAATGATCCCCTGTGGTGGCTGGACTATGTCAGTAGGTGGATGAACCTCTTTACTACTCTCTAATATCTTCCTAGCATGCCTTTTCATAGGCTTTCTTGCTTGGAACATAAAACCTGCATCTTCTCCTTCAAATTATAATTTCTTTGTAGATTTAGCCTTTTTTAGCTTTTGTCCACCTTCCTCTATGTCTTCAGCCTAGACTATAGGATTTTATTCTATGTCAATGGCATGTAATATATCTTCTAGATTTCCTTTAGCTACTTCTCTGTCTTCTGCAGCCATTGTTTTCTCTTCTAAGGCCACTGTTTGGCTCCTTGTCATCCTTTTGGTTCCTTGTTTACTCACAGCTTGTTTTTTTTTTGCATGTTTGACCACTTTTGAATTTTGTTTTGTAGGTGAGACATTTGATGTATCAAAACTCTACAATTTCTCTGTCTCCATCATAATTGGCTCACTTGGTTCTACTCTAACAGGTTCACTTGGTTCTGCTACCAATGGTTCATTCTGTTCTGCTGCTAATGGTGATGGAATTCTCCTAGGTTTAGGAGTTCTTGGAGTAAGAGCATCCAACTAAAAACCACTAACAAACAAAAGTTAAGACCATTCTCTACCTAGCCTTTGAATTTCATCTCAAACCAATAGTTTCATTAAACCATGATGAAAAATTGAAGTCTCACTCCCTTCATATTTTCCTTGGACATTATCTGCCATTTTTGACAAACTTCTATGGAAATAGAAAGGCAGATCAAGGGAAATCTTACCAGTAAAGTGTAGAAGTAGCTTGAAATGACATGAGTAGACTTTATGGTATCTCCCTTCACAAGTAAAATACCTTTGGATGATGAGCAGTAGTTTTGAGTAGTTTTCCTTTATGCGACTCCTTGGAATGGCATTGGTGAGAACCATTTCACTGTTTTCAAGCTTCATAAACTCTTTTCACTGCTCCATGTTGAACTTGAAACCTTTGATCCATTTCTCTTGTCCCCTTGGAATCCATGTAGTTGTTGCAATAACCTCTGGTGTGATGGGAATATTAAGCATTCCCACTTTGGTGGTTGTTCCACTGAAGTTTAAAGCAAACTCTTTGGAAACTTGCACATGGTAGCCTTGTAATTTATCACAAAACTATAAGCAACCTGTCCTTCTGAAGACTTCCACAGCTGTTGGGTCTTCATTGATCAAATTCATATCTGTTGGTTCATATCTCAGACATTGCCCACCCTTATTTGTCCTTCTTTTTTCTGCCATGGTTTCTTTAATGTCTTCACATCCTCGCTTGATGATTTGCAGCCTCGCTTGATAGTTTGCAGCCTCGCTTGATAGTTCTCAATGTAAACCTTTGAAAAAAACAGCCAGAGATTTGGCTTAATCCAATAGCTCTCTAGAGCTCAATATCACACAAAGAAGGAATGAGAAATGAGAAATGACTGAATTAGGAAAGATTTTGAAGTTTTGATGTCTTCTCATGACACAATGATGACTCATACATACCTAAACTGGTGATGATGACTTCAAACCTTACCATGTACCTTGGTTTTATCCCTCCATGACTCGAATGGTATCTAACTTACCCTTTCCCAATGATATTCTAAAACCTAACAGCTAATATGATAAGACAGGCAAGAAGCCGCACTTTCGTAGTGTATCTAGTGTAAATTTGGTTGTTTTTGCTATGAAACTATCAGCAGTTTTGTAGCGAAAAGTGGCTTTTCTCAGTGTATTTCGCTACGAAACTGTGGTTTCTTGGCTAAAATGACAATTTCGGTACAAAAACATTGGGAATTGAAATCAGTCATAAAATAATGAGTGATGTGACATGAGGGGATTTTAAAATGAGTGGGTTTAGACCTTAGGGTAAACTTAAACAAGAAAAATTTAAATTTCACTTGACCAATAATATAAAAAATGAATCCTACAACCCTACTTTTGACACATGAACCTATTTAACTTTGTCAAATCATGCTTCACTTTTTTGGGTGATAACACCTTGGATTGAGGATGATAAGATGAGTTGTGAGCTATTTGAGTAACCAAACAAGAAATTAATTCCGTCCAAAAATTTCCAGTAAAAATGGGATCTATGTCGCTTACAATAATCTTTGGGTTTCCCTGTAGCTTTTGAATTGTTTCCATAAATGCAGTAGCAATTGTACTTTCTTTAAATGGATGAGTTAATGCACAAAATTGTGCATACTTGGTAAGAATATCAACTACCACCATGATGACACTCTTTCCTTCGGACTTAGGTAAACCTGTGATAAAATTCATTGAAATCTCCTCACAACATTGACTTGGAATGGATAAAGGCTTTAGAAGACCCAGGGTATTAATTGTCTCAACTTTGTTTTGTTGGAAAACCAAACATTCCACCACAAACTTTTGAATATCATATTTAAGGCCATCCCAAAAAAATTCTTTCTTCACCCTGTGGTAAGTTTTTAAAAATCTTGAGTGTCCTCCTAAGGGAGAAGTGTGCAATTCCAAAAGAATATTTTGTTTTAGATGAGAATTCTTAAAAATATACAAGTGATATTTGTACCATAAGGAAAAATGTTTCCAACTAAATGTATTAGATGTACTAGGATCTTACTGCAAATTTTGAATGAGTGTCCAAACCTCTTCATCCTTCTTCCATTCATCCCTTGCTTCAGTTATCCAATGTGGTTGGATAATAAAAATGGCACAACGCAATGCTTCCACCTCTTCATCCTTCCTTGAGAGTTCATCTACAACAAAATTTAGCTTCCCTTTTTTGTAGATGATTTCAACATCATAACCCAACATCTTTGTGACCCATTTTTGTTGCTCTTCTGACAATAGTCTTTGTTCCCAAAAGTATTTAGGACTATCATGATCAGTTTTTACCTTGAAGTGTCTTCCCATTAGGTAAGGTCGTCATTTCTTTAGTGCATGTAGTATTGCCAACATTTCCTTCTCATAAATATCTTTTTGTAAATACTTTCCTTTGATTTTATGACTTTCAAAAGCAACACGTCTTCCTTCTTGCATTAAAACAACACCAATTCCATTTCTTGAGGCATCATGTTCCACAATAAAGGTTTTTGTGAAGCCTGGCGTAGCTAGGACCAGTGCTAGGCACATTTCCTCTTTAATATGTTCAAAGGCATTAGTTTCTTTAGGAATCCATGAAAATGCATCTTTCTTCAATAATGTTGTTAGAGGTGCTTCTATTCTCCCATAATTCTTAACAAACTTGTGATAATACCCTGTTAACCAAAGAAATCCTCGCAATTAATTTATGGTTGTGGGGACTTTCCATTCCTTAATGGCTTTAATTTTGTTAGGGTCTACCTTAACACCCTCATGAGATACAATATGACCCAGATATTCCACCTCTTGTACTCCAAATAAATATTTGGAGGTTTATGCATATAATTGTTTCTCCTCCAATAGTCTGAGCACCATGTCAACATGTTGAACATGATCCTTCCAAGACCTTTTGTAGATTAGTATATCATCAAAAAATACTAACACAGATTTTCTAAGGAAGGGTTTGAAAATGGAATTCATCAACCCTTGAAATGTAGAAGGTGGATCGGTAAGGCCAAAAGCATGAGAAAAATCTCATAATGACCCTCATAAGTTCGAAATTTTGTTTTTGGAATATCTTGAGTCTTCATTCTAATTTGATTATATCCTGAACGAAGATCCAACTTGGTAAAATAAATTTTTCTATGTAATTCATCAATCACAAGAATGGGAAATTTAGCTTTAATAGTGTGCTTATTGAGCTCCCTATAATATGGACACATGTGCCATGATCCTCCTTCTTTTGCACCAATACTATTGGAGCAGAGAAAAAAATTTGACTCGGTTGAATTATACCATCCTCTAACATTTCTGCAGTCATACGTTCAATTTCACTTTTTTGGACATAAGGATATCTATAAGGACTGATGTTTGGAGGAACAATACCTAGAATCAAATCAATAGCATGATCATGATCAATAATAGGTGGGAGTCCTTTGGGAGTTTCAAAAACCTTGCAATGATTGTCCAAGATTTTCTGGAGATCTGGAGAAATAGATGATTTTGATGTTGGAACTTCTAGTGAGCATAATTATGCAATAACACCTCTTTTTTATTTCTTCAGTAGCTTTGTTATGACATTAGAGGTTATTATCTTTCTCGATTCCCTCAGATACCCCATAATTCAACTTACTTTCCTTTCGAAAAAAAAATCAAGAAAATTTATTGAAAATTAAAATCTATCATCCCCAAATATTGTAACCATTATACTCCTAGTACAACATCAACACCTCCCATTGGAATGGAAATCATTGGACTATTCAATACATATTACCCCATGGTTAGCTTGATATTATGGTTTTTTCTAGAGAAATTTATAGTTCCTCCATTTTCAACCATCACTTGAAATTATGGTGTTGGGTATAGGAAGGAATTCAATTCCTTGGCTACCTTACAATGAATAAAATTATGGGTACTACCAGAGTAAATTAACAATATTACCTTTTTCTTCTTGATATTTCCTTCTATCTTGAGAGTTTAAGGAGTGGTATGTAATGTTCCCAAATTTTAGCCTCAAAGCTAAATGGAACATTAGAGTTAGCAGCAGCTCTAACCGGTGAATAAATGGGTAGAAAAGCTCATAAGTCTCCTAAGGAGGAATAAAAACACTCCAAGTGTGAAAGGGGACACTCTTTACAGCTTAATAAGACACCTCCATGTATGAACAGGGATAATACCAAGTTGGTTTAGTCCACTTTGACTAAGTCAACAATGCAGTTATGGAGGAGGACGAATCACAGAAGGAATAACACAGTTTTGGAGGGAGATGAATCTTTGGATGGAGATGACTTAATTGAGTGAGGCCAAGGGCAAGAAAACTCATTTTTTATTTAAGGAAGAGGATGGCAGCATTATTCTTCATGTTTTAGATTATTATTCTTGTTTGCTCAGACTTTTGCTTCCTCTTGCTGTTTAGCAGAGTAGCAGTGTTGTTTAGCACCGGGTGTTCCTGAGCAGGAATCCCACCTCTTTCCTTGAGGAGCATCTTGGGAGAGTTTGCATTAATTTTCCACATCAGATTTTTAGGAAAATCTTCTTCTGACTTCATCTGTGCAGTTTCTTCATGTGATTGTGCAGTGTTGTAGGGTGCAGCAGTGGAAGGGATTGGAATCCCTCTTTCTGAGCTAGTTTCTCTTTGGAGGAAGGTTTCCTTCACTTGAGAGACCTGTTTGGAGAGGTCTAGGGATTATTTCATATCTATGGTAGCATAACACACATTTCCCTAACATTTCCAGTGTTTTTTTAGCTAGGGAATGCGTTATTTTGGAGGCAGCTTCAGTGCATGGTCTAGTGGCTCCGTTGAAATGTTTCCTTGTGATTGAGAGGTTCATCCTTTCATGGGAGGAAGCCCTTGAGGGATATAGATCAGATAAAACATATTTCAGCCTTGTACACTCTTATTCTTCAGTTTTACAGTGGTGATTCAATAAATTTCTGAATATCACATTTTGTATGCGGAGTGTTTGACAAGAAACCCTTCTCGGGTTCTCTTGTATTTTGTATAAGGAGACTAGATCTCAGTTCTTAAAGAATTATTGACTAATATATGAGAATATTTACTTTTTCTTCTATTTTATGAGTTAAAACCCTCTTATGACTGCGCATTCTCTTTTATGCATTATTTCTGAGTAGCAGTGTCTGGGGTTTTTAGTCATTGTCAGCTACACAAGTGTGGGAGGTCTGTTTACCTCACCTAGTTTCATTTATTTTTTATCTCCTCTTGGACTTAGATGATAGATGGATGTATCTAGTGGATCCAAGTGATTATTTTCATTTCTATGGGTTACATTTCTGAAAATGCATTTTTTTGTGAATGCATTGCTGAGCAGTCTATTTTTGGAATATCTTAAGATATTCCCAACACTGCTTATTTTCCCTATTTTTGGATATTATAGTGGTATCAAAGCAAGATCTTTGGCTCATCCTGTGGATCTTAGACCATTACACTTCAAGAGAGATGGACTAAAAAGAGAAGGCTTCAGTATGTGAAGGGAGAAAGGAAGACAAGCTTACAAAACTTCTTCCAAAATCTATGCAAAGCTTTCAAGGAGAGTTGAATAGGATAATAATGGAGATGGGATCTCCAAAGGAAATTGGATCTAGAGCTGAATCTATATTTTTACATGGTGAGTGTGAGAATACAGCTACACACCATGATGTACAGCGCAGTCAAGTGCCCAAATCTATCATGAGATGGATGAAAGGAGAAAGAATGCCTAAGAGGAGAACTCTTAGTGATTTTTTGCAGGTGTATGAATCTCAAACTGAGAGGTTTAGATATCATACTGATTTCCAATAATTTTGCAAGATCCAGGTGGAGGAGAGCAAGCAGCAGGATGTAGATAGATTTCTTCTATCTACTTTTGAAGTCTCACCTACATGTTTAGCAAGGGCTTGGGTGAAGGAGCTAGACTCCTACTTTAAGCAACACCATATTTCTGAAGATGATGCCATCAGAGTTGCAGCACTGCATTTCAAAGGTAATTCCCATTCATGGTGGATTTTTTAATCTTGTTCTTTAAAAAATGTAAACACTTCCTCTTATGCAAGATTCATTGAAACATTGGTGGGAAGGTTTGGTGAAAAACTTCCTAAGACACATGAGCGAGGAGAACTTGAGAGAACAGAACCGTTGCATGTGATGGAGGAAACTCCACTTCAGAAAACCATGGGAGAACCTGACATCTTGCATTACACATTGCTAGAGGCAAGACCTCTAGTTCATTTTCCTAAGCAAGAGGGCATGGGGATCACTGTTTCACAAAAGGATCCAATTGTTAAGATGTTGCCTATACACATTGATGGAGAAGAGGGAAACAACGCTGACACATCTAGAGCACATCTAGTACCTCATGCAGAGGGATGAGGAGCACATGCTCCAACAGGAGGGATTCTTGTATCCTTGCAAGAAGTTCCCTAGGATCTCATACATGGAGATCCAAGCACAATCAGTGAGCAGCATGATCGTGCATCATTTCAACTGGAAGGAGGAGGTAGGGAGGAAGAGCAGCATGACTTTATGAGAGGCACACACCCTTCTCTATTTCAGAGAGCTAATGCAAGGAAGAGGCAGACTGATTTGCACTGTAAGGGCAGGCTCAAGGTTGCCCAACCATATGTGCAGTCTACCCTTGACATTGATGTCTCACTACATGAAGGTATTCCACCTGGGAGGCCACCTGATCTAGAGTCGAGGGAAGACATCTTGTCGTTGGATTCACCACTCTTGGACTTCAGAGAGGTGAAGAGTTTGGAGGAGAACTTTGGCATGGGGGATGTCAAAGTAGCAGGCAGTAGCATGAGGAGAGCTTCACATGCCAGATCACCAGCGCTGTCTCTTAGGAGGATTGATCCTTATTGGAGATCTCAGCGCTTAGTAGAGTACTCTAAGGATCTTGGTGCATGCATGATTCTCGATGACCCAGATAGAGATAATGAGTATTTGGTGGATTATGTGGTCATCTATTCACATGACAGGGTCTTCTTGACTAGAGCTTCTAGTCTCAAGGAGAAGTTGTTACTTGCAGCACATGAGGACTCCCTTTCCATGCACTTTGATGTATATTTCCATTTGATGGAGGAGTTCACTTGGGAGGGAATCCAGCATGACATATTTCAACCTATGGAGAGATGCATAGCCCAGATGGTGACAGACAGGAGGTCACAACCACTTCCCTACTCATTGGAGGTGAGGGAAAGATTCTAGTCGAGCCATTTTAGCTCAGGATCTCAAGTACATGATGGAGGAGGTATAATTTCACATTTTGTATTGTACTTATTTTCCTTGTTTGAGTAGCATGATGTATCAAGAAGAACTATCTCTTCTTGCATATTGTATGATGATGTACTTGCAGCTACTTGTAGCATTGATCTTGGCTATCTTTTTGGTGGTTTGTGGGGGAAGCCACATGATTCTTGGTGTGCACCATTGACACCATATTGTAACTTCATGTTTTCATCTTATGAGATGATTGTGGCAGCAAAAAAAATGGCTGGTAAAGCACTTGTTACTTCTTATTTTGATGCAGGCAAAGGATGCATTGCACTGGTTCCATGAGTGGAACTATGATTCACTCTCTAGTTGTAATTTGGAAACTTGTTTTCATTGTACTTTGCTTCCATGTATTGTTGATATTTTTATGCTCATGGGGAGTTTTGTTTGGAGAGTGCTGGGGGTAGTAGAGATGCCCATTGGGAGCATGATTCTCCCCACTTTACATGTTGTACATTTCAGGAGGAACCATGGGCAAACCATGATTGCCACATCACACTTTCTCCCTTCTTGTGGGAGGAACCACTTGAAGAACTTGAGGAGGCACTTCATGGTTGAATTGTTTGATGGGGGAGCTTGGGCCATTCTTAAAGGCCATGTAATTTCAGCCCAAGGACAAAGGCAGCCCCATGTTTACCATAAATGGAGAGAGAAACCAATTGGATAGCAGCATCCAATCTCTCCATGCAACCCCAACACATTGTATAAAACCGGGGTTGATGATTCTTTTGATGAGATACCTAGGATGGCTCATTTCATTTGGATGATAGCATGGGTGAGGGAGGCACTCATTCACCATGTTGGTAATCACTCCTAATTTTTGGAGGCCATGGGACAGCAAGCAGGTTTCCATTCACACATTCTACCTTTGATTGATGTAGACCATTTGGTTTTGCACACTTGGGAGGAAACATTGGATGACAGTTTTATTGCAGATTATCTTGATGCAGTGGTGGAGGCTATTGATGGGAGGCCACAAGAGGAGGAGAGGAGAAATTTTTCTCTCCCTATACATTTTCTTGAGGACAAGCAAATATTTTGGAGGGGAGGACTGTAATGTTCCCAAAATTTAGCCTCAAATCTAAATGGAACATTAGAGTTAGCAGCAGCTCTAACCGGTGAATAAATGGGTATAAAAGCTCATAAGTCTCCTAAGGAGGAATAAAACACTCCAAGTGTGAAAGGGGAAACTCTTTACAGCTTAATAAGACACCTCCATGTGTGAACAGGGATAATACCAAGTTGGTTCAGTCCACTTTGACTAAGTCAACATCGTAGTTGTGGAGGAGGAGGAATCAAAGAAGGAATAATGCAGTTTTGGAGGGAGATGAATCTTTGGATGGAGATGAAATAATTGAGTGAGGCCAAGAGCAAGAAACTCATGTTTTATTTAAGGAGGAGGATGGCATTAGAATTCTTCATGTTTTAAATTATCATTCTTGTCTGCTCAGACTTTTGCTTCCTCTTGCTGTTTAGCAGAGTAACAGTGCTATTTAGCACCGAGTGTTCCCGAGCAGGAATCCCACCTCTTTACTTGAGGAGCCTATTGGTAGATTTTTCATTCATTTTCCACATTAGGTTTTCAGGCCAAGCTTCAGCCTACTTCATCAGCGCAGTTTCTGAAGGTGATTGTGCAGTGTTGCAGGGTGCAGCAGTGGAAGGGATTGGAATCCCTAAGTTCTGAGCTAGTTTCTCTTTGGAGGAAGTTTTCCTTCACTTGAGAGACCTGTTTGGAGAGTTATAGGGCTTATTTCAGATCTGTGATAAAATACCACCCATTTCCCTAACATTCCCAGCGTTGTTCCAGCTAGGGAATGCGTTATTTTGGAGGTAGCTTCAGTGCATGGTCTAGTGGCTCCGTTGCAGTGTTTCTTTGTGATTGAGAGGTTTATCCTTTCATGGGAGGAAGCCCTTGAGGGATCTACATCAGATCAGACATATTTCAGCCTTCTACACTCTTATGCTTCAGTGTTGTAGTGGTTATTCAGTAAATTTCTAAATATCACATTTTGTATGCAGTGTGTTTGACAAGAAACCCTTGTTGGGTTCTCTTGTATTTTGTATAAGGAGACTAGATCTCAGTTCTTAAAGAATTATTGAGTAATAAATGAGTATATATACTTTTTCTCCTATTTTCTGAGTTAAAACCCTCTTATGACTGTGCAGTCTCTTTTATGCATTATTTCTAAGTAGCAGTGTCTAGGGTTTTTAGTCATTTTCAGCTACACTAGTGTAGGAGGTCTGTTTACCTCACCTAGTTTCATTTCTTTCTGATATCCTCTTGGACTTAGATGATAGATGGATGTATCTAGTGGATCCAAGTGATTATTTTCATTTCTATGGCTTTCATTTCTGAAAATGTGTTTTTTTTTTAATGGATTGTTGAGCAGTCTATTTGTGGAATATCTTAAGATATTCCCAACACTGCTTATTTTCCCTATTTTGGGATATTACATGGTAATTCCTTCCAATTCATTACAGGATATGGTCAAACTCATTTCTTATTTCTCTAGGGTTGGTTCCCTGTGTATATCCTCTTCTTTTGAATTTTCTTGTTCATTTTCTTCCTCCTCTTCACAATCTATGTAAAATAATTTATTCTGAGCACACTTATGACCTTTAGTGTATTTGCTATCACAACTGTATCAAAGCCCTTTTGATATTTTTTCTTCCAATTGTTGTGGTTTCAACCTTCGAGGTTGTGGAAGTTTAGGAGTAGAAACACTTCCATCTTTATAGATGTGAGTGGTAGGCTTCCTTGTCGCCATAATTTTACATTCAATTTTTCTTGCCAACTTGAATGCCTTCTCCAATGAATCAAGTTTCCAAAGGTGAACCTCATGTTGGATGTTATCCTTTAAATTCCATATGAAGACATCAATCCTATCTTCCTATGGAATATCATCTACCCTTATATTCAATTTTTGGAAGTCCTCAATGTTCTCCATCACTGAACCCTTTTGTTTGAGATTTATCAATTGGCTAAAGAAGGTGTTGCTCTTTGTATCCTAATAATGTGCTATCATTTCCTCTGTAAAAATTGACCAAGTGACATTTTCTTTACGGGAGCAAAGCCATCAATACCATACAAATGTATTTTGTTCTAAATATAAAGTTGCAAGGTGTTCCTTTTGTGTGTTTTGCACATTATTGAGATCAAAATATTTCTCCATCTGTAGTATCCATGTTATGGGATTCTTGCCATAAAACTTCCTCATATCGATATTTGGAATATCGTGGGTCTTCAATCCAACATTAATGTTCATGAAATCACAATTAAAATTTATTTTGTTCTCATAATGAGTTTCCTCTACTATATTTTTTCCATTAGGAATCATTTCTTGTATCAACTTTGTCAAACCTTCCTTCAATCCTTCCATGTTTTCTTGTATATCATTCTTCATGTATTCCATGTTGTCTTTCATTTTTTCTTCCATGTATTCCATACCATTCTTCAAGCCATCCATCTTAGCTTCCATGCCTTTATTCAAACCACCCATATTAGCTTCCACACCCTTCTTCAAACCATCTATCTTAGCTTCCATGCCTTTCTTCAAAACTTCCATTTAATTTTTTGTTGCTCTTTGAGAGAGCGAAATTTGGTCCACTTTCTCTTGTAATTTTGATATAACATGTTGCATGTATTCCTCTTCAAGAGTTAGTGTAAAGTATTCTAAGGGCTTAATGGGTGTTTAATTATTTTTAGGGGGGAATTTTAGAACCCAATACTGATATCTGTGCTTCAATATGCCCTTGGAATCACTTCAAATTTATTTTTCAAACAAGACTTATGCAATTTGAAAAACAAATACACACCTTTTTCTTGCTTTTGAGGAGCTTTATATTGAAATTGAATTATCTCTGTCCTATAGTATCCCTCTGAATCTTCTTTCGAATGCCATAGGTCTGACCTGATTTTGATTCTTCAAGGAAAATTTATGCCCAATCTCCCACAATGGCCTAATTATGGACTGGTTCAGTAGAGCGAACTTGTACGATGCTCCATGTGTCAATGTTTCCTCCTTCGGCTCTGAAATTGATACACAGGAAGATAAAGTCCGTTTAATTTTGGCCAGTTTTTACATAATTCCAATCCGATGCTCAGAGAGAGAGTTATGAGGATTTTCCCAAGGTCACCTCTTTTAGATGAAATTCAGGAACCTGCTAAAACCCTAACTTCCACGGGTCCTATCTTTGAAAATATTGCAAACCAAGATTTGAAATTTTTACACAAAGTTCCTCAGGAGTTCTTTGAAATGGGTTTTTGTTTTTAGTGTCTAAACCCATGTAGAAAACAAGTTATAGCGAAAATTCCATGATGATCTGTTTGAAATAGTGAAACCCTAGAATCCAAATCTCTGATACCAAATTTATGAAACTAGATCCAAAAATAGAAAAAAAGAAATATCAACGCCTTAGAAATTAGCCACTTCGAGGGGGAGACTTCCTTTACATTACATAAATGAAAATTTCTTGGATGATAAAAATGAAAAAACCTCCTTTATATATATAGGAGTCCATGGGGTCACAATATAATCCTAACCAACCTAGTAATAATAATGTAAGGGCATAATAATAACAATATGGGGGTTGCAGGGGTACAAAAATAATAATAAGGGGGATACACTAACAACAATAAGGGACTACACTAGTAATATAGGGACCTAATCGTTTCTTTCTCACACAAATTCTCTCTCAACCTTGTTTTTTATGTCTGTAGCTACTCCTTCATAACAAACTTCCCTAGTCTCAAATAACTTAATGAATTTCTCCTCCACGAGGTCCACATCTTCCACATTCTTGGATTTGGAAATTTGCATGCACTTGTGAGTTCTACCTCTCTCTATTTCCAGCTCATAGAGGAGTGGAATTGCAAATTTTTCAAGGATAATCCTTCCTCCTTCAATAAATTTGTAGTAGGACTCCAAGTTTGGTTGTGGATCAGGTTCTTGAAGCTCTTGGAGGCCTTTTTCAACTGATTTTGAGGTGTATTATTCTTTGTGTAGCTCCCTTTTCTGCTCCTGTAGCATCCTTTGTTCCTCTTGTAGCAACCTATTGGCTTGATGGTGCCTAGACCTAGGTTCAAATATGGTAGCGCAAACCAACAAAACCCACTATTATCAGCCCTTTCGGCAACGATCTACTGCACAGACCAAAGTATCACCTAAGGCTATATAGGGGGATGCTAGAACTAGGTTTCTACATCCAAAGGGACAATGAAGTGTGGCTTTAGGGGTTATCTTCCTTTCAACACTTAACAGAGCTTCGCGGGACAACTATGCTAATTATACAATCGTTGTTCAACACTTCTATTGAACTCTTTTGCAAATTGCGTGATTTTAATTTAACAAGCATAAAAAAACATAAATAACCATAAACAGGACTTCGTGATGCAATTATATATAAAAACCCTCAACTTAGCACATATGATATTAAAATACAAGTAAAGAAAACACATAAACACATAACACAGATTTGTCTTCAAAGTCTTCTATTATTACTCAGATCTTCTTAATACAACCCTTTTCGCCCTTCTCACTCAACTGCAGGGGTCTGTGCACTGAGCAGCAGGAGGCTTCCATTTCCCATGAAAAACAAAATACATACTCAAAATAGCATTACATCCAAGTGCATTCTATCATGAGTTTTAAGATTCATCGACTTACTTTGAAGGACTATCTTAGACTCCTTATATAGTCTTTTCTTTTACAATACAATGGTCCTAAAACCATGGGTGGAGCTCAAGGTATACAAAATTATCCCATCCCTTTACAAAATAAGGGGCTTTGACCCAACCCAAATCCCCTAAGACTCTAACATAACTCTGTTTTGTGCGCTCCACTCCTCGATCTATGGAGTCTTTCTCAAAATCTTCAATCGAGTGGTACCATGTCCAACACAACCCCTGTTCCTCTGGTAGCAGCCCTTGTTTCTCTTGTAGCTTATCTTTCTATGTTTTCTCAAAGGAAAATTGTTTCTTGGATTTCTTGAAGGTTACTGCCCTAGTGGTGGTCCTACCCACATATGCTACAAGTCACTTGGTTTTCGTCTTTGGAGAAGTGACCTCCTCAATATTTCCCTCACTAGGTCCTACTTCTTTCTTTTTACTTGGTGACTCGTCGATAATGATAGGGAACCTGTAGGACTTTGTGGTTCCCCTACCTGATTATGGTGCTCTTCTTTGTTTTGAAATATATGGGGCCTTGCCTTGGATGCCTCCTCTTGGGTTTGAAAGGCGTGCCTAATGTATCCAATGTTGCAGCTACTTCTTGCTTAGGATCCCCTAGAGAGAGACTTTTCTGATGTAGTTGTTTCTCTGCTTCTTGGGGTTTAGAAGTCCCCTCAGGGATTATTGTTCTTTCTACTTGTTAAATCCAATATTCTTCTTTAAACTCTTCGTCTCCTTCCTTTGTTTCGTTGCCTCCTCTTCCTTTGTTTTTCCTCCCTCTTCTTCATATGTTTTTCCTCCCTTACCTCTAGTGTTATAGGCTGGTGTTTCTCTAGGTGTGATGGCTTGGGTTTCAATGAACATTTCTTTGTCCGTGTCCACAAAATTATTCCATAGGATAGGGTTCCTTAAGTGGTTCAAAGCATCCATAAAAATTAACTTGATGAGCCCATGGTGATGTAAGTGTGGGTGCTTTCCTTCAGTCACCTTTTGGCTCATCTAAATGATTGATTGTAGGAGGAAATGGGGAATAATAAGTCTTTGAGGAGGAGTTAATTATGCCTTGAATATTAAATCATGGAGCAGTCTAAAATGGTAGGAGTATACCACACTCAATCGCCCTTCATAAGATATATACTTGAGGATATGGTATGCCACCTCATCCCAAGGGTACGGTAGGATTTCTCTTCTTACTCCATTCTTATCTTCCACAGGTTTCTCTTTCAAAATGAATTAAATTTTCCTAGTTGTGACACTCACTACCTTATCTTCTTTTCTCCACTGAATTCCTAGGGGTAAGGCAGTTACTCTGTTTATGGTTTTAGGACTTAGAGATATGGCCAACCCTCTGACGACAATAGTGGCACTATCTTCTCCTTGAGATTGTAATGCCATGACAAATTCATGAGTGAGATATGTTAGGGTCCTATAAATTGTAGTGATAAATTGTTGATTATCTGGCTATTTATTTTGGGAATATAGTGGTAATGTTTAGCCTATGAATCACTAGGTTTCATAGCCTTAAGGTTTTCTTTTCCAGGGAACCATTTAGTTCTTGGAGTCCTGTGGACAAGACAAGTATGAATGTTTGGGATATCATTTTCATACAAAGCCTAGGCCAGATCACGTTGTAGGTGTTTTTATGATAAATTTCTTATAAGAAACTTTCCAGCAATATATCTGGGGCTTCAAACTGACTTCCGGATCAAAAGATAGAGCCTGTTGAAATATGCTCCTCAAAACCAAAAAACAAAGAAAAATGCCTAAGTGTGAAATTATTTATTGAATTATTGAAATTAATTCAAAAATGATTTAGAAATAAAAAAACTAAACTATAGAAACATATTTTCCTTCATGCGTTACCCAATAATAATTTTAAGTGAATATCAAAAATTCAAACATTGTTGTGGCCCCACCTTGCACTTCATGTATTAAAATTCCATAATGTTAAAATCGTCGAGATATGTGCATATTTTCATCGAGAGTAATTCAGTTGTCACCTTCTTGTTAATTTCGGATCCCCTCCTAAACCAATTACTACCTACACCCCCTATGAAAACCATAAATTTTATTGATTTGAATATTATGATGTATGGCCGAAAGGTCAATGGTTATGTTTGATTAATCGAATTGATTAATCCAATTTCTCTGAAGTTGGAGCTTGGATTCAATTGAAGCTTCTGTGATACATTTATGAAATATTTTTTACGAATGAAGGAAGCTGAGTAAAATGCGACTGAGAAAGGTGAAAGGCTTTTTTTACAAGTCATATACTTATGAAACTAATGTATAGGTGAAAGAAAGAGGAGGCTAAGTAAGAATAAGAATGAGGCTAAGGTGTAAAATGAATTTACAAGTACAGGTAAAAGGAATTTACAGGTTTTAAACAACACATGGTTTTAAAAATCCACAGGAAGGCAAAATAACACATGGTTTTTAAAATCCATGGGAAAGCAAAACAAGACATGAATTCAGAAAACAAGGCATGGATTTGAAAAAAGCACATGGGTTTCAAATCAATATGGTTTATTAAATCATTCACATAAATATTTTGAGATTTTATGAAATTCATTTACATGTTTAAACAAAATATTTTGAAATATTATTCAAAATATATTTTTCTTCCCCAAATATTTTGTGACAATAATGAAGTGTTCAAAAGATGATGAAAGGCAAAAAAATGACAGAATAAAACTCAAAGGAACAACTAGCTTATACATGTGGAAAAATTAACTATGTTGAAAGGAAAGCTAACAGGTTTGTGAAGAAAACTTCAACCTCTCCAGACTCCAAGGCAGAGGATCAACATTAGTTAACCAATTTCTAGATATGAAGGTTGAAGTTGTTCGAGCAGTTCCGGATTTCCTACACTTTTGCAGTGATTGTTTTTATATTTAGTTTAATATTCATATTTTTTCCAGAAATTGTTAGAGATTATTTTGAATCAGTTCCTTTTGGAATTTGAAGTTAGTTCAGTAGGAATTATATAAGTATGTTGTAATTAGAATTAGAAAAGGGTTGGGACTTGTATGAAGAAATAAGTTATTTTATGTAAAGCTGTTCACTAAGCTAAAGGTGATCAGTTTCAGTAATACATAAATTTGTTCTGAGATTCCCGTGTTAGATGAATTGGTGATGTTTTTCTCTTGTAAAATTTTCATTTCCATGTTTTTCAATATTTTTTCCTTTCTTTATTATTTACAGGAGATTAAGGGTTGAAATTTATTAAATACACTCTGCTCTGGCTGATAAAAAATTTATATGTTTTCCCACTAATATTAAGTATATAATTCATCATAGAATGCTCTATATTTAATTGAATCCAAATATTTTCCTCCCATTCACTCCACAAAGCTCCAAAAATCCAATAGTCTACCTACCTTTCCCTATTACACTTCATTTGTTATTTCTGCACTTGATTTACTTAAGGTTTATGACTCCAATGCCCAATGGCTTATTCTTGAAGTTTCAACCAGATATTTCAAAAATCAACCTCTGAACTCAATAACTAGCCTAATACCTTTAATCAACAAATCTAAATCACAAAGAGAGACCCATCTCTGAAGCTGGAAGGGCTAGATCCAAAATTCCAAAGTGGTTTTGTGGTTACCTATCGGTTTCTCTCACAGTCTTGGGAGATTACAGAGTGATAACAAGATCATCATCATACCATTTTAACAATTCAAAGAAACCCAACCATTGATGTCTTCTGAAAATGTTCAATATAGGAGGGTGTTGGTGAATCCTCTTGGTGTCCAAGGGTTCTCTTCTATTAAATCCACCCCGCCCTCCCCCCCCCAATTTTTTCTACTACCCCTCCTTGGTGTCTGAGGCGTGGAATTCAATTTTTTAAAGAAATCTCAGTGGTAGAAATTGTTAGGATATTCTGACACACTGGAAATAGTTAAGTATAACTTGTTCTAGAGTAGAGTTAGGTAAAGTGTGTTTCTTTACTAAGTACATTTGTAACTTATAATCTAACGGTCGTGATATGTAGTGATCCGACGATTCACTTTCTCCTTGGTATTACCGACACTTGATTCGTGGCTTAACACCCGTTTGGTCCATGATCTCTATTTAAAGAGCATGGAGGATCATTTTTCCGGTAACCATTTATGAGAGAAGATTATGTAAATTTTATTTCTTTATATTAATAAATTTCCTGAAGTGGTTGTGTTGGCTTAGGTCGTGGACTAATTCCCTCTTCAATGGTTTTAACCATGTAAAATACTGGTGTATTAATTTGTGATATGTTTGTGAGTGGTGAACTTTGATGTTTGATCTAAGAAACTTACCATGTAACTTCCTACATGGTATAAGAGCCTAAACCTAGGTTCGATTCCCCCGAGCTGCATTTGAGGGGGGGTGTTGATTCCCCTGAGCTGTGCTTGAGGGGGGGGTGTTGGAGTAATCACCGCACCTCTATGGAATCTGTAATTCCCACCCTGGGGATCCTAGTTATCGGTTTGGAATTTTACCAAAACATGCGAGTTTTGGTGTAACGACAAATCTCTACATAATATTCTATTTGTGGTAAAGGCTTATAGCACTTTGGTGACATGACATGTACACGAGTTTCCTTTTTTGGACCACTTTCCCCATTCTTTGCATTCATTTCTCCTCTCCTCATGATTATAACCCCACTCCTGATGAACAACACCTCACTTTGAGTTGACATCTCCAAAATTCATGGGTGACTAATATAAACTTAATTTTACTAGTTGAGGGTGGCGAAGTTCACTGGCCACCTCTGGCCTATTAAAACTTCTTTCTCGACCATTACACATTTTAGTCATTGTATCCATAGGGAAGAGGTGAGTGTTTCCATACCTGAGCCTACTTGTGGATCATATTTTTGGAGATGGTTGCATGATGGAGTTAGTCCATATAACATCATTATCTTAGAGGGAGTTGACTCGTTTTCTTATTCCTTGTGCATGTCTTCATAACTTGATGATACCCTGACTAATAACTTTATTTTGTGTGTATGTGCCTCCTTGATGTTTAGGCTTCTGCTACTATTTTAATTCCTTCCTAAGGATTATGTGTCCCTTATCTATTGCAAAAATATCTCCATCATGATTTATGTGGGTGAAAAAAAAGATCTCAGGGATTTCTGTTGTGACTGCACATGCTGCTATAGGAAACGTTTTCTCCCTATAGCAATCATTTAATCCTCCCTTGAGGTATTCATTTTTCATGCTAGTGTTGAGGATAAGTAATTAAAGGAATGAGGATAGGGTTAGATTCATGAGGAAGTGGTATATATGTTGGAGGAATAGAAAACAAGGGTTTCTGTGTTATTTAGAAGTATGACAAAGTGGAAATTTTGAGCAAGTTTTGGGTAAATGGAATGGATGGGTGATGAAGTAATAAATGAACGACCCCCTTTATCATTTCCTAGAGGAAATATGTCCTTTTGGTCCATCCTTCCCATTGTGTCCCCCTCTTATAGCCTCACAGGAACCTCTTGTAGCATTACATGACCTCCTATAGCAATACAGGGAGGAGGTAAAATTTGAGTTTCTTGTTGATTGGATGGTGGAGAGAGAGGCTTGGATGGTAGAGAGTATGGAGATGAGGTATATGGATGGAAGGATGGAGGGAGGCTTGTAGGTTTTGTCCTGTAGCCATAAAATTTTCCAACTATGTGTAGTCCTGCAAAAGAAGAAGAATTTTAGTGGAAATGGTGTAAGAGCTCCCTCCTTATGCTTCTATTTTCTCTTTTCTTTTTTAGACAAGAAGGTTGCCTCTGTAGAGGTTTTAAACATACATGCCTTCCCTAGGAACCTCAAAGGATGCTTTCACTCAGGGATATTTTATTTTTCTTTTTTATTTCTTTTTTTTTGCTCACAGGATGCCTCAGAGAGGTTTCAACCATGGAGTTGGCCTCATATGCCTCATAGAGGCTTTCATCCAAGCCTTATTATTTTTTATATTTTTCATTTTTCTTAGGAATATTGTGGATTGGAAGCTATGAACCTTCCAATCACATTTAATTCTCTGATGACTGAACTGACAAATTATTCCTTGGAAAAAGATCTCCTATATAGATTCAACCTATAACCATTTACAAGTAGGGGAATAACTTATTCATCAATGGTTTTGATCTGGACATATCAATTTTCATGACCGTTCTCTACTAGATATGGACCCAATCATATTGTCATTAGATTTCCCTTGAAATCTTTGAACCTAGAATCATATAATATGGCCCAATATTCTTCTTCAAAATCATTTTCTCCGATATGCTTGTCATGCCATATCTTTCTTTTCAATTTTATGACCTCAGTGTGTAGGAGATCTTGCATATTGAACTCATCTAATCCATTATGTTGGATCAAAATTTCTTGTTATGTTGTGGTCATGTATAAGTCTAACTAAGCTGCCATCCTCAAAGTGTTATATTCAAACTCAGTAGAAATAAAATCCTTCTTCCCATAAACCAAGTCATGTGGAGTGAACCTAGTGGTGGTTTTAAAAGTGGTGTTGTAGGCCCATGTGGCATCCACTAATCTATCTGCCCAATATTTCATGTTTTTGCTAACAAACTTGGTTAGGACGGTTTCCAATTCTCTATTTATGACCTCTACTTGCCCATTTTCTTGAGGGTCATAGGAATTGGATTTCTTGTGCTTGATATAGTTTTACCTCGTGACATCTTCAATCAGAATTTATGTGAATTGTGTTCCTTTATTGGTGACTACCTCCCTTGGATACCCAAACTTGTAGAATGTTGTTTCTCTTAAAAACTCAGCCACCTTCTGCTCATTTGCTGCTTTTACTTCATTTGTCTTAGACCACTTTGTCAAGTAATCTGTGCATACAATGATATACTTATTATGTCCCGATGGTGGATCAATTGGCCCAATGAAATCCATGCCCCACTTGTCAAATGGCTCTAAGGCCACTTGAGGTTGTAAGGGAATTTCATCCTTGGGTGTGGGTTTTCCCATCCTTTGGCACTAATCACACCTATTGGTGTATCTCCTTGGATCTTGATGTAAAGTGGGCCAGTAGTAACCAACAGGTACAAATTTAAAGGTTGTCCTCTTAGCAAAAAAATGACCCCTACAAGGTCCGTCATGGCATGCTGAGAGGATGCAAAAAAAAATTTATTCCCTTTCACATCCCCTCGAAATCTGATTTGGTCCCAATCTGAAAGGATTTCCCCTAATCCAAGTGAAAGAGGAAATTTTTCTTACAATCTTTCTTTTCTCCTAGGATGATATATTAGGACGGAACCTCCCAGCAACCAATTAGTTGGATATTTCATATTTAAACCAAAGATAAAGCATCAATAAGGAAAATAGTTGTTAATCTGGTAGTTGATCATCCACCATCTCCTCATTATCTGTAGGCAAGGTTAGTCTTGACAGGAAATATACAACCATATTTTCTTTCCCTACTTTATCAATAATAGTCAAATCAAACTATTGTAACAATAACAACCATCTAATTATCCTGGAATTGACATCAGGATTATTCATTAAGTACTTAATGGTTTCATGATCAGTATGGACAAAATTTTGATACCCAGTGATATAGTTCCTAGATTTTTTTAAAGAATGTACTGCAACTAAGAGTTATTTTTTAGTGATAGTGTAATTAAAATCAAATTTAGATACATTCTTAATAATGAAATAGATATCATATGGAAATTTATCTTATATGTGTCCTAAGGCTTCCCCCACAGTTTTCTCTGATGCATCAGTGTGGATATGGAAAGGAAATTCCTATTTGGGGCCCCTAAGGATGGGTGCAGTGGCCTAATTTTCTTTCAACACTTCAAGGGCCCCTTAACAGTTGCTTGTTCAACAAAAATATGAATCCTTGGCGAGTAATACAAACAAAGCTGAAGCCACTTTACTAAAATATTTGATGAACCTTATATAATACCCAACTAATACAAAGAAACTCTTGACATCTATTTGCTTTTGAGGGATATGGACCCTTTTGATGATGAAAATATTTTTTGGGCCAACCTGTATCCCTTGCTTGGATATGGAATGGCCAAGGAAATTCCATATATTCATCAAGAATTCACATTTCCCAGGGCTCAATGAGAGATTCATTTCAATACATTTCTTCAATACTTTGCACAGATTACAGAAATCCTCCCAAAAGTTACACCCATAAGGAGTGAAATCATCCATGTATATCTCAATAGAGTCATGAAATGTTTTAGCAAAGACACTTAAAATTTCCCACTGAAATGTAGCATGGGTATTTCATAGACGGAATGGAAGGAACCTATAAGAAAAATTACCCCAAGGGGAATGTAAATGTGATCTTGTCTTGGTCACCAGGGAAGATCTGGATCTGGTTGTATCCACTAAATCCATCCAAGAAGGAAAAAAATTTCTTTCCTAAAAGACCATATAGGACTTTGTTAATGAAGGGAAATGGAAAATGGACATTATTTTCTGCCTTGTTAAGCTCTCCCTAGTCAACACAAATCCCCCACTTTTCTTTCTTCTTTGGGACTAAACTAGAGGCAACACCCACTCCCTATCTCAAATAGGGTATATGAACCTTGCATCCAACAACTTTTTTAATGTTTCCTTCACAATGCCCTTGAGAGTTGGTTTTATCCTCCTTTGATTTTGGTGCATATTTTTTCATTCATATTTGATGTAAATATGATGAGTACAAACCTAGGTATGTGCCCCTTTAATTTCCTTATAGTCCCAAGCAAAAGCATCTAGATTTTTCCTTAGTATATTGCACAATTGTTCTTCTTGTTTAGCCGAGAAAGGGGTTGATATTTAAAGTTCTAGATGGGCCAAAATCTACAATATTGACATGTTCTGGACTTGAGTCAACTGAGCATAAGTCATTTCAAGGACTACTCCCATATTCTTTCATTAGTTCAACAATTGGTATGGAAGTGGGAGGTTGGTTCTGTAAGATATGGTCAATGAGGTCATCTTCATCAGGTTTCCCTCCTCTTATAAAAATATCTAAAGTGTAGATTGGGTAGGGGGTTGTGTGATACAATTAATCCTCTCCTTCATCCTTTAACCACAAGGGTAAGACATGTTCAATAGAAGGTTGAGCAGGAGGATAAAATACTAGTTTTTTTGATAAAGCTCCATTCTTAATAGCCATGTTCCAATAGATACAACTAATTTAGGCATCAACGGTGGCTAACCAAGGTCTTCCTAAGCTGAGAGGATAGCCATTAATCTTGGTTTTGGTTTAGAGCACCAATAAATAATTAGGATAATCCCAAGATTCAATGGATACCATAAAATATTCAATAATTCCCTCAGGAGCTACTGTGAATCTGTCTACAAGTTGCAACACTATGGTGGTGTTCCTCAAATCCCCTTGGAGATTGAGCTTTTGCATGGTTTCCCTATTCATCACATTGATTGAAGCCCCAATATCAATCAGGGTATTAGGGACCATAATTCCATCAATGTGTACATCCACTACTAGGCTATTAGGGTATAGGTATTTTGGGAAGATCACCCTCCCAAGCATCAGATCAGATAGTTTCCCAACAACATTGATGGTGGGGGAATCTCTTTTTCTTCTCTTAGGATTTTTGAAACATTTTTCATTAATAAGACTATTATAGATGGGAAAATATTTAATGACCTAGAGAAGGGGTACCTTAACACAAATTCTTCAATTCTCCTAGAAGTTCAACCTCTTTTGGGGTGTTCAGGCTAGGGTGGATAAACCTTTCAGGAAGGGGAGGTGGATTGAATTTAGGAGCACTCTCTTCATTCTCTTTTTCAAGATATTCAGGTGGAGAATTTGCATGTTTATCTGGGAGCACTCTCCCGGACTAAAGGTTGATCTCCTGGATTTCCACAACACAAGCAGGATAGGATGTCTCTCCACTCTATGCCTGTTGTTCCTCCTTATTTTTCGGATTCATATTGGGTTGAGTAGGAATTTGAGGTTGTTTAGGTGGAGTAGGATGATCTTTAAAATCCAAATAGATTCAACTAATGTTGAAATATTCTAAAACAAAATACTGAATGAAATCTACAAATTGTGGAAACCAATTATGATCACACAATCACATGAACAAGAAAGAGAAAGAATTTCAATCACACAACACAAAGATGTATCTGGGGAAGGCCTTAGCTAAAAACCCCGCTATTTTTATATTGAATTAAGTCAATAATATGAAACAATACAATGTTATTTCCATTCTAAATAAACCTCTGCACTATCTCTAACTATCTCACCCTAATCCTGGAAATTTTGGTCCAATACTTAACCAAAAACTTGCACCTCACTAACAAGCATGGCTTACACTTTTCTGAGGGAATTGGTCCCATTTTAAATAGGAAATTCCCACTAATTGACTTTTCAATACATCCAAGGCATCCTGATGACCTCATGCATGACATGTACAATTTTTTAATTATACAATTGATGGTCTACTTCCCTTTAACTCCAACCTCAACTGGCCCTTCTTTAGAACTAAAATGCATTAACATATACTTAGAGTGAATTTCCAGTTATCTGATTGATCATTGCATGTGAATTAAATATAATTTAATTCACTAAACCTCTCACTAGCTCATCCATCAGTTAGAACTAATTAAATTGATTTTAACTCAAAGAAACTAAGTTAACTAATTACAACTCAAAATAAACTCAACCAAGGCTCTTATAATTTAGGAGATATTCTACATGCCTCTAGTTTAAACCCCAACTCGAGTAGACAGAGCTAACTAAGTCTTACTGACTCAGTTAACTTGTACTAATTGTGATGTGATGTGGAATTACAATTTACTTCTAATTTAATTAAGGGGAAATTAGATTAGAATCCCTTTTGATGCCATTTTCAATATTTCTTGTTGACATTTTCAACACTCCCTCTCAAAAATAAATGAATTCAATTATATCATGATCTTGTACCTTTGGAATTTTATGCATGCAACACTTCTCTCTAGTGTTGTTGCTACTGCAACTTCTTAAACTGAAAAGCATCCAAACTGAATTAGTATGATGCATTTTTCACCATTGTCCCTGACTGCTACTAGCTACTGCACTGTCTACTGAAAAAGTTGTGTTGTTATTGACTCTATACTACTACCGACTCTTATATGTGCTCTGGTTTCTTATTCTTTCTAGTCTCTGCATCTGTCACTCTGACATTTGATTGCATCAACCATCACTGATCCATCCTGCTACTGTGTGTTGTGGAATCCCGTTGAAAGGTAATTATCCATGAGAAAATAAATCTGAATGGACCCTACCTAAATTTCTTCAATCAAGGGACTATGACTTCACATCACCCCACCTCTTACATAGAGGTATGGCTACAAGTTCTCCTTCTGCCCACTTGGCTCAAAATTTCCTTCTACTTGAGGTCCTTGCTTGAGTGGATTCCTCCATTCGGTCTCCTCTTTCCTTCTATAATTGTGGTTGCTCCACAACAATCTGAGGCTTCTTCTGAGGTTGCATATTGAGAGGTAATTCATTCTCCCTTTCAACCATCAAATATCTAACCCTTTCCTTGCTCCTCAAGGCTTTGAATGAATCTTTGACATCGAGGTCATACATGTTCTTGACTCGCACATCGATATATTTCACCTGTCTTGTGGCGATGTGTCTAAGGAAAAATTTTCATATTCTAAATATCACACCATAGCCACCGTCTTCCAAAATGCTACGGAAACAAGATTCTTCTTTAGTCCTGGAATAAAAAAAAACATATGCAATTTTGAGAGGGTGTTAGTGTCAGTATTTGCATGCTTCCACCAGGGATCAAAACACATTTTGCATGTGCATCTTAGGTTTCCCACTCTAAAGAAATTTTCACTCATTCCATTAGGTCAAGATATAAAATTGTTCCACTAGTGGTTTTCCTTGTCAATAAACTTCATTCTCCCTCCAAGATTCACATTTCTGACTAATTCTCATGTCTTCTTGAGCATTACAACACCTATGGAAATACTATTTTCACCAGGAAGTATTTTAAAATAAAATCTCATTCATGAAATTTAGGTCTAAACAAGTCCCATTAGGTCATTAGGGTTTTTTTAATTTCTCAAGGTCACTCCTTCATTTCAAATGAGGTCAACAAATATATGAGAGGGACTAAATAAGAGATTTTTTTTTTCATATGTAGAAGATCATCATGATGTAATTATAATACTTTCAAAGTTGTAATTTTTGAGTTTAATGACTTTTATATCAAAATGTCGTTTTGATATAAAATTCAAATATGTAATTTATTTATGTTTTTACAAATGTAATTTTATGCTCTCATATGTAATAAATTCATCCTAAGCTATCAATGCAATCATTTTCGGCCTAAATGGAGCAAAGAAAGCCAAAATCCATGACTTGATCAACCTGCAATGCCAAAAAGTCAGAAAGTTAAAGAGTATCAGTGCCAAAGTCCAAAGGGAAAAGTGAACATTAGAAAAGTGGGTAATTCAAATTAAAATTTCAAATCCACTATGCTATAAATCCTTTCAAAACACCTCAAAGAAATTCATTTCATCCATTCATCCATCAAATTTTTCCAGCAGATGAGAAAATTTCAAGTTATTTTGAGCATTTTGAGAAAATTCAGGGTCGCTACACGTCTGCACTCAGGCGTTGTGTGTTTTCCTGGACATTGCATGTTTACCTAGAGGCGTTGCATGTTTTCCCAACAATTTAAGACCAAACAACACAAGTGTTGTGCATTTACCCGTGGTTGCTACATGTTTTCCCAGGTGCTGCGCGTTCCTCCAGAATGCTACACGTTTGCTCAGGCATGGTTTCAAAGCATTTCACCACCTCCAACAAGTTCAAATTTCTTCACAATTTTCTTCAAAGGGATTTAAAATAGTAATTGAACCCTAAGACACCTCCCATCTAATATATTTGGTGTTTCACAAGAAATTTGAAGTGTTATTTCTATCAAACCCTAGTTTTCATTTCCTTCCCGTTTTCATGCATCATATCCATATTCATTTCCCTAAACACATATCAGTCATAAATCTATAAGATCCTAGGGTTTTCATAGACCTAGGTTTTAATTTACATTCACTCCCTCCATTTACCTAAGTTATACCTTTCACCTCACATTCCCTTCATCTCATCCCATTTACACTAGGGTTTCCAAAGCCTTCAAATTCAAAATGTCTGAAGAGGAAGACAAAATTTTCAATGAGGAACAACCACCAAAGAAGAAATCTTGTAATAAAGGAGGAAAAATCATCATATATGAACTAGCAACCACAAAAGAGCTCATGGATTCTCACCTCACTAAGTCATGTTTTAAACATGTTGGTTGTTTTGAGTTTTGTGAGAAAGTGCAGCAAATCTAATATCACCCTCTATTGACAAGGTTGTTCATTACCAATCTTCATGATAAGCAGGTCACTCTTACTGGGGTTACTTTTACCATGTCTAATAATTCCATTGCAGCTGCTACAGGGATCCCTAATGTGGGAGAGAAATGGTTTAATCAAGGAAACCTTGATCAAAGCTACTATGAACCATATCTCAAACCTAGATACAAGGATGAAAAAAAGACTATTTTCCCTTTCTCTCATCTTCTGGACTGATATGTCCCTATGATGAAAATAATCATGAAATACTTCACCTATGAGGGGAGGTTTTCTCGACTCTATTCATATCATATCCGACTTCTTATCCACTTCACTAGAGTCAGAATGCTTCACATACCCTACTATCTCTCCCGCAGCATTGACAAGATGGCGTACATTGTACAAAAGAGGGATTATAATCATCCAATGCAGAGTATTTTCCACCACTCCCTCATCAAGATGAAAGTCATGCATCAGCTTGAGCAATAGAACATTCCACGAGACACATTCATAGCGAATGAAGTTTTCACTACCCCATCTAGTCAGCATGAGTAGAATATCCCCTCATCATCCCATCCTCATGTATCCACTCCTCCATCTCAGCTTGTTGCTCATACATCATCACCAATTCAGTTTCATTCACACCATGTTGATCCTTCTTCTTCACCTTTCTATAATCCTTCACCATCATCACATCATGATTCTGAGTCATCAAGTAGTGAGGAAGATATTGAGGCAACTTGGGCTAATTTGATTGATGTTGAGCCATTACCTAATACTTATCAAAGAAGCTACATGCATGTGTTTTCTTCACTTAGAGTGAAATTTTCCATGCCTTCTTCATCAACAAAATAGGTGGACAAAGGAAATGAAAAGGCTAAAGAGCCAATCATTGATGAACATGAGGAAAAACATGAAATAGAGCATGAATTTCAGTTGATTGACCTAGATGAAGAAGATGAGGACAAAATAACCCGTGCAACAATCAAAGGAAAAGAAACAAATATTAGTGAATTTCAAGCTAATATTGAGAGAGTTAATTATGTGATTTAATTTCTTGAGCAAGAAAATCAATAGTTGAAGACCAAGGGGGCCATCAATGAGGTGAAGTGTATCAAGGCACAAAGAGAGGCAGGGAAGGCTAAGGCCTTGCTGGAAGAGATCTTGGAAACATTTCGTGAGATTTATGATGAGGAGGATCAGCCTCCAAGACAAAAACCAAAGACTATAGGGCTGAAGAGAGCTTTAGCTCGGGAAAGGCAGAGAGAAGCTGAGTTGGCAGAGCAGCTCACACCAAGTGAGCTACTTGCCCTAGATATTAGTAAAGATAGAGAACCATGGCTTGATAGAGCCAACATACATTTGGAGAGGTTGCTATAGAAGGCCAACAATAACAATGACTTGTTGAGGAAAAAAGTTAAACTTCATGCACGGAAAGAGAGAATTGAATTGGCTAAGCAAAAAAAGAGCCAATGCTAAGATTGAATGTTTGACTAAGAAAGGGGAGAAGGAAATATTAGATATACTTGCTGAGGTGTCTCTTCATGCCTCAATCACTTGATAAGTAGGTACCCTCACAAATTTTGGTAAATTTTGGCACACTTGGCACTTTAGTGCATTTTTGGTTTTTGAGTCTATTTGGCACGTAGAAGTTTTGCCAAACGAGCAGCGACCTGGAATTTGTGCTCATTTTTAGAGCATCCAAATGACGAATGGCCACCACCATCATGTTCATAATGATTAAAACATCAACCCTCGCAAGTTTCAGAAAATTTGGAGGAGAACTGGTCCCTCAAAAAGGCAAAAAACTACCAAATTTTCGTGTTTCTGCCTCCATTTTTACTTGGTCGCTGTGTGTTTACCAGTCTTGGGAGATTGAATTTTTTATAAGGAAAATGAGGGTAATTTTTGAAACTAGAGGTATATTTGGAAACTATACTCAGCGAGCTTTCCAATGAGCTATCATGGAGGTGATTTGGACACCGGGAAGGCACTCAACACTAGCCTTGAACAGAGGCCATTTTTTCTGCCTAGGCACTGCGCGTTTGACAAGGAAAATGCATTTTCACAATCTTCAGAAAATTTTGAAGTTTCACTCCAGTGTGACTTTTTACTTTGAAAAATTAAGAAATTACATATTTAAATAGTCATGGTAGATGTAAATTTCATGTTTTTACCTTTATCTAGGGTAGATACATTAGGTGAGTCCTCTAGAGGTCAAATGAATCAGTTTCCTCTCTTTTAGAGGCAAATTGTTGGGTCTTCCTAGTCTTCAGTTTATTGTTTGGCATTAGGTGTAACTGATTCCCATATCATGGATTCAAATCCCTGAGGCCAGGGAGAGTGGTTTTGAGTTCTATATGATGTATTTTCTCAGTCATTGTAATGGTTGGACTCATTTGGAGGTTTGGCTTCTCAAGAGACACACTTTTGTATCAATTTTTGGCCTGGACATTAATCAAATTTGCAGATATTTTTATGGGATCCATGTGGTATAGTGTTTAGTCTCATTTTATTCTTTGTGTTCATATGTTAGAATGTTTTGTTTATTTCATTCATCATCTCATTTCCATTAAGTAAATGTTTTCAAGTTAGATGAACATAATCCATAATTGTTATGCTTTGTTTTGGGTAAATATTCACAGTTTGTAATTTCTTAAGTTTAGAAAGAAATCATGAGTTCACCATGCTATTTCTAACTCCTCACCTGTCTTAAAACATCCCATCATCAAAACCCTGAAGTGCTAAACCACTGTACCTACCTTTCCCCATAGAACACCCTACAAATCTTGACCTAATTTCCTTGCCCTGACTATTTGACTCCTCCTGATCCAGCGATTTAGAGAATGGGGAGATATGTGCATAGATGATGAGGTAGATGAGAACTTTGCTTCATCTATTTCTTCAAGTTTTTTTTATCATTTTGAGAAAAATTCAGGGTCGCTACGTGTTTTCCTGGACGCTGCGTGTTTACCCGGAGGCGCTGCCTGTTTCCCCGAAAAATGCAGACCAAACAACAATAGCGCTGCATGTTTACCCATGGTTGCTACGCATTTTCCCGGGTGTTGTGCGTTCCTCCAGAATGCTATGCATTTTCTCAGGCAGGGTTTCAAAGCATTTCACCACCTCCAGCAAGCTCAAATTTCTTCACAATTTTCTTCAAAGGGCTTTAAAATAGTAAGTGAACCCTAAGACACCTCCCCTCTAATATGTTTACTATTTCACAAGAAATTTGAAGTGTTATTGCTATAAAACCCTAGTTTTCATTTCCTTCCCATTTTCATGCATCATATCCATATTCATGTCCCTAAACACATATCATTCATAATGCTATAAGATTCTAGGGTTTTCATAGACCTAGTTTTTCATTTACATTCACTCCCTTCATTTACCTAAGTTATCCCTTTCACCTCACATTCCCTTCATCTCATTCCATTTACCCTAGGGTATCCAAAGCCTTCAAATTCAAAATGTCTAAAGAGGAAGAAAAAAGTGTCAGTGAGGAACAAACATCAAAGAAGAAATCATGTAAGAAAGGAGGGAAAATCATCAAATATGAACCAACAACCATAAAGGAATTCATGGATTCTCCCCTCACTGTGTCATGTTTTAAACATGTTGGTCATTTTGAGTTTTGTGAGAAAGTGCGGTAGATCCAGTATCACCCTCTGTTGACAAGGTTTTTCATTACCAATGTTCATGATAAGCAGGTCACTCTTGTTGGGGTTAATTTTGACATGTCTACTAATGCCATTGCAGCTGCTACAAGGATCCCTAATGTGGGAGAGAAATGGTTTAATCAAGGAAACCTTAATCAGAGCTACTATGAACCATATCTCAAACCTAGATACATGTATGAAAAAAATACCATTTTCCCTTTCTCCCATATTCTTGACTGATATGTCCCTATGATGAAAATAATCATGAAATACTTCACATGTGAGGGGAGGTTTTCTTGACTCTATTCATATCATATCTGACTCTTTATGCACTTCACTACAGTCAGAATGCTTCACATGCCCTACTATCTCTCCCGCAGCATTGACAAGATGGCATACATTGTGCAAAAAAGGGATTATAATAATCAAATGAAGAGTCTTTTCCACCACTCCCTCATCAAGATGACAATCATGTATCAGCTTGAGCAAAATAACATTCCATGGGACACATTCATAGCAAATGAAGTTTTCACTACCCCACATAGTCAGCATGAGCATAATATCCCCTCATCATCTCATCCTCCCATATCCACTCCTCCATCTCAAATTGCTGCTCATACATCATCACCAAGTCAGTTTCATTCACCCCATGTTGATCCTTCTTCTTCAACTTTATATAATCCTTCACCATCATAACATCATGATTCTGAGTCATCAAGAAGTGAGGAGGACATTGAGGCAACTTGGGCTAATTTGAATGATGTTGAGCCATTACCCAAGACTTATCAAAGAGGCTACAGGCATGTGTTTGCTTCACTTGCAATGAAAGGGGCCATGCCTTCTTCATCAACAAAACAGGTGGACAAAGGCAAGGAAAAGGCTAAAGATCCAATCATTGATGAACAGGAGAACATACATGAAATAGAGCATGAGTTTCAGATGATTGACCTATATGAGGAAGATGAGGACAAAATCACCGATGCAATAATCAAAGGCAAAGAAACAAAGATTAATGAAATTCAAGCTAATCTTGAGAGAGGAAAATATGTGATTGACTTTCTTGAGCAAGAAAATCAGCAGTTGAAGACCAAGGGGCCCATCAATGAGGTGAAGTGTATCAAGGCACAAAGAGCGGCAGGGAAGGCTAAGGCCTTGATGTAAGAGACCTTGGAAATATTTGGTGAGATTTATGATGAGGAGGATCAACCTCCAAGACAGAAACGAAAGACTATAGGGCTGAAGAGAGCTTTAGCTCAAGAAAGGCAGAGAGAAGCTAAGTTGGCAGAGAAGCTCACACCAAGTGAGCTGCTTGCCCTAGAGATTAGAAAAGATAGAGAACCATGGCTTGATAGAGCCAATCTACATTTGGAGAGGTTTCTGGAGAAGGCCAAAAAGGATAATGACTTTTTGAGGACAAGAGTCAAGCTTCATGCACGGAAAGAGAGAATTGCATTGGCCAAGCTCAAAAGAGCCAATGCTAAGATTGAAATTTTGACTAAGCAAGGGGAGAAGTTGAGATTAGATATACTTTATAAGGTGTCTCTTCATGTCTCAAGCACCTGATAAGTAGGTACCCTCTCAAATTTTGGCACACTTGGCACTTCAGTGCATTTTTGGTTTTTGAGTCTTTTTGGCATGCAGAAGTTCTGCAAAACACGTAGCGACCTGGATGTTGCGCCCTTTTGTGGGGCCTCCAAATAAAAAATGGCCATCACCATCGTGTTCATAATGATGAAGACATCAACCCTAGAAAGTTTCATAAAATTTGGAGGAGAACTGGTCCCTCAAAAAGGAAAAAAATGACCAAATTTTCATGTTTCTACCTCCTTTTTGACCTGGTCACTGTGTGTTTACCAGTATTGGGAGATTGACTTTTTGACAGGGAAAATGAGCATCATTTCGGAAACTACGGGTAGATGTGGAAACTAGACTTATATTTCTTTCCAATGATCTATCATGGAGCTTATTTGGGCACCAGGAAGGCACTCAAAACTAGCTTTGAATAGAGGCAATGTTTTATGCCTGGGCGCTGCGCGTTTGACAAGGAAAATGCATTTTCACAGACTTCAGAAAATTTTGAAGTTTCACACCAGTGTGACTTTTTCCTTTGGAAAATGAAGAAATTAATAATGTAAATGGTCATGGTAGATGTAAATTTCATTTTTTTACCTTTATCTAAGGTAGATACATTAGGTGAGTCCTCTAGAGGTCAAATGAATCAGTTTCCTCTCTTTTAGAGGCAAATTGTTGGGTCTCCCTAGTCTTCAGTTTCTTGTTTGGAATTAGGTGTAATTGATTCCCATATCATGGATTCGACTCCCTAATGCTAGGGAGAGTGGTTTTTAGGTATATATGATGTATTGTCTCAATCATTGTAATGGTTTGACTCATTTGGAGGTTTGGCTTCTCAAGAGACACACTTTTGTATCAGTTTTTGGCCTGGACATTAATCAAATTTGCAGCTATTTTTATGGGATCCATGTGGTATAGTGTTTAGACTCAGTTTCTTCTTTGTGTTCATATGTTAGAATGTCTTTTTTATTTCATTCATCATCTCATTGCCATTAAGTGAATGTTTTCAAGTTAGATGAACGGAATCCATAATTGTTATGCTCTGTTTTGGGTAAATATTCACAGTTTGTAATTTCTTTAGTTTAGAAAGAAATCATGAGTTCACCATGCTATTTCTAGCTCCTCACCTGTCTTAAAAAATCCCATCATCAAAACCCTAAAGTGCTAAACCACTGAACTTACCTTGCCCCATAGAACACCCTGCAAATCTTGACCTAATTTCATTGCCCTGACTGTTTGACTCCTCCTGATCCAGCAAAACCCTATACAATCAAAATCAAAATCCTGAGCTACTATACCTAGCCTAATATCTTCTTTCCTCAGTCATCTTGGCTGTGATCCTTACGGAGAGATCCCTCTCCTTGCCTCGTAGGGCTAGCTACTTGGCTAAGCGTGGTTTGTGGTTACCTCGGGATTACCTTCTTCACCGTGAGGTTCAATCCGAGTGATAAAATTTTGGCAACTCCACTGGGGAACGAGGTGACAGATCTTCTCCAGGAAATATTGTTCAAGTTGCAGATCTGATTGCTGATGGTAAACATCAGTCAGACACATATGAAGGCTGAAACATTCACCTGGCGACTCCATTGTTCGAAATCTCTAGTTTCGAAATATTGATGGCGGCTCCACTGGCTAAATGAAGGACTCAGATTTTGTTTCTATTTGTTCAAGGTATTTATGTATCGACTTTTCTAATCTTCCTGCTTTTCCTAATGAATTACTGAAAGATGCATATTTTCTGAGCAATGGCCCTATATTTAATAGAGAAGATCTGACTTTAACTCTTAAACATGTAGCCAATTTTAAAAAATTTGGTGAACTTCTTAGATTCAAACAAGAAGATGTCTTCATCATATTGTTCTATGATTCATTTCAAGGGAAATGTAGGCAATGGATTGAAAATTTATCTGTCAAATCTATTAAGTCATTTGCAGAGTTGTGGCATATCTTTCTGGAAACATGGAGAAGGAAGAATTTGAAATAGAGGCAGACTCTATTCAAGGATTTAGAGAATGGGAAGATATGTGCATAGATAATGAGGTAGATGAGAACTTTGCTTCATCTCTTTCTTCTTATTTCAAGTCCTGTCGATGTAGTAATGAAATTAAGATCAATTTTTTGCAAGAGTTTGCCATCAAAATCGAAAAATATCTAGCTGAATTGGACACCCAAATACAATACAAGGATCTGGACTGTCAAGTCTCGTTCTTTGGGAACCTTTTCCAGCAGAAGGAAAGAAAGCTAAGGCTGCCCTTGGATGTTTGCATTGACATTTTGCAACTAGATGCATGTATTGAGGAGTTGGGGTAGCAGATAGAGTCTGGTTTCTATGATCCCGTTGCAACATATATAGAATATTTTTTCAGTTTAAATGATAGACCATATTGTATTTTACAAAGCCAGAGACATTGTGTGCATGTATTGCTATCAGAATGCCCAATTGTGTTATGGTTCAAACACTACCAAGCATCATTATTGTTATAAAATTGCTGATCATTAATTCTAGATGAAGCAGTGATCACGTTGATCTATGATAGTCGGACTGGCCGTGCTAGTCATTATATGTCAACTCATATCTTTTTCAAGCTTAGTTAGTTACATGAATTAGTCCAGTTTATTGAGTCAGTTTTCTACATTCAGCTAGTCTTTAGTTTTCTAGACCTCATAATATTGCATACATGTTCTAGAGACAAATTTCTTAGAGTTGCCATAACAAATGCCTAGATATCTTATCATAGCAAGGAGCCATAATAGCCACTGTGTCAACCAAAGTTTCATTATCTCTTGTAAAACAAGTAAATGGATTTAAATGGGACCTTCAGAATACAACCCACACAGTGGAAAGTAATGTTGTGTAGGCAAGATGTAGCCCACATAGTGCTAATTTACGCTAAAAGACAATTACCCAGAAGAGGTCATTCAAGAAATATGCCGTATATCAATTTCATTTTATGAAAGGCAGTAAATATTAAGAAGATACTAGTTAACCTTGGGCTGATACCCAAATACACAACAGAACCACATATGGGCTTATCAGTCTAAGAATCCATACATGACAATGGCGTTTTAAAAGCACCCTCCCAAAGTAACTAATATAGCAAAAATATGGATGAAATGAACGTGGAATAGTATATCATGCCTGAGCCATATTTAAAGCGCTTGATTGATCTAAGTATGGGTATCAACTAGGATAAATCCTTACCTAAAATCAGTGAGCCACTCGCATTCCAGTACATGATACAAGAAGATGGATAAAATGAAATGTTGCATTAATTAGTATTAGAGAAGGTTACATATTGGGATATCAAAGACTGTAATCCTTTAAAACATATAGAACTTCTTCTCACTAGACTTACCAAGCCCAGCCAGTACTAGAGTTTTATGCAGATAATACAAGAATGGTCAACGTGCAATTCTCTAATAAAAATCTGGAACCTTTACAATGTCTTTCTTATGGGTTTTTATAGAAGGAGAAGAAGAAAAAGCCCCATAAAAGAAGTAGTTGAGAACATTTAATTTTCTTAATTTGAAAAAAAAAATGGCGGAAATATTCGCGCCCATACTGTTTGACGGCTCTGGAATGCTGAGCGTACTCTATGACTGCTCTATGAAGTAAATGCACCAGGTAGAAACTCTTCTTAGGGACATAGAATAAGGATGAAATCATTTAAATAATCTATCCTTTTCTGAAAGGAAATCCTGTTGAAATTAAACCTAGAGGGCATAGTTCTCTTGTGCATTGTACTCTCTGTTTTCTAATTTTGAATTTGAATTTAAAATCTTTCATGCCGGACACTGAATTCATTGATCTTCGACTGATACTCTTTGCCGCGTCATTAATGTTTTCATCTGCAAAAATCTGCTCCTTGAATGATTCTGAAGGGTTTGGTAGATTTTGAACCCTGTTGTTTAATGAGAGCTGTGTCATAGCAGCTTTCCAGATCCTTCCTCATAAATCTACTTCTGAAAAATCGTCCTTCGAAGCAACTTCGGCTTATGTAATGGTGGCCGTGAGTAATGGCCATTTCCTCGTCGCTGCAGACCTGCAAAACCCACAAAATGGTTAGGAAAACAAATGCACGCGGGCGGTAATGCAATGGAGCTAGCCATGTGATGAAGCGGTGTGATAATATGGTGGAAGAATGAAGGATGGCGGTGAAAACATAGCGAGACGATGGTGGACGAACTGGCCAGATATTTCTACGTGAAACATCAAAACATAACGTATGAATGGAGTATATGAATGGTGGACGAGAAAATTGATTAACACGTGGAACAATGAGGTGGAGGGAGACTTGGTCAACAATTGGTTGCTCGAATGATCTGGGTCATACGATTTCAGAACGAGATCAACGGTTAGGAATTCGTTGGAGGGCAATGGGATGGTGGGCCCGAGACACTTTACACGGGAACTAAAGTTCGTGCAACTCCAAAGAGTGATAGTCGTTAGATAAAGCGCTTAGGATCGGACGGTTATTACAAATATCGCACTGCGACTTTGACCGAATGATAATGCGCAATGGAAGGCAGTATTGGAATCGTACATGGGGACACGCAGTGCACGCTGAATGGAATCGCTGGGATTTGAGAAATACCGCCTACCTTGGATAGGAAGTGCGATGAATACAACTTGTTTTAGGCAGTGGTTTTTAGGGCGTGGGGACCATAAGAGCGATGAGCTGCGGTGCATTGATCTGTGTTTTATCTGACGGGTGAGATTACGCCCGATGGCCACATACGGTAAGTGATTTTCTGTCTTATTACACGGTCTAATGCCCAGGTTATATGGAAAACGGGACGAAGGGGGCTGGGGCCAAAGGAGCTATGCCTCGAATGTTTCCAAATATGAATTTCCAGCCATTGATAATGCATTTTGAGGGCGGAAAATGATAGCGATGAGCGTGAGAATGATTTTCCAAGGCATGAAAGGGGAGAATCCGAGAGCTCTGAACCCGATTTCTTATGGAAGTTTATAGAAAATTGTTTATGTTCAACATCGGCTCCACCTAGGGACGGCACGTTTGTCCCTGGACGTGTCGAGAACTCGCAGACCCTTTGATCATTTTTGTGCATACCTTGTTCTTCAACCCTCTTGCATTTTTCTTCAAAACTCATCATGTCGCCCGTATTATTTCAACAAAAGCAAAAAGGAAATTAATCTACAATATAATACATCAGGCCGCTTTTGCCTGAATCAGAATTGGAAATAGGGCTTGAGAAATTGGCCATTTACAGGGGCATCCAGTAAGTCACCCTGTAAATTCTCCAATATGAACGTGTTATTGCCTCGCTGTTCCACAACTTTGAATGGGCCGAACCAAAGTGGATCGAATTTACCATGTTTTCCCTTTTCGGCTCTTCATACATCCCATCTGAGCACTAGATCTCCAATCTGTAACTTCCTGTATTTTGCATGCTGATCAAATATATGTTTCATTTTCTCTTGATATTCTGTTAATCTCTGATTCACTTGGTCTCGTGATTCTTCTAGTTCCACCAATTGGTTAATTCTCCTAATCATATCAACAGGCTCCTCCTGACTTTCTTGCATGAAACAAGTCACTGGTAAAGCTAGCTGCATAGGAAAAGCTGTTGCTCATCCATATACCAATTCATATGTGGATTTCCCAGTTGCTCTCTTGCTGGTTATTATATTAGCCCACAGAGCAAATTTCAATTGGGAATCCCAATTCTTCTGATTTTCATTAATAGTTTTCTTCAAGGCTCTCACTAGAGTTTTGTTAGAAGATTCAGCCAAGCCATTCCCCTGTGGATAGTAAGCTATGGAATGATTTAGTGTAATATTATACTGCTGGCAGAAATTTACAAATTTCGCAGATTTGAAGGCCTGTGCATTATCAGTCACTATTTTAGTGGGACAGCCAAACCTGGATATGATATTTTCTTCCATGAATTTTATTATTACTGTATCTATAGCATTTCTTGCAGGTACGGCTTCCACCCACTTTGTAAAATAATCTATGGCAGTCAATATCCATTTATGTTGGCCACTTGAGGGTGGGTGAATTTCACCTATAAAATCTATTCCCTACTGCTGGAATGGTTCATTTACATGAACTGGAATCAAGGGTAGAGCTGGTAACTTCTGTCTCTCAGCAAAATTTTGGCACTTATCACATGCTCTAACCCAAGTAAAAACATCTCCAAATAATTTTTTCTAATAGAAACCAGCTTTCAGGATTTTATGGGCTGTGGCCCTCCAGCTGTAATGTCCTCCACAAATTCCTTGATGAAATTCTACCATCATACTCTCTACTACATCCTCTATGAGGCACAGGAGTAGGATGCCTGAAGGATCCCTCCAATATAGCTGCCCATTAGCAACTATGTATTTCTGTGATTTCAATCTTAAAGCCCTGTATTTTGCTTTATCACAACTTGGAGGATAGCTGAGTGTTAAAAGATATTCCACTATTTCTTTGTACCATGGACTGGTGAGATACTTTATATGTGCTTTCTGGGTAGCACTCTTCACTCCTTGCTGCTCCTTTTCTCCCCCAGACTCTTCACTTGCAATCATAGACAAATTTATGCCCAGAGCTTGATAGTTCGATTCAGATAACATTTTAGCAAGCCCCTGTCCTTTGATCAGCTTGGTAGGGTGGATATCTAGATCATACTCCTGTAATTTAGCAATCCATCTTCCCCTTTTTCCTTCACTATCACCCTGAATAAGGATATCTTTTGCAGCAGCTGTAGGCACAAATGCAGTGATATGGGATTGGAGGATGTACATTTGAAAAGCTTTGAGGGACTTCACCAGAGCGTATGCCTGCTTCTCCAATATGTTATATTTCAATTCTACATCATGAAGCACCTAACTGAAGAAAGCAATAGGCTGCTCATACCCTTCTTCATTTTTCTGTAATAACACTCCTGCTACTGTATGAGGCAATGCAAAAGACAAGATCATAAAAGGTTTTGTATAATCTGGTCCAGCTAGTACAGGAGCTTCAGCAAATGCAGCTTTGATTCTAGCAAAGGCTTCTTGTGATCTTTGTGACCATTTCACCTCATTACTTTTCTTTAACATGTATGTTATATGCCTAACTATCTCAGCATAGTTAGGGATAAATCTTCTCAGAAAATTAATGCGTCCTAAAAACACCTGCACTTCTTTCTTATTCCTGGGGAGAGGAATGGAATTTATAACCTCTACTCTTTTAGGATCTATCTTGACACCATCTCTAGTTACAATGTGCCCCAAGAGTTTACCCTCTTCTAATGCAAATAAAGACTTTTGTGGATTGAGGGAAAGACCATACCTTCTGCATTTTTCAAAGGTTCTTCGCAGATGTTCAATGTGTTCAGTATCATCCTTTGAATACACTGTGATGTCATCAAGGTAGACCACTAAAAATTTATCCTGCTCCCCAACAAAAGCAATGTCCATGGCCCTTTGAAAAGTGGCGCCTGCATTAATCAAACCAAAAGGCATCCTGGCATACATGAATGTAACCCATGGTGTGGTGAAAGCAGTCTTTTTCTGATCCTATGGAAGTACAGCCACCTGATTATAACCAGAAAAGCCATCCATCATTGACATTCTAGAGGCCCCCACCACTTTCTGCAAAATGTGGTCCATCCTGGGGAGTGGATAATTATATTTTAAGGATGCTCTATTTAAATTCCTGAAGTCCACACACAGCCTTATTTCCCCATTCTTCTTTCGGATAGGGACAAGGTTCGCCACCCATTCAGAGTACCTCAATGGCACAATTATTTTGGCCTTCAGTAGCTTCTTAATTTCCTTCTCAATTGAAGGGAGCAGCAGTGGATTTATTTGTCTGAGCTTCTGCTTATAAGGTTTTGAATCTTCCTTCAGAGGAATTTTATGCTGCATTATACTAATATCAAAATTTTTAAGGTCCTGATAGGACCATGCAAATACATCTTTATAATATTGAAATAATTTCAATTATTTTTCCTTATACTCCTCTGGGACCTTCTTGGATAATTTCACAATCTTAGGTTCAGCATCAGTACCCAGATTCAGATCTTCTACCTGATCTTCTTCTTCTACTTTACTAGGCTGCAATGAGACATCATTCTTATCAAATAATATTTCTAGAGGCACCAGCCCTCTAGGTATCACATTTCCCTTCAATTGCAACACTTTACTTCCTGCCAAGTTATCCTCCCATTTGTTTTCTGAAATGTCTTCAGCCTCCTCTCTTTCACCATCATCAATCTCCATATTGGAGAATTCTCCCACTGTCTCCAGGAATCTCTTCATCTATTCATCATCTTCGAATACCTGCCAGTGCTTGATATTATTGGGGATTGATGGTCTATAACGTACCTCAATTTCATACCTCAAGAGAGGGTTCTGAGGAGGGCAGAATGTGCTAGCAACCACAGCAAGCGAATCTGCCATTCTATTTTTCTCCCGGGGCATAAATTGGATATTAAATGCTGAGAAGAAATTCTCCACCATGTCCCAAACTTCATTCCTATAAGCCCTCAATCGGGGATGTTTGGTTTGACATTGATTCCTGACTTGCCTGACCACCAACTCAGAGTCCCCCAGAACCTTTAAACTCTGTATACCCATGCTCCTGGCTGTCTGTAGTCCCAACAGAAGTGCTTCATATTTAGCCACATTATTGGTAGCCTCATATTCTAATTTGAAAGACAGTGGGATCCATTTTCCTGTAGGAGAGATTAATAATACTCCAGCCCCATTACCTTCTCTTGAATTTGCTCCATCAAAATGTAAAGTCTAGATTCCTGCTTCCTGATCTTCTGAAGGCTGCTCAGTCTTGATCTGGTAGAAGGATGGTTCATGAGCAAAGTTTTGATCTTCTTCCAGCATCAAGCATGAAAAATCTCCTTCTTGACTATAGACAGGTGAATTTTCAGAGCTATCAGCCTTAGTCACCATCTTGACAAATCTAGTCTCTCTATATAATCTCCTCTCCTGGCCTCCAAAGACTGGGATAGTGGCATATGTCAAGTCTAACTTGAGTGACCCACCAATTTTTGTTCCCCAGGACCTTGAATACAGCATGCCAAAGCGAGCTGGAATATCAGCCACCACGATGTCCATTACTACACTTTTTGCTGTAATTTGGGCCAGATTTACCACTAAATCTTTGATCATCCCTAAACATTTAACTCTTTTGGAATCAAATGAATATAGGTCTTTATATGGACGTGTGATCTGTAAACCTAGTTGTTCCATGATAGACAGAGGTATAAGATTATGGGAAGCCCCAGAATCTAACATACAATTGTGTAACAGTAGGTCATGAATTACTAGAGACACATAGAAAGGAGGAATAGAGGGGTCTATCTCCTCGACATGTGGGCCAAAGACTACCATAGGTCTTTCTTCTTGGAGGTTGAGACTATCTGGAGTGACTGGTGCTTCAGGAGGGAACAATAAAGAAGTGACTTGAGATTGATATGCAGGTTGTTTCAACAGTTCAGTCAGGGGAACTGGGATTTTGACTTTCTCAAGTTCCTTTTGCAGATTGAAAGCAGGAGGGGACTTATCTATTACGACTTCTTTTGACTCTTTATTTTCAGCTGGGTCTTTGACTTCTTTGGACACAGGCTTAGCATTAGGAGGAGTAACTATTTTTAAATAAGAAGGGGTTTGATCATTAGACTGCAAAGGTTTTTTTAGAGGACTCTTACCTTTGTCTGTGACTTTCTGCACTGTTGATTCCTTCTGAACAGGTGTTTCCTGCTGAGGTGGCTCTTCTTCTTGATCTTGAGTCCGAGTCATCTTCCTTGAAGACCTGAGATCGTATTTTACATTGTACTGTGCTAGCATGAAATTAGCAAATTGTTTACAACAATGATCAATTTCTGCTTCTTCTGTTTCTCTAGTCCTTTCTTCCTCTTGCCATGAGCACTCAGCTGCATCGTCTCCTTGCAATGGGCATTCTACCTCATCATCATTATTTGAAAAAGAAAGATTTGCATCTTCTAGCTCATACGTGGCATTTTCATTGGAGTCATCTACTGGACCTTCCAGGTACAATGGGTGTGGTACCTGATCATGCTGCTCCTTTGCTTCCCTTGGCAATATTTGCAGGGGTATCTTTCTATACTGAGGATTGTAACCCCTGTTTGGAGCACTCTAGAAGTTCTTGGAGGCTGAATTCTTGGTTTCCAATTCAAGCTTGACCAATTTATTAGAAATATTCTTAATCATTTTTCTCATTTCTTCAATTATGTCCGAGTCTCTGTCCTGATTTGAAGTAGACACCTCCTCTTTGCCCCTTCTTCTGGTATCCTGTTCAGCTTTCCCTTTTGATTTTCCAGTGGAGGCAAAATTTTCTTCCAACTCAAGAGCATCTGACTGAGCATCATCCAGAGTGGCAGGCTTTCTTTCTCTCAGAGAAAAACCAAAATCTGATTCAAAGGCTTCTATGAAAACCACTTTAGCAGCAGTTTGGTGTGGTTTCATCTCAGGAGGAAGGCTCATATACAACTTATTAAATCTCTGGATAAACTCTGACACCCCTTCATTCTGTTTCTTCTTGAGTGTATTGAATTCAGTAAGACATCGCCTGTGGTCTTTCTTTTCTCCCCATTTTCTGAGAAAAGTATTTTCCATTTCGTCCCAAGTGGTAATGGAACAGTTTCCCAATGTCTTGAACCATTTTCTAGCTTCACCATCTAGAGATTGAACAAATAGTCTTAAGACCACATCCAAATGTTCTACATTAAAGTTTTCCGCGAAAGAGAAAAAAGTCTCAAGATGTTTTTGAGCATCAATCTCATTTTCTCCATTGAATCTGGGCAATATCTTCAAATAATATTGTGGCATATCATTTAGCACTTGAGGTAATGCCAAGGGAGCATATTTATTTAGCAAGAAGGCTGGAACATTAGCCAATGGAGGGGGTGGATTTCGTGCAGCAGTTTGATGTACAAATGGAGGAAGAGGAGGAAGTGGAGTATGGATAACAATGGGAATATATTGTACAGCAGCCTGAGGTGTGGATGGAAATAGTTCATGATTAACAGCGGCTACTTCAGTGACTTCTTGACTACTTCGACCTCAGGAGTAGGATGAGGATTATCTTTAGTTCTAACACCTCCCTTGGGTGAACTATCTGAGTAATATTCTGTATCTCTCACAGTGGGGTCGGGATTTTCCACTTGGATTTCTTGAGAAGAAGAGGATGGATAATCTTCTGCAGAGGATTTAGGGATTTCAGCACGGACTGATTTCTTCTCTTTCCAAGCTCTTCTATGAATGATCTTCTCTGGGTTAGACACTGAAGGTGTCTTTGACTGTGATGTATCTGACCTCAGGTGTGGCTTACGAGAAGCCAGGACTGCGAATAAATTTATCAAATAAACAACAGTGGAGTCTCCAAGGTGAGATATATACAACTCTTCAACTCTCTGTGCTCACCTGATTAGAGAGTGAATATGATTTGTCGAGGCCCAGGGATAATGATTTTCTTAACTTCGGTCCCCGGCAACGGCACCAGAAAGATGTTTTCGACAGATGTTGTCGCTCCTAGAGACAGCCTAGAGTTGCCATAGACCAGTGCCTAGGACATCTTATCATAGAAAGGAGCCTATAATATATAACTTGGGTGTCAACCAAAGCTCTCCTGCTATCTCTTGTAAAACAAGGAAATGGATTTAAGTGGGACCAGAATTTACAGAAACTGTCACAGGGAAAGTAATGTTGCAGAGGCAAGATGCAGAGCTCCAATATAAAAGCATCAGACAGTTAAAAGACAATTTACTGTAAAGAGGGCCGATTCAAGTAATATGCCACAGATATCAATTATCAAAAGGTGTATGCGGTGAAAGAAATATTAAGAAGATACTAGTTAACCTTGGGCTGATACCCAGATACACAACAGAACCACATATGGGCTTATCAGTCTAAGAATCCATACATGAAAATGGTGTTTTAAAAGCACCCTCCCAAAGTAACTAATATAGTAGAAATATGGATTAAATTAATGTGGAATAGTATATCATGCCTGAGCCATATTTAAAGCGCTTGACTGATCTAAGTATGGGTATCAACTAGGATAAATCCTTACCTAAAATCAGTGAGCCACTCGCATTCCAGTACATGATACAAGAAGATGGATAAAATGAAATGTTGCATTAAACACATTAGAGAAGGTTACATACTATGGGATATCAAAGACCGGAATCCTCTAAAACAGATAGAACTCCTCCTCACTGAGACCCTACGGGCTTTGAGCCTTCATACGAGAGCTTTTACAAGATGTATACAAGAATGCCTTTCATTGCACAATTCTCTGATAAAAATCTGGAACCTTTACAATGTCTTTATTCTGGGTTTTTATAGAAGGAGAAGAAGAAAAACCCCCATAAAAGAAGTAGTTGATAACATTTAATTTGCTTAATTTGAAAAAAAAAATGGTGGAAATATTCGTGCCCATACTGTTTGACGGCTCTAGAATGTTGAGCGTACCCTATGGCTGCTCTATGAAGTAAATGCACCGAGTAGAAACTCTTCTTAGGGACATAGAATAAGGATGAAATCATTTAAATAATCTGTCCTTTTCTGAAAGGAAATCCTGTTGAAATTAAACCTGGAGGGCATAGTTCTCTTGTGCATTGTACTCTCTGTTTTCTAATTTTGAATTTAAATTTAAAATATTTCATGTCGGACACTGAATTCATTGATCTTTGACTGATACTCTTTGCCGCGTCATTAATTTTTTCATCTGCAAAAATCTGCTCCTTGAATGATTCTGAAGGGTTTGGTAGATTTTGAACCCTGTTGTTTAATGAGAGCTGTGTCGTAGCGGCTTTCCAGATCCTTCCTAATAAATATTCTTCTAAAAAATCATCCTTCGAAGCAACTTCGGCTTCTGTAATGGTGGACGTGAGTAATGGTCATTTCTTCGTCGCTGCAGACCTGCAAAACCCACAAACTAGTTAGGAAAACAAATGCACGCTGGCGGTAATGCAATGGAGCTAGCCATATGATGAAGCGGTGTGATAATATGGTGGAAGAATGAAGGATGGCGGTGAAAACACAGCGGGACGATGGTGGACGAACTGGGCAGAGATTTCTACATGAAACATCAAAACATAACGTATGAATGGAGTATATGAATGGTGGAGGAGAAAAGTGATTAACGCGTGGAACAATGACGTGGAGGGAGACTTGGTCAACAATTGGTTGCTCGAATGATCTGGGTCATACGATTTCAGAACGAGATCAACGGTTAGGAATGCGTTGGAGGGCAATGGGATGGCAGGCCCGGGACCCTTTACACGGGAACTAAATTTCGTGCAACTCCGGAGAGCGATAGCCGTTAGATAAAGCGCTCAGGATCGGACAGTTATTACAAATATCGCGCTGTGACTTTGACTGAATGATAATGTGCGATGGAGGGCAGTATTGGAATTGTACACGGGGAAACGCGGCGCACGCTGAATGGAATCGCTGGGATTTGAGAACAACCGCCTGCCCTGGATAGGCGGTGTGATGAATACAACTTGTTTTAGGCAGTGGTTTTTAGGGCGCGGGGACCACAAGAGCGATGAGCTACGGTGCGTTGATCTGTATTTGATCTGACGGCTGAGATTACGCCCGATGGCCACATACGGTAAGCGCTTTTCCGTCTTAGTACACGGTCTAATGTCCAGTTTATATGGAAAACGGGACGGAGGGGGCTAGGGCCAAAAGAGCTATGCCTCGAATGTTTCCAAATATGAATTTCCAGCCTTTGATAATGCATTTTGAGGGCGGAAAATGATAGCGAAGAGTGTGAGAATGATTTTCCAAGGCATGAAAGGGGATAATCCGAGAGCTCTGAACCCGATTTCTTATGTAAGTTTAAAGAAAATTGGTTATGTTCAACAGACTCCATGCCCAATGAATAGGCACTTGGTCTACAGTGTTCTTAGCACCTCCAAGGAGCTACCATCCCTAGCTGGAGCCAATGTTAGTGTCAGTATTTGCATACTTACACCAGGGATCAAAACACATTTTGCATGTGCATCTTAGGTGTCCCACTCTAAAGAAATTTTTAGTCATTCCATTAGGTCATGGTATAAAATTTTTCCACTGGTGGTTGTCCTTGTCAATAAACTACACTCTGCCTCCAAGATTCACATTGCTGACTCATTCTCATGTCTCCTTGACCATGACAACACCTATGGAAATTTTCTTTTCACCAGGAAGTATTTTAAAATCAAATCTCATTCATAAAAGTCAGGTTTAAAGAAGTCCCATTAGGTCATTAGGTTTTTTGTATTTCTCAAGGTCACTCCTTCATTAAAGATGAGGTCAAAAAATATATGAGAGGGACTAAATAAGAGTTTTTTTTTCATATATAGAAGATCATCATGATGTAATTATAATACTTTCAAAGTTGTAATTTTTGAGTTTAATGACTTTTATATCAAAATGTCATTTTGATATAAAATTCAAATATGTAATTTATTTATGTTTTTCCAAATGTAATTTTATTCTCTCATAAGCAATAAATTCATCCCAAGCTGTCAATGTAATCATTTTCAGCCTAAATGGAGCAAAGAAAGCCAAACTCCATGACTTGATCAACCTGCAATGCCAAAAAGTCAAAAAGTTAAAGAGTATCAGTGCCAAAGTCCAAAGGGAAAAGTGAACATTAGAAAAGCGGGAAATTAAAATTAAAATTTCAAATCCACTATGCTATAAAGCCTTTCAAAACACCTCAAAGCAAGTCATTGCATCCATTCATCCATCAAAATTTTCCAGCAGATGAGAAAATTTCAAGTTTTTTTGAGCATTTTGAGAAAAATTCAGGGTCGCTATGCGTTTACACTCAGACGTTGTGTCTTTGCCTGGACATTGCATGTTTACCTAGAGGCGTTGCGCGTTTTCCTGACAATTACAGACCAAACAACACAGGTGCTGTGCGTTTACTCATGGTTTCTACGTGTTTTCCCAGGTGTTGCGCGTTCCTCCAAAATGCTGCACGTTTGCTCCGGCAAGGATTCAAAGCATTTCACCACCTCCAACAAGCTCAAATTTCTTCACAATTTTCTTCAAAGGGCTTTAAAATTGTAAGTGAACCCTAAGACACCTCCCATATAATATATTTGATGTTTCACAAGAAATTTGGAGTGTTATTGCTATCAAATCCTAGTTTTCATTTCCTTGCCGTTTTCATGCATCATATCCATGTTCATGTCCCTAAACACATATCAGTTATAAAGCTATAAGATCCTAGGGTTTTCATAGACCTAGTTTTTCATTTACATTCATTCCCTCCATTTACCTAAGTTATCCATTTCACCTCACATTCCCTTCATGTCATTCCATTTACCCTAGGGTTTCCAAAGCCTTCAAATTCAAAATGTCTGAAAAGCAAGACAAAAGTGTCAGTGAGGAATAAACACCAAAGAAGAAATCATGTAAGAAAGGAGGGAAAATCATCAGATATGAAAGGACAACCACAAAAGAGCTCATGGATTCTCACCTCACTGTGTCATGTTTTAAACATGTTGGTTGTTTTGAGTTTTGTGAGAAAGTGCAGCAGATCCAGTATCACTCTATGTTGACAACGTTGTTCATTACCAATATTCATGATAAGTAGGTCACTCTTGCTGGGGTTACTTTTACCATGTCTACTAATGCCATTGGAGCTACTACAAGGATCCCTAATGTGGGAGAGAAATGGTTTAGTCAAGGAAACCTTGATCAGAGCTACTATGAACCATATCTCAAACCTAGATACAAGGATGACAAAAAGACCATTTTCCCTTTCTCTCATATTCTTGACTAATATGTCACTATGATGAAAATAGTAATGAAATACTTCACATGTGAGGGGAGGTTTTCTCAACTCTATTAATATCATATCCGACTCCTTATCCACTTCACTAGAGTTAGAATGCTTCACATACCCTACTATATCTCCCGCGACATTGACAAGATGGCATAAATTGTACAAATGAGAGATTATAATCATAAAATACAGATTCTTTTCCACCACTCCCTCATCAAGATGACAGTCATGCATCAGCTTGAGCAAAAGAACATTCCATGGGACACATTCATAGCAAATGAAGTTTTCACTACCCCACCTAGTCAGCATGAGCAGAATATCTCCTCATCATCTCATCCTCCCATATCCACTCCTCCATCTCAGCTTGCTGCTCATACATCATCACAAATTTAGTTTCATTCACCCAATGTTGATCCTTCTTATTCACCTTTATATAATCCTTCACCATTATCACATCATGATTCTGAGTCATCAAGAAGTGAGGAGGACATTGAGGCAACTTGGGATAATTTGACTGATGTTGAGCCATTACCCAAGACTTATTATAGAGGCTACAGGCATGTGTTTTCTTCACTTGGAGTGAAATGGGCCATGCCTTCTTCATCAACAAAATAGGTGGACAAAGGCAAGGAAAAGGCTAAAGATCCAATCATTGATGAACAGGAGGACAAACATGAAACAGAGCATGAATTTCAGTTGATTGACCTAGATGAGGAAGATGAGGACAAAATCACCCGTGCAGCAATAAAAGATAAAGAAACAAAGATTATTGAACTTCAAGCTAATATTGAGAGAGGAAAATATGTGATTGACTTTCTTGAGCAAGAAAATCAACAGCTAAAGACTAAGGGGGCCATCAATGAGGTGAAGTGTATCAAGGCACAAAGAGAGGCAGGGAAGGCTAAGGCCTTGCTGGAGGAGACCTTCGAAATATTTGGTGAGATTGATGATGAGGAGGATCAGCCTCCAAGACATAAACCAAAGACTATAGGGCTGAAGAGAGCTTTAGCTTAGGAAAGACAGAGAGAAGTTGAGTTAGCAGAGAAGCTCACACCAAGTGAGCTGCTTGCCCTAGAGATTAGCAAAGACAGAGAACCATGGCTTCATAGAGCCAATCTACGTTTGGAGAGGTTTCTAGAGAAGGCCAACAAGGACAATGAGTTGTTGAGGACAAGAGTCAAACTTCATGCACGGAAAGAGAGAATTGCATTGACCAATCTCAAAAGAGCAAATGCTAAGATTGAAATTTTGACTAAGCAAGGGGAGAAGGAGAGATTTAATATAATTTTTGAGGTGTCTATTCATGCCTCAAGCACTTGATAAGCAGACACCCTCACAATTTTTTGCAAATTTTTGCACACTTGGCACTTCAGTGCATTTTTTGTTTTTGAGTCTTTTTGGCACGCAGAAGTTCTGCCAAATGCGCAACGACCTAGATGTTGTGCTCTTTTATGGGGCATCAAAATGAAAAATGGCCACCACCATCATGTTAATAATGATGAAGAAATCAACCCTAGCAAGTTTCATAAAATTTGGAGGAGAACTGGTCCCTCAAAAAGTCAAAAAACTACCAAATTTTCATGTTTCTACCTCCTTTTTGACCTGGTCATTGTGCATTTACTAGTATTGGGAGATTGAATTTTTTATAGGTAAAATGAGCATCATTTTGGAAACTGGAGGTAGATGTGGAAACTAGACTCATATTTCTTTCCAATGAGCTATCATGGCGCTGATTTGGACACCGGGAAGGCACTCAAAACGAGCCTCGAATAGAGGCAATTTTTTCTTCCTAGGCACTACGTGTCTGACAAGGAAAATGCATTTTCACAGTCTTCAACAAATTTTGAAGTTTCAATCCAGTCTGAATTTTTAATTTGGAAAATGAAGAAATCACTGATATAAATGGTCATGGTATATGTATATGTCATGATTTTACCTTTATCTAAGGTAGATACATTAGGTGATTCCTCTAGAGGTCAAATGAATCAATTTCCTCTCTTTTAGAGGCAAATTGTTGGCTCTTCCCAGTCTTCAGTTTCTTTTTTGGCATTAGGTGTAACTAATTCCCATGTCATGGATTCGAATCCCTGAGGCTAGGGAGAGTGGTTTTGAGGTCTATATGATGTATTTTCTCATTCATTGTAATGGTTGGACTCATTTGGAGGTTTGGCTTCTCAAGAGACACACTTTTGTATCAGTTTTTGGCCTGGACATTAATCAAATTTGCAGCTATTTTTATAGGATCCATGTGGTATAGTGTTTAGTCACATTTTCTTCTTTGTGTTCATATGTTAGAATGTTTTTTTTTATTTCATTCATCATCTCATTATCATTAAGTGGATGTTTTCAAGTTAGATGAACAGAATCCATAATTGTTATGCTCTGTTTTGGGTAAATATTTGTTGAACACCTAATCCTCTATGGGTAGGAGTGGAAGGTGAAGAGTCACAAAGGAGTCCAAGTGACCTTGGAAGATGAATCCAAGAGTCACATTATTGTATTATAAATGTACATCTATGTGTAATAGAGAAGCAATGAATGCCTATCTTTCTATGAGTGTGTTTAGTTTCTCCATACACCATGTATGTGTTTAACATGGTATCAGAGCTGATACGTTCATAACCAGCTCAACCTTGTGTGAGCCATTTATTGTTGTGGCCTGTGTAAATCTACAAAAATTATGGTCATTTTTGTAGCATTAAGAAATTATTCTGTTGGGTTCATTCAGAAGTCTGTAGGTTTTCTCTCACTGCTCCCCGCTGCATTCAGTTTTAACTGCTCCCTCCATTCTGCATTCTGAAATTTTTCCTGCAATTTCTGCCTACTTTTATTTCTGCACATTGGAGGGCTGCTGAAAAATATTTTCTGCTACTGTTTAAAGTGGGTCTCTGAAAAAATTCTGAGTTTTTACTGCCAATCCTGCAAATTTCTGTTAATGTGAAACAATTCTACAAATTCTACTATTTCTCTAGTTCTCTGTTGTATATTTTACTCTTTAAAAAAAAAAAAAATTCTAAGCACTCGGCCCTCGACCTCTACCCTCAATGCTCGCGGCTCACCTCCCTCACTCCCAACGTGCCCCCTCACCTTCTGCTCATGGCCCTCCTCGTCCCTCACGGCCATCCCTCACTCCCCAACTCATGCGCCCCCTCCTCACTGCACTCCGCTCTACCTCCCCGACTGCACCCCCAACTACCAACCAGCCCTCACACTCACCCCCCTTTGCTTACGTAGCCCTTCCCCCTCACAGGCCTTCAGCCCCCACTCCGCTCCTCTCCCCTCCCCACTTACTACCCGACCTCACTCCCCACCCCCTCACGCTCCTCCTCAACCCTCATCCCCACTCATCCTCACAACCCTCTCCCTTTCACTCCCCCCACTCTGCTACGCTCCCCTCCCCACTTACTACCTGACCTCACTCCCCACCCCCTCTCCCCTCGACCGTCCCCTCGACCCTCGACACTCCCCTCTCCACGACCCTCCCTCCCCCGTCCACCTCGCACCTACCTCCCTCTCTGCTTATCACACCTACCTCCCTCTTCACTCACGCTCCCTCACCCTCCCTACTCACCCCACTCCCCTCCCCTCACTACTCTCTCCCCAACCCTCCTCTCTAGTTTTTTTATTATTTGTACACATTTCCGCGCCCACCCCCCCCCCCCCCCCAAGAAATCACAGATTATTAACGTTCACTTAATTTTTGGTTTTTGGCCATAAATTTTAATTTTTTTTATAGTTAAAACCTCCCCAGATAAATCCTCCCCCAGTTAAAACCTTTTTTTTTTTTCTAAAAAAAAAAAAAAAAAACAACAAAAGAAGAAGAGAGAGAGGAGATGGTAAATGGATAGATGGATTGTCTACATAGTGGAAAATGAATTTTGTGTTGTATGTTATAAAAACAAATGACCAATATTTGTGGCATGTATAGAAGGTTGACTCTCTCAAAGAGATTGACAATGTGAAGGCAAATGTTGAAAATTGGTCATTATTTTCAAAACAATACTGGCATCATAAATTCACTTATAGTTTTGCCACAAATATTTTTTTGGAGTTTTCCTTAGTATTTATTGTAAAGCAGTACAGCAAGGTCAAACATCCAAGTTTTTGGATCTCCTTCTTTTGTTAAGTTGAGTTGTCGTTGGTGTAAAACAATTCTTTGAAGAAGAGAGAAATCATTAGTGATCATCTGCCTTACAAGGTTATTGCAAAGTGGTTTTTGTTGCACATTTACAAAATATTTGTAGTGACGTTGTATTGCTTCTTAATTCATATTTGCAGTCAGTGTTTAACTTTGAGTGTTTAGAAACTGTTTAACACTTCTATGATGTGAGTCATTGTTGCTTGTTGATCAGACGTCCAAGTTTACACCTTAAGGTCCTCCATAATTTGAGTAGCAGAGTTTGTTCTTTGGGAATTCCATAATTGGAAGTTCATGAAAGAAAAGAGTCTTTGAAGTCATTTGTATTTTTGAAAGTAAGTTGAATCACATTGTAAACGAGTGCATTATCGGTTGAAGCCGACACCCTTTATTTCTTGAGCCTGATTTGTTGAGAAAAATGGCTAAAATCAATGATGCATTAGAGTTGTTGAATAACCTCATTCATTCCAGTGTTCATGATTTGGTAAAAATGAGAAATAATGCTCTTTTTAATATTCAAACTTGCTTGCAAGATGCATAAGACAATATTGAGTTTTTGCAGTTAGAGTCTCAACTCCAGCAAGATGAACTTCAGAAAAATAGTCATCATTCCGAACCTATTTCTGTTTAGAACATTGAGAAGGACTCTCATCAGAAGCAAGAATATAAATTTGCAGTCGATTCACATTCAGTTTCTTGTACAAGAGCAGATTTACATGCAGATGCAGCAACTCAGTCTGCACTTCCCAAGCCCATCATCAAACCTTGGGAAGAGCTTATCCACAACAAGCACAAAATGGGTCTTGGATATGACAAGGAATTGTCCTTTCATATTCCGGACTACTCCAAGCCCATCAAATTTCAGAGTGCCAGATTTATTTATGACAGTTCACCTACAGCTATTCCAGATCCTGCTCCACTTCCACAACAACAACAACAGATTGTAAAATGCCAACACTGTGATCGAGTTGGCCATATGAAATATCACTATTTCGATCTTCATCCATGCAAGCATTGTGGTCGGCACACCCACTCTTCACACATATGCTTCAGTAACAAGCCTCCTGCAAGAACAAAGATTCATCTTGGATGGATCGCTTATTGGCAATGGGCATCAACAGCCAAGAAGATGTTTAAGTCACATGTAAAAACTTGTTCTCGAATATTGAGAAATCTTGCAGTTGCGTTTTCGCCATCATCTCACCATGTACCTGACAGGGGGGGAATTGGTGGTCATCTACAAGCTTTAACACCACATCAAGCGAGCCTGAGCCACAATCTCTCATTCATATTTAGAGTTGTAGCCAGAGACAGAGCAGTTCAAGCGAGCCTGAGCCACAATTCATCATTCCAGATTCAGAGTTGTAGCCAGAGACACGAATGCCCATGAGCATGCCTTTGGTTGATGTACAGCCTTAAACCATCCATGTGAGGTTGATATTCTTCCTCTTTCAGAAAACTTCCTCTAGCAGAAGATTTCAACTTCTTGTTATTTTTGGTTGAGTTCTAGGAAATGCATCAATTATTCCAGTGTTGGTGGTAATCCTTAAACCATCACAGGTTTTAGGCTTCCCTTCTTTTAGGTTGAAGGTCTCCCTTTTCAAATATGAGGGAAAATTCCTCTAGCAGAAGCTCTTAGCTTCTTGCCAATTTTGGAAGAGTTCCAGGAACTGCAATAAGCGTTGCATTCCAGTGTTGGTGGTCATCCTTAAACCACCTCTTTATGCCAACATTTCAGAGAGCTGATTCAGCCTAAGTGCTTCCATGCATAATTTGCAGATTTGTATTACAACTCTCTTCTTGGACTCACACATACCCCTTCGGATTAAGGGGGGGAATGTTGAACACCTAATCCTCTATGGGTAGGTTTGGAAGGCGAAGAGTCACAAAGGAGTCCAAGTGACCTTGGAAGATGAATCCAAAAGTCACATTATTGTATTATAAATGTACATCTATGTGTAATAGAGAAGCAATGAATGCCTATCTTTCTATGTGTGTGTTTATCTTTCCTCATACACCATGTGTGTGTTTAACAATATTCATAGTTTGTAATTTCTTCATTTTAGAAAGAAATCATGAGTTCACCATGCTATTTCTAACTCCTCACCTCTCTTAAAACATCCCATCATCAAAACCCTAAAGTGGTAAACCACTGTACCTACCTTGCCCCATAGAACACCTTGCAAATCTTGACCTAATTTCCTTGCCCTAACTGTTTCACTCCTCCTGATCCAGCAAAACCCTATACAATAAAAATCAAAACCCTGAGCTACTATACCTAGCCTAATATCTTCTTTCGTCAATCATCTTGGCTTTGATCCTTACGGAGAGAGCCCTCTCCTTGCTTAGTAGGGCTAGCTACTTGGCTAAGCGTGGTTTGTGGTTACCTCAGGATTGCCTTCTTCAGCTTGAGGTTCAATCTGAGTGATAACATATGGGAGCTAGAATCCCTCTACAAAGTAACTGTATTGATACTAATCACGCTGTATATCCCATCATCTCCAAACTCTATGTTTTGCTAGAGGTATTTCTCCTCCAAGTCACTGAAGATATCTCTATTCCCCATCATATGGAATGAGGCGTCATTATCGAGATACCACATGCATCCCATTATAGTGCTGGTCATGCATGAAATGAGAGTAAAATCAAGCTCGAGCTATGAAGTTAGAGCTTCACCTACTGCTACTACTGCATGCTCCTTCTTGATTTACATCTGTGGACATTTCATGGAATAGTGTCCATGCTCATTACAGTGAAAACACTTGATGTTGGACAAGTATTTCTTTCCCTCTTTGCCTTGGGACTTCTTTCACTTGGCCTTCTTTCCTTTACTTACTAATGCAAATTCATCCTCTTTGGAAGAGGTCTCATCTCTGGTGTTTCTCCTAATCTCTTCCTGCACCAAGTTGGACCATAATCGCTCCCACTCTCGTAACTTCTCCATCCCATTTACCTAATCCTGGTGGTTGTGCCAGATCTTAGGAAGGCCTAGAAGTGATAGGTTCATCAGATCATCCTTGTAAGTTGTCACACCAACACTTCCAAGCTCATATCGACATTAAGTGAACCTCGTCAAGTATTTTGGTATCATGTCACCTTCCTCCATCTTGAATTTTCTGAGCTTGTCCTTTAGTGCCAACATCCTATGGTCGTTGCTATTATAAAATATATTTGTTAAGGCCTTCAACATAGAATATGGAGTTTCATTTCCATGTAGGTTTGAGATAATATGATCTCAAACTCCTTCTAACATAATCCTTCTCACCTTTGCTACATTCTTCTTCCATGCATCAATATTTTGGGCATCTGTTGTTGTGGGCCTTGAAATATCAATATATATGAATTCCTTCAGTCTGTTTTCCTCCAAAACTACCTCCATCCTGTCCTTCCATGCTATGTAATTTGAACTACCCTAAAGGGAATATTCAAGTCTCAACCCACAGAAAGACATCTTGATCTAATGTTGGGGTTGAAGAATAAATCTGCAAATTCAATTCATCGTTAAAAACAAAATTTGACTCTTCTCTTATAAATTAATTCATGCTCTGATGCCATGTATAAAATCCACATATATTCAACTGACCTTGTAATATGCTAAAACAAAATACCAAATCAATTCCTCAAATTGAAGAAACCAATTACAATCGCATAATCACATGAACAAGAAAGAGAAAGAATTTCAATCACACAACACAAAGATGTATCTGGGTAAAGCCTCAACTAAAAACCCCGCTATTTATATATTTCACTAATTCAAGAATATGAAACAATACAATTATATTTCCCTTCTTGATAAACCTCTGCACTATCTCTAACTGTCTCACCCTGATCCCGGAAAGTTTGGTCCAATACTTAACCAAAAACTTGAACCTGAATGACCATCCTGGCTTGCACATTCTTGAGGGTATTTAACCCCTATTAAATAGGAAATTACCACTAATTTATTGCGTGATACATCCAAGGTGTCCTGATGACCTCATGCATGACATGTATAATCTTCTAATTATACAACTGATGGTATATTTCCCTTTAAATCCAATCTCATCCATCAGTTATAATTATTTAAACCGGTTTTAACTCAAATAAACCGAGTTAACTAATTACAACTCAAAATAAACTCAACTAGGGCTCTTATAATTTAGGAGACACTCTAAAAGCCTCTATTTTGACCCGCAACTGGAATTGACTGAGCTAACTAAGTCTTCCTGACTCAGTTAACTCGTACAAGTTGTCATGTGATGTGGAATTATAGTTTACTTCTAATTTAATTAAGGGAAAATTAAATTAGAATCCCTTTTGATGTTATTTTCAATATTTCTTGCTGCCATTTTCAACAAATAAGTGAGTTGTGGTTGAGGCTTGGGTGGAGGCAGTAAAGCAAGAGGCTGGTTGGTTTGAGGCATCCACCCTTGTGATGGGTTTCCCCATTGAGAAGATTGCGGAGGATATGGCTGAAAAGGATGGTTGATAGGCTAAGGAGGATATGTAGGATCATAAGGCCAAGAAGGAGGTGTCGACCATGATGGATGAGTGGAAGGGTACCAAGGCTAGAAAGGTGCATTCTGATTTGGATTTTTATATGATTAATGTGCACCTTGCATGCCCTATTGATATGGTCGAGGTCCTTGAGGCCTTCTTTGATTATTGAAGTAAAGCTGCCATGACCCACCTTCTTCCCCTTGGTATACAAATTTAGGCCTGGCAAAGAGGGGCATTTTTTTTTGCCTAATTCTCTTCACAGACTATGTATACTTCTATGAAATTCAATGAGCATTCATTCCTAGGGTGCCTTTTAATGCATCTAGGGCAGAAAATATCCAGTGCCCTCTTTTTTTCCTGTTGCTTTATTTTGATTTGCATGGTATCCATTTATAATGGAAAGGTATGAAAAATTTCACTCTTTAAATCCTTCAACATGTTCCCTATCTCATTCTTGATGGATGTTGTGGAGGGAGAGGAAATGACGAAGTCCCTATGCTGATTTGGCTAAACAACATCGGAGGAGAAAACCTTTTCGACATATATCGCAATTGAAAATTAGGGTCATTTCCTCTCCCTCCACAACATCCATCAAGAATGAGATAGGGAACATGTTGAAGGATTTAAAGAGTGAAATTTTTCATACCTTTCCATTATAAATTCACCCTAAGTTGCCAACAAAATAGGTCATTGTAATCTAGATTTGCGTTGACATTGTTGGCATTGGAATCAGCACTTGGACTGCAGCAAGCACTTGACCAGACACATCCTAAAATATAAAGAAATTTAATGATTTTTTTATGGGATTGGTAGGTGCTATAAACTCTGATTCATTGAAAAGAGATTTCAATCAAATCCACAGTTCTACTAATGAGGGTATTGTAACTTGATGTGGTAGCAGAGTGCAAATTTGTAGCCTGTGAGGAGAGAAAACTGTAAAATGAGAGGAAACAATAGGTCTGTAAAACATAAATCTACTGAATTTGGTAGAAATTCACAAAAGTAGCAGTTTGACAATATTCCACTAAGAGAAAGCTATTTCTAGTCACAAGATTCTCACTGAAATATCATGAAGGATAAATATCATGAGTGATGCTCTTCCACTGTTATAACATATATTTTACCAAGAATGCTCATTGTGTGAGACTAAAAAAAACTGATAAAACACATAACATGCTTAAGAGACTGATAGGAACACATAATAGCATAATGTTTTGAAAATTGTAACTGAAAGAAAGGAGATATGGAAACAAAAGTAAAGTAGACAATACACAGAGAAAATTGGTAATAAGTCCTCAGAAGTTTCTGCAATTTTATTCACTGAAAAGAATACTGATCATATGAGCCAAGATTCTAAAATCACCAACCAACCCCTTTTTACATAGCAGTTTGTCACATATATACAAAAATAATAAACTTTCATCTCCACAAAAGGAGTAAACCCATTCCCAAAAGTTATTATGATCTCGTGCAAGAGATGAGGCTTATCCTAAAACTTTAATACAAAGTGCTATGAAATAATGAAAATAAATAGAATTACGGCTAACAATTCGGAGTGGTTTGTATGATGTGGCAGTCTATGGGAAGAATCCTCTTCTGTTTTGGTGCAACAAACTCCACAAAAAGTGTAAACAACAATGAAAATGGTGTGTGGATGTTCCTTGAATGCTTCTTGGTGCCTTGTAGAAACATGCTGGTGCTGAGAGTAGTGGTAGAAAACTGTTTCAGAGAAACTTTGTCTATGTTTTGTTGTTCCTTTCCTTATTTGGTGGAAAAACCTTTGTAATGGAGGAAAACCCGAAACTTTTTGGATAGAATGGAGGAGGTTCATTTATGATAAATTACAAAGAAACCCTTTGAAAAAGGTTTAATTGATAGGGGAGAGGTGGAGTGGAATGAACGATAAACGGGAGGAGAAAACCTTTTCGACATATATCGCAATTGCAAATTAGGGTCAGAGCGTTTAAACTTAAGACAAAAATGTGAGAAAATTTGATTTTCGATGGGGTGATGATGTGGCAAAGAAGTGGGACTGATCGCAGACCACGCATCGCAAATTTTTTTATGAGACACAAGAGTTAAATGTTGAAAATGGCGAAGTGCGATGTGCAATGAGAACGGAGGTGACGTGGCATAAAAAACAGTGGGGTTGCCCGCAAATCACACATCAAAAGTTTTGAGGGAGCACAAGTGAATGCAGTAAGTGAAATTTGTGAAGATGCGATGTGAAAAGGTAGGTGGGGCCCTTTAAGCGGATTTTCAAAGCAGAATGTGAAAAAACCGTTAAGTCACGGTATGGTAATATGATAAAAAGATTTCCAAAGCAAAAAAAGGCTTTATTACATATTCGAGGCATATCAAAGGGAAGTATGGGTCCCAAACCATACTGCAAATCGCATTTCGGTGGTTTTGTAGGATATGGCAATTGTAACATGAATGGGAGTTAAAACTGCGAAAAGCCGATTGCGATGAAAGGTAAGGGGTCCACAATGTTTATTAAGTGTGGTAAGTTATACCATATAATATATGATATAGCCAAGGTTTTGTTGTGGTGTGGGTAAAAAATGCGATAAAAGAAATATATGGTAAGTTAAAAAGAAATATGATATGGTTGTTGATGGATGTGCGGAGCTGCTTTTTAACTATAAAAATTGGAAAAAGGGGTTTTGAAAAGGGAAATGAGAGGCTGGACTTTGGTTTTTTTTCTAAAATGAAAGGTGAAAGAGGGAAAATGAAATAAATGAAGGTAGAAAATGAAATTTTCTCACCACTACACTTTGACAGCGACACTTCCATCTTATAATCAAACTGAAAAGGCAGATTGATTCCTTGGAGGATGATGACCAGACTTTGAAAATATTTGGAAAATTTTTAGTGCTAACAGTGGCTCCTATTGGGGATGAAGTCCTCCTTGTGAGGCTTCAAGGAATGTAGACTCAGTGCCTTAAAACTTTTGAAACTCAGAAGACTTTCTTGAATATTAAGACTAGGACTGACCATTGAATGACTGGACTCAAGACTGACTATATATGTAGACATAAATACCATTGAGCATGGATTTTATTGACACATCACACCGTATATTTACAATGGAGTGACTCAACTGACTTACTAAATAAATAAATTCTTAAGAAAATGACCATTGACTGGGCCTCCAGTCAGCTGATCATCATCTAAATGTTTGAGCATAAAAGTATTATTCTCCAAAACTTCAGCAATTCTAAATGGACCAAACCACAGATTGTCAAATTTACCATGCTTTCCATGGTCTTCTCTCCTAGTATCCCAATGTAGCACCAAATAATTTTCCTGAAACAACTGTTGATTTGATCTTTTATCAAAAACATATTTGACTTTAGCCTGATACTTTTGTACTTTTCCCAACAATGATTCTCTGATTTGGTGTGCCTCTATCAACTGAAGCATTCTCCTTTGGACTGGATTTTCATTATCAACTTCATCGTGTAGGAACTTCATCATAGGAAGAGCTAATTGCAAAGGAATTACAACATTAGTATGATATACAAGCTGAAATGGAGACATTCCAATTTATTTTTTGCCACTTACTCTATCTGCCCACAGAGCATGTATCAGCTGAGTGTCCCAATTCCTCTTATTTTCAGGCAGCATTTTCTTAATGATCCTCACCAAAATTTTATTGGATGACTCGGCCAATCCATTACCTTGAGGGAAATAAGGCATGGAATGAGTCAATTCAATCCCATATTGCTGACAAAAGTTGTACATCTTAGCAGACTTAAAGGCCATTGCATTATCAGTTACTAATTTATGTGGACAACCAAACCTTGACATAATATTTTCCAACAGAAACTTAATAATTACCATATCAGTAGTATTTCTGGTTGGTACAACTTCAATACATTTAGTGAAATAGTCTGTAGCTGTGAGAATCCATCTATGCTGCCCTAATGAAGGTGGATGACTTTCATCGATGAAGTCTAGCCGCCACTACTGGAAAGGAACATCTGCTGAAATAGGAATGAGAGGAAATGGTAGCAATTTTTGTTTACCAGCAAATTTCTGACATTCAACACAGCTCCTGACTTTGGCAAAGACATCAGAGAAAATATTTGGCCAATAGTAGCCATCTCTTAATCTTTTATTTGTAGTGGCTCTCGAATACGAATGCCCTCCACACACTCCTGCATGTATCTCTATCATAATCTCCTGGGATTCTGCTTCATATACACATATTATCAAGACTCCAACAGGATATTTCCAATAGATATGGTCTTCCAAAATGCAATACTTCACAGCTCTCAATTTAAAATATATTCTTTTAGAATTCTCCATTTCAGGTGGACAGTTGAAATTTAACAAAAAATAAACTATATCCTTGCACCAATATGAATTAAATATTTCAAGATAATTAGCAATACCTTCTCCATCTTCTCCTTCAGCTGCCTCTACATTTAGATTTAAATCTTTGCAATTAGATTCAGCCATCAAGCGATCCAAGCCTTGACCCTTTATCAATTTAGTTGGTTTGATTTCAACATCAAATTCCAGAATTTTGGTCAGTCATTGTCCTCTTCTACCATCTATATCTAACTGCAATAATACATATTTAACAATGATATCGAGTACAAAAGAAATTATTTTTTAATGCAGCACATAAACTTGAAAAGACTTCAAAGCCTTAACCAACGCATATGCTTTTTTTTCATTCAAGTTGTACTTTAATTCAACATCCCTTAAAGCATGACTGAAAAATGAAATTGGCTGCTAAAAACCCTCCTTGTTCTTCTGTTGTAAGACAACTGCAATTGTTTCTTCTGAAGCATATGAAAAAATCATAAAATCCTTTTCAAAATCAGGACTAATCAAAACTGGAGCTTCAGTCAAAGTGGACTTAATTGCTGAAAAGGAATTATTTGCTTCATCTCGCCACTTAAATTCTGCATCTTTTTTCAGAGAGACATTTATGTGTTTGATCGGCTCTGCAAAGTTAGGAACAAAACACCTCAGAAAATTGATTTTCCCTAAAAATTACTGCAATTCTTTTTTATTCCTTGGCAAACCAATCTTCTGACTAGCTTCTACTCTTCCTGGAGCAATACAGATGCCACTTTCTGTTACAATATTTCCCAATAAATTACCTTCTTGGACAAAAAAAGATGACTTTTTTGGGTTCAAGGACAAACCCAACTTTTTGCATTTGTCAAAAACTTGTTTCAAATGTTTCAAGTGGTCTTGATCAGATTTTGAATAGACTGTGATGTCATCCAAATAGATAACCACAATTCTGTCCTTTTCTCCCGCAAAGGCAATATCCATTTCTCGTTGAAAGGTTGTGCCTGCATTCATCAAACCAAATGGAATCTTATTGTACATGAATGTGCCCCTAGGTGTGGTAAATGCTGTCTTTTATTTGTCTTTTCTGTCAACTGAAATATGATTATAGCCTGAAAAGCCATCAATCATTGACAATCTTTTGGATCCTACAAACTTATGCAAGATATAATCCATCTGGGGTAGTTGATAGTTACCTTTTAATGAACACCGGTTCAGGTTGAGAAAATTGACACAAATACTTATTTCTCCATTCTTTTTCTGGACCAGAACTTTATTAGCTACCCACTTAGCAAATCTCAAAGGAAAAATTATCTTTGCTTCCCATAATTTTCTGATTTCTTTCTCAATGATTGGGAGCAGCATGAGATTGATATGTCTGATTTTTTGTGCTACAGGCTTTGCATCTTTTTTCAAAGGAATATTGTGCTCCATTATGCTCCTATCATAAGTTTTCAACTCATTATAAGACCATGCAAAAATATCAGCAAATTCTTTCAGCATTTTGATATATTTTGTTCTGGTTTCAAGAGAAAGTAATTTTGACACTTTGACTAATTTTGGATGATCTTCTGTACCAATGTTACATTCTATTGGACTCTCTCCATCAACCTTGCTTTTAGGCCTAATAAAAACATCATTATTATCAAACGGTCTTTCTAAAGGAACTAAACCCTTAGGAATAAAGTCAGTTTTCATATCTATAATGTTCTTCCCAACCATGGTTTTCTTAAAAGGGCTGCTATTTTGGTTTTCAACAATCTCCTGCTCATCATCAATTTGTATGTCTCCAAAATCTTCAACACACTCTAAAAAATTATGAATCTCCCTGTCATCCTCAAACACTTGCTAGTGTTTGATGTTATCAGGAATTGAAGGTCTATTTTTTATTTGAACATCATAGGTTGCCTTGACATCTAGAGTAACTTTGAAATTACTAGTAGCAATAGCTAGTGAATCAAAAATTTGATTTTCTTCTCTAGTGACAAAATTTATATTAAATTCTAAAAAGTAATGCTCAATCAAATCCCAGACTTCATTCCTATAATTCTTCAATTTGGAATTTTTCACTGGGTAATTGTTTCTCACCTGCTTAATCACCAACTCTGAATCACCAGATGCAATTAGCTATTCTGCTCCCAAATCTTTCGCTGCCTTCATACCCAACACAAGTGCTTCATACTCAGCAGTGTTGTTGGTGGTAGCAAATTGCAGTTTGTATGATATGGTCACCTTCTGCTGAGTAGGAGAAATGAGGAATACATCGGCTCCTGATACTTCTCTTGATGAGGCTCCATCAAAGTACATTTTCCAGATCCATCCTCCTTCTGAATACTGCTCATTTTCACCTTGAAATTTCTGTTTTTCATTTATTTCAGGCTGAAAATCATTATCATCAGCATCAAGGTGCGGAATTGACGACCCCAATTCTTTTTCTTTAGCATATATGGGATGGTTTGGTAGATTCCGTTGATCACTAATGATGTAGGCCATTTGAGTTTCCCTATACAACCTTCTGAATTCCCCTCCAAATACTAGGATGGTAGCATATGACATGTCCATCTGAAGGGTACCTCCCAATTTCTTAGACCAAGATCTAGAGAGTAACATCCCAAATCTAGAAGGAATGTCGGCAACCACAATGTCCATCACTATGCTATTCATATGCAGTTGGGTAAGGGAAACAACCAAATCCTTAATCACTCCTAGACACTTGAATTTTTTGGAGTCAAAGGTGTAAAGGTCATCGTACTGCTTGGTGATCTCTAATCCCAATTCATCCATCACTTTCTTCGGCATGAGATTGTGGGAAGCTCCAGAATCTAACAGACAATTATGCAGCAATTTGTCATGTATATTGAGTGGCAGGTAGAAAGGCGATGAGTTATCATCATTTTGGTCTTGGACATGAAAACTTAGATAAATAGTGGGCTGCTCATCCTCAAGGTTGACTGAATTAGGAGCGAGAGGAGGTTGTAACAGACTCTTAAAAGACTCTTTATATGCTGGATTTTTCAATAATTCCAGTAGTGGGACTAGAATTTTGATTTTATTCATTTCAGATTTGAAACTGAAATAAATTGGAACTAATTCCTTATTTTCTGCAACAATTTTAACAATTGGAGAAGAATTTTGAGGTGGAGGAACCTCATTTAACTTGGCCTTCTGTTTAGCAACTTGTTTGTCTGAATCTGATTTTTGTTGAGGTTTTTGAACAGGACCTTTGGACCTCAAAGGGTAATTTCTGTTTTGAACTTCTTGTTTTTTTTTATCATTCTATGCATAAATTTGAGCATTCATATCATCAGAAAACAAACAAATCCTTGATCTATATAAATATTCCTGCAATGTAAAACATGTTGACTGTGAAGTTTCTCCCACAAGGTTTATTTCTTCATTTTATTCTTCATTTCCTTGTTGTTCTTCTTCAGCAAAATTATTCAAAGGAGGCTGGACATTTTGATCATCAGCATTCCTCCTTGGGTGTTGTAAGATTTGTTGAGGCTGAAAAAGGCCTCCTGAAGGAAGCCTGATTTCTATTAGCATCATTTTGATTGGCTCTAGCAGCTGGTTTATTTTCTACCTCTAATTTTGACATCTTAGAGGCAAGTTCCTTGATCAAATTGGACATTTGATCGATATTTTCTTCTGCTGTAAGAGACTTAGAAGAAGAAGGTTTTTCTTCTTTACTCTTCCTTTTTTACTTTGCTTCCTTTTCTTCCTCCATTTTTAATTTATTAGAAGCCATGAGATTAGACTACACTCCAATTGCAACCTCCTGCATACTTGTCAGTGTTTGTGCTTTTTCAACCATCAACCATAAGGCAAACTCAAAATATAAAGCATTTGAAAAATGTATCATAGCTGTGGTTTTGGTGGGTTTATTTTCTTCGGGAATTTTTGATAGATCTTATTAAACCTCAGTAAAATAAACTAATGACTCATCTGCCTTCTTCTTCAAAGTTCCAAATTCTGTAAGATAATAGACATAGTCTTTCCTATAACCCCAATGCTTCACAAATATCTCTTCTAATTCATCAATTACTGTTATTGAATATGGAGCCAAACTTCTAAACCATTTTCGAGCTTCACCATCCAAGCTCTAAAAAAAAAGTCTTGAACAGACATATGCATGTTCAATATTATGATTGTCAGCTTAACTATAGAAAGCCACTAAATGTTCCTCAACAGAAACTCCTTCTCCCTCCCCACTGTATTTTGGAAGATATTTCAAGTAATATCCTTGGGGAAGTGGATGCAAGGGTTGAGGGAGAACAAGTGGCGCATATCCCGCAACCACTATCTATTGCATCCTTGTAAGGGCGGGCCGAGCCATATTTTTTTGATGTGTAGTTGATGTAGCTGTTTGAGAAATAGGAATTACAATGGGTGAATTCTAATTATAATTTAGGAAAACAAAAAATTGGGGATCTTGAGCTGATTTTGCAGGCTTTGGAATTGAAAAGAGTGGGTTTTAAAAAATATGAATGGAGGATATCTTGACTTCTCCTTCAGTAGAAGAATCGGAATCTAAAGTTTTCTCTTGAGGGGATGGAGTTAATTCAGTCTTATTTTGTTGAGCAAGGAAATCATATAAGTTAAAAGTAATACCTTCAAGTACATTCTCTTCAAGTGGATAAGAGGAAGATGACCCAACAGGTGGATTTGGAGAAAAAGGGAAAATACTCTTGCTGAGGGGTAATAAGGGACTGGTATTCGTGATGAGTCTGAAGGAAATTTAAAATAGTCTTGAATTCTTCTTCAGTCAAAATATCCCTATCAAGAAAAGGTTCAATAGCCAATGCTTGTTCTAATTCCCCTTCAATCAGTACAAATTATTTTGACTTCTTTTCAACACTTACAAATTCAGTTTCTTCCTCTTCGACTAGAAAAGTACTTATTTCAAATTTACTAGGTGATGAGTAAGAAAAAATTTCAGCTAAGCCTAGTTTAACAACATCCAATTTATTTTCTAGGGGAGTAACTTCAAGTTGAGATTTTTCAACAGAGTCCTTTGAAATTAAAACCTTTTTAGATTCTAAATTAGATGAAGGTAACTTTTTCTTTGGAATGTACTTTTTGTGTACCTTCTTCACTGACTAAGATGTGGCTTCAACTTATCTTTGTTTTCCTTTAGCATATTTGATGATTTTCTCTGGGTCAACAACTGGAGTCACAATTGGAGATCTTTGATTCCTCCTTGTAGAAGGAGGTCTTGAAACCCCTCTTCCTCTTTCTGGAGTCGCCAGGTGAACAAATTTGCAGTCTTATTCAGGTCACCAATTCTTGTTCACCATTAAGAACTGATTGTCAGCAATTCAAAACAAGAAACTCGAGAGAATACTTTGTTTCAAGGCCTTCATCTCCTGGAAGATGCACCAAAATATGTTGGCATTGGAATCAGCACTTGGACTGCAGCAAGCGCCAAACCAGACACATCCTAAACTTTAAGACAATTTAATGATTTGTTTTATGGGATTGGTAGATGGTATAAACTTTGATTCACTGAAAAGAGATTTCAGTCAAATCCAAAGTTCTACTAATGAGGGTATTGGAATCTGATGTGGTAGCAGAGTGCAAATTTGTAGCCTATGAGGAGAGGAAACAATAGGCATGTTAAACAGAAATCTACTGCATGTGGTAGAAATTCACAAAAGTAGAAGTTTGACAATATTCCACGAAGAGAAATCTCTTTTTAGTCTGGCAATATTATCACTGAAATGTCATGAAGGATAACTATCATGAGTGATGCTCTTCCACTGTTATAACATATATTTTACCGGGAATGCTCACTATGTGAGACTAACAAAAACTGATAAAAAACATAACATGCTTAAGAGACTAATAGGAATACATAATAGCATAATGGTTTGCAAATTGTAACTGAAAGAAAGGAGATATGGAAACACAAGTAAAGTAGAGAATACACACAGAAAATTGGTAATAAGTCCTCAGAAGTTTCTTCAATTTTATTCACTGAAAATAATACTGACCATATGAGCAAAGATTCTAGAATCACCAAATAACCCTTTTTTACATAGCAGGTTATCACATATATACAAAATAATAAATTGTCATCTCCAAAAAAGGAGTAAAATTGTTCCCAAAAGTTATTACGATCTCGTGAAAGAGATGAGGCTTATCCTAAAAATTTAATACAAAGAACTATGCAGACATAATGAAAATAAAAACATCAAATCTAACAATTTGAAGTGGTTTGTAGGATGTGGCAGTTTATGGGAAGACTCCTCTTTTGTTCTAGTTCAACCAACTACATAAAAAGTGTAAACAAAAGTGAAAACGGCGTGCGGTTGTTCCTTGAATGCTACCTGGTGCCTAGTAGAAATGTGTCGGTGCTGAGAGTAGTGGTAGAAAACTGTCTCAGAGAAACTCGGTCGATGTTTCATTATTCCTTTCCTTCTTTGGTGGGAAACCCTTTGTAATGGCGGAAAACTCGAAACTTTTTGGATAAAATGGCGAAGGTTCATTTTATGATAAATTACAAAGAAACCCTTTAAAAAAGTTTTAATTAATAGGGGAGATGTGGAGCGAAATGAATGATAAGCAGGATGGGGTGATGACATGGCAAAGAAGTGGGACTGATCGCAGATCGCGCATTAGAAGTTTTATTATGAAATGCAGGAGTTAAATGTTAGAACTGGCGAAGTGCGATGTGCGATGAGACGAAAGGTGTGGCCCTGATAATACCGCAAATCGCACATCACAAGTTTTGATATGAGACATGAGAGTTAAATGTTGAAACTGGTGAAGTGCGATGTGCGATGTGAACAGAGGGACGTGTCATGACAGACAGTGGAACCGCCCGAAAATCACAAATCGAAAGCTTTGAGGGAGCGGAAGTGAATGCGGTAAGTGAAATTTGCGAAAATGTGATGCGAAAAGGTAGGTGGGGCCCTTTAAACAGATTTTCAAAGCGAAAAGTGAAAATTTTCGTTGAGTTATGATAATATGATAAAAAGACGCTCGAAGCATAAAAAAGGATTTATAACGTATTAGAGGCGTATCAAAGGGAAGTATGGGTTCCATACCATATCGGAAATCGCACATCGCAAGTTTTGTAGGAGACAGCAGTTGTAATATGAACAGAAGTTAAAACTACGAAGAGCCGATTGCGATGAAAAGTAAGGGGTCCACAATTTTTATTAGGTGTGGTAAGTTATATCATATGATATATGATATAACCAAGGTTTTTTTGTGGTGCGGGTAAAAGCTATGATAAAGGAATAAATGGTAAGTTACAAAGGAAATATGATATGGTTGTTGACGGGTGTGCGGAGCTGCTTTTTAACTATAAAAATTGGATTCTATTAGTTAAAAAGGGGTTTTGAAAAGGGAAATGAGAGGCTTGACTTTGGTTTTTTTTTTGGAAAATGAAAGGTGAAAGAGGGAAAATGAGATGAATGAAGGTAGAAATGAAATTTTCTCACCACTACATTTTGACAATGACACTTTCATCTTATAATCAAAATGAAAAGGTGGATTGATTCCTTAGAGAATTATGACTAGACTTTGAAAATATTTGGAAAATTTTCAATGCTAACAAACCTTTTCAGTCCCTTTTGCAAAGGAGAATGTCACTTGAGGCCAGCCAAAACCACGAAATGATTAAGGGATCTAGATTATTATCGAAAAAATATTTGCACCATTAAACTGTTATCATCTACACAACTAGATAGTAACTATAACATACATTCATCATTGAGTAATCAAACACATCATTCGCATATATAAAACAATTTTTTTTTTAAATGGGGCTATGCATTCATCAAACCAAAAAAACACCAAAATTCAAAAACTCCATTTTATTAATATAGCCAGCCATTACATCATAAATAATATATTTCTGTGGGACTCTCTTAACCAAAACATTAGATTTAACATTACAATGCATAAACCAAAATTGGTTCGTAGAAACAAAACTTTGTGACACCAATGAACCAATACAAACTAGAAGAAATAATCAGTATATAGAAAAGTTGTTGAATTTATCCCCTATGCCTTCTTTCATAGCCTCGATCACTTGATCTGTTCTTCTCTAAGGTCTCTTAATCTCTCCCTGATTTGGTCCAATTTGACAAACTCTTTGGGTCATTTCCCTTTTTCCCGTGGATTCCTTCAAAATTGGCCCCATTTTCCTACATTCGTGGGCATGCTTCCTTATTTTCCAGATGCGTAGGTCCCAATGTTTTATTATCTACCACATTAAACTTCCAATGACCTGCTTCTGATTTATTTATCCATTTTCCTTCTACGACTATTTTTCACCATATTTCCCCAAAAAACGAAGGACCCAACACCCATTTCTTGCGTTCAGGTAAAACGAGCTCTAGATCTCCTCAAAAATCAGCTCTGGCATATGGATAGTCCTATATCATGATAATTTTTACCTACATCCATAGAAATAAATTAGGGGTAAAAATTATCATAGATGCACCCCCATGACGAGACATGCGATCTACCCATTTCCTAATCCGTGGAACCATAGGTCCCAGAAGCTCACAAGAATTATGATGAGGATGAAGCAGTGATATCCACTCTAGAGTGGATGATATCATAACAGAACCATTTCCAAAGTCCTTCAGTCGATCATCCTTTTCTCTTTTGAGTTGATCCTTCAAGTTTTCCAATATTTCCTCACTCCATTTGAAAAAAGTAGGTCCTATGCACTCCATTGCATATTGCATTTGGGATGTGGTAGCCAAATTCAAGGCAACACTTCCAGCTAACCGAGTGATAGTGAAGAGGATAATCTTGAGAGAAAGTTTAATCACATCCTTAATATCTATATTTTCATCTTTTTTTCTTGAGGATATGGCCTACAATGCACATATATGTAGTCCTTGAAAGTTTCACCACCCCTTCGCACTCATGATAATGAGATAGGAGCTCCTCTCTAAGACAAGCCTACCAAAAAATGAATATCTTCAACCTCTATCATCACAGTATGTGCTCTAATCCTGAAGCACTACCCCTAAATATCCCATGCCCTGACCATGTATTCCAGTAAAGCAAGTTGAGATCTTATTCCTAGAATCCATAAAAACTTAAGGAGTCCACATTTCCTTAAGGCTCGTATTTTTGTCAGGTCATTGATAGCATCAAAATATTGGGATTTGTGTTCTATTTATCTCCAGCTTAGAACCATTTTTTCTCCAATGAACAACTACAAAATCACAATAAAAAAACACTTAGAATCATCCTTGTGTAAAAATTTGAGAGAAATATAGCTTAATAACGTTAATTTTTTTTCTCCAGCTGCACCCATCGCACCTGCCTTTCAAGGGACAAAGTGACTCAATGCACTTTGCCTTCTTGACAGGTGCGTTTTTCTGTGCTTCTCATTATGGATCAGGCGGAGCTATCACACATTTTGATACAAAGAGGGTGAAATGGGCCTAGGGAAAAAATTTAGACCCTAAAATGCTGAGAAATCTCAAAAAATTGCACAAAATGAAAAATAGAAACCGTGAAAAGAGAGAAAAAGGATATATTTCCTACTTGGAACTCACAACACTGGAAATGGTCCACCAGATTGGTTGCAATCACCTATTTAAGTTTGAGGGTAACATACACTAAGAGCTTACTCACAAGAGGTAAAGTTAAAATGGTAAAAAAAAAAAAATTCCTATTTATGGTCAATTAAATTATTATTTTAATATATGTTGATATTTTTCACCTAATTTTACTATATGGATATATTTTTTATCTTTTTGTGGTTTTTTTAGCAGGTTAAAGTCTAATTGAAGTATTTGTTATAAATGCTAATATAATACAGGTCATTTTGATGAAAAATTACACTTATCACTTTTTCGGATTCTCTAAACTTACAAAAAAGGAACCCCCTAGAGTCCTCTTTCATCTCTTTTTAGACTCCCAAAATATGAAAATATTTTTTAGCACTTGTCTTGATGAGTCTTGGTATGGAATCGAAACATAGACTAAAAATGAAAAATATGGAGGCAATTTCGAATCAACAATATCAACATTCTTCCCATAGAAATCTTCAAAATCTCACTTGTATTTTGTTAAAATTTTGAAACTACGATCAAATTCCACTTTGGAAAAATCATATGGTGAAGATAATAATTTCAATATATTTCTATTTTCAAGAGGACCAAAATTTACCTAAATATCACCTCATTTAGACAAGAAGAATTTGGTTTTTGAATTTATGTTCCCACTCAAGTATGTTGGATCAGGTCGGCCCTATGCAAATGTACAATTGGATAGGTCAGCCTGAAGATTAAGTGGACCCTGATGGAAGCCTATAAATAGAAGAGACCTCAAGCTCATTTTGACACATTTGATCAAGCCATTTTCTCTTCTCTTCTATTGTCTTGGCTCACATATTTTTAACGGAGAAAGTTCGCACAAGGGTCTGAAACTATAGGTTGAAGTTCATATGAAAATAGGGTTTCTGTTTCTAGGATGTTGGCTCGTAACTACGAATTACGGTCCCCGAAAATATGTGCATAGTGGTCAAGGGTGCATCCGGGAAGCCTCAGATGCTTGCACAGTATCCTGGAGGGAGTGTCCAGGGTTTCTGAAGCAGATCAGGCGGTTTGTTCCTCGGACGCACGAATAAAGTGGTCAAGGGTGCATCTGAGAAGCCTCAGACACATGCACATAATGGTTAAGGGTGCACTTGGGAAGCCTCAGACACTCACACAACTCCTAATCCATGCGCCTGTGATCCGTATTTATGCAGGAACACAATAAAATACAAAAATATACATAAACATAGAGATGCAGCGGAAATAATACTTCATTTTATTTAAATCAAATGACTGAACTATGCTTATAGATATAATGGAAATAAAAATAGCTAGGGTGTTGGTAGCATATCTCTGAGAAGAGATGTGGTGGGTACAGACCTCTTAACTATGTTACAATGAGGCTTGAGGGCCTATTTATTATTTAGAAACAATGGAAAACTCCAAACGTCCAAAAACCTAACCCTAGGAGTTGAAGCGCCAAAACTATGGGCCCCGTTTGGGTAAATTGGTGTTTCAACTTCCCGAGGACGTAACTTTGGCATACGATCTCCGTTTGACACGCTCAATAGATTGTTAGAAAGATATATCCTAGGAGTAAAACTTTTTATGTAAGAAAGATAGATGATGTTGCTCTTAGTTTTCCCCAAAAACTTCATTTAGGGCATCAAAACGGCTCTCGAAGCTCAGGACCCAAAAAACTATCAAAAATAGTAAGTTGTGCTGAAACTGAAAAACTAAAAGAGACAATTGTGGGGCCCCAAGTGGAATAGGTGGGTGGCCACCAATACCCACCTGGATCAGTCTGGGACTTAATTATGAAACTTCAGTACTCTAAATATTCCGCTCAGTGAAAAAAAATGATGAACAATAGGCTACAAACAATGACAGTACATTAGAATCATTTGAATCAGGGTTTTGAATACAAGCATGTTTAGGTTAATTTCATGGATTTTCTATTTTTTTGAAGATATGCATCATTGTACTCTCCTTTTCTGAATCATTTGATGACAATATATAAGAACAATAACTTGCAAGGGCTTTCCCCATAGTGTGTTTTTCCCTGGTCTCCGACCAATCCTGGTGTCTCTATATGTGCATGTTTTTCTTCTATTGTTCCTTTATGTTTCATTGCATTGATGATGATGATATTTTTCTTTCTTCATAGTTGCATATGTTGATGAATAATGATGTAAATCTTAATAATGTCATGATGTTAAGGGGTGAACTTAATGTGTTAATGAAGAAATGAAATTATCAAAGAAAATAACAATATGGCCCTTTGAAAAATTAACCTGGTATCAGATCTAGGCTAAAGAAAAGTCATAGAGATCATCCCTATGGAGACACTTTTGATGGAAGCAATAAGAGGATGGTGGAGACCTAAAATAATTCTAGGGTATGAAGCAAACCCTAGGTAGCTAGTGCATAAGTGTTTGATGGTTAGAGTTTGGGAGAAACCCTGGTTTATTGAAAATACTTGAGATATGATATATGAAACCCTAGCATGGCCAAATTAAAGATTTTCAAGCACTTATGACAGATTTAATGAATACCTATATGGGAAAGGCCCTAGTAGGCATGTTTGTTGATAAAGTTGATTGAAGGAAACATTGTTATGTGGACTATGGATAGTAATGGTTCTTGTAGGTTGGTTCAAGAGGGAGAGGATCATATCTCATTAAAGATAATTATTCCTTGACTTATTGTTGGAATAGGGTCTCCTACAAGCTGCGAAATTGGTCCATTTTGAATACTTTCGATTAGATTTAGTCTAGCATAGGGGTTTTGGGGCGGGTCAAAGCCCCGAAAGCATTGTAATGGGTAAAAGGGTAAACCAAGGGTCTGAAAACCACGGGTTGCGGACCATACGAAATTCTAGGTTAGATTATTATAAATAGAGGAACATTTTGTATTGAAAGGTAGATAAATGAAGAGCTATTGATGCGAATTGCGGTTTAAGTTATCTGTTTGGGTTTTGGGGAAAGGACTCCTACTGGCTGTGTGCGCAAAGATCCAAGTCCAGCTGTGTGCGGACCCCACTGCTGTGTGCGCAGGCTAGGAAGGGAATTATAAGAAGGAATTGGTGAATTGATGAATAAGAAAGGTTGATAGAGAATTGAATCTGTGACTACTCTTTGTGTGAATCATTGGTAATTACTACATTGTGTGTTTTCTGTATTTAAGCTACGAAGATTTGTGTAAGCATGTTTTCTGTTCTGGATCTATTCTTTTCTGTTTATGCCATGCTGTGCTACTGTCATAAAAACATATAATTATAGATCTAGCACACGTGGATGCGAGGAGAGACCTAATTGACCCTGTGCAGAACAAGGTAATCTGATTATCACAGGGCCTAGCGCAGCGCTGCTTGCTTTACCTATCCTTTCTCAGGGTGCGAAAACCTGGTTCCAGCACCCACCCATACTACTTCAGGTGAGACTTTGACCTGCACAAGTAGGTCATTGCCGAAAGGGCCAGTAGTATAGGGGTTTGTTGGCAAACCTTGCACACCGAACCTGGGTGAGGACCCCTCGAGCCAACAAATGGTTCCGTTGCCGGGACTTGGAGAATCTTGAGAAAGGGATTGGTTAATGACAAGAGAATATTGGAAGCCTGAAAGAAAGGAAATTGAAGACTAGTTCGAAAAGCAGATCCAGGAATTTGCAGTAAAAGAAAATCGCAGTGAAAATTTAACGACAGAAAGGGGGAAAAATAGGTACATTCTTACAGAAAGCTACGAAATATTCTTTGTGACATTTGCGATTGAGCTTCAAGAGTGGCTGGCCAGACTCGTAGAATTCCAGAAGTGCTGGAAGGACCAGCGAGTCACTCAGTGGACCCCAGAGCTGATTCAGCAGCTGGAGAGGACTGATAATACTATCACACACACAGTCGATCATTGGGTGGATAGTGTGCTAGGAGGATTTGTGACAGAATTTGCCATTAATCAGTTTGTCTCATACTCTGAGGCCAAACGACGATTCTTTAAAGGGTTATGAGGCAAATTTTTGAGGACATTACCATTGTTGATCAAGATATTACTATGTGAAAAGAGCATTCTGTGTAGTCATACCTACTGAATGACCTCGAATCTAGACAGAAGCGCGACGTGTAGTGGTAAATACTATCGGACCAACCTTGACCGGGGGAGATCCACCTATAATCCGTTGCAAGATCCCCCGGCTACACCGCTGCCCAGGCAGCACAAAGGTAAGAACTCTCCCATACCACCAACCCCACCGAGCAGCGATATGGCTGTGCACCTGAGATTACCTACCTTCAAGGGGGTAGGGGATGAATATATGGACCGATTTTGGTTTGTTGCAAACTCCGTCTGGACTGCGCAGAATGTGGCAACTAATACAGTGAAGAGGGCGTAGCTGTCCCTAGCATTCGAGGATAAAGCACTGGACTGGTATAGGAGATACATTGCCCAGAATGGGAGTGCATCTATTCAAGATATCAAAGATGCTCTGAAACAAAAGTTCTGAAAGCCAAAATCTTACTCTCAGTTGGTAGCAGAAGTAAAGGACTTCAAAGAAGGTGCGTCTGAGTTGGTGTGGGAGGTTGATCAGCAATTGAAGAGAGCAATCAAGGAAGGAGGATTTGAGTATGACGATAGGCAACATACAGAATGGTTCATCACTATTTTGTTACCTCACCTGCGCACGCCAGTGAGTCATCAAACCTTTGAATCACAGGAAAAAGCTATGGAAGTCGCTATGAAACTAGAAGCTGCACCCAGAGAGGATACGTCGGTAAGGGTCCAGCAAATTGAGGAACATCTTAGGGCTATGCATATGCAAATACAGAACCTGCGAAGGGAGCGAGGAAAGGATGGCCGCACAGATCTATGGTGCATACGATGTCGGGTATCTGGCCACATGAAGGATCAGTGTCCTCTACGGGAAGATTACATGCAGGTGGGAGGACCTAGTCCGGTACACCCAGGAGCATGTGGGGAACCCATCCTATAGCGACTAGGCTCGAGTGGACCTGCGCTGTGGTGTGATGACTGTCATGTAGCAAGACTGCATGATACAAACCATTGCCCTCGGCTAGGTGCGTATGTGCCAGAACTAAAGCAACAATGGTGCAGGTTCTATCGATCGGTAGGACACGATGAGAAGAACTATCGTACTTATGACTTGATGATAGATCGTGGGAACTTGTATAGGATACAATCAGACCCTGCATCGCCAAGACCATCCACGCACCTCGGGGGATCCCCAGCCTGGGGCAGAGGAGGTCGAGGAGGAAGCACAGGACGAGGACGTGGGTAGCTGATCTGCTATAATTTCGAAGAGGTAGGGAACTTCACAAGGGACTACCCAAATCCCACCAGGAAATCATACAAATATTTCCGGCAGCTGAACCATGAGATTGAAGACTACCCGATCCTTATAATCAAAATGCAGGAAAAATAGCCCAGCCCTACGCATAATGCGCAAAGAGTTAAAACCGAGTTAAGGAATGTAGATCCGAGTGTAAAATTCATGACACACAGCGGGATGGTCACCCAGGGGGCAAAGGAGGAGCTTGCCCCTTGAGAAGGAGTGAACTTCAATGAACCGGAATTACTAGCAGCCCCCATGCAGTTGCCGAACAAGATAGGGGAGGGGGTTGAGCCCTTCCTGCATGTATGTCTGAAGCTGCTACGAAACCTGCAGGTTGTAGAGAACCTCCAAGCACTAATGAATACCTGTGTAGCTCGGCCCAATTTGATTCCTAGGACTAAGGATGTACACAAACTATACAGCTATAAGAAACACACTAGAAGAGAAATGTGGTTGACTATGCAGATTAGTGACTATGAGATGGATCAAGTTATCTTAGATCTTGGATCGGATGCGAATGTATTACCAAAGCAGACATGGCAACGAATGGGAGAGCCTAAATTAGAATGGTCCACCATCCAGCTGCGAATGGAAAATCAACAAAAAATCATTCCTCTGGGTAGGCTACCAAAAGTCATGGTTGATATCGCAGGGGTAAGGGTCTTAGCTGACTTTGAAGTAATAGAAATTGTGGAAGATGCGGATCCGTACCCTGCACTCCTCAGACTAGACTGGGCTATAGACATGAGGGGTGTCATCAATCTCAAAAAGCGCAGCATGGTGTTTGAGAACAACGGTACGCGCGTAATAGTACCACTAGATCCAGCAGAAGGTTCACATTATACAGAGCCATCCTATGAGGAGGAGGAAATAGATCACATTTACAAATTGACTATGCAGGACGAAGATCGGGTCAACCCCACGGCCGAAGGGGTACTCTGTTGGGAAAAGGACAGTGAATTTTTCTCTGACTCTGATGAGGAACTGGAAAATTTGCAAGGATGGTTGCACGCGGTTTCGGTGCTATGATGTCTTCAGACCACGAGGAATTTTCGCCGCATCTCTACCAAGGTAAGAGACCTGCCCTACCATGATGACTTAGGTAATATTAGGAAGTTTTTTCAAGTCAAAATTTCCAAGAAATGCAGGCTAGGGGCACTGTCACTAACCCTGTGCAGAGAACTTGCGCGTTGGTGGGATACGTAAGAGGAGTGTGGGAATAGGGTGATCCTGCGGCTGGGGACCCCAGCTGACAGACGGGCCCCGAGGTCAGTAGACCTACACAGATACTTGTTGATATACGAAACTCAACAGCGTGATAGGACCTCGCCTGAACAAGCTCACCTGGTTATCAATGACCTAAGTTTGTGTTCGACTACAGGGGTGCACCAACCCACGTGCAATTGGGAGAAGTTGCGAACACTTAAGGTGGAAGATGGCACGAAGATGCTTGACACAGCCCTACTGAATAGGGATGTCTCGACCAAGGGAGAAGCGCACTAATAAAGAAGTTTGGTGGCCAAATTGTTGAACTGGTACCTGAACTGTATTACGAAACACCTGGCATCAGCCCTAATTTGGGGTATGCGAACAACACACAGGTGTCATCCGAGGTCTGACAATATGTGGGAGAGTCCTCAGGTATGAATAACAACCATCAGCCTGCCCCACGTTGATAGGAAAGGAACCTTACAGTTACATAAAAGGGGCGGAAAACCATCAATGTGGCCATTTATGGTAAGTTTGATCTGAATGATCAATGGTAAGTTTCACGTATGGGTTACTCCACCATTAAATAGCTCCAGACAGTGTGCAGTTAGCAAGATAACTTCGCAGCAGGCTACCTATTGTCTCTACACCATGCCCCTATTATCTGCCTACTGGCTTACTGGGATCATTGATATTTTCTGGGACACCCTTCCTTTTGTTTCTATGGTAGTCCCTAACCTGCTGAATGCTTCGGTCCCTGTCCATTCAGTACCCACAGACATCATATTGCGAGGGCTTGGGGATGTCGAGTTTGATCAATTGATTGATTGGCCCCCTGCAGAGGAAATTTCCTGTGAACCCCGCACAGAGAGGCACCATAGATACGCAACAGGAGTTCTTGAACTTCGCACCTTGGGGACAACTGCGGGACCCAACCAAATGGCCTCAGATGGTACAGCAGAGGAGGGTACGCTATTATCACGGTCCCCCACCAACAGTGTCGCAATCAGGTCACGACTAGTCCTGCGCCAGGAAGGAACGATGAGATATAGCGATATGTTACGACTTCTCCGTAGTCCTAGATTACCACCCAGCAGAAGCCATGTTTGTTCGCTCCCTCGCACTATCCTAGTTAATGATCATGCTCCAACTGCTACAGACATACAAATAGATTTGGCGCAGTTATCACTACAAGGATTATACACCACGGTGTTGCAAGAGGTTCACCACCGTGACCGGACTACGCGACAGCAGTGTGAAGTACCTCCGGAAGTTCGGGCACAACGGGTTGGATTGGTCACAAAAGAAACAACTATTATTCAGGAGCAGCTTACGTGGGGCATGCAATTGGTCGACACAGCTACGCAGCTCTGGACAAGGTCTAGTACCATCCTATGCTTCAGTGTAAACAAGAAGACTTACGGCAAGTGGAAGCTGTTCTCGATCAAATCAAAGCTCCCTTGCCTTCCAGCATTTCTACGCAGCATCTAGCCGCCATGGACACGATTGCGAATCTTCACCGTGCCAAGCATGTCATCAGGGAACGGTTGAAACCATGGGGCGACACCGCCCTCTAGATCTCCCAAGATGCTCATACCACCATTGCGCGCCTCCACTGGATGTTAGAACAGGTTACCGCGGCTCCAGACGGCCCTGCATCCCTAACACTTGTCAAAATTGCACAGCGAGCTATTTTCTAGAGTCAAGAAGTGCTCCCTCCACTCTCCTGCGCTCTTGATACCTTGCATGTGCAAATTGAGGCCGCACCACCACAGTGAATCGAGACAAGTCACAAGATTGTGTTGGGGAACTATTGGAACAGGGTCTCCTACAAGCTGCAAAACTGGTCCATTTCGAATACTTTTGATTAGATTTAGTCTCGCGCGGGGGTTTTCGGGCGGGTCAAAGCCCTGAAAGCATTGTAATGGGTAAAAGGGTAAACCAGGGGTCTGAAAACCATGGTTTGTAGACCATAGGAAAGTCTAGGCTAGATTATTATAAATAGAGGAACATTTTGTATTGAAAGGTAGAGAAATGAAGAGCTATTGATGCGAATTGTGGTTTAAGTTATCTGTTTGGGTTTTGGGGAAAGGGCTCATGTTGGTTGTGTGTGCGGAGATCCAAGTCCAGTTGTGTGCGGACCCTTCTGCTATGTGCGCAGGTTGGGAAGGGAATTGTAAGAAGGAATTGGTGAATTGATGAATAAGAAAGGTTGATAAAGAATTGAATACGTGAGTAATCTTTGTGTGAATCATTGGTAATTACTGTATTATGTGTTTTCTGTATTTAAGCTGCGAAGATTTTTGTAAGCATGTTTTCTATTATGGATCTGTTCTGTTCTGTTTATGCCATGTTGTGCTACTGTTATAAAAGCATATAATTATAGATCTAGCACATGTGGATGCGAGAAGAGACCTGATTGACCCAGTGCAGAACAAGGTAATCTGAGTATCATAGGGCCTAGCGCAGCTCTGCTTGCCTTACCTATCCTTTCTCAAGGTGCAGAAACCTAGTTCCAGCACCCACCCATACTACTTCGGGTGAGACTTTGACCTGAGAAATTAGGTCATTGCCGAAAGGGCCAGTAGTATAGGGGTTTGTTGGAAAACCTTGCACACTGAACCTGGGTCAGGACCCCTCGAGCCAACACATATGATGTTTCTTTGTGTCTTTACTCTTGTTTATACTTATGGATCTGATTATTATAATTATTATTTTTTATCATTACCTATAATTCCTGCATGTATATTTGAGTACTTGGATGTTTCTAAACTCCTTGATGAGATGTGATAAGTGGATCCTTCTTGAGGATGATTTGAGATGCAGGAAAGAAAAGCTATATCTAGAAAAGGTAAAAAGGCACCTGATGAAAAGGTGACAAGTACTACAAGCTGCCTATGTGAAGATACACAGGTATTTGAAAACTACAAGGTATGCATGGTATACTATTTCAATGTTATGTTTCAGCTGCAATATTGAATGAAAAGTTTAACCCTATGGTATGTTGAGAATTTCTCCTTCTCCAACAGCTCTACATGTATATGAAAGTGATTTGGATCCATCGTTCTTATGATGAAATGGTGCACTTGGTATTGAACATTTTGATAATGATGATATTCTTGATTCTATGAGGCTACTTATTGTTGATATTGGATATAGTGGTATAACTTGATGTTTTGCTAGCATCTATTGATTTTGGATATTCTGATTCTATGAAGAAGGCTAACACACTGAAGATGATACTCTTGAAACTTGTGTTGTCTTGATAAAGTGACATTTATTGATCACATTGATAATGATAAGCATGATAACCTGATGATAGAGGTATAACTATGGGGTCGATACGCTATATCATTTTACTAACTACGATCATGTCTTGATGTGATGAGTAACAATGGTATACGGTAAAACTGATTGTCCTAAATTGATGGATTGACTTGGTATTGTTACATATGTTTGATACCCTAATCACTTGACTCTAATTACTTGATGAAGGATTGATGTCATGATGCTGATGACCATGATGGATATATGTTTTATTTTATGATATAACAGATATTTTGTTGCATGATTCTAATATATATAGGTTGATTACATGAAATAAGATGAATGAAGTGGATTCCATTCAAAGGGAGAATCTCACCTCAAGGTTCTTACTCATATTACCATTTTCATTATATGTATATTTTTTATTATTGAATTATGATTTATGGGTATATGACATTATTGATCTACCGCAGAGGTCTGAACTAAGGTAAGATGGTTTTATCCCACTCAAATCCCTAGTCGCATAGACGAAGGCCTATGGGTGTGACTATGCCTGATGGACACAAAACAGAAGTTTTGTGCATGAAATCAGAGGTTCACCTGGAGAATGACAGTTCTACAGATGTGTAGTAGATATAAAAAATATCTAAGAGCAAGCAAGTTTGAATGTTTACTATAATACAAATATGTAGATTGAACTTGTGTTTTCAGGTGAATGGGATACAAATATGTCATTATGTTTGAAGTTTGTATTACAAGAGTTTGACATGATTTTTCTGATTGATATAGATGAGCAGTGTTGGGAGTCCTGACATGACTTATATTGGTATTTCATAATGGTTTTGTATTGAACTTCTTAGCACAAATTTAGTTGAATTATTGACAATTTTATGCTTTGAACCTACATAATATATCCTTGGTACATGTATTTTCATCTAGTAATAGAAATGACTTGTATTATGATCATGAGAATGACTTAAAGAAGTTTGATACAACGTGATAATAGATGAAGTCAAGACTTAATATGAGCTCTACCTGTCACCTGGTCTAAAGAACTTGATACTGTGATATTGATGATTTTTATATTAATTATGATCTACATTGATTTATGAAAAGCTGAGTAAGTTGGTTTGGTAAAATTTTATGTTTGGAGAGAGAATTACATGAAGCAAGATCCTAGAGTCTACATTGATTGTTATTTGGTGAATCCATGATGATGTGTTGATCCAAACCTCTAATTAGGAAAAATTTCAAGGTAGGACTTTGGTTTTGGTTTTATATACTGATGGTCTACGCTTGATAGGTGATGAGCCTCTGATGATTTAATTAAGAGTGAGATGGCTTCTAAAGCTCGAAATAAGAAATTATGACATGATGAATCAATTTCTGAAATTGGGAAAAGATAATCTATATTACAAAACTATTGAAGAAGTATTGGAAAGAGGAAATGAAAATCCTTGGGCACCCTGATTAAATTGGCAACCGACAATTGATTGAAGCATTTTGTGATTGATCTGCTTCATACACATTGAGTTTCCACCAAGAATACTTCGATATGTTTGCATGAGATGTTTGATCTATTATTGGTTTGAGACATTCTTCCAATGATATATGATTGTATGGATATGCTGATGTTGATTATGATAATTATTGATGAGATGAACACATATGAGTGGTGCCTTAGTATGAGATCTTCCATGATGAGAGGTTCATAGAATGACCGAGGTTGAATACGATGTTGCTAGCATGGCTAGCTATGACACAAGATGAAGAAGTGTTTGAAGATACATTTGAGAAAGTTTTGAATATGACATGGATACATTGCAATGATATAGAGAGATAGAGAATCCCAAATATATATATTTGGGACTGAGATACTTTCATATATTGAGAAAATGAAACTGTACGAGACAAGCCTTGGCTTGTGTTTGACAACTCCTTATGAGGGAGGATGATTATGGTATCCTTTTGTGATTTATATCATTATTTATGTTCTAACATGATATTTGATTTGATGTCTTGTATGAACAAGAGAAAAATTATACTGATACATGATACTTACCTGATACAAGTACAATTATATGAGTATGATGAGAGCAAGGGTGATCGAGGAAACTGAGCCAAGCTCATCCTCCCCTTTCTGAGCTACAAGGGTATGGAATTGAGATAAAAGGCTCCTGGGGTTGAGGAAACTCTAGGAAATAGGGTATCACCCCTATAGGTTACCCATAGGGTTGGAGTAGTAGCTCACCCTATCTTGGTCTTTGCAGAGTATACCTTAGTTAGCATCATACCCACAAGTTCAGCTTGTTGGGATTATCCCTCCCTGTCTGGCCAACGGTTGAGGAGGCTTGGGGGCATGAGATCCTTACCTCTAGTAATTTGGGTATCTCGCCCAAGCCAATATTATTATGTAGGTGTTCTACCACATGAATATTGAGGGCCATTGCTGGGAATATTGGTAGGAAATAGGATGAGTTGAGTAGTAGCTGGTGAGCCTTGGTATTGCACCAAGAGTGCTGCAACTCCCAGGGGTTGCTGCCGTACTTTAATTTATCAACCTGGGGTTCGTAAAAACTTGGAGGTGATAGAATATATACACAACAGATGCATTCTACTCATGTCATCCTCTTCCTCTCTACGAAAGGGTTCTACTTCTATGGTTTCTCGGTGAAGTCTCTCACACTTCAATGAAACTAAACTAAATTAAATAAAGGAAATGATAGAAAGGAAACTAAATTAAATTGCTGAAAATAAATGACAGGAAAGGAAAATAATTATAACCACACTTAATGGGCCAAATGGCTAAACTCACTCTACTTATCCTATGATCTATCTACCCTGCTACCATGCTTCTAACCATGCAATTATTCATGATCTAACTAAAATTGAAAAAGTGTTGCTTGCAATTTGGAGGAAAAAGGGCTAAAGATGCTAATGGAAGGCTTAACACATGTGACGAGGCTTAGAGGTGGGAAGATGGGTTTAGACTTCATTAAACCTTATGATATTGAAAAAATGATTTGGAGAGGGAGGCTTTGAAAAGTGCGATGGAATAATTGCAATTGGAGGATAGAAGTGCGATATGAAATATGCGATATCGCAATTCGCAATATCGCAAAGCTGGAGGAGCACCAGATGTGTTATTCGGGAGCAAAAGTGAAATGAGAAATGCGATGGGAAAGAAACTGCGAAATGCAAAATGCGATGGGACAATGGAGAAAAATGAGAAATGCGATAATTCAAATGATGTGGCAGTAGGATAGGTGGTAGAGCACTTTAATCATATCGCAATCGGTGGAAAGGAGTGGTAAGTATTAATGCAGGCCAATAGGAATTGTGAATTGCGATAAAGAGATGAAATTTTCAATAAAAGAAAAAGGCGGAGTAAGGTTCTTTCGAAGGTTTTTAATCATAAAAATTAATGGTGGAAAGAGAAAGGAGGTGAAAGATATTGCAATCGGCGTTGGGATTGGGGAAACATTAATGGAGAGCAGATGGAGATTGTGAAATGCGATTGCGAAAAGGAATTGCGATAAGTCTTAAAGGAAAAAGGGTAAGGTCGATTTCTAAAGGATTTACGACTGTTTTCATTAATAATCGGCAAAGGTAAGGTAAAAAGGAAAATCACGAAAGATCTACAGAACGACAAAGAAAGGGGAGAAGAGATCCTGTGATATGCGAAGTGCAATAAGTGGGAGTTTCGAGCAGAAAGGCAGAGGTCAAATTTTTAATGTTTTTTGTTAATAAAAAGGGTGCAGCAACTGTTAAGGAGAGAATAAGGAGGGAAATGGAAGTGCAACAACATTTCTCAAGCATGAAAACAGAGCTGGAAAATGAAGTGAGATAGCTTGATGAAATTCTCTAGGACTGTTGATACTTATTCCTGCAATCAAACCTGTTGATTCATGCATGAAAACAAACAAAATGCGTGATAAAAATAGTGAACAGAAAGAAGTCTTTTGGTCTGTGGGGAGGTCAACCCTGCTCGAACTCTATTGATAGAGATGAGAGGGGAAGGCCTGACCAAAAATTTTGGATTTTTCCTCTACTTTATTATTCTCGTAAGCAAATGAAGAACTACAACAACAAACTAAAATAAAAAACTAAACAACAATGAAACTATCAGAAGCATAACTAACTAAATGACATACACAAAAATAGCTAAATGACAAAAAGGAAAGAATGAAAACAGCAAAGAAGCTAATGCACATGAGTTGGGCCCTAACCCACGATCCCATCTCTATGGAACTAGATCAACAAAAAGTCATCTGAATACTCATTGCATTACAAAAATACAATAGTATTACATTCCGAAGATCTTAAACAACAAAAGCCTAACAACTTGCAACAAAAGTTCTGAATGGAATTGAATGGACCGGAATCCACCCTCATTAACTCTTAATCAACTTTATTTATCCTCAAGGGAAGCTACCTACGGCTCCCTAGAAAATAGTTATTGAGTCCACTTTGACTCCAAGTAAACCATAGATTGACTGCACTTTTTCTTCAATTTGCTTGGTTGCCTTTGATAGTTAAGGAGGGTGGAAAAAACCCTTGAATCTCTCCAAGATTTATCCATAATTTCCTGACATTATGCTCATTTACTCTTCAATCTTGATCTTCCAATGGCAGGGAGAAAGTCCCTAAATTATATCCTTCTCCAAATCTGCATAATCTGCCCAATATTCTCACAATATTATACAAAAATAACCAATATTAGGCACAAATATGCAATTACCTTTAAACCTTCCTAAAAACATATTAAAGCATAAGAAAACATTATTAAGTGTAGAAGGAGAGATTTAGTATATCTTTTATGTGCATAAGGAAGGTTAGATGGGCCTTATTTTATGTCTAATTTAGAGGCCCATCATCACCCCCCTACTGAAATTGTTGCTCATCCTCTAAGCAACCTATCCATCCTCCCTACGTTCTAGTTCTTCCTGCATGCTGGCTTATTTCGTTTTCTGTTTATTGGCCCATGCACTACTCCTCATGCTAATCTTCTTTCTATTATTCTTGCATTTCTTCTTGTGGGTTTTTCATGGAGGTCCTCATATGCCTTAAGAAAATTTGTATTTTTCATGCCAAGAGATGGTGGGTCCACCTTTTATTTAATTTTTTCTATTTTGTTCTTTTTTTTCTTTTTTTTTCTTTTTATTATTGCATGGAAAATAAACTCAGAGTTATTTTTATGTTAACTGAGTTCACCCTTGGTTACCCCTTGGAACTCCTTGTCTTCCATTACAATGAACTGCTTAATTCCCACTTTCTCAAGTCCTTTTTACTTTTGTCTTGTTCCTCTTCTTGGTGGAAAAAAGTGAGGCTAGTCACTAGATAAGGTTGAGGTTCATCTGCTACTCATTTTGGCTATATAAATAAAAAAAAATTTCCTACTCACACTTTTTAATGTTTTCTTAAACTAAAATAGATTCAAAGAAACGGTTAGATGATTTCATACCTAAGCGTTACCATTTATTTGTTTTTGCAAGTGATATTCAAGCTGCTACTGAAGCTATTACTGAAGTTGCATGTGGCGATCTGCTTGAGGTCCTTTTGGAGCATCTGAGCACATGAGGAGGAAGTCCAAGTTTGACTACCTTTTACTAAAATGTTGACCAAATTTTCTTTTTGTGAAAACTTTTTATTTTCTGCTTGCAGGAGAGCACCTGTATTCATTAGCGAGAGATACATGGAGAGATGCATTTTTTTTAAGGCCTGCTAGCTCCCTTAATGAGGTTTTCAACTGGTAGGTATGCCTAGGCACCTCAAAGGAGGTTTTCAGCTAGGATACTTTATTTCTCTCTTTTTTTTCTTCTTTTTTTCAACCCAATGACCACCTTATGGAGGTTTTCAATCGGTGAGCCAATCTCAAACGCCTCAAAAGAGGTTTTCACCTGAGATTTTATTCTTTCCCTTTTTTTTCTTTTTTTGATTTTTAATCTAATTGAAAAAACAAAACCTTTTTCAATTATATGAATACTTACAATGGAGCCATGTACACATCAAGATGACAGATAAAATCATGTGCACACTTGGAATACATGCTTTTACATGTACTTGAATATGAGAGATGAATTTCTTTGATTGGGATTGTATCAAGTAATGTTGGAGAAGAGTGTGTTGCTGCAACTTAATGAATGTTTGGAACCATATGTCAATATAGTTGTGATTCCCCTATTCCACTTGCTGAGTTGGATCACCTTGGATTTCCTCTTCTATTATGACATTAAAATCTTCCTCTTTTTGTTTATTTTTCTCTTGAACACATGGAGGAAATGCCAGAAAACATGAGGAAACTTTCTCAACATCCGATTTTGATGTCGTATCTTCATCAAGCATAGCCCTTAATATTTTTATCTCATCATTTGGATCTTCTTCTTCTTGATGTTGTCCTTCAATGACATTAATAAAATATATTCTTTGCAATAACTTTCTTGAACTAAGATGAATACCATCTAGATCAAGAGGAGATTTTTGGAAGTGTTGTACCTCAGCATTGTAAGTGAGCTAAGATACTTCATTGTATGGGTTTGGTAATGGTGGTACATGTAGTTGAGTGGGGGTGGATATATGAGATGGATGTGGGTGAGGTTGTGGTTGTGGTGGAGGTGGATGGTAGGGATAGCATGGAGTTGGGTATGGAGGATATGGAGGGAAATATTAAGGATATTCTGGATTTTCCCAATAAGGTCCTTGCCAAACATGTTTCCAAGATTTGTTTTGGGGTTGATATGGCCAAGGTTGACAAGGAAGGAGGGTATCCCAATTATTTTGGTATGGATGTGAATAATATTGAAATTGTGAAGTGGGTCCTTGCATCATATCAAGTTGACTAGGCTGCCAGGGTCTCCTTCGAGCTACATAACATAGCTTCTTTGGTGATTGTCTTGCTCAATTGTCAAACTTATTTAAACCTGGGGAATGATGGACAAAATTTAGTAGCATATGATTCTGCATGGATAACAAAAATATCAGCACCTTCTTTTTGATAATTTTTCATTCTTAACATTTCTACTTGTTCACTTAGATTGCTAAGAGTTTTTGTTTTAAAGTTATCAAGCAAGTTTCCAAGTTCCTCTTGCCTTACCAATGTTGAGGCAGATTTAATTACTCTTTCCCTTCCTCTTGATATGCGCTTGCATGTTTCACAAATTTCTTCAAATGAAAATTGGTATACATATCCTCCACTCATGAGATTAAGGATATCAATCCACTCATCCCTAATTGTTCTAAGTAAGAGGGTTTTTAGTGTGTCAAATCCTAAATGATGCAAATTTTCCCTCTTAACATTAAACATGAACCTATCGATGAGATCCTCAAGGCTCTCATCCTCTTTTTGATTCATTCTAAAAATTTCTTCTTTAAGATAATGGTTTTTATATTTTCCTAGAAATATCTTATGCATATCATTCCATGATCTTATTGAATTAGTACCTAGACTCATGAATCATTTAAGAGAATTATCCTTCAATGTTGCAGGAAACAATCTCAATTTTTGAGTGTGTGATAAGTAGCCATAAGATCTACAAAGTATCTCAAATTCAAAGAGAAATTTTTTGGGATCCTTTGTCCTCATACCATGGAAGTTGGGAAGGAAATATGGAGGGATCTTATTCATATGTACACTGATGTCCATATCTTGAATGGGAAACCCAATAAGATCTTCTTCATTGTCATCATATCCATCCATCTCTTCTACCTTCAAAAGTGTATGGTGATGTGGTTCTTACTGCACCATGTGTTCAAGTGGGGGGGGTTTGTATTGGAGAAGTGTTTTTAAAAAAAATTTGAGTATCCCTACTCCTATGAGGCATGAAACTAGATTTTTTTGTATTTTTCAATATTTCAGAAACAACATGAAAAAGGAAAGCAGAAAAGAATTGTAAAAAAGAATCAAAGCATCTACTAGACACCTCCCTGACAACGATGCCAAAAAGTGGTGAGCCCTGGTATTGCACCAAGAGTGTTGCAACTCCCAGGGGTTGTTGCCCTAATTTACTTTATCAACCCAAGGTTCATACAAACTTGGAGGTGACAGTGCTATATGCACAACATATGCATTCGACTCATGTCATCCTCTTTTGGTTTAGGGAAGGATGCTACTTCTAGGGTTTCTCGGTGAAGTTTGTCACACTTCAATGAAACTAAACTAAATGGAAGAAAGGAAATGACATAAAGGAAACTAAATTAGATTTTTGAAAGGAAATGACAGGAAATGAAACTAATTCTAACCACACTTATTGGGCCAAACGGCTAAACGCACTCTACATATCCTATGATATATCTACCATTCTACCATGCTTCTAACCATGCAAATATTCATGATATAACTAAACTTGAAAAAGTTTTTCTTGCAGTTTGGAGGAAAAAGGGCTAAAAATGCTAATGGAAGGCTTAACACATATGATAAGGCTTAGAGGTGGGAAGAGGGGTTTAGACTTCATTAAACCTTATGATATCGCAAAAATTATTTGGAGAGAGAGGATTTGAAAAGTGTGATGGCAGAATTGCAATGGGAGGATGGAAGTGCGATATGTGATATGTGATATCGCAATTCTCCATATCGCAAAGCTAGAGGAGTGACGAAACTCTTGTTCGGGAACGAGAGCGAAATGTGAAATGCAATAGGAAAGAAAGTGCGAAATGCGACGGGACAGTGGAGCGAAATGAGAAATGCGATAAGTCAGATGACGTGGCGGTAGGATAGGTGGCAGAGCACTTTAATCATATCACAATTGATGGAAAGGAGCGGAAAGTATTAATGTAGGCGAGAAGGAATTGTGAACCGCGATAAAGAGATGGGATTTTCACTAAAATAAAAAGGTGAAGTAAGGTTGTTTCGAAGGTTTTAATCATAAAAATGAAGAGCGGAAAGAGAAAGGAGGTGAAAGATATCGCAATCGGTGTTGGGAGTGGGGGAAACGTTAATGGAGAGTGGATGGAGATTGCGAAATGCAATTGTGAAAAGGAATTGTGGTAAGTCTTAAAGGAAAAAGGGTAAGGTAAATTTATAAAGGATTTTCGAATGTTTTCGTTAATAATCGGCAAAGGTAAGGTAAAAAGGAAAATCATGAAAGAGGTGTAGAATGGAAAAGAAAGGGGAGAAGAGATCCTGCAAGATGCGAAGTGTGATAAGTGGGAGTTTTGAGGAGAAAGGCAGAGGTCAAAATTTCAATAGTTTTTGTGCATAAAAATGGTGCGACAGTTGTTAAGGGGAGAAGAAGGAGGGAAATGGAGGAGCAACATCATTTCTCAGGCGTGAAAACAAAGCTGGAAAATGAAGCGAGACAACTTGATGAACTTCTCTAGGACTGTTGATACTTATTCCGGAAATCAAACCTGTTGATTCATGCATGAAAACAGACAAAGTGCGTGATAAAAACAATGAACAGAAAGTAGTTTTTTGGCCTGTGGGGAGGTCAACCCTGCTCGAACTCTATTGACAGAGATGAGAGGGGAAGGCTTGAACATGAATTTTGGATTTTTCCTCTACTCTATTATTCTTGTAAGAAAATGAATAACTAAAACAACAAACTGAAAGCAAAAATTAAACAACAATGAAACTATTAGAAGCAGAACTAACTAAATGACAGAAAAAAAAACTAGCTAAATGACAGAAAGGAAAGAATGAAAACAACAGAGAAGTTGAGGCACATGGGTTGGGCCATAACCCACGAGCCCAGCTCTCTAGAACTAGATCAATAAAAAGTCATTTGAATACTCATTACATTACAAAAACACAGTATTATTACATCCTGAATATCTTAAACAACAAAAGCCTAATAGCTTTCAGAAAAAGTTTTGAATGGAATCAAATGGACCGAAATCCACCCTCATTAGCTCTTGATCAGCTTTATTTATCCTCAAGGGAAGCTACCAACGGTTCCCTAGAAAATAGTGATTGAGTCCACTTTGACTCCAAGTAAACCATAGATTGAGTGCACTTCATCTTCAGTTTTCTTGGCTGCCTTTGATAGTTAAGGAGGGTGGACAAACCCCTTGAATCTCTCCAAGATTTATCCATAATTTCCTGACATTTTTCTCGTTTATTCTTCAATATTGATCTTCCAGTGGCAGGGATAAAGTCCCTAAATTATCTCCTTATCCAAATTTTCATAATCTACCCAATATTCTCACGATATTTTACAAAAATAACCAATATTAGGCACACATATGCAATTACCTTTAAACCTTCTTAAGAACATGTTAAAGCATAAGAAAACATTATTAAGCGTAGAAGGAGAGATTTAATATATCTTTTATGTGCATAAGGAAGGTTAGATTGGCCTAAGAAAGGTTAGATGGGCCTTATTTTATGTCTAATTTAGAGGCCCATCAGTAGCTCCCCTATATCACCTATTTCTCGATATGGGGTCATAGTAGTAGCTCCCCCATGAGATTTTGGGTTGAGTATTAGCTCCTCAATGTGCTTCCAGGTTGAGATATGCTCCCTGATGATATTCTCTTCAATGTTGATATGAGTAGTAGCCTGATGACTGATATTCCAGGTAGTAGCCCATTGACAGATATTCCAGGTAGTAGCCCATTGACAGATATTCCAGGTAGTAGCCCATTGACAGATATTCTGGTTAGTAGCCCGTTGAGATATATTCCGTGTAGTATCCTGTTGACAGATATTTCAGGTAGTAACCCACTGATAGATATTTCAAGTAGTATCCCGCTAATAGAGATTCTAGGTTGTAGCCCAATGAATAGAGGGTGGTAGCTTTAACTCCCCTTCATTAACAAATTCTTATTTTATTAGGTTCGAGAATATTCAACATATGAGCAGGAACAATCAAGAGATAATAAGGAATAAGAAAGAGATGTAAATCGATGTTTCGAGATGATGAGATAATTGAGATGGGACGTATGTCATGTTGATCGATGGTCTGATATTGGCAGGTGGAGTTATCTATAGTTGAGAGGGAGTGTTAAAATTATGTAACTTCGGTCAAATTACACTTTGTAAAACTCATATGATGAATATAATAATTTCAAGATATTCCTCTTTTCAAGAGAACCAAAATAAACCTAAAGATCACCTCATTTGGACAAGCAAAAGTTGGTTTTTGAATTTATGTTCCCATTCAAGTATATTGGATTAGGTTAGCCCTATGCATATGTACAATTGGATAGGTTGGCCTCAAAATTAAGTGTGAAATCATGGAATCCTATAAATAGAAGAGACCTAAAGCTCATTTAGATACATTTGATTAATCCATCTTCTCTTCTCTTCTTTTGTCTTGGCTTGCAGAGGTCTGATGGAGAAAGTTCGCACAAGGGTCCAAAACTATAGGGTTGAACCTTGCATGAATATATCGTTTATTTTTCTTGGACACTGGCTCATAACTAAGCATTTTGATCCCTAGACCCACACACAAAGTGGTCAAGGGTGCATCTGGGAAGCCTCGTACAGTAGCACTTTGATTTCCTATACTTGTGTCATGTTTATGCTTATGTATTTCAATGCCATTTTGACTGGTTTATTGGAGACATTAGTTTATTCTATGTGGATATTGTAGTTATCTTGTTTGTTTTATTCATTATTGAAGGTTCCATTTATAGCACATGGAGCTAGAGTTGGATCTTACAAGAAAAGAGAAGAGGACTTACTACATATTCTAGATAGGTCTCTTTTCCATATTCTAGTCTCTCTAAGGAAAACATAGATATTTTTTTCCCTTTGTTTTTCTCGATCAAACCACTAGATCTAGGGAGTTCATTTTTTTTTGCAGAAGTGAATTTTCCATATAACACTTATGGCAGTATCCCTATCTCAACATATTCCGTCCACCCATACTCTTATGTCGGCATTCCTGTCTCGATGTATTCCATGACCAAACTATACAACCTCTATTTTTCAAGTAAAGAAACAAACAATATCTAATAATATCTTCTTTTCCTCTGTATCCAGAACATTATAGCTAATTTTATGTATGATTTGTATATATTCATGAATCATTTTAGAGATTTTGTTCAGTTTCTCTTTGCAATACTTCAAATCATCTTTTCCATGAAGAAGTGCGCCAATTAATCATACCTCTTCATCATACTACAGTAAGAGTTTCATGGCAGTCATGTCTACATTTGGGCTCTAGAAAAAAACATAATTTTGTCTAGGGCACCGAGGATAGTAATTCATTCTCTTGTTTGGTATGACTTTCCAATTGTCTCTGCACGTTAGCTCAAGTGCTTCTGAAGGGTTCCTGCATCCTCAGTCGCCCTATGAAGCATGCAATCCCTACCAAACTTGGAATATCATCAGTAAAACAATATGTCCTAATTGCATCAAGTTAAGTTGCCCAACTGAATTTGCCCAAAATGCAGTTGTCCTTTTCCAGGGCTATATGTCAAAATATGTAGGTCAAGGGTTTGATAATTATGTGGGTATTACATAATGAGTATATAAGTCAGTGGTGTATTTCCATATTGGATATCATAGTCAACGTGGATGACATTGGAAATGGTAATATTTTAAAACAATGTAGGATGGATGAAAAGCTCTAAAATCATATCAAAATATTCAAGTTCATTTTTAGTATATAAGTAAAAAATGCATTCTACAACCTAAATAACAATAATAGTTAATAGAAATAAATAAAATAATTAAAATTAACTAGATAAACAAAACTAATGAAACTAATAAATATTAAAATTACTAAATTTATAGTACAAATAAGAAAATATCATTCCATAGTCATGAAGATATCCACCCTGATTAGATGCATGTGTTTTTGGTGTAGAAAGAGATCATGGAAAATATCCTTTTCATTTTCCTTAAGATCATCCCTCACTGAGTTGAGAATATATTTCTTTTCAAGCTACAATCTGATCTCACCAAAAAGAACAAATATTTCATATCTTATTAAAAAAATTGACAATCTATTGAAATGGGAAAACCAATTTTGATTATAATAAAAATAATATGTAGATAGATATATTAACATTGAAAATATAATGTCCTTACTTGGAAGTTGCTATAAGACCTTTTTAGTCCCTACTGTCTATAATGGGACTATTATTCATCGATTTCTTTGATTTACATTAGTCTATGTATATTTAAAAAAATTTAACCTAAAGTTCTAATTTGATATTTCAGAAAACATATTCTTTGAACCTATCCAATATGCATAGCTGATTTTTTAACGAATAGAAATTTTCATTGTCTTATTTGGATTCTTCTTGAGACACCTGTGTATATTGTGCACTTATTCCTTAAGTTAAAGAGGGTTTGCACCATTCTTATTTTTTGAAGTCAAACTAATTCTAAGTAATGCTAGCATTACTTCATTAGTATTAAATGTTTACCTTTTATAATTAAAAACATCCTTTCTTTATTATTCCTTTCGATGGTCTTCTTCTTCCTTTTGATAGTCATCTATTGATGGAGTGGCCACTAGTAGATGGAGTGGTCACCTACATGCAGACAACGTGGAAACATGGCCATTGATGGAGTGGAAATTAGGCCACCATACATCTCATGTTGTCTTATGAAACTTGTAAATATGCTGAAATATTTGGGCAAAGGAAGAATAGTTGGCCTGATAGGGGAGGGTGAGGAACTTATAGTTGTTTTCCACTTAGTCCCAATCCCAAGGACTATGAGAGCACGAGTGATGAAAAAAAGATGAATAATTTCCGGTAAGAGAGCCAAATTTTCCGCTTAGTCCTAATCCTAAGGATTTTGAGAGCACCACTAACGAAGGGGAGGATGAAGTATTTCCAGTAAATAGAAATCCAAATTTTCCACTTAGTCTGAATCCTAAGGATTATGAGAGCACCACTGATGAAGGGGAGGATGAAGAATTTCTAGAAAATAGAGAGCCAAATTTTCCACTCGGTCCTAATCCTGAGGATTATGATAGCACCATTGATCAATGGGAGGATGAATAATTTCCTCTAAATGATAATTTAGAGGCACAAATGTGGATAATGCATTTTATTTGAGTTAGTATTTCAAATGTTCTCATGGTGATAATGAATTTCCTCCAAGAAAGGATTTCAAAAGTAGAGATGAGCATGGTGAAGGATTTACTCCAAGCAATGATTTGAAAGGAAGAAATGACGATGATGAAATTACTCCAAGTGAGGATTTCAAAATCACAAATGAAGATGGTGAATAATTCCATTTGAGTTAGTATTTCAAATGCACAAATGATGGTAATGAAGAATTTCCTACAAGTGAGGATGTTAATGAATATTTTTCAAGCAACGATGTTGATGAATTTCCCAACTATGTTCGTAATTATCATAATGAGGATCATATTCCTCCTAATTATGATGAAAATTCTTATAGAGAGCATACTGAAATGATGGGGACTTTGTATGCGTCCGTGGGATCCCGGTAACCTAGTTTTCGGAGTGCAGTGTGTCGCGGTGGAAGTTGTTTCTACTCGGTTGGTGGTGAGAAAGAAGCCCAATTGGGCATGTTTGTTAATAAGAAAATGGTCTTGTGTGGTGAATTGGTTCGCATTTATTGTGGAAGAGAAAGGGGAGTGGTGTTCGCGTGGGCTCATGTGGCACTCAAGAGTAGTGATTGCCTAGTGCATGTGCCTGTCTTGGAACCCATATGCAGTAGGAAGAAGAGGGGATCTGGTTGTCAGGATTGTGATGTTTTCTTGGGAGCTCGAGGTTTTAGGTGGCTGGGTGAGAGGGGTTGGTTTGCACACTAGAAATTGAAAAAATGGGGAAGGCATCATGTGTGGGAGACGGGTATTCTTGACCGGTGTGAGTGCAATCAAAGTGTGAAGAGTGGTTTCATGCCACGGTAATGGGGAAGAGCTCCTAGAGGTGGTCTCGGGTGCAGAATGGAGGAAAGGAGGCTGAATGGTGACCTGAGATTTGACTTGGAGTCCACAGAGAGCCAACACTCAGTGGCAACGATGGCAGTCTCTCCATCTCACTCTCCAGGATAATTCGATGCTCTAGTCACCCTGGATGTGATTTCTGCCCAACTCCAGCATATTTAGCTCAATTTGGATAATATGCGGGAACAAAGGTATGAAGAACGCATTGAGCTTATTGCATACATAAATGATATCCAACACATGCAAAATGAAACTCTATATGCTTTGGAGAGTCTATGACGTCAGCTAAGGTGTTCCCACGACCACCTTCGAGCACTGGAAATATAAGTAGAACATATAGACTACCATGTCCACATCAGTGTAGGTTTCTTTGCAGTGCCGCCAACAACTCCTCCTAATCCTCCTCCGTGATGCTTTTTCTTCTCTTAATTTTTTCCAGTTTTGTGCCGGAAATAACCATTGGCATCGTTTGCCTTGGCTTGCACCTAAGACTATTGTTGCTATTTTTGAAGCTTAGGTTGCTTATATGTAACATAGTTATGCTATTGTTCAATGTAAATTTTGAACTAATAATATAAATATGCTTTTGACCGACAAAAAAAAAAAGAAATGATGGGGACTTTACAATGAAATATTGTATCTAGGACCAGGAGTAGACCTTTTCATATCAATCCAAGAAATTCAAGTTATATAATGGATAGGAAATAATGTATCACAAGAAGAAGTTATATCAATGATCTGATTTCAAGTGAATGTTCTCAAATTGATTGCTTGAAACATATGGATTTCAATTTTTCTTTGGAGAAAAGTAAGATATATTTGTCAATGAATAAAATCATGCAAAATTCATATTTAGTGGGGTGTATGCAGTCTACATTGGTAGATGAAGATTATCATATTGAAAATTTATTGCTCTGTAGAAAGGCTTTCAAAACGTTTCATTCACTTGGTAATTTTCATATGTCAAGAATAAAAGCAATATTAGAAAAGGATTCCACATTGTATTCAGATGGTCATGTTGAATGATGGTCCAATATTATCATGTGGAATTAGACGTAGTTGAGAAGGAGTGTTAAAATTATGTAACAATGGTCAAATTCGAATTTGGAAAACTCATATGATGAATATAATAATAGCAAGATATTCCTCTCTTCGAGAGAACCAAAATAAACCTAAAGATCTCCTCATTTGGACAAGAAAAAGTTGGTTTTTGAATTTATGTTCCCATTCAAGTATATTGGATTAGGTCGGCCCTATGCATATATACAATTGGATAGGTTGGACTCAACATTAAGTGGACCCTCATGGAATCCTATAAATAGAAGAGACCTAAAGCTCATTTGGGCACATTTTATTAATCCATATTCTCTTCTCTTCTATTATCTTGGCTTGCATAGGTCTGACGGAGAAATTTCGCATAAGGGTCCAAAACTACAGGGTTGAAGCTTGCTCGAATCTATCATTTATTTTTCTCATACGTTGGCTCATAACTAAGTATTATGATCCCTGGATTCACACACATAGTGGTCAAGGGTGCATCCGGGAAGCCTCGCACAGTAGCACTCTGTTCTCCTATACTTGTGTGATGTTTATGCTTATGTATTTCAATGCCATTTTGACTGATTTATTAGAGACATTAGTTTATTCTGTGTGGATATTTTAGTTCTTTTTCTTATTTTATTCATTATTGCAGGTTCCATTTATAGCACGTGGAGCCAGAGTTGGAGCTTACAAGAAAAGAGAAGGGGAGGACTTACTACAGATTCTAGATATGTCTCTTTTCCATATTCTAGTCTCTCTAAGGAAAACATACATATTTTTTCCCTCTTTTGTTCTAGATCATACCACTAGATCTAGTGAATGCATTTTTTTCCACAGAAGTGAATTTTCCATATAACGCTTATGGCAGTATCCATGTCTCAACTTATTCCATCCACCCATACTCTTATGTCGGCATTCCTGTCTCGATGTATTCCATGATCAAACTATACAACCTCTATTTTTCTAGTAATTAAACATGTAATATATAAGAATATCTTCTTTTCCTCTAGATCCAAACCATTATAGCTAATTTTATGTATGCTTTGTATATCTTCAGGAAGTATTTTAGAAATTTTGTGCAATTTCTCTTTCCATTACTTCAAATCATCTTTTCCATGAATAAGTGAACCAATTAATCATACCTCTTCATCATCCTATAGTAAGAGTTTCATGGTAGCCATGTCTGCATTTGGGGTCTGGAAAAAACATAATTTTGTCTAGGGCACCGAGCATAGTAATTCATTCTCTTGTTTGGTATGACTTTTCAATTTTTTCTACAAGTGATCTCAAGTGCTTCTGAAGGGTTCCTGCATCCTCAGTCGCCCTATGAAGCATGAAATCCCTACCAAACCTGGAATATGATCAGTAAAACAAGATGTCCTAATTGCATCAAATTAAGTTGCACAAATGAATTTTCCCAAAACCTAATTGTTCTTTTCCAGGGCTATATGTCGAAATATGTAGGCCAAGGGTTTGATAATCATGTGGGTATTGCACAATGAATATATAAGTCAGTGGTGTATTTCGATATTGAATATTACAGTCGACGTGGATGACATTGGAAATGATAAACTTTTAAAACATTATAGGATGGATGAAAAGTTCTAAAATCATATCAAAATATTCAAGTTCATTATCAGTATATAAGTAAAAAACACATTCTACCACCTAAATAATAATAATAGTTAATAGCAATAAATAAAATAATTAAAAGTAACTAGATAAAAAAAACAATGAAACTAATAAATTGTAAATTACTAAAGTTATAGTACAAATAAGTAAATATCGTTCCATAGTCTTGAAGATATCTTGCTTGATTGGATGCATATGTTTTTGGTGTAGAAGGAGATAATGGAAAATATGCTTAGGATCATCCCTCACTAAGTTGAGCATATCTTGCTTTTCAAGCTACAATATTATCTCACCATAAATAATAAATATATCATGTCTTATTAAAAAAAATGACAATCTATTGAAATGGGAAAACTAATATATATATTAACATTAAAAATATAATGTCTTTACTTGGAAGTTATTATAAGACCTTTTTAGTCCATGTCGTCTACAGTGGGACTATTAGTCATCGATTTCTTCGATTTACATTAGTCTATGTATATTTAAAACTTTTTAACTTAAAGTTCTAATTTGATATTTTAGAAAACATTTTCTTTGAAACTATAAACTATGCACAGCTGATTTTTTAACGAATATAAATTTTCATCATCTTATTTGGCTTCTTCTCGAGGCACCGGTCTATATTGTACACTCATTCCTTAATTTAAAGAGAGTTTGCACCATTATTATTTTTTGAAGTCAAACTAATGCAAAATTGACAATCTATTGAAATGGGAAAACCAATTTTGATTATAATAAAAATTATATATATATATATATATTAACATTGAAAATATAATGTCTTTACTTGGAAGTTACTATAAGACCTTTCTAGTCCCTACCGTCTATAGTGGGACTATTAGTTATCGATTTCTTCGATTTACATAAGTCTATGTATATTTAAAACTTTTTAACTTAAATTTCTAATTTGATATTTCAGAAAACATTTTCTTTGAACCTATCAAATATGCACAACTGATTTTTTAACGAATAGAAATTTTCATCATCTAATTTGGATTTTTCTCGAGGCACCAGTCTATATTGTACACTCATTCGTTAAGTTAAAGAGGTTTTGCACCATTATTATTTTTTGAAATAATGCTCAGTAATGCTAGCATTACTTCATTAGTATTAAATATTTACGCTGTAAAGCGTTCTTATTTGAAAACAACCCACCTAAAGTCCCACCTGTACTATTATGTTACCATTGATCTCATGTTAGACGATTGAAACACTATGGACCATAGGATTAAATATGGTTATTAATTGGTTAGGTAGGTAAACCGAACACACCCTTCTGAAACAACCGCAAGCTAAGAACGCACCAGCAAAGGCTTCATGATTATGATGAGTTTGTCCATCTGTAATGGAGATGTGCTCAGGCAGAGATCTGTTAGAACAGAATCGTCAGTAGGAAGAATACAGTGCCCTTCTCAGAAAAAGAGGCCGCCAGCATCCTGCAAAAGCTCATGGACGCCTATGACAGTTTGTTCAGAGGCGAGTGACTATGTTCGGCCCCATGCTCGTCCGATCATATCTACTCCTTCCACAACATATACAGACATGGATCCTGAGCAGGTATAAATAAAATATATTTCTGATTCTGAAACTGCTTCTTAGTAAACTGAATCAATTTCTTTTGCTTATGATTCTGCCTCTACAGTCTCAGTATTTTTTGCCATCACTCTGGGCAACTGAATCAACAAAAACTTGATGGTTTAAGTCCCCGCTTCGTTGTGCTTTAGGGCCGTGTCCTCCTCGCGCAGAATCTATCCACCGAAAGTTGCGGGTGGCTATACTGGAGATGGGGTTCCGCTTTACTGAGTAGGCTGAGTTGGGGTTTTTTCCGCTCCTCGTGATGGGGTTACTCTGGCACAGAGGCAGTTGACCTAGCAGATTCACCTTAAGCAAAGCCAGTTGCAGAGCCATCACACAATTCATGAAGTATTTCTCGAATGCCCATGATGGGGAAATCATCCTATTGCAATGTGTTCCTCTAAAATATGCAGCAATCACTACGCAGATCTGTGAATGCAATGAGGTGACTTGCGGATGCATTGTATTCTGTGCAGTCGAAGAGATCACAATCATGCTTGCTAATCAGATGCCTGGAATACTAAAACAATTGTCTGATTCCCTGTGTATACTTCCATCTTTCAATTGCCTAAGACGAGGTTGCCATAGCTGTAATAAGGGCCTCTTGCAGGTGGAGACTGATGGGTACTCAAAGAAGATAATTAAAGATTTTTTTTTAAGAAAATGTAAAATTCAAACCTATTATTATGCATCTCAGTGGTAATTAAATATTACAGTCAGCAAACGTGGTATGTATCGACGGATTACATTGTTGCTAAATCTAAATCATAGTATGTGGTGTTAATTATGTTAATTAGTATTGTTATTAATTTTGGATGGATTATATTACTCTGAAAAAACTTCAAGTTAATGAAAAATAATCAAAATCAATAATCTTTATAGAGCTCAAACATGTTATTATGCATTTTAGCAGGCTGTGATAGGGAACTCTACTCACAATCTCACCCAAATGTGTAATGTTTTGTGGCAGTTTGCTCTTTTTTTGATTGCTGGCGAGAGGCAGAACATTGCCTTGGCATAGTTTTTTTTATTCCAAGGCATACGCAAGGTGCAGAATAGTTTGTTCAAGTCTTTTTATTCAAGCAACCTTGAAAATGGTCATTGGAGCTAGGACTCCTTTGTAATTTATAGAGATGTATTTACAAAGAAACGATAAGTGTTTGATTACATTGGGGGAATTGATTTTGTACACATTTGTGATTCGATTCATTAATTTAATCTGTGGTTTATTCCCTTGGTACCCATAGAATTGCTGGAAAATTACAAGATGAACTGCACGATAGATGTAGGCTTTTGCCTTTATTATAGTCTCTTTGTTAACTGTATATTTCGTTGCTTACATCCTGTGGTTAGAATCTGGATTCTTGAATGGAGTAGTTTTTTGTAGTTTTTAATTTATTTCTGTTACAGTTATGTGCCTGATGTTGGTACCTTTATTTCTGGACATAATCTGAAGAGATCCACTGTAAACTGTCGTTCCCAAGGATTTCCGAAACTTGTCATGCATATTTCCTATACACACATCATCACTGTGAAAAGTAAAATTCTTAATTGTTAGCATATGAAGTGCATTGCCATCCAGTGTAAAATATTGTCTGCAGCATCACACAATATATGATTCAAATGGTTGTACGCAATTGGTATCTGACTTACATGATGACATTTTAACATCAGCTAGTTATGAACTCAGGCCATTTTATGCAAAATGATGCAAGGAGATGCAGTAGGCCCAAAAATCATGCAATTACCATGACATACATCATACAATCATCGGTCATAATATAGGATCTAACTAAGATTCAATTAAAATCAACTTTGCAATAAACAGAATAAAAGTAGGGGAGGTATTTCGTTACAACAAGCAGCCCCAGCCCATCCAAACCTCCTAATTATTTCCTATCAGCAACCAGCTGCTTACGGCCGCTGGTAACATTTTCTCCAAATTGAAATTTTCTTATTTTACACTTAGTTGTTCTCTATTATAGCATTCAATTCTGACTTGTTTAAGCGTCATTTTCATGCTAAACAAATTTAACTGTTTGACATTATCCTATCTTTATGCAACCACTTATCCACATTTTGTTGAGTGTGCCCATGCAATTTTGCAAAGTGCATACATGCAACTTATTTTCACTGTCCAAATGTGTTTCTGTATCGAACAAATATTCCAAAGTCCAAATTGCATTTTCTATCAACTAGATAAAGTATGCTCAGGTATCCAAAATTTGGGGTTTCCCTCATCTTCGCTGATATAAACAAAATATATCACGCTGTTACCAGACCTGCCAGGTTGGACCTGTACTTTAAAATCCAGTGTGCCAGCGAAAAAGGACTGACTCAACCCGTTACCTAGTTTGACTTGTCAGGGATGGGTTTGACCTATAAATACTAGTCGATCAAGCTGGAACTTGTGAAGCACTTTTTGTCATTTTCGACTTGTCAGAAAAATGAACCGGTTTGTCTATAAAACCTAGAAACTAAGCCATTTTTGTTCACCTTCTTCCCTGGTTTTCCTATTTTCTCTTCTCTTAACTGTATTCTTGTGCTATCTGAGTTTTTCCCAAGCTTTTTCTGACCCAAGATGAACTCTGGACTCTTTTTCCAAGCGAAGTCTGGTAACAATGATCTATATGGCACATAATTTCAAAGCTGCCGTCCACATTCTTCGCTGAGGAATGACACTGTTTGTAACTTTGTAGAATGTGACAGGTGAAAAGCACTAACACAATCAATGATGTGCATAGATTCGACATTAAGTGAAATGAAAAAAGGTTGAAGGTTTTCAGTTGGATCCTACATTTGCGAAGTCAACAAAACAAGCTACAACAGTTAGTAAAATGAAATTAGAAAATCGCATCTTACACTTATATATCTAAATCTATATTAATTAAGAATGATTAACAAAACTTGAGAACTTGATACCTAGTTTGATACATAACTCCTTTGGAAGATGGTTTCCTCTTCTCTTGTTCCAAACAATTCTCTTAACAACTCTATGTTACTCTTTTGAGGCTTTTCTAACAGTTCTTTCAATTTGAAATATTTGTCACATTTACCCAATATAAATTTCTCCACATCACAGTGGGACAATACTTTCCAACAAGGGCGGCATGTTTCACCTTTCCTGTCTTCCACCATCTCCATATGAAAGCTTTTCTAACAGTTCTTTCAATTTGAAATATTTGTCACATTTACCCAATATAAATTTCTCCACATCACAGTTGGACAATACTTTCCAACAAGGGCGGCATGTTTCACCTTTCCTGTCTTCCACCATCTCCATATGAAAATAGATGGGCTCCTCTGCATTATATTTTTCTAACCATACTTTTCGAACACTTGTATCTAGTGGATAACCAAGATTCTCGAACATCTACATCTAATGTTAATAACAATTTAACAAGCATCAATCCAAATTCCCGGATTTCACGACTATAGCCCAAAATTCTGTCCTTGAACTTCTTGGGAAACTTATTAAAATGTTTACCAATATAAATCATTTCAAAATTTAAATCTCTTTGAATGTCATCAATAGACTCCTCCATTAATGGACAAAGGAAATCATCATCTGGATCGCTATGAAATATGACAAGTGAGACCGTGTTTAAAGGAAGATTAGATATGCTGAATGGCTTTCCACGCTTATCAAGGAGAAGGTTATCCAATTCTGACAGAAGCTTCTGGAATATGTTCTCCCTCTCCTCCTTTGACAAATCCTAAAGAAAAATCTGAAGTCATTGGAAAAGGCTTCCATCTGACCCTCAACACCCAGGAAAACTAAAATACAATAGAACTAGCCTGCTTAATCCAAACCTTCGAATAAACAAAGAAAAATTACTCACCTCATCAAAAACATTTTCCAAATGGTTGAAAAGCAACTCTCAATTGGATATCGTTTTCAGTTGATCACATTCTGTTTTTCTTAATTTTTCAAATATTTCCTCCGTAAAAGGATAAGCTTTTGGCCCCCTCATGTTCAATATAAAACGCATAAAAGGCTTGCAGGTTGAAATCCTTCCATTAGGTTCTATTATCCAAATTATACTTGGATGCCAAATGTCATCTTGATCATCCTTTTTCCATCCACATTGTTTGACTAGAAAGTACTGTGTTGCTCTGGTCATTGTCAATGGGTTTTGGAGTACTAACCAAGGAACCTGTCTTGAAGACAGATCAAATCCATCCAATGCATTCAGTCCTCCACTTGACTGCAGAGTTGGGAGTGGAAGTGATATAATTTCAAGACCATGTATGTTCTCTGCGTGATACATTTTAGTCAAAGACCAGAGGCCAATATCATTACATAAGTCTTCACACCCCATTTCTAATAGAATCGTTTTACCTTCTAATTTGTCAACTCTAAAAGGTTGAAGGTTTTACCTTCTAATTTGTCAACTCTAAAAGGTTGAAGGTTTTCAGTTGGATCCTACATTTCCGAAGTCAACAAAACAAGCTACAACCGTTAGTAAAATGAAATTAGAAAATCGGATCTTACACTTATATATCTAAATCTATATTAATTAAGAATGATTAACAAAACTTGAGAAATTGATACCTGGTTTGATACATAACTCCTTTGGAAGATGGTTTCCTCTTCTCTTGTTCCAAACAATTCTCTTAACAACTCTATGTTACTCTTTTGAGGCTTTTCTAACAGTTCTTTCAATTTGAAATATTTGTCACATTTACCCATTACAAATTTCTCCACATCACAGTTGGACAAGACTTTCCAACAAGGGCGGCATGTTTCACCTTTCCTGTCTTCCACCATCTCCATATGAAAATAGATGGGCTCCTCTGCATTATATTTTTCTAACCATACTTTTCGAACACTTGTATCTAGTGGATAACCAAGATTCTCAAACATCTACATCTAATGTTAATAACAATTTAACAAGCATCAATCCAAATTCCTAGATTTCACGACTATAGCCCAAAATTCTATCCTTGACCTTCTTGGGAAACTTATTAAAATTTTTACCAATATAAATCATTTCAAAATTTAAATCTCTTTGAATGTCATCAATAGACTCCTCCATTAATGGACAAAGGAAATCATCATCTGGATCGCTATGAAATATGACAAGTGAGACCGTGTTTAAAGGAAGATTAGATATGTTGAATGGCTTTCCACGCTTATCAAGGAGAAGGTTATCCAATTCTGACAGAAGCTTCTGGAATATGTTCTCCTTCTCCTCCCTTGACAAATCCTAAAGAAAAATTCTGAAGTCATTGGAAAAGGCTTCCATTTGACCCTCAACACACAGGAAAACTAAAATACAATAGAACGAGCCTGCTTAATCCAAACCTAGTTGTTACCATTGTTACTTCTATCACCACTAAAGGAGCAAAACAGAGATGGATACCTAACAATCTCAATGAAGGCCATCTAGATTACTACTTTTGGCTTTTAGCTTTCCTTAGCTTTTTAAGCTTGTTTGTATACACCGCTTGCATACAAAGATACCAGTACAAGAAGGCTAACTGGGGCTAAATTCCAAACTATGTGTGATGTATTACAGTAATCCATGAATCATTTCTCTCTGCCTAAATGATTTCATAATTGTCTTTCACATTGTATTAACCTGTAAAATGTTTAGTTGAATGTAATACCTTTTATCAGTGTATGTCAGATATAGTGGTGATAATATTAGTTTTTCTTTAATATTGATTTCTCTTATATCTTTACTATTAGCTTCTATTTTCAAATTGAAACAGAAGGAACTTGTTATTATCAAATTGAAAGAGAAAAGGGAACTTAAGATAAGTTGGAAACATTGAAATGAATTGGAGAATGGCCTAAACATAGCTTCAAACTTATTAGCCAACCAAATTCTCATTGGCATTCCTCATCACCACAGGCATTATAGCTATCCCGCATGATTCATGTGACAGCATTTCCTCTATACTACTCTTTCCTCCCTACATGATTTATGTGAGAGCATTTCCTATATACTAATCTTTCCTATGTTACTGCTTTACAGCGTTTCCTTTGCAACATATGGTGCAATTGCTAGTTACTTTTTATCTCTTCAATAGTCATCTATTGATGGAGTGGCCACCTGTATGTAGACAACATGGAAACGTGGCCATTGACGGAGTGGAAATTTGGCCACCAGACATCTCATGTTGTCTTGTGAAACTTGTAAATATGCTCAAATATTTGGGCAAAGGAAGTATCGATGGTATGACAAGGGAGGGCGAGGAACTGCATGTGCCAATTTTGATTATAATAAAAATAATATATAGATATATATATATATATATATATATATATATATATATATATATATATATATTAACATTGAAAATCTAATGTGCTTATTTGGAAGTTACCATAAGACCTTTTTAGTCCCTGTCGTCTAGAGTGGGACTATTAGTCATTGATTTCTTCCATTTACATTAGTATATCTATATTTAAAACTTTTTAACTTAAAGTTCTAATTTGATATTTGAGAAAAAAAAAAAATTAACCTATCAAATATGCACAGCTGATTTTTTAACGAATAGAAATTTCATCGTCTTATTTGGCTTCTTCTCGAGGCACCTATCTATATTGTACACATATTCCTTAAGTTAAAGAGCGTTTGCACCATTATTAGTTTTTTAAATCAAACTAATGCTAGCATTACTTTATTAGTATTAAATATTTACTTTTTATAATTAGAAATATCCTTTCTTTCTTCTTCTCTTCGATAGTCATCTATTGATGGAGTGGCCACTAGTAGATGGAGTGGCCACCTGCATGCACAAAACATGGAAACCTGGCCATTGACAGAGTAGAAATTTGGCCACCATACATCTCATGTTGTCTTGTGAAACTTGTAAATATGCTGAAATATTTGGGCAAAGGAAGAATCGTTGGTCTGACAGGGGAGGGCGAGGAACTATGTGTGCTTGGTTCTTTTAAACAAATTCTTGCTTAACGACTTCCACATAGTTCTATTCTTGTACCTTCTTATACATATTTATATTCATGTATGTGCTTCTATTCATGTACCTATAGATGACAGAATGATGGAGAACCTGTTAAGTGTAACTTTGGCCGCAACTTCAAGGTAAATTTAATAATAAAAAAGTACTCAAAAACTCAAAGGAAAAAGCATCTATTTTTTGTGTTTTAATTGCTTCCATTTTTTTGTTGCATTGCAAACGATATTAATGAAATTCAACAAGAAGAGGACAAAGACAAGGCTCAAGAATTCATCCACATTATATGTTATGCAATAATTCTTTGAAGATTTTAGTATGTTTTATGCTAATCTTGAATTTTACAGGGAGTGATATATATTTCCCATTTCAATCAACCTTGTCACTTCCACAACTAGAACCTGATGCATAGAGCGTTAAGCCAGGGGCACCTCTACCACATCTCATTGATGAGTCGCTACAACCTGACATGTGTATAAGGACACAACTATAGAAAGTAAACTTCCCCTTCCCTTTGCATTATCCTGAACGTAGATAACCATTTACCCTTTTTTATTCTTGTTTCCCATAAAAACCATTCAGGCTCATCTATTTTGAAAGGTAAGTGAAAAATAAATGTAAAGCTCCATAAGCAGATGCTTCAAGAAAGAAGAAATATTTATTTCCCAAAAAGGAAGAAAGGACAAAATTCTCTTGCAGGCCAGGAAGCAACAAGTAGTTTTCAGGGTATCTCTTTCAAGGCAGTAAACTACCTGGATTGAACCCTAGCTGTTGGCATAGTTGGAAAGAAAGTACGATAAGTGATAAATGGTAAGGATGAAATAAAGTGTATTGTTTCAATACTTCAACAACTAACTCCTCATTGGTCTATGTTTATCTATGTTCATAGAATTTAGATACAATACCCACACTCTAACTCCCAAAGTTAGTCTTACTGAATTCTAGTCTTATTAGGCTTAACCCTAGCTTAACGGGAAGTTACCTTTCTTAATGGTAATCCTAACCCTTTCATGTCTTAACCTAGCTTAATGGTAAGTTACATGCCTTAATGGGAAGCCTAACACATTCATGTATTAATGGGCACCGTAACCCAACCCTATTCATATCTCTGGAAGAATGCTTACTATGTCTTCTCTCCCCATTCAGACCAAAAGTAAGCCAGATAGAAAGCTAGAGAGGAAAAAAATCTAAACCAAACTACAACACAACATTTGCGTAAATTGAATGTGTGCTTAGGATGGTTCCTATTTATCCAATTATTTTTTGGTTGGTCCCATTTTAAGTCTCATGCGTTACATCCCCGTGAGTAGGTTAGGTATGCTTAGGGTTCGCATGTGTGTCATTATGCCGATAGGCATTCTATTATGAGGTTTCTTTTGGTGACACTGTTGACATTTGTCGACCTCAACAGCTATCGAATCTCAACAGTGTCACCTGGGTTCACCACAGTACAATAGTACGCCATCTCGTTAAAATTTCTCTTGATTCTCAACACCCATTAAACTCTCTCATGACGAGCTGAACACTTCAAGTACAAAAATACGTCACCCTATTAAACTCTCTCTCAGACGACGAGCTAAGCACTTCGAGTAAAATGGTAAGAGGTGTGGTGGTATTGCAAGAGTCATCTTTGCAAACCCCTGTCTCATCATATTACATATGTCTGTCATTCCATTCCAATTTATTTTCCTTCATGAACAGCGAAAATGAGAGAGTGCACTTTGATCCACCTTGACCAGGCCAGTATCCAGGTCGGAAGTTCTTGCTGGGAAATTTACTGCCTCGAGCAAGACATTTAGCATGATGGCTAGATCCCTTATTTTCTTTTCGTTGATGGTACATTTGTCTATTTTAAGTTGTATTAAATTTTGTATTTAGTTTACATCCTTTGGAAAATTGAAGAATCTCATTAAATGTTTTTTAATCATAAGTAACGCAGACCCTGTTCCATTTCTAAATGAGATATAGCTTATATTTATTACAACACAGTTGTCAAGTCCTCCAAACTGGCCTTCGTCCAATATTTTTCTAGTCATATGATGATTTTGACTAATTTCAAGGAATCTACAGTTGTCATTAAATCTCCATAACCTTTTTATTTTTCTGGCCTGTGTTCTGGTGAAGGACAATTTTGAATTCGTGTGACAATTATTTCAAATAGACACACTAGAGTGGAAATTACCAGCAGTAGTAGAAAGTTCAATAAAATGAAGAGAAAATCAAACAAGAATATGCATACTCAGCTTTTTTGGTTAATTATACCATATAAATGCGATAATTATTGTTACACAGAATTTTAATCAATGGATAAACTAAATTCCCTGAGTGTGGTGTTCCTTCACTTAGAACAATAGATGAAAGATAACTACTATTTTCTCTAAAACAAGCATATATACATAAATGAGAAAGAGGCTACTTGTGATTCTTTCACTTCTCCTTCTCCTTTTGTCATTGTTGTCGTCGCTCTCAATCCAACTCAAGATGCTAGATCGGTTCCTACAAACTCAAACAGAGAACAACAAACAACATACAATATGCAAGTATCTACTTATATTAATCAAATCAAATAGATTTGATCTGAAATACATATATCATCAAGAATAAATTGCATAATAAATAGACATATGTATGGGAAAATGAACAGAAATATTTATCAGAGAGTAGGAGGAGAAGATTACAACCAATGGATCGATTTTTCATCAACCTGATCCAACTTAATTCTAGCCTCATCACATCCAGCATCATCTCAGTAGCATATCAGTGCTTTCACTCTCTTATCAAAATGAGAATCCAACAACATAACTTGGCAAAAAATTCTTCCTCCCTAGCACTCAGATGAGTGCTAATGTATAAGAAAAATGATGGTAGTTTCTCAATGAATAGCTTTCTAATAACATGTTTCCAAGTTCAGAGGTGTTATATGGACACTTGGATTTGAAGTATGACACCTGTGGAATCTTCTAGAAGGAACAGGCCATGCGGAGTTTCTTGGAACAATGAGAATTCCACTCCCAGGTGACCAACGCACCCTTGAGTGTCGGGAAGTGCACTACAGTGCACCCTTACATCGAGGAATTGGCACTGCAATGCAGTTAGTCCCTTGTAGAGGAGCGTTGGTGACTCAGTGGGTCATATAATATATACTTCAAACCTTGGAAATCTCACAATAGAAGCCATGAATGAAATGTCTTCACTTAGGGCATATAGCAAGTGATATATAAGGGGATGATAGACCATATTCATTGGTCCTGGGGATGATGTCTAGTTTGACCATGTCTTGGGGGATGATGCCCAAATTAACTTATAACAACTACCCCTTAAAGCATGAATTCAAAATAATAATAGTACTTGGATGAGATGCTTTACGATGTGATGAGTAGGATCTAAAGTGGACGATGACCTGCATCAATCTTGCAATAAATTACATCATGATATAATTCATCTTGATCGCGAATTTCCGAGGGAGGCATTCCCATGCTCAACACATAAACTATCTAATAACATGTACATAATTGAGAAAGTTGTCTACATTGGAATGTTGCCCAGTATAGACATGCCTACAGATATAGGCCCATGTTTGGATGACGATTTATCTGTAAAGCCACTGTACAGATGATGTGTACAACAATCATGAAATCGCAGCCCCAATGGATGAAACTAGATCCGGGGTCTCCTTATCTCATTCACTCGATCATTCAAGTACAATTCTAACCATGTGAATATATGATTTGAATTCAAACATGGGAAGACATCGCTGATTACCAGCCAATGATGTGAGTTGTTAACAGACGCGAGAAAAACACCATTGATGTTAATGGCTCTCAAGGTATTGAAATACAATTTGCAAGGTATGAATAGATGATTTGATGTCGAATGACAAACAAAATCTTTCGGTCAAAGGTCTAGAAGCGATAAAATTGTCAATGATGTAACAAGCCTCAGGTTACTGGAAGATATTTCTAAGTAAACTTTCTGGATGATGAGTTGATTTCAACAGGAAGAAACTTTATCGTGAAACGGGAGTAATTATTTTGGAGACAAAATGTGACTTGATATAGCAATGTTCATGGATGACTGTCACAAAAATGAAGATTTATGAGTATTGCATGTTGAAGTCCAACAAAGAAATTGCAGCACCTACACTAGCGTGGGACCAGGAGGTCCAAGCAACACCTACACTAGTGTGGGACCACAGATCTTAGCAGCACCTACACTGGTGTGGGCTAAATTTGGTGCAGTGTCTATTTTAATTTTCCCTTAACTAAGATGGACAATAAAATGTAATCTTATCTCAAAATCACTTGTAATAGTTAACTGAGTGTGATAAACTCAGGTATCTCATGAATTTTGAGTTGAGGGTAGTTGGTGAGGCATGCAGAGTAATTATAGTTGTAACAAAATTCGAAGTGCAGTTGGTGCATTAGTTAATGCATGTGTAATCAATTTAACTCAGTTAAGTGAGTTAAAGTCAGTTATACTAGTTGTAACTATTTGTTGCACAAGTGAGAGATCAAGCGAATTAAATATTATTTAATTCACAATCAATTATCTAACATGAAACTGATGATTTACTATTATTAGCTACACGCATGTCAGTTCCAATGGAGACCCAATTGAAATCTAGGTGAAAGGGATGTTAACTATCAGTTGTAGGATTATTGGGTTGCACCATGCAACCAAACATCCATTGGATTGCCCATGATCCTTATTCAGTCAAGGAAGGAAAAAATTCCTAAAGAATAGGCATTGCATTCCACATGATTTTCGCAAGCAAGTCAAGTTTTTTAGAGGCTAAGAATTGGCTAATTGTTGGTCAGTTTTGTCCAGGATAGTGTGAGACAATTAGCTAAGTACAGGAGGCTCTTGTGAGAAGAGTTGTATTGTAATCGTTTCATGTATCCATGTTGAATATACAATAGAAGATAGTGGGGTTTTAAGCAACAAGCTTTCCCTGGGAAATTATATGTGTTGTGGTTTGATTGATTCTTCTTTGCTTCATGTGATTGGCGATTGTGTTTTAATTTCCACAATTGATTTGTAGAAGTTATTTAGTGTCTAGCTTTAGTACATTGTTAGATTGGATTGAATCCATGATATACATATTTCTTGTATAATTTCTACATGGTATCAGAGCACATGAAATAAAAATAGTGGAGGAGGAGTTGAGTTTTTGACTGAATAGAATTCGAATTTGCAGAAGACTTTATTGGTGCTACAACTGATTCAGAATCGAAATGGATTTCAATGGATTGAGATTGGAGTATGCGCTCGAGGGAAATTCTAACTATATTGCTTGGAAAGACAGGATTGAGGCAGTACTCAAAGACAATGGATTGAAGGAATTTATTGACAATGATGTTCCTAAACCCACTGTGATAGATGCTACAAATCTTGATGCATGGAAAAAGAAAGTGGCAAAGGCGAGGAGGATCTTACTGGAGGGAGTACGAGATCACATTGTCTCAAGTCTCCATGGAAAAGAGACACCATATGTTATGTAGAAAGCTTTGACAAATATATTTTAGGGAAGCAGTGATCATAGGAAATTGGCACTGAAAGAGAAACTCAAGAAGATCAAGATGGAGAAAGGTGACTCCATGCAAAAAAAATTAACAAATTTTGTCCAATGTAGGGATGAGCTGGGGAGCATTGGAATTACTGTTGCTGATGATGATTTGGTGAGCCTAGCTCTTCTAGGACTTCCTAAGAGTTGGCATAGTTATCAGGACTCTATTAATGGAAGGGAAAAGCTGTCAGATCGGGAACGACTTTGGTCAAATTTGGTGCAAGAAGAGTTCAAACGGAATACCAAAGATGGAGCTTCATCTAAGAATGAAGATGAAGAAGATTGTGCTTTGGTTGCCAAGGCGAAGAAGGGGAAAGGAAAGAAATTCCATTCCAAATCCAAGTCTGGTAAATATGGTAAGAAGAACAACATGTCCAGAGTGAAGTGTTTTTACTATCACGAGCATGGGTATTATGCCACTAACTATCCACAAAAGAAGAAGAACAAGCAGGCTTCAAGATATGTAGCTGGTGAGACCTTGGCCTCACAATTTGAGCTTTAATTCTCGCTCATTGCATGCATGGTGTCAAGTGCAATGGGATTGGTGTGGTATTTGGATAGTGGTGCATCATTTCACATGATGGGAGACAAAGAACTTTTCAGTAGCTTGGAGGAGAAGGACCTCTAGATGCATATCTAAATGGGTGATGATGGGCGGTACAGTGCTACCAGGATTGTTACCATTACCTTCCAGAGATATTCAGGTAAACCCTTTCAATTAAAAGATGTAATGCATGTACCAGGCTTGAAGAAAAATTTAGTTACAGTTGCAATGTTGGAGGATAGAGGCTATGATGTTGTTTTCAGTGAAGGAAAAGCTTTCCTGCGACACAAAACAATAGGGCAAGCCAAGAATATTTGGATTCGAGTTAAGAATCTTTATAAACTTTATGTAGATGGCTGCAATGCATTGATGGGTAAGGCGAACAAAGTGGTGAGCCAGGATGAGGGTGAGCTATGGCACAACAGATTGGGCCATCTTCACGACGGAGCCTTAAAAGTCATGCGGCAGATTTCTACGGGTCCTCCCAAGGGTACACTTGTGCAATCAGACACATGCAAGGGATGTGCTATCAGAAATTATATAAAGACCACCTTTCATGAGAAGGAGAACTGAGATTCGGAAATCCTTGAGAGAGTTCACTCAGACGTGTGTGGACCATTTTCTGTTGCTTCGACATCAAAGCATAAGTACTATGTGATATTTGTTGATGACTTTTCTCGAAAGTGTTGGATCTACTTCATGCAGAATAAAGATCAAACGTTCTCAAAGTTTCTTGAGTTCAAAGAACTTGTGGAGAAAGACACGGGGAAGCATGTGAAGGCTCTTAGGAGCGACAATGGTGGTGAGTACATCTACAATGCATTCAAGAACTTTTGAAACAAATAAGGAATTCAGAGAGAACTAATTGTGCCTCATAACCCACACCACAATGGGGTCATAGAGAGAAAGAACAGAATGATTGTGGGTGTAGCAAGAGCGATGTTTCATGATCAGGGCCTACCGTTGCATCTGTGGGTGGAGGCATGAAACACAACGGTATTTGTGCAGAACTGTTGTCCTCATAGGATACTTGGAATGAGTACACTAGAAGAGGATTTTACTGGTAAGAAACATGATGTTTCGCATTTTAAGATTTTTGGCTCATCTATTTATGTGCATGTGACCAAAGACGCCAAGAAGAATCTTGAACCAACAACTGAGATTGGGATTTTTGTGGGGTAAATTGATACTCCCCACAACTATCGGGTGTATTTCCCAAACAATAGAATGCTTTTTTTGAGATAGGATACAAATTTGATGAGGATAAACCCATGTGATTGCCCCTTGAGAGGGAGCTGGATTTGCATGCAAAGGAGGAACTCTTGGTTCCAAAGAATCAACCTCAAGATGTGGAGCAACCACATGTGGAGGATCATGGAGTGGAAGAAAACACTCATGCAGAGCCATCCACTAGAAATGGTAGAAGGCACACCACAGAAGCTAATAGATTGAGACTTGATGCAATGGAGAATGTAGGAGCTCCTAATTCACTGCGCAGACAGAGACAGTATCTAGACAAGTTTACTGGATTCATGGCTCTTATGAGCAAGTGTATTGTGGCAGAACTATCTTCCTTTCAGGAGGTAGGGCAACAAACAATTTGGGTTGATGCAATGGTGGAGGATTATGACTGCATTGTCAAGAAAAATGCATGGGAGATTGTCCCAATACCGGTCGATAAATCATCGGTTGGATCTAGATGGATCTACAAGGTAATGCAAGCTACTGATGGGAGTGTGGAGAAGTACAAGGCCATATCTGTGGCCTGAGGATTCTCACAGATTGAGGGGATCGACTATGATGAGACTTTTACACCAGTTGCAAGGTACTCTTCCATTAGATCCATCCTTGCACTCTCAGCACAGATGGGGCAGCGCATTCGTTAGATGGATGTAAAAACCAAGGAAAATTTTAAGGATGGAAGTTTATCTTAAAGTTTAGAAACCTTGGCGAATCTTAATGGTCCCTAATATGTAAATTGTAAAATGTTTGGCAATATTTTTGTAAAAATATTTATATTTCTAATGATTTTGTATTAGTCTATATACAATTTTGGTGATTTTTAAGGTAAAATAATTTTATACTATAAAATGTGGGCGAATAATTTTTAGAAAAAATGGAAATTGGAGAATCTTTTTTTGGAAAAAACATGGAAAATTAGCCCACCTGCGAATATTAGCCCCTAAAATTTTCCCTAGTAAACATTGTGTTTCTCAATGGAGTTATTGAGGAAGAAGTGTACATAGAGTACCCAGAAGGTTTCTAGATCTTTGACAATGAGTCACACATGTGTCAACTCAAGAGAGCACTGTACGGGATGAAGCAAGCACCCGACATGCTTGGTACACTCGGATTGACAGCTATTTCATCAGATTGGGCTTCACCAAAAGTGAAGCTGATGAAAACCTGTACCAGATTGTGGTTGAAGGTAAGCGTTTGATTATTGTACTTTATGTTGATGATCTAATTTTTACTAGTGATGAGCAGTTGATACACTCATGCAAGGAGGATCTTGCAAGGGAGTTCAAAATTAAGGACATGGGACTCCTTCATTATTTCCTTGGTTTGGAAATATGGCAATAGGATGATGAAATTTTTGTTTCTCAAGGAAAGTATTCCAAAGAGATACTGTTGAGATTCAACAAGATGATGAGCTTAGTGAAAAGATTCGCCTTCACTAAGTGGGCCCGCAGACTATTTTTGGTGCAAGTCTATTTTTAGACATGATGATCATATTTCAGAAGTTGCAGGATGCTATTTGTGGATGGTTGATCAAGTTGGAAAAATAGATGAAATTCTGTTTTTAGAATATTGGGCGAAGTCTATTTATAGATCGTCAATCTAAAAATAGATGCATGTCGATTATTATTAGCTCTTAATAATAATCAGACTCTAAACAACAACTTATTCTCTTGGAGCACTTTAGTTCAGTGCACAGATGTGGCACATCAGCTAACAGAAGGAATTACGCAATTCCTAAGGGTTTACTGGAGCTAATGCATGGAGGACTTAGTTAGAACTCAAGTGGCAGAGTTATGACACAGTTGGAAGAATTAGTTATGGAGTTGTATTTAGTTTAACTCAGTTAGACTCAATTGAGCTAGTTGTATCTAGTCTAACTGAATGCTACACTAGTGAGAGTGGAGTGAATTAATTAGTTAATTAATTCACAAATAATAACTCATTAATAAATTGAACAATACATCAGTTAACTACAGTGCATGGAAGTTTCAATGGAGATCAGTGGAGAGATAGGTGAAAGGGCAAGATAGACTATCTGTTGTGACTATAGTGATGCATTGATTACATCACACACACATTGGAGTTTCCAATGAGAATTTTGCAGTCAATCCAAGAGTAATTCAAATTCATTCAGAGCTATTCTTCAGCAGGGATTGCGCAATGGAGGTAGGCTAGCAGGTGGAAAATATTGGTGTGTGGATTTGCGAGATCAGGCCTGATTAGTGTATGATGATTCTACTGTACTAAGAGCTTGTGATAAGATTTGTATGTTGTGTATGAGATTGTCATATGGTCCATGTTACATAATATATAGTTGGGGTTTTCAACTTCAGGCTTTACCGGTTAAAAACTGTGTTATGTGCGATTGAATATTTTTGTTTATGCTTCACATGTGTTTGCAATTAAGTTTTCCGCAAAATATTAACAAGTGGAGTAGATTCAATATCTTGCATAAATTTAAATAGTGTGAGATCAGGTGGATCTAGGAAATATGCATGCTTAGTGCATATAATTTCTACATGGTATTAGAGCATTGTTGATTAAATATTGCAATTGTGAAGTGAGTTTGTGCTGGTGGACAATTCGAATTTTCTACAGAATATTCTTGGTGCAGAAGTCGAGTATACATTGAAATGTATTTCAACGGGTTGAGATTGGAGTATGCCCTTGATGGAGCTCGAATTACATAGCCTGGAAGGACAGGATGGAGGTGGTGTTGGAGGATAATGGGCTGAAGGAGTTCATCGATAGCGATGTTCCCAAGTCGGGATCTGGTGATGCTGCATTACTTGACGCATGGAAAATCCATTCTTGTTGAAGAATTTCATGCATGTTCCAAGTCTGAAGAAGAAATTGGTCTCAGTCGCAATGCTGGAAGACAAGGGTTATGATGTTGTTTTCAGTGAGGGAAAAGCCTTCCTTCGACATAAAACAACGGGTCAAACCAAGAAGATAGGGGTTCGAACTAAGAATCTCTACAAGCTGGAGGTAGATGGCTGCACTGCAATGGTAGGAAAAGCAAAAGAAGTGGTGAGCCGGGATGGGGGAAAATTATGGCACGGGAGATTGGTCCATCTTCACCATGGCACTTTGAAGATTTTGCAGCAAATTTCTACTAGACTTCCCAAGGGCACTCTTGCACAGTCAGATTAGTGCAAGGGATTTAATATGGGTAAGTTTGTGAAGACCACCTTTCATGAGAAGGAGAACCGTACTTCGGTGATCCTGGAGAGAATTCACACAGACATGTGGGGACCATTCTTGGTTGCTTCGACATCAAAACACAAGTATTATGTGATATTTGTTGATGATTATTCTCGTAGATGCTGGATCTTCTTCATGTAGAAGAAGAGTGAAACGTTCTCAAAGTTCTGTGAGTTCAAGGCATTGGTGGAGAAGGAGTCGAGGAAGCAGGTGAAAGCTCTATGGAGCGATAATGGTGGTGAATACATCTCGGGCGAATTCAAAGAATTTTGTAACAAAGAAGGAATTCGAAGAGAACTCATAGTTCCTCATAACCCACAGCAGAATGAGGTCACAGAGAGAAAGAACAGAACAATTGTGGGTGTTGCACGAGTGATGCTGCATGACCAGGGCCTACTGATGAACTTGTGGGCGGAAGCATGCAACACTACAGTTTATGTGCAAAACTGTTGTCCTCATAGAGTACTTGGCATGAGTACACCAGAAGAAGCTTTTACTGGTAAGACGCCTGATATTTCTCATTTGAATATTTTTGGCTCACCTGTTTACATTCATGTGACAAAGGATGCCAAGAAGAAGCTGGAGCGTACTGCAAAAGTTGGGATATTTGTGGGGTACACAGAAACACCCCATAACTATCGTGTGTATTTTCCAGATAGTCGGATGACTGTTGTGCGACGGGATATAAAATTCAATGAGGTGAAAGCCATGAAGTTTGGCCAAGCAGGGGAGCTTCTGCATGCGGAGGAAGACATTCCCAAAGATGAGCCTCTGGATGTGGATCGGCCACGGAGGAGATTCATGATGCGCGGTCCACTCATGCGGAACCAGACAGCTCGAACAGTGAAAACGTGCCACGGAAAGTGGCAGGGCGGAAACGATGCGCCACGGGGTGCGGGGTCCTACATCGGGCGCACACAAAGATGCGTCCCGGCGATATCACGGATACATGGCTCTTGCTGGTGAAGTGTCATATTGGATCTTCTTTTGAAGAAGCAATACAGGAGCCCACATGGGTAGATGCCATGGTGGAGTATGACTCCATTGTCAAAAACAGTGCTTGGGAGATTGTTCCAAGGCCGGTGGGAAAATCAGTTGTAGGATCAAGATGGATCTACAAGGTAAAGCAAGCTGTTGATGGGAGCATCGAGAAGTATAAGGCAGATTTGTTGCCCGTGGCTTCTCACAGATTGAGGGGATTGACTATGAAGAAACCTTTGCACCTGTCGCATGGTATTCTTCCATACGGACCATCCTTGCTCTCTCAATGCAGATGGGTTGGCAAATTCATCAAATGGATGTGAAGACTACGTTCCTTAATGGGATCATTGAGGAAGAGGTGTACATTGAGTAGCCTGAAGGATTTGAGATCTTCAGCAGCGAGTTGCATGTGTGCAGGCTCAAAAGAGCGTTGTATGGGCTGAAACAAGCACCCTGTGCTTGGTACACTCGGATCGACAGCTATTTCACCGGACTTGGCTTCACCAAGAGTGAGGCAGATGCAAACCTGTACCAGATTGTGGTGGAGGGTAAGCTTTTAATCATTTTACTTTATGTTGATGATTTAATACTAAGAGGTGATGAGTAGTTGATACACTCATTCAAGGCAGATCTTGCAAAGGAGTTTGAGATGAAGGATTTGGGCCTCCTTCATTATTTCCTTGGATTGGAAATATGGCAGCGGTAAGGTGAACTATTTGTGTCTCAAGGAAAGTATGCCCGGGAGATACTGGAGAAGTTTCACACGCAAGGCTACAAGCCTATCGACACTCCTCTTCCAGGAAATTGGAATAAAGAGGATGCTACATCGGCAAAGGTAGTGGATGCCACTGTTTATCGACAGTTGGTGGGTTCGCTCATGTATTTAGTTAATACAAGACCAGACATATGCTATGCAGTGAACCAGCTTTCACAAGCGATGGTTAAGCCTACCAAGCTCTTTTGGAAGGCAGGCAAGCATGTTTTGAGATATCTCAGGGGCACATCTGAGTATGGTTTATGGTACAGGCAGACGGATGAGGTGAAGTTGATAGATGGATGAGGTGAAGTTGCATGGATTCACAGATGCAGATTGGGCAGGAAGCCCAACAGACAGAAAGAGAACATCAGGAGGGACTTTCAGTATCGGATCTATGACAGTTTCTTGGTATAGCAGGAAACAAAGATCTATGGCACTCAGTTCAGCAGAAGCAGAATACATGACAGCAAGTCAAGCTGCATGTGAGGCTATCTGGATGACGAAGATTCTGGTTGGTTTGTTTGGTTCACATTTAGATCCCATGGTGATTCATTGTGATAATCAGAGTTGCTTTAAACTCTCGGTTAATCATGTGTTTCATGATAGATCTAAACATATTGATATCCGGTATCATCGTATCAAAGATTGTGTGCAGCAGAAGATCATGTTGCTTCAGTACATTCCTACAGAGGATCAGGATGCAGATATTCTGACGAAGGCGCTCACTAGGAGCAAATTCGAATACCATAGAGGCAGGATAGGGGTGAAGGATAATCCCTATCTTGTTGTGAGGGAGTGTTTATATTCAACAAGATGATGATCTTAGTGAAAAGAGTCGCCTTCACTAGGTGGGCCCGCAGGCTATTTTTGGTGCAAGTATATTTTTAGACATGATGATCATATTTCAGAAGTTGCAGGATGCTATTTGTGGATGTTTGGTCAAGTTGGAAAAATATATGAAATTCTATTTTTAGAATATTGGGTGAAGTCTATTTATAGATCATTGATCTTAAAATAGATGCATGTCGATTATTATTAGCTCTTAATAATAATCAGACTCTAAACAACAACTTATTCTCTTGGAGCACTTCAGTTCGGTGCATAGATGTGGCACATCAGCTGACAGAAGGAATTACACAATTCCTAAGGGTTTACTGGAGCTAATGCATGGAGGACTCAGTTAGAACTCAAGTGGCAGAGTTATGACACAGTTGGAAGAAGTAGTTATGGAGTTGTATTCAGTTTAACTCAGTTAGACTCAGTTGAGCTAGTTGTATCTAGTCTAACTTAATGATACACTAGTGAGAGTGGAGTGAACTAATTAGTTAATTAATTCACAAATAATAACTCATTAATCAACTAAACAATACAACAGTTAACTACAGTGCATGTCAGTTCCAGTGGAGACCCAGTGGAGAGATAGGTGAAAGGGCAAGATGGAATATTCGTTGTGACTATAGTGATGCATTGATTGCATCACACACACATTGGAGTTGCCAATGAGGATTGTGCAGTCAATCCAAGAGTAATTCGAATTCATTTAGAGCTATTCTTCAACAGGGATTGCGCAGTGGAGGCAGGTTAGCATGTGGCAAAGATCGGTGCATGGATTTGCAAGATCAGGCCTGATTAGTGTATAACGATTGTACTTTATTGAGAGCTTGTGATAAGCTTTGTATGCTATGTATGAGATTTTCATATGATCCATGTTACATAATATATATTTTGGGTTTTCAGCTTCAGGCTTTCCCGGTTAAAAACTGTGTTATGTGCGATTGAATATTTTTGTTTATGCTTCACATGTGTTTGCAATTAATTTTTCCGCAAAATATTAACAAGTGGAATAGATTCAGTATCTTGCATAAAGTTAAATAGTGTGAGATCAGGTAGATCTAGGACATATGCATGCTTATTTCATATAATTTCTACAGATACTGGGTAAGTTTCACATGGAGAGTTGTAAAGCCATGGACACTCCTCTTCCAAGAAATTAGCGGAAATAGGATGTTACTTCTGGAGAAGTAGTTGATGCTACTGTCTACAGGAAGTTAGTAGGTTCACTGATGTACTTGGTGAACATAGACCAAACATTTGCTACACAGTTAACCAGCTGAGTCAAGCTATGGTTAAGCCTACCAAGCTCTATTGGAAGGCAGGGAAGCATGTATTGAGATACTTGAGGGGAAAAACAGAGTATGTATTATGGTATAGACAAATAGAGGGATTGAAGCTTTAAGGCTTCACGGATGTATATTGGGCAGGAAGTCCATCAAACAGAAAGAGCACATCAGGAGGGATCTTCAACATAGGATCGACAATAGTTTCTTGGTACAACAGGAAGCAACAATCTGTGGCACTGAGTTCAACGGAGGCAGATTACATGGCATCAAGTCAAGCTGCATGTGAGCCCATATAGATCAGAAATATCCTAGCTATTTTGTTTGGTTCTCAGATGGATTCGACAGTAATACATTGTGATAACCAGAGTTGCATTAAACTCTCAGTTAATCATGCGTTACATGATAGATCCAAGCACATAGAAATATGGTACCACCATCTTAGAGATTGTGTGCAGAGGCGCATAATGTTACTTCAGTACATTCCCATGAAAGATCATGATGCAGATATTCTGACAAAGGTGCTCACCATGAGAAAATTTGAATACCATAGAGACAGGATCGGGGTGAAGGATAATCTATTTCTTGTTGAGAGGGAGTGTTGAAGTCCAACAAGAAATTGTAGCACCTACACTAGTGTGGGACCAGGAGGTCCAAGTAGCACCTACACTAGTGTGGGACCACAGGTCTTAGCCACACCTACACTAGTGTGGGATAAATTTAGTGCAGTGTCTATTTTAATTTTCCCTTAATTAAGATGGGCAATAAAATGTAATCTTATCTCAAAATCACTTGTAATAGTTAAATGAGTGTGATAAACTCAGTTAGCTCATGAATTTTGAGTTAAGGGTAGTTGGTGAGGCATGCAGAGTAATTCTAGTTGTAATAGAGTTCAAAGTGCAGTTGGTGCATTAGTTAATACAAGTGTAATCAATTTAACTCAATTATGTGAGTTAAAGTCAGTTGTGTTAGTTGTAACTATTTGTTGCACTAGTGAGAGATCAAGTGAATTAAATATTATTTAATTCACAATCAATGATCTAACATGCAACTGATGATTTACTATTATTATCTTCATGCATGTCAGTTCCAGTGGAGACCCAGTTGAGATCTAGGTGAAAGGGATGTTAAATATCAGTTGTAGGATTATTGGGTTTCACCCATGCAACCAAACATCCATTGGATTTCCCATGATCCTTGCGCAGTCAAGGAAGGAAAAAATTCCTAAAGAATAGGGATTGCATTCCACATGAATTGCGCAAGTAAGGAAGACTGTTTAGAGGCTGAGAATTGGCTAAGTGTTGGTCATTTTTGTCCAGGACAATGTGAGACAATTAGATGAGTACAGGAGGCTCTTGTGAGAATATTTGTATTGTAATTATTTCATGTATCCATGTTGAATATACAATAGAAGATAGTGGGGTTTTGAGCATAAAGCTTTCCCCTGGAAATTATCTGTGTTGTGGTTTGATTGATTCTTCTTTGCTTCATGTGATTGGTGATTGTGTTTTAATTTCCACAATTGATTTGTAGAAGCGATTCAGTGTCTAGCTTTAGTACATTGTTAGATCATATTGAATCCATGATATACATATTGCTTGTATAATTTCTACATTGCAAAAGGATGAGGATTTACTAGATGACTTCTCTTCAACATATTGGCGACATTGAGATGAGTTTGTTGGGAAAAATACTGAGAGAGGGGGGGGGGGTGAATCAGTATTTAAAATAATCACAATCTTTTAATTTTATCTTACTGATTTCTATACGGGACCATAGAAATTTTTAGGGGCTAATATTCACAGGTGGGCTAATTTTCTACACTTTTTCCAAAAAAAGATTCGCTAACTTCCATTTTTTTCGAAAAATGATTCGCCCAAATTTTATAGTATGAAATTAGTTTACCCTAAAAGTCGCCAAAAAATTATATAAAGACTATATAAAATTATTGGAAATTTCAATATTTTTAGAAAAATATCTCCAACATTTTACGGATTGCATATTATGGAATAGTGGGATTCATCAAGGTTTCTAAACTTTAAGATGATTTTCCATCCTTAAAATTTTCCCTATACACGAATTTGATTAACCCAACTAGCGTATATATGCGGATACACTAACAGAAATTTGCATATACTGAGATAACTTTATTGTTAGATGAAATTTCATAAACCTTCTTTAACCCAACTTATCAGTTATGCATCAGATAGTTAAGCAGTAAATATGTGCAGTAATAACAAAATAAATCATCACACATGAACACCAAGATTTAAGGTGGAAACCCAATTCGGGAGAAAACCACTATTGTTGTCGTCTCTGTCTTCAATATTTATCATATGGAAAACTGCTTACAATTTTGTACTGATGCATACTCATATCAGTACGCAGAAATCTACCTGCAGAAGGCTGCAACCTTCTCTCGTTCTCCAACTGCTACTAGAAGGGAGCTACAACCCCCTAATCTCGTTTACTAGCCACTACTGGAAGGGAGCTCCAACCCCCTGATCAAAACACTATCTTCTACTGGAAAGAAGCTTCTACTTCCACACTGAAGGCTTCAACCCTTATAACCACTGCAGACCACGTTTAATCAATTTTCACACTGGATCCCACAACTTCAACAAAACTCATCATAAACATAATCAATAATATACATCACCCAAAATTCAATCAGAACAGTGAGATTATTGTAACGAGAACACAGTAATAAACCCAGATTTAAGAATCAGCATGTAGAAACAATATCAACCCTGATCATTCATTATCTTAAAATGCATACACTACTTTTCTTTATTGAACCCGCGTGTATACGCACTTTCCTTCACACAAACCTGCTTATAGATCTGAAAATACTGATCTTCCATAAAATGGTCAGTCTCAGAACCATATCTGAGGCTTTCAGTCAGATATATTTACAGTATTGTAGAACCCTTAAACATTCATTCATCATTAAACATATTTACTCACTCATTGATCAGATTTGTACATATTCAACTTAGCAGCATATACAGTATTCAAGCAACCCAGATCTACATGAAGACCTCATTGGCAGACAACATAAATACAACATTGATAAACAGATAACCTCTACAGTAAGCTTCAGGAAAATCTGACTTTCATACGTGCTTTTTCTAAGACAAAGACGTATATATGCGCGCTTTCACCGAGACAAACTAGCGTATAGATCTGTAAATATTAACTTTGCAGAATGTTTCAAATCTTACCCATATTTCTTCACTTCACTTCAGCAATCATGCGCTAGGTCACAGATCTAAAAATTTCATCATTAGCTCATGCAAGTACATAGTCATTTCAGGTCTAGAGATCTTGATCCATCATTGTATCCAAGGGTGCATCATAGATTCAGATCTACCAATAAAACAGAGTTCATCCCATGCAGATATACTTCAGAGAGAAGTATTCAGTAGCAACCCTTACACATGCACACCCTTGCACTATGATATTCCTCTCCTTATATAGGATTAGCCTTTATCAATACCATGAGCCAAAACCACACAAGTGTCAATGGTAATCTTGGGCGAAATAAAATAGACGATACATCTCTCAATACTATGGTCTAATACCATGGTAATGCCCCTTGGTATCATATTTTTAGAGCGCAAAAGGTATACGTGACTTGGCTTCTTCATATCCACGTGTATACTAATTATGGATGTATACGCAGGTTGCCTGTATACCAAGTAGCGTATACATTGCCTCCATACGTAGGTTGCCTTCATCAAACCGGCGTATACATTGAGAAACATTTCCTATTTCATTTCTCTGGAACTTACTAGAATTCCTTTCTCTGTCACATCTAAACTGACCTATAGAAACATCATTTTTACATTTTTAACAAATAGGTTGCTTATCAAAAGGCAACTCATCAAGATTTTTCCATCAAGGACAACTTCATCAAGTAGGTTTCCATCAAGGACAACATATTGCATAATATTGCCAACAATCTCTCCTTCTGGACTTGATGGCAACCATGATGGTGTTTGATCACCACAATAGATAGACACATTAATCATAACCATTATTCAAACACCAAACTCAAACACCAAAATACTCCCCCCCTTTGACATTAAGGGAAAAGGACGGATCAATACCGAAACAAGGTTTCTCTTTCCTTGTAGAAAGAAGAGCTCTACAGATCTGATGTGCACTGTATTGACCATGCTCCTCTTGAGTTCATGTTGAATCTCCAGATAGATTTTTCAATGAAGTAAATAACTCTATAACTCAACCGAGTATGACCTTTCCTATCACCAAGGACTCATACTTACATCAATGATCCAACCAAGTGGAAATACATATTCGACTCAACAACCCAACCAAGTGGGTTTACAAATTTGAACAAGTCCTTACATGACTGAATATAACAATTTTACATGATAGGTCTCAACATGACCCTTTCATCAAATTACAAATATGCCTTTTTATAACCAAGACCAAAAGATCTCAAGAGAGAGATCATAAATCAGAAACCAATCAGAATGCCAACAATGCATCCTTTTCAACAAGGCAGGTGCTCCCCCTAAGCTGGTGCATCGTGAACACCTTCAACAACCAATTCATCAAATCATCTTCATCAAGGAGATAAATATCAAAGAAAGGCATCGTAAGATGAATACTAGAACAACAATAGAGATTACCCAATAGCACCACAGACTTTTCTGAAAGCTGGCCCAGAGAATTTCTGTCATCAAAAACCATACGCGGTTTTATGCACAGAAACTCACATATATACTCGATTCGCCTTTATGAAACCAGCGTACCGAATTTAATCTTCTGAAATTAAGCAGATTTGGTAAGAGAGGTAGAGACAACTCCCAGCTTATGTCTGAGATATTCGAAAGCTTCCCTGGGAAGAGGTTTAGTAAATATATCTATAACCTGTTCTTTGGAGGGAACATACTCCAATTTAACCTTTTTTTCAAGCACTTGTCCTCGTAGGAAGTGATACTTGATAATAATGTGCTTGGTCTTGGAATGCATAATAGGATTTTTTGAGATAATAATGGCAATTGTATTATCACATAGAATGGAGATGGGAGGTGAAATTTTTCTTTGAATATCTTGTAATGTTTGCATCATCCAAAGAATTTGTGTGAAACATGATGCAGCAACCACATATTCGGCTTCTTCTGTAGATAAGGCAATAGAACTTTGTTTCTTTCTGAACCAATATACTAATTGGGGCCCCATATATAATGCACCACCACTAGTGCTTTCTCAATCATCAACATTTATAGCCCAATCCACATCTATGTAAGCATGAAGAGTAAGATCAACATTCTTTGGATACCATAGACCAAAGTCTTGAGTCCCTTATAGATATTTGAATATTCTTTTTTCAGCCTGAAGATGAGACTCTTTTGGATTAGCTTGGAATCATCCAACAATCCCAATTGCATGCATAATGCCTGGTCTTGTATCGATTAGATAAAGCAGACTTCCAATCATGGATCTATAATCCGGTTGATTCACCATGGGAGAATCATTATGAGAACTAAGGTTACATCCAGTTACCATTGGAGTACTCAAAGGTTTGCAGTCTTCCATCCCATACTTCTTCAAAATTTTCTTAAGATATTTTGCTTGTGATAGAAATATGCCATATGTTGCTTGTTGCACTTGTAAGCCAAGAAAATATGTTGGTTCCCCAAGTAATGAAATTTCAAATTCTTGCTGCATAACAGAAGCAAATTTCTGACTCATGGACTCTTCATTACTTCCAAAAATGATGTCATCAACATACACAACAATAATCAATAGTTTATCATTTTCAATTTTTGTGTATAAGTTACTATCAGCAGATCCCTTTGTGAAACCTTGTTGCTGAAGATATTTGTCAAGACGATAGTACCATTCCTGAGGAGCCTGTTTGAGACCATATAAAGCCTTTTTGAGTTTACAAACAAGTTTTTCATCATTTCCCAGAATGAATCCTTTTGGTTGTTCTATATAAACTTCTTCTTCTAGATCACCATTGAGGAAAGAAAATTTTACATCCATTTGATAAACTTTGAATTGTTGAAAACTTGAAAAAGCAAGAAACATTCTTATGGCTTCAATTCTAGCTACAGGAGCAAATGTTTCTTCAAGCCTTCTTGTTGAGCATACCCTTTACAAACAATTCTAGCTTTGTTTCTAATAACATCTCCATTTTCATTTAACTTGTTTTTGAATATCCATTTTGTTCTAGTAACATTTTTATCATGAGGTCTTGGAACCAATTCCCAAGTATGATTCTTTTCAATTTGATCAAGTTCTTCATTCATGGCTTGAATCCAACATTCATCTTTACTATCTTGATTTACATTATGTGGTTCAATAGTGGATAAAAATGCTAGATAGCTAGGGGATCCTACAATATTTCTTCTTGTTTGGACACCTGATCCCTTTTCTCCCAGAATTTGGGATTCTGGATGATTCTTTTGAACATACCTGGATGGAGATTTTTCAGATATATCTTCTTCTGGTGCTTCATTGGGTTCTCCTTCTGTATTGTTGCTATTTTATGAGGGAAAACATACATCATCATCATCTTCATTTGTTGTTGTTATTTCCCTTTTAGGAGCTAAGAGAGATTCATCAATTACAAAATCAATACATTCAACAATCTTCTGAAGTCTTTTATTGTAACATTTATATGCTTTACTTCTAGAAGAGTAACCAAGAAATATTCCTTCATCTGCTTTAGGCTCTAACTTACCAAGTTTTTCATCATTGTTCTTGATAAAACATTTGCTTCCAAAAACTCTAAAATGCTTTACAGTGGAAATATTACCATACCAGAGCTCGTAAGGAGTTTTATTACTGTTCACATGAACATGAGCCTTGTTAAGAATATTTATTGTGATATGTTCTGCTTCTCCCCAAAAGGTATCGGGAGTTCCAGATTCATCAAGCATAGCATGAGCCATCTGTTGAGCTGTTCTATTCATTCTTTCTACCACGCCATTTTGTTGTGGGGTTCCAACTACAAAAAACTGTCTTTTTATGCCATGATGTTCACATAAATCAAAGAATTCATCTGATATATATTCTCCTCCTCAGTCAGATCTAAGACATTTGATTTTTAGATGTAATTCATTTTCAATCAAAGCTTTGAAGATCTTAAATTTTTCAAATGCTTCATCTTTATGTTTTAGTAAACCGATCCAACACATTCTAGAGAAGTCATCAATAAACAGAATATAGTATTGTTCTCCACGAGGTGACTTGTTCCTTATAGGTCCACATAAATCAATATGTATAAGTTCAAGAGGCTTACTTGCTGGTCCTTCTTTGGCATTGAATTTCACCCTGGTTTTCTTACCGAATTGGCATTATTTGCATATGGTACTTTCAGGCAGAGTGATGTTGGGAAGATCACGAACAAATTTGAGTCTGCTATATTTTCTTATTTTAGAGAAGCTCAAATGTCCCAATCTTCTGTGCCATAGCTAATTTTCTGAAGATTTACCTAAGTAGCATTTCTCTTGGCCACATTTTAATATATACATATTGCTTGGTGTTCTAGTTCCTTTTATTATTGTTTTTCCTGTGTCAAGTTCGCGTACTACACGTTCTTTTGAACTAAATACAACTTCATTTCCTTGATCACACATTTGACTCACACTCAACAGGTTATGCTTTAATCCATCCACATACATAACATTGTTAGCTTTCACCTTTTCTTTTAGAAAAACAGACCCTTTTCCTTTAATGACAGCAGAAGAGTCATTTCCAAAGGTAACATTCTTTTCCTTCTCTAGAGCATTGTATGAAAGGAGCTTATTTTTATCACTTGTTGTGTGTTTTGAGCATCCACTATCAATGTACCATTGATTTTCTTCCCCTTCTGCAAATAAAGCTATGCCACAGCTTTCAACCTGTAATTCCTTCTTTCTCCATATCTTGGAATTTGAAGGTATTTTCTCTTTTGGTTGAAGTTTTCTCCTGCATTCAGATTCTTCATGTCCAAAGTTATTGCAATAAGAACATTCAATTTCATTTTGAAGAGGAGAAAAGTTGTTATAATTATTCTTCTTTATTCTAGTCTCGTTTCTTTTCTTTATTGCTTCTCTGGTCATGGTGGTTTTGTATGCAACACATTGATCAGCTTTATGACCAAAATTATGATATGAGAAACATTTTCCATTAAAGAAGAAATTTTTGCGATCATGAAACCTTATATTTATGTTTACCTACTGATTGATATTTATGTTATTGTTATTCTTTGAATTGAAGTGGTCATGCTTTACCTGTGTAATCTCTTTGTTCTTTTGTTGAGTGACAAAATGTTGTTGGCTGGCTTTAGCTGCATTTAGATAGCTTGGTGCTGAAGACTGAGAGGATTCTCTGATATATCCAAGACCTGTCTTTACAAAAGGAGAGCGTTGAACCTTGATAATTTCATCTAAGGTTTCAGATCCTTTAGCAAATCTAAGATTTAAAGTTTTCACTTTCTCAATTTCCTTTCTTAGACTTACTATTTCACATTCTAATTTCTCATTGTGCTTCTCCTTTTCTATAAGTTGATTCTTTAGAGTATCTATGGAATTTTTTTTTCTTTCTTCCAAACATATTTTGAGTTGATTTATTTCTTCAAGAAAATCATTTTCTTATAAAGCATCCATAAAAGTATATTTAGCCTCACTAGAGTCTTTTTCAAAAGCCATGTGCAGTCTAATATCTTGACGAGATTCTCCTTCTTCACTATTTGATAGACCATAACTATCTTCATGAGTATAATAGCTTTTTCTTTTGATGAACCGTTTCTTATTTTCTTTTGCAACTTCCTTTCCTTTTTCATGATTATCTTTATGGGTAAATTTAGTAGCATAATGACCAACTCTTCCACAAGAAAAACATTTAAAATTAAGCTTACCTCTGAACCTTCCAGTGCCAAGTTGTAGCTTCTTTACAAAATTTATCTCATCTTCTTCTGAAACATACCCTGATCCTTCTTGTTCTTCTACTTCCTTTCCTTTTGCACCAGCTCTAAAGACAAGTTATTTGACTTTAGATGGACCTCCTTTCCTCATTTCACATGTAGTTAGAATCCCATGAAGTTGAACAATAGTAAGCATTTTTAGATCCTGCTTCTCTTCAATAGCCGACACTTTTGACTCGAATTTGGGAGTTACAGATCTTAAAACCTTTTCTACTATAGTAGTGTCAGTTATGGTTTCTTCCAGGTTTCTCATACAATTTACAATATCATCTAGACGTAAAAAGAAACTAGCAATGCTTTCCTCATTATGCATTCTGAGTTTTTTATATTGTATTCTGAGAGTTTGGAGTTTAGCACTTTTTACCTTTGCATCACCTTCATAGCTTAGAATGATTTTTTCTTGTATCTCCTTTGTTGTATTCAACTGCATGACATTGAAAAATTATGATCCAGTCAAACTTCCCAATAATGCATTCACCGCCTTTGCATTGGTTTCATAGTTCTTTCTTGCTGTTGGATTTGTTGGAACTGAAGCTGGATATTGATAACCTCCTTCAACTATAGCCCATACATCTACTCCAAGAGACTGAAGATAGAATCTTGTCCTTGTCTTCTAGAAGATTAAATTGTTTATGTTGAAGAGAGGAGGCCTGATAGATGTTGTCCCATATTTATTGCTCATCTTAGCTGATCTTCCTTCTAGCGATTAAGCTTCTTCAGAAGGACCTGCTCTGATACCAATTATTGGGAAAAATACTGAGAGAGGGGGAGGGGAGGTGAATTAGTATTTACAATAATCACAATCTTTTACTTTTCTCTTATTGATTTCTATATGCAACTTTGATTAACCCAACTAGCGTATATACGCGGATACACTAACAGAAACTTGCGTATACTGAGATAAATTTATTGTTAGATGAAATTTCAGAAACTTTCTTTAACCCAGCTTATCAGTTATGCATCATATATTTAAGCAGTAAATATGTGCAGTAATAAAAGAATAAATCATCACACATGAACACCAAGATTTAAGGTAGAAACCCAATTCGGGAGAAAAACATTGTTGTTGTCGTCTTTGTCTTCAATATTTATTATATGGAAAACTGCTTACAATTTTGTACTGATGCAAACTCATATCAGTACACATGCATCTACCAGCAGAAGGCTGCAGCCTTCTCTTGTTCTCCAGCTGCTACTGAAAGGGAGCTACAACCCCCTGATCTCGTTTTCCAGCCACTATTAGAAGGAAGCTCCAACCCCCTGATCAGAACACCAGCTTATATTGGCAGGAAGCTTCTACTTCCACACTGAAGGCTTCAACCCTCAGAACCACTGCAGACCAAATTTCATCGATTTTCACACTAGATCCCAGAGCTTCAACACAACTCATCATAAATAACATCAATAATATACTTGACACAAACTTCAATCGGAACAGTGAGATTATTGTAACCAGAACATAATAATAAACCCAGATTTCAGAATCAACATGTAGAAACATTCTCAACCCTAATCATTCATTATCTTAAAATTCATATGCTACTTTGCTTTACTGAACCCACGTGTATACACGCTTTCCTTCACACCAACCTGCGTATAGATCTGAGAATACTGATCTTCCAAAATATGGTCAGTCTCAGAACCAGATCTGAGGCTTTCAGCCAGATTTCTTTTCAGTATTGGAGAACGCTTAATCATTCAGTCATCATTAAACATATTTACTCACTCATTGATTAGATTTGTACATATTCAACTTAGCAGCATATACAATATTCAAGCAACCCAGATCTTCATGAAGACTTCAATGGCAGACAACAGAAATACAACAGTAATAAACAAATAGCCTCTGCAGTAAGCTTCACAAAACCCTGACTTTCATAGATGCTTTTTCTAAGACAAAGCCACGTATATACATGCTTTCACCGATACAAACTAGCGTATAGATCTGTAAATATTAACTTTACAGAATGTTTCAGATCTATAGACTTACCCAGATTTATTCACTTCACTTCAGCGAACATGTGCCAGGTTACAAATCCAAACATCTCATCATTAGTTCATGCAAGTACATAGTCATTTCAGGTCTAGAGATACTGATCCATCATTGTCTCCAAGGGTGCATCATAGATTCAAATCTACCAATAAAACAGAGTTCATCCCATGCAGATATACTTCAGAGAGAAATATTCAGTAACAACCCTTACACATGCACACCCATGCACTATGATATTCCTCTCCTTATATATGACTAGCCTTTATCAATACCATGAGCCAAAACCACAAGTGTCAATGGTATTCTTGGACGAAATCAAATAGACAATACAACGCTCAATACTGTGGACTAATACCATGGTAATGCCCCTTGGTACCATATTTTTAGAGCGCAAAAGGTATACACGACTTGGCTTCTTCATACCCGCGTGTATACGCGACTTCTCTTCATAAAAACTGCATATATACTAATTATGGATGTATACGCGGGTTGCCTGTATACCAAGTAGTGTATACATTGCCTTCATATGCGGGTTGCCTGTATACCAAGTAGTGTATACATTGCCTTCATATGCGGGTTGCCTTCATCAAACCAGCGTATACATTGAGAAATATTTATTGTTTCATTTCTCTAGCACTTACTGGAATTCCTTTCTCTGTCACATCTGAACTGACCTGTAGAAACATCATTTTTACATTTTTAACAAATAGGTTGCTTATCAAAAGGCAAATCATCAAGAGGTTTCCATCAAGGACAAATTCATCAAGTAGGTTACCATCAAGGACAACATATTGCATTATATTGCCTACAGAGTTGGCAATATTGAACCAAAACCGAAGTGAAGGTATGATGAACCATAGGTATGATGAATCGTCAAGAAGAGTACCCAACCCAAAAGTCACAGTGATGGCATGAAAGTGTCATGTTCAAGAGTGACCTGCTACCATAAATTATTCCGTTCTTTTTCCCAAATTTTCCCCAGCCATTTTTCGACTAGTACCTTTTTATTTTTTAACAAGCTTGAGGAGGATAACATATGCTTGATCAATAATTCAACCCTTCAAGAGAATCCATCGCTATTTAATAATTTAACGACTCTATCAATAAATGAAACTCGATCTTGCCATGATCGACAAGTTCGTTGTTATTTTATGTTTTAATGAGTTTAATGACAATAACAACCTGATCCTTTTTCATGTTTAGAGAGTTTGAAAAAGAGGACAAAAGAAAACTCCATGAGTCCTTTTTCGTAAATTTGTTGCTCAGGTCCGAAAAAGTGTAAAATGATACCTGAGAAAACCTCTTAGCCATGTTCGACTAAGGTTTTCCTTTTTTGTAAATAATTTATCTCAGTCCGGAAAAGGGTTAAACTTACACTGAGTAGATGTCGTTTAAGTTACTTTTACAAGCTCGAAAATACAAGTGCTTGGAAATCTTTTCAAATTATCGGAGTCTGAAAAGAGCTAAAAGAAGACTCCAAGGGGTTCCTTTTTCGCAGTTATCAAAGCTCGAAAAGAGATAAAGTGCGCTTTAATTCCTTTTTCATTTTTATCAAAGCTAGAAAAATAAGGATAAAAGTATGCTTTGTGGTCAAATCATTCTTGAATATGTGTGCATGACCAATCTGTTGTATCAACTGTAAAACCTATTTAGAAAACCATCAAATGAATTAAAAATACCCGTTTCATAGTAAAAATGAATAAAAACCATAGTCACAGCATTAAATATGATTCAAAATAATCAAATTGACTAATTAAAAGAGTTTTTACCATTCCAAAGTTACCATTTGACAATTAGGAGCTCTGAACTAGTTTTTCCCCCGAACTTCAGCAGTTGATTGCTACAGTTTCTGTGGAAAATTTCTCTTATCGTTCGATCCAAGTTGGAGCTATGAACCTTCTCTTTCTTTTAGTATCATTTATTGTGAATTTCATGGTAAATTTTTAGGGTTTTGAGCCCCTTAGGCTAAATCTACTATGCTTAGAGGGCAATGCACCCTTGAATGTCAAAAGGTGTGTTGCAGTGCACTGAAATTGAAGGCCAGATGCATTGCAGCACTCTGTCCCTTGACCTGGGGTGCGTTGGGTGCAATTCTCATTTTTGTTTCTTGATGTGTGCCCAAAATTTCCCAAGTGTTTTGCATGAAATGGATCCTAATGAAGCTTATGATTATGTTTCAGGTATTCATCGGATCAAAATGACGATTATGTGGAGAGAAAGAGAACATGAAGAACAAAATATGATTGCCCTAAACAATCCAGGTACAGTAAGAGCCCTCAGAGATTGCAGGTTGCTAAAATACTTCAGACTGTAAGGGATGAGGCAGCAAATGGAACTATTGGAGTTCCTAGTTCATTCATGGGATCTGGTATTACAGGCTTTTCACATTGGGGACAAAGTGCTCTCAATATTAGTAAAGGGCATTTATTTTCTCACTGAATTATTGAGGCGAGGTTCTCCCATTTTCATTTCAGGATCTGCTCTTGGAGGAGAGACAGTGAGAGATTACATACTGTAGCATTGCCATCGAGGGACTGAACCAAGTAAATATGGGTAAATAAATATCCGCGATGTACATGATTTTCCTTTGAGGACCATCTTGTTTACTATCTCAAAGCTTGTCGGTTCTGCTACACTACATGTGGCAAACAAATCATACATGCATTATGCACTAAAGTGTTTAAAACCAACAATATTTAACTGGGCTGAAGTTTTTCTCTTTCAGATGAAAGAACAGTTGACAAAGGCAAAGGCAGGAAGGAAGAATAATTTCAACTATGGCTCGATCCTGATTTCCTTCGCCTTAGAGTGGATTCCATTTATGCAGCCGCAACATGTTACACTGGGCATATCTATCCCTACAGATCCACGGATGCAGAGATGGGTTGAATTGATGTCTAGACATGCTAGTCAATCGACCATCATATTCTCTACTAAATTCTTCGCCTAGTTCAAATGACAGATGATCACCGTATATCAGTATGCATATGCATGCATAGATTTCTGAGGAGATCCAAACTTGACTCTACCAGACGATGCTCAATGGGGTGCAATAGTTAAGAATGTTTTGACCATGTTTTTTGATTTTTTCTAAGGTTTCTACATTTTTTTTTTATTTTGATGTTTCGAAAGACTAAACTAAAAATTTGATGTATACATATGCAGGTCGGGTTCGACCAGTGGGTCAGCAAGAGCAGGGAGCAGATAAGGCAACAGAGAGGGCTCTCAAGAGAGAAGTCCTTTGGGATTTATATATGATTGAGACTCTTGCTGAGCTACAATAGCACGTGGAGGGACTGACTCTTAGAATTTCGGATTGCTGGATCGAAGAGTTACCTATGAGATTGCATCACCACACCATTGGCATTCCTAACTGTTGGATGTGGTTATTGCGTAGGATAGTTAGATTAGCAGCTTTTTATCACGAGCATCACTAGTTTACTTTTACATTTTGCATAAATTTTGAGGTTAGATGACAAATGCGTCTTGGGCACAAATTTTGTAAAAACCTATAACTATCTATCTATTTGTTTTCAGTTTTTTCCTATTTTTATTGCACAATCCTATTTAATTGTGTGATGTGAATCAAAAATATGTCTTTACATGTGTTGCAAATGTCTGTTTAAAACATAATTCACCAAGGAATCAGTTAATGTGTTCAAAGTTCTGGAAATGTGTTGATATTGAATGTAATCAAAATGTCTTTCCAAAAGTCGAACTCTTAGGAACATATGATGTAGTGTTGGATTTTGAACAATATAAACGCTAGTAAGTTGCATTACAACAAGTTGTGAGTCTAACCTAATGATGATGCAATTAATACCAAATGAAATGGCATCATAGAGAAGTTTGATCAACACGGTATACTCAGTGATATTGTTTGTAGATCGACTGATCTAGATCCCTTTAAAACTCACTAACTCACCTCTTGGACCGAAAATGGCCCATGTTGTAGAGGATATATTTGGTGTACTATGACTAGCACCATCAATGTATCCAATGAATGGTTTCAAATATTCAGACATCTGCGATGAAATGTACGGCGAATTACTAACTTCCAAAAAACTCTAGAAAACAAACTAAGACAGTAAATTCAAATCAAAAGCATATATACAATATAATACAAAAGTTTACTACATGCATGTTTAAGCATTGTAACGTTTAAGATACAACCCATTTAGGGGTTGTGCCAATGGAATTTCGTCATAATCTACTAACTTGTTGGTGCCCTTAGCAAGAAGTCTTTTCATAATATAGGGGCCATGCCATAACGACTCAAATTTTCCTATACCTATTACATCAACTTCCTGATCATAAATTAAGACCAAGTCACCCTCTGAGAAGATTCAAAGCTGGACATGTTGGTTGCATTTTGTCTTAATTGGTCTCTTATGCGCTTCGTTGGCCAATGCGGCTTCACGACGTGTTTCATCAAGATGGATGAGGTTATAAAGACACGCTTCTTCAGTAGAGGTGTCAGGTAACAAGTCAACAACGAGTTTTAACAACAATATTTCACATTGGATAGGCAAGATAGCTTCCAGACCATACACCAATTGAAAGGGGGTAAATCCAGTTTCATTTCTCATCGAGGTTCGATATGCCCACAAAGCCGAGTACGGGATAAAATTCTAGTTTCGTTTATGAACTCCTATCATTCGTTGAATCATTCGCTTAATAATCTTGTTAATAGCTTCGACTTGTCCATTAGATTGTGGATAATGAGGAGTATAACTATAATGCGACAGTCCTAATTTGGCAGTCAACTCATTCATCATGTGATTGCGAAAATGCTTACCATGATCTGTGACTATAACCTGTGGAACACCAAACCATGAGATGACATGATTGAAAAAGAATAATGCAATTTTTTTTCCTGTGTTATTGAATGTAGGCATCGCTTTGGCCCACTTGGTAAAGTATTCTACTTCGATAATAATATAACCATGCCCCTTGAATGAACGAGGGTTGCAGGTCATGAAGTCAATGCCCCATTTTTGTAAGTGGTCCCACAACGATAACAGGATGCATTGGCGCTGGCGGTTTGTGGATTTTATGATCAAATATATCGCATGCATGACAACTTCTGACCGTGAGGATGCAGTCGTGAAATATGGTAAGCCAAAAGTAACCGGTGTTGAGAATATTCTGTGCGGTATAGTATCCAGACAAGTGTCCACCACAAGCCCTAGCATAACAATCATTTATAACTTTCTTGGCCTCCTCATGAGTGAAACACCTCCTTAAAATCGTACCGACACCATGATGATAAAGTGTATCGTCGACGATCAGATAATATTTGGCTTGGTATAGAATACATCGTTGTATCAGGATGAAAAGTCTAGGTTTGGAGATAAATGATAAAATTTCCATACCAAGGATCAGATGATCCGATCAGAAACAGAGACTCATCGAGAATTGATGGTTCCGATGTAGCATCAGTACTATCGGAGGGAAGTTCACAGAGAAGCTCAGCCAAAACTAAAGACTTATTTGGCTTGGATTTGATGAATTCCAAATCAAATTCCTACAAAATGACAATCCATTTTGAATATTTTCCCCCCAGCAATTGACGTGACATAATGTATTTCATGGGGTTGCAATCCGAAATGACAATGGTATTTCAAAATAGGATATAATGGAGAAATATTTGGACATTTTGAACGACTGCCAAGGCAAGCTTTTCGACATATGAATACTTCACTTCTGTATCATTGAGATTACGACTCAAATAGTATATCGGATGTTCTATCTCATCTTCTTCTTGGACCAATACCATAGCAATGGTCGTATCTTCCAACGATATATAAGAAATAATCACTCTAATAACTTGGGGGATACATTAATGACACCCAGACCAGTGTGTCCTTTACAACATCAAAATAAGCTTGCACAACCTTATCCCAATGGAAGGGAATCCCCTTTTTCAGGAGACGAGTAAATCTTATAGCCATTTCGGTGTAGTTGGGTATGAGCCTCCTTAGGAAGTTAGTATTTCCCTGGAGTTTCTGTAACTGAAGTAAATTTGATGGCGCACGCAAATCAAGAATGGCCTGCACCTTCAGTGGGTTGATTCGAATTCCTTCTTTTGAGATGACGAATCCCAAAAAACGACTAGAACCAACACAAAACACACATTTGTGTGGATTGAGGTGTATTTTGTAGTGTCGGCAACGTAGAAAGATAACTCTCAAATGCGTCAGGTGATCAGTCTGATTTCGTGAATGCACAGGTAAATCATCTAGATAAGGTTGAATAATGTGCTTGATGTCATTGAAAGCATAATCCATTTCTCTCTGAAATGTTTCCCCTAAATTCTTTAAACCAAATGGGAGTTTACGATAAGCAAATGTGCCCTAGAGATAAATGAATGTTGTCCTGTATTGTTCCTCTAGGCGGATATTGATTTGATTGTAACCAGAGAATCCATCCATGAACGAAAAGATTTCACATCAAACACAATCTTCAATAATTTGGTGGATAAAGGGAGTATTATAGTTGTCTTTTGGACAAGCAAGATTGACATCCGGATAATTGACACACACTCTAATTGTCCCTTGTTTCTTCATGACAAGAACAATGTTGGAAACCAAATCAATAAGTGGAACAACGTAAATGAAACCAGCACGCAAAAAAATTTCAACTTCTTCTTTAATGGAAACAACCTTCTTCAGATGAATAGGACGAAGGCATTGACGTACTAGTATGACATCAGGGTACATTTTAATGGTGTGTTCAACGGTACTAGTATCTATGCCTAGACTTTCCTCGTAAGACCAAGCAAATATATCTCATAATTCACGAAAGAGAGAGCGATAAGTTTCGAGTTCTGAAGGAGAACAAGAAACGCCGACATGAATGTTTTCTACAACGCCGAGTTTGTTTGAAATATCGATAGAAATGGTTTCTTCAATATTTAATAAATTTCGCTCAGAGTCAATTTCATTAATGGGAAAATAATTCGAAAAGAAAGTTTTGATCGACGGGTGATATAGTTCAATAAGATTATCTTCTTCGTAATCTTGAAGATGGGCACGATGATGATGATCTTCCCATGGTTCTCCTTCTGGCATCATGGATTGCACAATGCTCTCATCAATCAAGAAAGTGGATGAAAAAGGATCAGATGAAGTACCAAAATCTAATGAATGATCGACCGAAATGATCGGCGACGATGATTTCAGATTCATCACCCAAGCCATGTATATTGATTGCTATGCCAACTCAATTGGGTTGGGCTGCAGAAATTCATCTAACGTAACAACTTCAGAATCATTGGTAATCTTCTTTAAGCCAGATGGAGTGGAAGATATCATGCAACATGTCTCTATTCTTGTAATTTCTACTGACATCGTAGGCAGTGATAATGCAAAGGTGCCCATTAGGGAATAATCCTTTAAGAGCCCTACACCAATGTTTTGAAGTGCTTGCTGGGGTGCGTGAACTAACAAAACGCTTCCAGTTACCTGGGAACTGAAGGCAAAGAAGAAGAGTCGATTGATGATTGTGATAACACCTTTATGAGGAAAGGAAATCATTCTAAAATAAGTAGAGACGATCAGAGTCATAACATAAACCCATGGCTTTCTGAGTAAACCCATGGTCCGTCAACAACCTCAACTTCAACAGTTACTATTTTTCCCCCTAGTTCAACATGCAGGTTATTGATGATACCACAAGGCTTATATGTGTGATCGTCAAAATCATTCAACGTTAAAAGGGTAATTCTAGGCAAAAGGTTTACCAAGTAATTATGAACTGCAGAATATCTCTTGGCGAACCAAGAAGTACGGGCAGGCAATCTCCCCGAATGCTATGTTTGGTGTATCACAGCTTACAAGGTGGCTGACTCAATTACCTATGGATGGATAGTAACCTAAATTTGTCCTCCCAAATATACCTGAAGGTACATGGAGACCCAAGTCCGTATTAGTGTTGTTTAATGCGAAACCGCATAGCGAGAGCACCCCCTTATACTTTTCATACTAGAACATTGCCCTATATACCTGAAGGTACGTAGACGAGCTCAGATATACTCATGTACGTGGAGTGAGGTATCACACTCAGAATGTATCGCAAACAAGTTAATGACAACTGTTATGTTTAACGACGCAGAAACACGTCTCTAGCCTAGACCTTCTAAATGTTACTGTTAATGTTACAATGATTTATTAGTTTGATTGATGTAAATTTTCTGTTGATCTTGTTTAAAATTTTGTCTTTGAGGTTCACCATGTGATGTAATGAAAATTCCTAAAAATGCAAACTAAATGATAAGAAAAATTTTCAATTTAGCTTTTTTAATGAAAATTCTAACTACTAAGGGAAAGAGCAATCAGTTTTTGAGCATGCAACAAAGAGAACAAACTAAATGCATTTTTCCTAATTTGTTCCTATGCAACATACACAATTCACTATATGCACATGCATGTTTTTCTTTTCAACTCCCTTTAATGTGAATGAAAGAAAGGAAACTATATGCACAAATCAATCAAACAAGTATTTCCTTATGAGAAATGATGAATGAAACAACAATTTATTTTAGAAAAAAGAATTGATCTAATGCAAAATTAACTACTTTGAATTTGATTTTCCAATGATAAAGAAAAACAGCTAATAAAACATTGAACAAATTACTTTTCAAAGGAGGAAGAACAGGAAAGTTTACTGGTCAATGCCCCATTTTTGCAAGTGGTCCCAAAACGATAACAGGATGCATTGGCGCTGGCGGTTTGTGGATTTTATGATCAAATATATCACATGCATGACAACTTCTGACCATGAGGATGCAGTCGTGAAATATGGTAGGCCAAAAGTAACCGGTGTTGAGAATCTTCTGTGCAGTACAGTATCCAGACAAGTGTCCACCACAAGCCCTAGCATAACAATCATTTATAACTTTCTTGGCCTCCTCATGAGTGAAACACCTCCTTAAAATCGTACCGACACCATGATGATAAAGTGTATCGTCAACGATTAGATAATATTTGGCTTGGTAGCGAATACATCATTGTATCAGGATGAAAAGTCTAGGTTTGGAGATAAATGATAAAATTTCCATACCAAGGATCAGATGATCCGATCAGAAATAGAGACTCATCGAGAATTGATGGTTCCGATGTAGCATCAGTACTATCGGAGGGAAGTTCACAGAGAAGCTCAGCCAAAACTAAAGACTTATTTGGCTTGGATTTGATGAATTCCAAATCAAATTCCTACAAAATGACAATCCATTTTGAATATTTTCACCCCAGCAATTGACGTGACATAATGTATGTCATGGGGTTGCAATCCGAAATGACAATGGTATTTCAAAATAGGATATAATGGAGAAATATTTGGACATCTTGAACCACTGCCAAGGCAAGCTTTTCGACATATGAATACTTCACTTCTGTATCATTGAGATTACGACTCAAATAATATATCGGATGTTCTATCCCATCTTCTTCTTGGACCAATACCATAGCAATGGTCGTATCTTCCAACGATATATAAGAAATAATCACTCTAATAACTTGGGGGATACATTAATGACACCCAGACCAGTGTGTCCTTTACAACATCAAAATAAGCTTGCGCAACCTTATCCCAATGGAAGGGAATCCCCTTTTTCAGGAGACGAGTAAATCTTATAGCCATTTCGGTGTAGTTGGGTATGAACCTCCTTAGGAAGTTAGTATTTCCCTTGAGTTTCTGTAACTGAAGTAAATTTGATGGCGCACGCAAATCAAGAATGGCCTGCACCTTCAGTGGGTTGATTCGAATTCCTTCTTTTGAGATGACGAATCCCAAAAAACAACTAGAACCAACACAAAACACACATTTGTGTGGATTGAGGTGTGTTTTGTAGTGTCGGCAACGTAGAAAGATAGCTCTCAAATGCGTCAGGTGATCAGTTTGATTTCGTGAATGCACAAGTAAATCATCTAGATAAGGTTGAATAATGTGCTTGATGTCATTGAAAGCATAATCCATTTCTCTCTGAAATGTTGCCCCTAAATTCTTTAAACCAAATGGGAGTTTACGATAAGCAAATGTGCCCTAGAGATAAATGAATGTTGTCCTGTATTGTTCCTCTAGGCGGATATTGATTTGATTGTAACCAGAGAATCTTTCCATGAACGAAAAGATTTCACATCAAACACAATCTTCAATAATTTGGTGGATAAAGGGAGTATTATAGTTGTCTTTTGGACAAGCAAGATTGACATCCGGATAATTGACACACACTCTAATTGTCTCTTATTTCTTCATGATAGGAACAATGTTGGAAACCCAATCAATAAGTGGAACAACATAAATGAAACCAGCACGCAAAAAAATTTCAACTTCTTCTTTAATGGAAACAACCTTCTTCAGATGAATAGGACGAAGGCATTGACGTACTAGTCTGACATCAGGGTACATTTTAATGGTGTGTTCAACGGTACTAGTATCTATGCCTAGACTTTCCTCGGAAGACCAAGCAAATATATCTCAGAATTCATGAAAGAGAGAGCGATAAGTTTCGAGTTCTGAAGGAGAACAAGACACACCGACATGAATGTTTTCTACAACGCCGAGTTTGGTCGAAATATCGATAGAAATGGTTTCTTCAATATTTAATAAATTTCGCTCAGAGTCAATTTCATTAATGGGAAAATAATTCGAAAAGAAAGTTTTGATCGACGGGTGATATAGTTCAATAAGATTATCTTCTTCGTAATCTTGAAGATGGGCATGATGATGATGATCTTCCCATGGTTCTCCTTCTGGCATCATGGATTGCACAATGCTCTCATCAATCAAGAAAGTGGATGAAAAAGGATCAGATGAAGTACCAAAATCTAATGAATGATCGACCGAAATGATCGGCGACGATGATTTCAGATTCATCACCCAAGCCATGTATATTGATTGTTATGCCAACTCAATTGGGTTGGGCTGCAGAAATTCATCTAACGTATCCAACGTAACAACTTCGTAATCATTGGTAATCTTTGCCGATGGGAGGGAAGAGATCACAGTAAACATGCTCCCTATTCTTGTACTTCTACCGACGCGTAGGCAACATAATGCAAAGGTGCCCATTAGGGAATAATCCTTAAGAGCCCTACACCAATGTTTTGAAGTGCTTGTCGGGGTGCATGAACTAACAAAAACGCTCAGCTTACCTCGGGAACCGAAGGCAAAGAAGAAGAGCTGATTATGACTCTGATAACACCTTTATGAGGAAAGGCAATCATTCTAAAATAAGTAGAGACGATCAGAGTCATAACATAAACCCATGGCTTTCTGAGTAAACCCATGGTCCGTCAACAACCTCAACTTCAACAGTTACTATTTTTCCCCCTAGTTCAACATGCAGGTTATTGATGATACCACAAGGCTTATATGTGTGACCGTCAAAATCATTCAACGTTAAAAGGGTAATTCTAGGCAAAAGGTTTACCAAGTAATTGTGAACTGCAGAATATCTCCTGGCGAACCAAGAAGTACGGGCAGGCAATCTCCCCAAATGCTATGTTTGGTGTATCACAGCTTACAAGGTGGCTGACTCAATTACCTATGGATGGATAGTAACCTAAATTTGTCCTCCCAAATATACCTGAAGGTACATGGAGACCCAAGTCCGTATTAGCGTTGTTTAATGCGAAACCGCATAGCGAGAGCACCCCCTTATACTTTTCATACTAGAACATTGCCCTATATACCTGAAGGTACGTAGACGAGCTCTGATATACTCATGTACGTGGAGTGAGGTATCACACTCAGAATGTATCGCAGACAATTTAATGACAACTGTTATGTTTAACGACGCAGAAACACGTCTCTAGCCTAGACCTTCTAAATGTTATTGTTAATGTTACAATGATTTATTAGTTTGATTGATGTAAATTTTCTGTTGATCTTGTTTAAAATTTTGTCTTTGAGGTTCACCATGTGATGTAATGAAAATTCCTAAAAATGCAAACTAAATGATATGAAAAATTTTCAATTTAGCTTTTTTAATGAAAATTCTAACTACTAAGGGAAAGAGCAATCAGTTTTTGAGCATCCAACAAAGAGAACAAACTAAATGCATTTTTCCTAATTTGTTCCTATGCAACATACACAATTCACTATATGCACATGCATGTTTTTCTTTTCAACTCCCTTTAATGTGAATGAAAGAAAGGAAACTATATGCACAAATCAATCAAACAAGTATTTCCTTATGAGAAATGATGAATGAAACAACAATTTCTCTTAGAAAAAAGAATTGATCTAATGCAAAATTAACTACTTTGAATTTGATTTTCCAATGATAAAGAAAAACAGCTAACAAAACATTGAACAAATTACTTTTCAAAGGAGGAAGAACAGGAAAGTTTACTGGTCTCTATGAGCCATCAGACATCTGAGAATACAAAAAAAAGTGGCTGAAACTAAAAGCAATGACAAATTTTGATGGAATTTGGTTGGCTGAGGGGCCAACATAGTCTCTAAGGGGAGACAATGTGTTGCAGAGCACCCCTGGATGGGAGACAGTGCACTTGAGTGCACCGTGTCTTGACCAATAGTTCGTTGGACGCAACTAGGTTTAAAAAACAAGCAGCAAAACACACTTCTAATGCAATCTGTCCATTCAAATGACTGATAACAGAAAGTAGATGCTACTGATGAGGATAAACAGAGGCAGAAACACTAGGAATGATAGGATACTCCCCAGTGGAGTCACCAATTTTTTATACGGAATTTTAATCTACGGATAAACTAAATTCTTTGAGTGTGGTGTTCCTTCACTCATAACAACAAATGAAAGATAACTACTATTTTCTCTAAAACAAGCAGAGATACAGAAATGAGAAAGAGCCTACTTGTGATTCTTTCGCTTCTCCTTCTCCTTCAGTTGTTGTTGTCGTCACTCTCAATCCAGCATAAGATGCTAGATCTATTCCTGCAAACACAAATAGAGAATAAAAAACAACATGCAATATACAAGTATCTACTTATATTAATCAAATCAAACCGATTAGATCTGAAATACATACATCATTAAGAATACATTGCACAAGAAATAGACATATGTATGGGAAAATGAACAGAAATATTTATTAGAGAGTAGGAGGAGAAGATTACAACCAATAAATTGATTTGTCGTCAAACTGCTCCAACTTCATTCCAGCCTCATCACATCTAGCATCATCTCAGAAGCATATTAGTACTTTCACTCTCTTATCAAATGAGAATCCAACATCATAACTTTGCACACAAATCTTCCTCCCTAGCACTTAAATGAGTGCTCAATTTATAGGGAAATTGATGGTAATTTCTCAAAGAATGGCTTTCTAATAATAGGCAAGACATGTTTCCAAGTTCAGAGGTGTTAGATGGACACTTGGATTCGAAGTATGACACCTATGAACTCTTCTAGAAGGCACAGGCCATGTGGATATTCCCGGAACAATGAGAATTCCGCTCCCAGGTGACCAAAACACCCTTGAGTGTCGGGAAGTGCACTGCGGTGTACCCTTGCATGGAGGAATTGGCACTGCAACACAATTAGTCCCTTTCAGAGGAGCGTTGGTGAGTCAGTGGGTCATATCATATATACTTAAAACCTTGGAAATCTCACAATAAAAGCCATGAATGAAATTTCTTCACTTAGGGCATATAGCAACTGATATATAAGGGGATGGTAGACCCTATTCATTGGTCCTAGGGATGATGTCCAGTTTGACCAGGTCTTGGGGGATGATGCCCAAATCCTATAACAATGATGAGGAAATTATGATATATATTCTACAATGATATAGAAGATGACCAAACATTTTCTGCTATTGTTCATAGGGGCATTCATCTTCTTCTTTAAGTATGGCAGTTCAAATCCTGCAGAAAGTGAATGAAGTCTCTGGAATTTCCAAGAGAAAAGGTAAGTCGTCAATGGAAGAGAAAGGAAATTATAAGACACAAAGAAAATCTAGCAGCCCAGTTCTCGACAATGTAAGAGGACTCCATTTCAGGCCGCCAAAAATCTAAACCTATACTTATAATTTTAAATGTGTGAAGGATTACATTATGTGCGTAATCATTGCAGTTTTTCGTCAAATATCATTATAACAATAGTTTCAATGTTAAAGACCCCGCCCCTGTCTCCTCCTCAGATGGCTAGTAGTTCTTTTCTGTTGTTGTTTTATGCAAGTTGAAATTTTGTATGAACTCATCTTTTATTATTAGCATGTAGATAGGTATGCAATAGAACAGATAGCCCACATGGGCTATAGAAGAATGAAACTTTTTCAATTTTGGAACGCTTTTCATGCACTCAGATGGCCAACAGACCTGGTTTCCTTCGAGCAGGTTGGGACCATAGACAAATTTTATAATCTTGTAACCTGCTTGCAAATATAAATAGTAAATAGTTAGGTCCTACTATATTTACAAAAAAAAATAGTTTCAATATGAGATTGTGGTGATACTTATGGAATTTAAAAACACAATGTTATATATATATATATATATATAAAATAATAATTTAATCACTGAATTGATCGCTATATATAAACCTTGTAGTCATATGTGTGCGGCACAAACTTTATAGTACTGATGGAAGTATTTCATAGTTAACGATAGAGTATTAATGGATTTTACTTAATAATTTAGTGAGTAAACACCTATAAATTGAGTTCATAATAGAATATAAATGATTCTGAATGAAAATACCAGCTTCTACTCAATATGCCACCTAGCTCAAATGTTTGAGTTCAAAATGGAATATAAATGAAAATACCAACTTCTACTCAATATGCCACCTAGCTCAAATGTTTATATATATGTGTTTTTTTTTCCTTTCCATAAACAACTTCAACGAATTCAATGCAAATGGAGCATCAACAAAAGGTATAACCGATGTATCTAGTTCAATTTAATACTCCATTATAGACCTTTTGTGCACAATTAAAACATTCCCCGCGATTACCTAACAAATAAATAACAATGCACGTATAGGCTTTAGGGCAATATTGACGTACGTTTCTTAAATATTAAAATATTTTCTTCAAAATATATTGTGTGCACAGAAAAATGGCTTGGGTTATAAAAAAAATGGTAGAGAAAATGATTTGGGTTATAAAAAGATGATATAGATAGGACTGCAAAACAGGCCAGATCAACATGGACCGCCTGCAATGGACAGAAACTCTCAAACGCCATTGTTCACAGACCACGTATACACAAAATAATATAGCTATTGGATAATAATATAGCTATTGGATAATAGAATCCCATTGAATGTTCTCCACCCTGCATGCCCGAAAAGAAAGTAAAATGTGGACTAAAACTGATTATCATTCGGTTATGTTGGCTTGGTCCTCTTTTCACCACATTATAGAAAACCTTCATTTCGTTGTTTGGTTAGAATCGAAAATGCAAGTTGAGTTAGGAATTCAAATTCAAGTATAATAATTTTTTAGTTCCCTCCATAGGCCCACACCACATCAATTCTAATGAAGACCATTCTCAGTGCGAGGTTGAGATGACCAGAATACAAAGCCACAACTTTTTTTTTTTTTGGATTAGGTGATAAGAAAATTGAGGTTTTGGAACAAATTTTGACTGGTGTGGTACAAGTCAAGGTAATTTAATTAAGAAAAGTGGAGAGAAATAAATACCAAAAAGATTATTACTCAAATATAGACTAAAAAGGTGTGTTTATGATATTTTTGTTATTTAAATAATTCTATTTTTTTTAAATTTTATGAGAGGGTAAAGGTATATTATACAATTCACTTTAATTTATTTGGAAAGCTCTATTTTAGCAATATTTTAGCATTTTGATTTCTGGTGCTTTCCACATTCAAATTCTTGTTTCTTGCAGTGTTACCTATACCAGTACTTTATATTCATCTACATTTCTATAGGTATGTCTTTGCACCCTTTTAGTGCATGACGCAGGAGCATGAGCCTCGAGGAGTAAAAGTTTTCGTTTTATTCCAAAAATAAAATAAAATAAAAATTATAAGCAAAGGAGTGGGATCTTTTAGCCTGCGATTTACTATTTTAATAAATAAGATTTTATTAATATTCACGGATTTACATAGCTTTGTCTTTAATTCATTGAATTTAGTTTTAGTTGAAAATTTTCAGGCAAATATTGAGTAATTAGATTTTATCTAAAACTAGGCAAATTGATCCATAGAATTTGATCAATTTGTTTGTATGAAAGATATATTTAAAATGTAAGTTTCGAATGTATAGGGAGAAGAGGATTGGATGGAGAATTAATCAAATGAGAAGATCATGGCAAATCCTCTGTACCTTTGAAATTGTATCCGTAATTGACCATTAAAAGAAATCTTATTTCTTTTGAAACCATACTAAGTTTATCTTAGTTAAGTGAAGCTCCGTTGATTTATTTTTCTGTGTGTAATGTTTTGTTATATACTCTCCATTCACTGTGGAGGAAGAATGGTTGCTTGCGTTGTCAAACTGAAAGACTTTTCGTGTGTGAAGTATGGAAATCGTGACTTCTTGAACGGATAATGAATTTGACAGAATTTAAGCAAATGAGATCATTGTAGTGCGCATGGAATCAATCACTGAAACCAATCCTGTGGAAATCGTAATTTATTTTGCAGAGATTTAATATCTACCCAGATCAAAAATATGTTCAACAGAGATTTAGTAGCAGCGAAAACCGTCCGGTTCAAATCCAACCGATATCGCATTTAAAGTTGCACAGTGATTAATCATTGGAATGGAACCGATGAGTTTATAAACCAGATTTAATTAATTCAATTGATTGACCAGTATTCAAATGATCTGACGGCCATCGCATCAGAGCTTGAAGATCTGTGGATATCACATTTTTAGATGCAAGTAGTTTAAATGTTCAAACGGACCCGATAAAATCATAAATTCGATTTTATCATTGAGCCATCCGAGCATCAGTTCATAAGTCTGACGGCTTTCGCATCACAATCAAAGATCCGACGGTGTTCGCATATTAAGTTGCATGGAGTTTACTAAATAAATTGAATGCTATAGTCAAGGTTTAATTTGGAGATTTTTATAAGGGTTGGTCTATTGATATAAGAGGAGAATTACGATGATTGTTTCACCATTGTAACATTTTTTTTAATAAAAGTTTCATAGGTTATAAGGAAAAGGGTTAAAATGGGTTTTTATTGCAATTAAAAATGTGTGTAACAAATTTTTAATGTATTTAAATTCTAGGTTATAAAGATAAAAGTTTGAACACTGATACTGAAAAAGAAATTGAGAAAATTCTACCAAACTTAGAAGCAATTGTCACGAGATTTGAAAGTTTGTAATTAACACTTGCGAGTGAAAATAGTAGTTTATACAATTTAGTGTTTTATAGTGGAGAAAAACACCCCTAAATATTTTTTCCAAGCATAAATATCTCTTAAGAGAAAATCCAAACCAACAAACAAAAGGTGGAAAACTGATAAATTTGTGTCACCCGAAAAACAAGATGGAACGAAATTTGACAAACAAAGAGGAAAGACTTCATTTAACACATCCTTGTATGCTCCATTCGAGTCACTGATATGCTACTTTTGTTTTTACCCTTGTCACTAAAATCCTGTAGAGGTTTGAAAGAACCTTGTGGGATTTCCATTTACAGGTAGAGCTATTCGAGCTTTGTGAGCTTTGTTGATACAAATTGTACTGAATAGTTCATATATTTGTACTTGAGCACCTGCTCTTTCTCTCGGCTTTGTCTCTCTATCTGGCTTAGATACTGACTATGCCGGTGAATATGACGTTGAACCCAATGCTTTATCAAATTGGAAATATAAGAAGGCAAAAGAAAGAAACACTTTTCTGGAAGTGCTTATATATTCAATTCCCATGTAACACTAACATGCTAATTAGTGACACCTTTCACTCCACTTACCCACAACTATTTAATAAATTAGAATTTAAACTGAGGTGGCATGTGTCACATTTTTCCTAATAAAAAACTATTTTTTTATTATTTATTTATTTTAGTGTCACCATTTTTTCCTAATAAAAGACTTTTTTTTTGTTATTTTAATTAAAAAAATAAAATTAACATTAAGGTACTCAAGTTTGAGTAATATGAAGCAGAGGATACTCCACAATCCTCAAATCAACTTGCAAAATTTCAGAGTTTCTTTAGTTGCATTACTTGGAAGACTAGAGAGAAGATTTCCATGGCTTTTTTAATGCTCATGTGGCCATTTCTTCACATTCGATTTGTATTTAGGTAATTTGTAGAGAGAAGATATCATTTCTTAATGTTCCTATGGCCATTTTTTCACATTCAATTTGAAGTGAAGTAATTTTTATAAAAGCACCTGTAATTGGTTTTGTTGCAAGCTTCGAGATTTTGTTGTAAGCTATGAGATTTAGTATCTAGTTTGTTCACTAGATATGTTTGAAGATCACTCACCTGATGAATTGATTTTGCTCTGAGTTTTGAGATTTAGTATCTAGTTCGTTCAAAAAATTTGTATGGAGATCAACAACATTGCTCTAGTTAGATTCTTTGAATTTTTTCACACTTTCGTTATAACAATATTATATGTATATTCTATGAATAATAATTAGAGGTTTCCTAAGAAAACTACATTTTAGACATGTAGCCAGTAAATTGAATATTGCAGAGAACCATATTTTACTAGATTTAAGATCTAATTCGAAGTTTGTCCCAGATTGATGAAAATGTTCAAATGGAGATTATAAATAGTCGCTCATTGTGGCATCCTAACATTATCAGATTTAAAGAAGTAGATGAAATTTATAAAAACTTTGTTTACAGGAGTATATGAATTAGATTGCAAATCATAATTGAGATTTTTGTTGGATTACACGTAATATTAACACCAACTCACTTGGAAATTGTTATGGAGTATGTGTCTGGGGGAGTGTTCTTTGAGTACATTTGTAATGTTGGACGTTTTAGGGAGGATGAGGTCATTTTTCCTTTTTCTGAATCATAAAGAGTTTTCTCTTAATTCCATCTTTCTTTGTATTTTGTTGATTTCCATAATTATGTAGGCTCATTTTTTCTTCCAGCATCTCATATCAAGGGTGAAGTATTTCCATTCTATGGTAAGTGGATAAGTTGCATTAGAATTATATTTTAGATTTTGTTTTTCGGAGTATTTAGTGCTCTGACAAATTGTGATTTAGATTTTGAAGGCATTGTTATTTGTATGAACTGAGATACATGTATATGAAACAACCTAGTTAGGTTTGGTAAATTAAGATTTACTCTTTCTTATGTTTACAATATTTTCTGTTACTTTTGAAATCAATTTCTTTTTACAGCTGCAAAACACAGAAATCTTTGGTGGCCCGACCCAAGGGGTCGTTTAGTCGGTGGGTGGTAGTAAGTCGATAGGTTTATCAGGGGAGATCGGAGAAGTGGACCTGCCTTACAGCCTTTTCTAAAACTTCTATGCTTTGAATTACCTTGACATAATTGTAAATCGGAGCCCTGCATTCTTCTATTGCCTAAGCGTTTCTCCTAAAGGGATAATCCTCTATCAGGTTTACAGAGAAATTGGATGTACATAATATTTATAGTCATCCCTTGCTTATCCATGATGGTTGTGTCATTAAGTGTGGCAAGCAGGTCAGCCATGGTCTGGAGGTCTTCCAAGGGTCATCCTTAGGCCGTAGGGTCTTAAGTTGTGGTTAATTAATCATTAAGCACATGACTTAAGAACATGATTCATGTACCACAACTCATTCACTGGTCTTCTAATGTTTCATTATATATTTCTGAATTTTCTTCTCTCATAATTATCACACAATTAAATTTCTAAACTGCATCTTGAGCATTTGTACTTGCATTTCACATATTACTTTTCCTCAAAGTTGATTTTCCTTTGTGAATCTAAAAACTAACCACCACATAACATCATTTAAATTAAAATTTGGAACAAGTCCAATCACATAATATACAGAACAGAAGGGTGAGCATAAGCCTTTTTTGCTATTGATGCAAGGCCCGAACTAGTGCTGGATACAATGTTCCTTCCCAATTCCCTAAGGAGTGGACTTAATAACATTCCACTGCACACATCAGTATCAACAAAAGCAGTCATAGCTGAACAAACATTTGGAGAGAATACAAAGGTTCCTGCCCAATTCCCTAGGGAGTTGACTGCAGAACATTCTGCTACACACAATAGTATCAACAACAAAAGTCACAACTGAACAAACACTTGGAGAGATGGGAAAGCAGATAGAACTACAAGAACTCCATTTATCCATATTTGAAAGAGATCACACATGACAATCAATCTGAAGATGACCTGTTAGCCTCATGTGAATGCTTGTTCCTATAGAAAATACACAAGACTATACATTCCATAACTTTGTTTCCCTAATTAGCAGTTTTCCAACATTTTTCTATCGCTCTGAGTTATTTAGAAGGACCTACATATGAGTGGTTCATCTAGTTCAATAAAAAGACACAAAGAACATTGGCCAATGCTTGTTTATAAGATTGCTAAACTAGATTATTATGAAACAAATATTGTTACATAGGTTTCATGGAATTTCTCATTCTCCCTGTGGGGGTCTCACCATCAACCATATCACTATTACTAAGAGTCTTGTTTTCAACAGTCAAAATTGCAGTATTCTAGGCTACGTAACAAGGGAGTGAAACGGAGGAGCTACTAGCATAAGCTAAACACCTAGACCTATCAACTTGCATATAGCTATTGGGTTGAGTGGAAGCCCGTATAACTTTGAACTAAAACAACAAAAAACGAGTTTAATCTTCTTCATATGAGTCAATCACCAGAGAAATGGTCGGGCCTATGCGGTATACCTCTTATTAGGTTTAGCTTCTTTCATCTTTAGAGTTGTTGCTACCTATGCTTTGTTAGGGTTGGCCCTTAGCATAACGTTCTAAAGAATAGAATATCAAATTATTCCATTGAGAAGGGTCAAACATAGGTGCGCTAAGCTATGCTTCTTACAGTTATTCATGCACATTTTATTTTTTTATTTTTTCATAATCTATTTTTTACACACAAATTGCGAGAAGAAGAAATCATTATATTCAAATTTGTATCATAGCAATTAGACTGCGTACAACACTTACTCTATATGGTTTTTGTACTAATTTTATAACTTTGATCACAAATAACATGTAGTAAAAGGCATATTATGAACACATTTTAAAATTGTAATTATTTTTTGGACAAATTTACCCAGTAACACGTCGATCTCTCTAGTTATGACTATTCAGTCCATACTAAATTCCCTCATACTGGATTTTGAGAGAGACCTCACATTGTGGATAAAACTAATAGAGCACTGAACAATACCGATCTCTCTAGATATCACAGGAAGAACTTTCAGCTAAAAAAACAATTCCAATATCATAGGAAGAATGCTTTATACAGGTTCTTAACACTAACGTTTATGGATTTGTGAAGTACTGGAAAAAATCTGGACATAATGTCATTTCACATCTAATGTAATTGCACTTATGGTTGTGTATTTTCTCCATTCTTACCCTTTGGTGCTTGCAAAGCTTGGATCATAATTTCCTCGTTGCCCTTGACAATTCCTCGTTGCCCTTAACAATTCTGGAAAGCAACCTTGAAAATAATAAGGCATCACACTTATATTTGCTGAAAATAAATTCATGTCATTGAATTTGAACATGCAAGATCCTCATTTGGAACTTCATTTCATGACTATTATGAGGCAAAAGAAAAATGTACAATATTTCTCCATCTTACAAGAGAGTTTAATCTCTGACATATAAATTGAAAAGGTTGAATCACATTAAATGCTGGAAAAAAAAAAAAAAAATTCATATCCAGTGGTTAGCTCCACAATTTCAACACCTTTGTATAATTGGAATTGGCTTCTTTGATAACAAAAAATAGCAAAAATGTATATGCATTCGAATGTACAATTGATTGCCCAATTTACACTTAATTTCAGTGTTGTCATAACACAGATCTGTGTTAAATATCAGCCTCGAATCAGTTAAATATCAGAGATCGGAACTAGCAGCACCCATATTGCCACCATAGAGTTTTGCTGCAAATGATTTGTATCCACACGAATCGGAACTGGAGAGCACCTCCTGGTGGCTTCTGTATGTCCCACACAACCCCATGATTGGATGTCACACTACTACACCAAGGGCATTTTAATACATTTGTTTAAGACAAAAGAAATCTTTTGTCTTAAAAAGTCACTTTTTATTTTAGTTATTTTATATTAAAATTTAATATCAATTGAATTTTCTTAAATATAAAATTTAAGACAAAAATAGTGTGAGACAAAAATAATTTGAGAAAAAAATTTATATTTAAGACAAAAACAATTTGAGACAAAAAATTTAAGACAAAAGTATTTTAAGACAAAATTTTATATTTAAGACAAAACTTTATATTTAAGACAAAAGTAGTTTGAAACAAATATATATATATATATAACTGAAACGGGTATGGATTTTATTAGTAGAGAACTCCGAATGGCCATAGCCTTACATCTTTCAGTGCAATTCTTTTACATTTTCTGTTTCCAACAATTTTCTATTTTCATGGTATACAGATTGTTTCTGGATCTCCGCCATTTGTGCGAAGGTCTCCTTGGGCCAAGAGGCAACCTTTGTTGGCATAGAAGTCTGCCTCTTTGTTTGATTCTCTGAGAATGTGATAGCATTCGAAGGAAATGAAGTCTTGGAGAAGGTATCTCAGCCTTTACAGATTCTTATTTAAACCAGCTTCATTGAATTGGCCTTGCATATGTATTATTTTGATCAGGATTTCTGAGTCTCTGAATGCTTGCAGCTCCCGATGTCCTCTTTCTTTGGCTATTTGGCATACTTTTATCAAGCTAAGGATTTTTGCTTGATTGTTAGTTCGCTGTCCTAGACCCCAACTGAAGGTTTCTTTGATGCCTCCATCAGAAGAGTATATGAGTCCCCCAATTCTTGCTGTCCCGGGGTTTCCTTTAGAGGCACCGTCAAAAAATGCTGTTGTTATTCCTTGCTTCCTCCACCAATTATGAAAAGCTTCATCCTTTTCTCTTAGCCTCCACTCAGGATTTCTGAGGGGTTTTTCTGTGTTGTGTTTCCGTTGGATGAATGCTTGAGTGCCAAGCCAATTTTTTTCCTCTTGCTGCACCGAATTATCCACTTTGATTTTCTGAGAATTCAAAATTTCTAGAAGGAGTCCTTTTGCTTTTGCTACTACCATGTTGGGGGTCCAAGTTACATTGTTAAATATCTGCTCATTTCTAGCTAGCCATAGCTTCCAACACACTAGCTTGGGGAGAGTGATCCAGATTCTGGCCCATGATGAGTTTAGGGAGAGCGACGGGCAGTGCTCTTTCCATGAGAGGAATAAGTCCACAACTGAAGTTTTAGTGGGGATTACAGCCTTTAATCCTTGAAGAGTGTGGGTCCAAACTCTGTTTGCATATGGACATTCAACAAATAAATGATCCATAGTTTCCATGGCTTCTTTACAAAGTGTGCACCTATGCGGACCTGCAATGTTTCTTTTCATAAGGTTTTCACCGGTCAGGATCTTTCTATGCATTAGTGTCCAGAAGAAGAAGTTTACCTTGGGCAGCGCCATTGGATCCCATACCTTTTTCCAAAACTTTGCTGGATGAATTCAGTCTCTGTGTGTTTGCATCAATTCATAGCCTTTGACTGAGGTGTATGCTCCTGTAGGTCCCCATCCCCACTTATCCTTTTCTATTTTATGCACCGGGGCAGCCTCACGAAGTTCCTATTTGAGCATTTATGTTTGCTGCATTAGGTGAGCTGGTATATCTCTGAAATCCCAATCATTCCAGAGCCTAGACTTGTTCCACTTTGAGATATCGTAGAGCATTTTGTCCCCTCTATTTTCTAAAAACACACATATCTCATGCAGGCTGTCTTGTGCGGCTAATGGCGAGTGGCCCATTATACTATCAATCAGCAGCTTGACGCGTTTCCCATTCCCTGGGATACGATATAAATTCTGGGTGAAAAAACGTTTCCCTTTAATACATAACTGCCATAAAAGCGAGCTCTTCTTGCTATTTTCATTCTGCAAGTTTCTTAGATTTGCATTTGGTAGGTATTTATGCCTCATAGCTATGCTGACAGGATGATTGGGATCATTATGGAGTTTCCAGAGTATTTTACATCCCAAAGATACGTTGGCAGAGTCTGGGTCTCGGATTTGAAGGCCTCCTTCCTTCAAAGTTCGCTTGCTCCCATTTCACCAGATGAAATTTTCTCTGGATTCCTTTGCCTCCTTGCCACAGAAAATCCCTCATGATTTTATTAATCTGTTCTGAGATCGACTTGGGTGCCATCAGGTATGACGCTTAATAAATTGGCAGAGATGATAGCACTGATTTTATAAGGGTTAATTTGCCTCCATGAGTTAGCCATTGGCCACCCCATGCAGCGATTTTGCCTTTGATTTTTGCAATTACTCCTTCCCACAGATTGACTCTGTTTGTGCCCAATGTTAGTGGCAATCCAAGATAGTTGATTTTTTCCCATTTTTCATATCCATTAAACCCCAAGTTGCTTGCTATGTTTTGAGTTTCTTCCTCCTTTGTATTCCAGCTATATACTGCACTTTTCCTTTCACTGATTAGAGCTCCAGATGCTTTGCAATATGCTTGAAGAGTATTTTTGTATGCAGAGCCTATTCTGATTGAAGCTTCTCCCAGCATGAGGGAGTCATCCGCAAACAGTGCATGGTTTATTGCTTTAAGGTCCTTTATTATTTTTAAACCTGGGGTTGTTCCTGTTATCATATCAATCTCCAACTTTCTGCTCAACGTATCAGCCATTAAGATGTAGAGGAATGGAGAAAGGGGACATCCTTGTCTCAACCCCCTCGTGGCTTGGAAGAAATCAGCTGGCCTCCCATTTACCAAAGGCGCTATCCATGGACTATTGGTGCATGCTTGGATCAGATTTACAAACTCTTGGTCAAATCCAAAGGAGATTAGAACTTGATATAGATAGGACAACTTGACTCTGTCGAAGGTATTAGCCATATCTAACTTGATCAACATACCTTTCTCCTTTCTAAGATTGCTGGAATGCATGGCTTCCTGGACTTGGATTACATTGTCCGGGATATGTCTCCCATTGACGAAGCCCCCTTGCGAATTTGATATGAGTTTGCTCAGCAGTGGCTTTATTCTATTTTCAAGAAGTTTTGCGATAATTTTATATGAGGAATTGCACAAAGAGATTGGTCTGAACCTATCAAAGGAGGAGGGGTTTGTCTCTTTCGAAATTAAAGCAAGGAATGTTGAGTTGGTGTTGCCCCCCATTTTTTCTTTCTTCAAGAATCCTTTTATCATTCTAATTAGATCAGTTTTTATTATATCCCAGCATATCCTGTAGAAGTGAATAGTGAACCCATCTGGCCCAGGGGCTTTGTCTAGGTTCATGGACCAGATTATATTGCTGATTTATTTTTCATTTGTTTGCTTCAATAATGCTGTATTGTCCTCTGTGGTGACCAATGCCAGAATTTTCTTCAGGAATTTTTTTTTATCTTCTTCACAGTCCTCTTTTTCTTTGCTGTAAAGATGATGGAAATGTAATACTGCAGCAGATTTTATCTGTTCTATTCCTTTGCAGAGCCTCCCATCAGAGCAAGTGATCTCTGAGATGTGATTCCTGGAGAGTCTAGCTCTACATTGTCGATGAAAATATGATGTGTTTATATCTCCAGCTTCCAGCTCGAGACTCCGGGACTTTAGTCTCCAATACTCTTCTTCATTTCTGAAGGAGATGAATGTTTTTCATTGGGTTGCTTGCTCCTTTTCTAATTCTGTTTTGTTTATATCAATTGTGTCCATTTCACTTTGCAGAATTTCCAAGTGTTGCATTGCCTCGATTCTTTGGTCTTTGGGTGTGTTTTTTGGGAGTTTACTCAATTCCTTGAGTGCCTTTTTTGTTAATTTTATTTTTTGTTCCCATACATAATTGTGAGAGCCATTGACTAAGGTGTTCCATGCCATTCGGACTGTCTCTACAAAGCCGCTCTTTCCATTCCACAATGGGCTAAATTTGAAAGGGATTGGCCCCAAATTCTCTTCCTCCTCTAGCATTAGCCGGATGGGCTTATGATCCGAGGTGAGCTAATTTGGAAGGATGGCTGATGAGATAAGCTTCCTTTCCATCAACATTGTGCTTTGGACCAAGAACCTGTCCAGTCTGGCAGATATATGGTCTTCCCCTATCCTGTTATTTGTCCAGGTATAGAGCCCTTTTCTTGGTTTAAAGTCAAATAGATCCCATTGTTGTATCATGTCTTCTACTACCTGGATCATCTAATCCTTGCTGTTTCTACCCCCCTCTCTTTTCTTTTTCATTCATTACTAAATTTAGATCTCCAGCTATGATTATATTGTTTGGAGAATTCAGTTGCAAAAACTCATTTAATGTTTTCCAACAATCTTTCTTTTCAGAATACAGTACTGGTACATATAAATTGAACAGTGCAATGGTTAACTTACTTGATATATGCTTCAGCTCTGTGAAACACCAGTGTTGTGTGTTGTGTGAATTGACGAGCCTGAAGTGATCTTCCTTCCACAAGGTTGCTATTCCACCCAAGGATCCTCTTGCGCTTATTGCTTTTCCTGTGTTCTTCTACCATTTCTTTTTGTTGATCTCTAGAAGGGCTTCCCCTTCAATTTTTGTCTCTTGGAGCATTAGGATGTTTACATGTTCCGCTTTCATAAGATCTTTGACCGCTTCTATTTTCATTGGGTTCCCGAGCCCTCTGCAATTCCAAGAGACGATTCTCATTGCTTACCGTTCGGGGTAGTTGGGCCTCCTCCTTTTGGCGGCCTTGTCCTTGTGTTTCTGCCAATTGACATTTCTATAGTGGGTTGACTTCCTTGAGTCTTTTGTCTTTCCGCTTCTTCCTCCCTCGCTTCTCTGCGAGACTTTCTTCCTACTCTTTTGGCAGGCCTTTCTATGATCTCATCCTCCGAGGAGCTTGGTGAATCATACACTTTCTTTCTTGCTACATCGGCATATGAGGGCGAGGGAGCTACTTTGGGGGTTTTCCCTTGCTCCTCTCCTCCTTTCCCATTAGGGGAGGGTCTTGAATGATTGCTGATGTTCTTGTTTGCTTCTGGAGTTTCTATGGCCTTGCTGGACTCTGCATTTTGATCTCCTGATTTCGAGGTGGGGATGGTGGTCCCACCTTTTTGTTCTTGCCCCGTTGGTTCGGGGTTATTTCCCTTTGGTATTCCTTTAGTTTTGGGTTTTTTTGTCCCTACTTTAGCACTGTGGTCCATTGTTTTTCTTTCACGTTCTCGCTCTCCTCTCCTTCCTTTTTTTTGCAGTGTCTTGCGAAGTGGCCGTAGCCGTGACAGTGCCGACATTTGAAGGGTAGCTGCTCATAATCTAGCTCCTGGATGTGCATCCATTCAGCTGTTGTAAGTTTGATTGCCTCTGGTAACCCTTCCTCCAGATCAACCTCCACACATATCCGTGCGCAGGAGTATTGATCTTTTCGAATAGCTTGATCGATATACCTTCCAAGCGAGTTGCCGATAGCCTGCAAAGATTTTTGATTCCAGCAATGTAATGGAATATGAGATAGACGGACCCAGACTGGAACAGCAGACGGAACATCCTGGGCTGGGTCGAAGTCAGGGGTCCATTTGTTCAAGTATAAACCCTGAGGCCCCATGAAGTAAGGACCGTTTCTGAAAATGAGATTTTTGTCATCTAAGATTTCAAACACGAACACATAGAATCCTTTTCCAACAAAATGGCTCTTGATTCCTTCAGATACGAGCGACGTCCAATTTCTCTGCACCCATGCTTCAATGGATTTGGGAGAGGGCCAGAGCCCAGTAAATTGTCCGATGAGCCCTCTGTCTGCTGGAGTGACTGCAGATCTGCAAGTTTCTGCACTTGGCAGTTCTACAATTGGGATGTAGTCCAGCTTTTTAACGAACTTTTGTTGTGCCTCGGATATTGGTCTCTTGTGAGAACCAGCAATGAGCTTCTTGAATGCAATTAGTTCGGGCAGGGGAGGGGCAGGTTTGGCACCCCCACCGACCTCCATTGGAGCTGAACCCAAAGAGCAAAGAGCAGAGGCGACGCTGCTAGGTCACAGGCTGCGTAGCGCATTAGCAGCAGCACGAAAAATCAAAATTTTTTGAAACAAATATATTTTAAGACAAAAGAAATTTGAGACAAAAATATTTTAAGAAAAAATTTTAGATTTAAGATAAAAGCACTTTGAGACACAAATATTGAAGACATAACTTTATATTTAAGACAATGGCGACTTAAGACAATGACAATTAAGATGAAACCCATTTAAGATAGTTAGCAATTAAGACAAAATCATTAGCATTGGGTAGTTTGCATTGAAATATCCATGAGTGGTTAGTGGATAAAATTATATTTTTTATTTTTGAAAATCGATATTCAAACCACATGAAATTTAATCATGTCATATTTATTTCTTTTATATTATATTTTTCTTTTTTCATCAAACCACATTCTAAAAATTTAATAAATAAATAGATTTAAAAATATTATTTTTTGGTTGGCAACTCAAGGGGATTTGAACTTTGAATCTCGTGTTTTAACCATAACTGCTCCAACACTAATATTCTTGGGCATATTATGTTTTTTCCTACTAACTGCTCCAAATACAACCTCTAAGAACTAGTAGGGTCCAAGGAAAAGAGCTACAAGTACCCCAAATCCGATCTACATTTCATGGACAATCACATTTCCCCCAAATGTCCTCCACATATTTGCCTTGGTGTATTGGAGTTTGAAAAATACATAGGATGCCACAAGTAATCCTAATCATAAGACTCAACTTTCCTAATGACTAGGCCGCCTTAAAAATAAAAATAAAAACATCTTAACTTATGCCTAAAATTACTAAAATTTCCTATCTCAAATATGAAATTAGAAATTCTACAAAATTATAGGGCAAGTAGGAAACCAACTTCCTCTTCCAAAAATCTCTAAGACCTTATGGAGGACAAATAAAAATTTTGAAATAAATTGTTGAAATTATGCTCTTGCATCAATAGCTACGAATGTATCCTTGTAGGCCACCCCCTTTAACAATAGTAATACCAATGTCCCTTACTAGCTAGAAGGAAATCCTTACATAATTCTCTCTTAGATCCCCTTAACCCATTGCAATGATTGTCTTTGATGCCTACCTAGTTGCAAGCACATTAAGAATAAATGTAGCATATTGCGGGTTGAAGATTTCGATAAGTATGTGATTTTTTTGACATCTTGTGACTGTCCTGTATGTGAATATATAAAATCTTGGATGCATGTCGCCCTGACACTGTAACATGACTTAGTATTGCCTATCATACCGTGTCACTCCCTCCTCGAGACACCTAGAACTCGCTAACACTCCCTGTCACACACTCTTATTCATTTGTTTATTAATTTTGACCTAGTGCGCCTTTGTTATGTTTTCCTGGCACTCCCTAACACTCCTTAGCACACATTGGCACACCTAGGCACTTGGAACAACTTTGTATGCTTCTTTAGCACTCTAACATGCCTTGGCACTTCCTAGAATACCGTGTCACTCCCTTCTTAACACACCTGGAACTAGCTTATACTTCATTTCCATGCATTTTAAACTAGTGCCCCCTTGTGTTTCCCTGACACTTGGCCCTCACACTCCCTAGCATATGTTTATGCCACACCCTGGCACCTGCCACATCTTGGCATGCATATCATGCCTTGGAACTGTCTAACATGTCTTAGTACTTCTAGGAATTCCCTGACACACCTTGTTATTCTTTAGCTTTCATGTCGTCATAGATAACCTTGCTTTTTTTGTGACTTGGGAACCCAACCAAGTCATTGGAAAATCGATGTTGTGCCCAGCCCAAAGTTTCCCTTTGTCTGAAACTACTTTTTCCAACCCTTTATGTAACCATAGGCTTACCTCCTACAAGTCTTATTCTGACCTTCTCCTAACACACTTTATCCTTGAGACACTTGGAATTCATTGACACTACTTGGCACACACTCTTATTCGTTCATTTCCATGCATTTTGACCTAGTTCTCCCTTGCAATGTCCTAGCACTCCCTAACACTCCTCAACATCCATTGACACTTTCTGGCATGTGTTAGCATGCCTTTTCATTCCTTGGCACGCATTGACACTCCTTAGTTATCATGCCCTCACAATTACCCTTACTTTTTTGGAACTTGGGAACCCAACCAAGTCTTGCCTTGAATATAACAACTTGACCAAGTTACGGTTATTGCAACTAGATTGTGCCTTGTTCACCTAAGAAATGACTATAACCCCTCACCCATTTAACACCCTAAACACTAAACCCCTAACCCATTTAACCCCCTAAACCTTTAACCCTTAACCACTTAAACCCTGATTCTCGACCCCTAACCCATTTAACCCCCTAAACCCCTAAAACCATAACCCATTTAACCCCCAAACCCTAACCCCTAACCCCTAACCCCTAAAATACTTAATTTTTAAATCCCCTAACCCCCTAAACCTCTAAACCCCTAACCCGTTTAACCCCCTAAACCTCTAACCCCTTAACCCCTTAAACCCTTACCCCTAACCCCTAAAATCCTTAACTGCTAAATCCGCTAACTCCCTAAACCTCTAAACCCCTATACCCATTTAACCCTGTAAACCTTAAACGTCTAACCCTTAACCCCTAACCCCTTAAGCCCTAATTCCCAACCCCTAACCCATTTAACCCCCTAAATCCCTAAAACCCTAACCCATTTAACCCCTAAACCCTAAACCTCTAAACCCTTAAACCCCTAAACCACTAACACCTAAACCCCTAATCCCTTAACCCCTAAACCCCTAAACGGTTAACGCTTAACCATTAACCCATTAACCCTTCAACCCTAACCCCTAAAATCCTTAACTGCTAAATCCACTAAGCCCTAAGCCCCTAATCTCTAATCCCTTAACCACTAGCTCATTATTCACCTAACCCCTAACTGCGCCTAAATACCCTAACACCTAAGCCCCCAATCCCTAATCCCTTAACCAATAGCTCATTATTCCTCTAACCCCTAAATGCGCCTAAATCCCCTAACCCCTTAACCGCTAACTCATTATTCCCCTAACCCCAATCCCTAATCCCTTAAATACTAATTCATTATGCCCCTAACCCTTAAGCCCCCAATCCCTGACCCCTTAACCACTAACGAGAATATACCACAATGGGCATGCACAAGAAGAAGCACCAAAGAAATCAAATTCAATAAAGGAAGCACAACCACCACTCCAAACTCGCTTCTCTAAAACACATACAACTGCAATAAATCCCACTGAAGCTTACAAATTTATCAAGCCCTAATTAACTTACTAACAAATTCAACAAACCAACATGCTAGAATTTGTTGAGTCACCCCCAAATCAATTAGTAATTATTGCATGAATGTACATTTGTTTGTATTTTTATTTAAAAGGTTGAAATTCGCTCAAGAGCGTATAGAATATATCCAAAAGTTTAAAAAATGGAAATTTTTCTTACCTCCATAAGGTATCATCACACCCAGATAGGTGAAAACATACAAGTCTAAATCTTCTACCTCTAAGTCTCAATGGCACTTCAACATGTCAATAACATACTTGCAACAATGCTTAATGAGTTTTGTCTATTGGCTAAAGAGATGTACATCCGTCCATCCAAAAATAAACATCTCAATCAATCCAACGCCATAAATTGTGCTAAATAGTTCATCATGTTATTTCAAATATTACAATATTTTCTTATATTAGCTCACATATTCCTTGAATATTTGAAAGCCAAACTACCTTAGCACAATATACCAGAAAGATTTGTACTCTAAAAGACAAAAAAAGACAACAAACTAAAATAGGAACTTTAACTCTATTCCAGACACTTCATTCTTAGCAACATGATATCTAATGAAGATGATATGTGGAAAAAAAGGCTTCATATTTTGTCTATCACATGTCAAACCGAGTGAACAAACACATGCATAGAAAACATCAGAAATAGGGTTTACAGATCGACTTGTATTATATGGTTTGAAACCCTTCTTGTCTCCTTCAAGGGGGTTTCTGGAGGTCTTAAAAAAGACTTCCTTTTGCTAACCAAATGGATTTTTTCTTTCACACATGTATGGAAACGTACTTTCCAAATCATATTGTAATAGATTCATAAGGTGATATTATTGGTATTAACTACACCTTATTTGGAGACATCATTTTTATTGTAGTGGTTGGTACCTTTCTATTGGATGTGGTTGGTGATGTGAAGACTACTCAACCTCTAGTAAAGATTCATACCAACTCTAACAAGCTTATGGATGCTTTTTTACAAAGTGAGACCCCTCTAAGCTTAACTCATTAGATTCTTTCTTTGTTCATGCTAATTATTGTTCTCAACTTTCCTTCTCCAAGGGGTTGAGACTATTTGCTTCATTTATTTTACATGGCCCAGTGAAAGAAGAAGAATGGAGATTGTCTCCACATCTTTTCCATTTCGCTAAGTTACAAAAAAAGAGTCAAATTCTATAGTCAATAGACTAATAGTCTCTTGATACACCTTTAGTGAGCTATGCATAGCTCTCACCTATCACTGTAGCTCAATGAAATGACATCTAATAGCTCCAAGACACAATTATAAATGGAGTAGTTTTGAAGTTGTTGTTAAATGATCGCCTCCAAATGTTCAATTCTCATGAATTTTGGGGGAGGGGGGTCTTTTGGTGTATTGAGCGGGGCAAGGGGACATAAGGGTAGCATGGATGGGTAGAAGTGAGAGGTTCGAGCATGGTTTACTGAGATCTATAATCCTAACATTAGAGAATGAGAAGGAGCCTTAGGGCCTTATGGCATAGGGGCTAGGGGACCTATAGGTAAGGCAATAAGAGAAATTGATAGGGGAACCCTCGATAGTTGTGACAAGGGGATTAGGGACCACATTATCACAACCCATACGCACTTAACCCATAACCACTAAAGTCCCTATCCCTTTAACCCCAAAGCCACAATCCCTCAATCTCTACACCCATAACTCATAACAAATTAACCCCTTGATCCCTTAAACCCAAAGCCATTAACCCCTTAACCCCTAACCACTAACTTAGAATCCTTGAACCCCATAAACCCTAATCCCATATCCTCTTAAAACTTGACCCTTAACCCATAACCCCTAACCCCTAAACTCATTAACCCCTAACCCCTTAACCCTCTGACACCTAAATAACATAACCCTTAGGCACTTAACCCCTAAATCCCCTGACATGTAAGCCCTTGATGGTTAATATTAACCCCTAAATCCCTTAACCACCAAGCCATTAACCTCTAACCCTTAAACCCCCTAACCTCTAAATTCCATAAGCCTTAACCCTTTACACTTTACCCTTAACCCCTTGCTCCTAAACCCATTAACTCCTACAACCCCTTATCCTTTATCCCAAACCATAGGTGCTGCAACGCTAATATTCTTGGGCATATTATGCTTTTTCCTGCTAACCGCTCCAAATACAACCTCTAAGAACTAGTAGGGTCCAAGGAAAAGAGCTGCAAGTTCCCCAAATCCGATCTACATTTCATGGACAATCACATTTCCCCCAAATGTCCTCCACATATTTGCCTTAGTGTATTGGAGTTTGAAAAATATATAGGATGCCACAAGTAATCCTAATCATAAGACTCAACTTTCCTAAAGACTAGGAGGCCTTAAAAATAAAAATAAAAAAACATCTTAACTTATGCCTAAAATTACTAAAATTTCCTATCCCAAATATGAAGTTAGAAATTCTACAAAATTATAGGGCAACAAGGAAACCAACTTCCTCTTCTATAAATCTCTAAGACCTTATGGAGGACAAATACAAATTTTGAATTAAATTGTTGAAATTATGCTCTTGCATCAGTAGCTACCAATGTATCCTTGTAGGCCACCCCCTTTAACAATAGTAATACCAATGGCCTTTACCTAGAAGGAACTCCTTACATAATTCTCTCTTAGATCCCCTTAACCCATTGTAATAATTGTCATTGATGCCTACCTAGTTGAAAGCACATTAAGAAGCAATGTAGCATATTCCTGGTTGAGGATTTCGATAAGTATGTGATTTTGTTGACATCTTGTGACTGTCCCATATGTGAATATATAAAATCATTTTTTTTGTACCAGTTTAAGGATTGATACCATCAAGTGTGTGCATTAACATGGATGGAACACTAACTGCATGTTGTATATATTGTAATGTAAATGAATCATCTCTTCTGGAAAAGGATCCACTCATAATGCCATTTCGCAAATGCTTGCACTCAGTAATCGTGGTCAGATTTTAAGGTGCCCTGTTCTCGTAAGGGTAAACCTACCTATCCATCTCTTTAAACGCACACATCACAAATGTTGGCTTGATCTTGTGCTTGTTGTGGGGAAAATGTTGTTGCAGTGGAACCCCCAAATTAGATTTATTTGGGTTGACCCTGATTTGAATAGCTCTGAATGACTTCAAATTACCCTTGCCTTGATTGCACAATCCTCAATGGCATCTCCAATGGATGTGTGATGCATTGGATGCATCAACATAGTCACAACTGATAGTCACACTGCCCTTTCACCTATCTCTCCACTGGAACTCCCATGCAAGTAGTTAACTGTTGTCTCTGTTCAGTTGATTAATGAGTTATTATTTGTGAATTAATTTAAATAATTAACTCACTCCACTCCCACTAATGTATCAATCAGTTAGAAATAGACACAATTAGTTCAATTGAGTTTAACTCCAAGGATGTAGCTAAACTGAAACAAACTCCATGAACTACTTCACCAACTCCATCATAACTCTGCCACTTGAGTCCTGACTTGAGTCCTCCATGCATGAACACCAGTAAACCCTAGGAATTGCGTAATTCCTTCAGCTAGCTGATCTACCACACCTGTTAACTGAAATTAAGTGCTCCAAGAGAATAAGTTGTTATTTAGGGTCTAATTATTATTAAGAGCTAATAATAATTGACACTTCTATTTTTAGATCAGCAATCTATAAATAGACTTCGCCCAATATGTCTAAAAATAGAAATCCATCTATTTTTCCAACTTGACCAACCATCCACAAATAGCATCCTGCAACTTTTGAAATATGGTCTCCATGTCTAAAAATAGACATAGTCTAAAAATAGACTTGCGCCAAAAATGGCCTGCGGGCCCACTTAGTGAAGGCGACTCTTTTCACTAAGCTCATCATCTTGTTGAATCTTAACACCTAGAACTCGCTAACACTCCCTGTCACACACTCTTATTCATTTATTTATTAATTTTGACCTAGTGCTATGTCATGTTTTCCTGGCACTCCCTAACACTCCTTAGTACGCATTGGCACACCTTGGCACTTGGAACATATTTGTATGCTTCCCTGGCACTCTAACATGCCTTGGAAGTTCCTAGAATACTGTGTCACTCCCTTCTTAGCACACCTGGAATTGGCTGATGCTTCATTTCCATGAATTTTAAACTAGTGCTCCCTTGTGTTTCCTTGACACTTGGCCCTCACACTCCCTAGCATGTATTCATGCCACACCCTGGCACCTGCCACATCTTGGCATGCCTATCATGCCTTGGAACTACCTAACATGTGTTAGTACTTCTAGGAATTCCCTGACACACCTTGGTATTCCTTAGCTTTCATGCCGTCATAGATAACCTTACTTTTTTGCGACCTGGGAACCCAACCAAGTCATTGGAAAATAAATGTTGTGCCCAACCCAAAGTTTCCCTTTGTCTGAAACTAATTTGTGCAACCATTTATGTAACCATAGGCTTACCTCCTACAAGTCTTATTTCGGCCTTCCCCTAACACACTTTATCCTTGAGACACTTGGATTTTGTTGGCACTACTTGGCACACACTCTTATTCGTTCATTTCCATGCATTTTGACCTAGTTCTCCCTTGCAATGTCCTGGCACTCCCTAACACTCCTCAACATCCATTGACACTTTCTAGCATGTGTTAGCATGCCTTTTCATTCCTTGGCACACACTAACACTCCTTAGTTCTCATTCCCTCACAATTACCCTTAATTTTTTGGAACTTGGGAACCCAACCAAGTCTTGCCTTGACTATAACAACTTGACCAAGTTATGGTTACTACAACTAGATTATGCCTTGTTCACCTAATAAATGGCTATAACCCCTCACCCATTTAACCCCCTAAACCTTAAACCCCTAACCCATTTAACCCCCTAAACCCTAAACCTCTAAACCTTTAACCCCTAACCCCTTAAACCCTAATTCCCGACCCTAACCCATTTAACCCCCTAAACCCCTAAAAACCTAACCCATTTAACCCCCAAAACCTAACCCTTAACCCCTTTAACCCCTAACCGCTAAAATCTGTAACTGCTAAATCCCCTAACCCCCTAAACCTCTAAACCCCTAACCCATTTAACCCCCTAAACATCTAACCCCTTAACCCCTTAACCCCTGACCCCTAAAATCCTTAACTGCTAAATCCCCTAAACCCCTAAACCTCTAAACCCCTAAACCCATTTAACCCCGTAAACCCTAAACGTCTAACCCTTAACCCCTTAAGCCCTAAATCCCAACCCCTAACCCATTTAACCCCCTAAACCCCTAAAACCCTAACCCATTTAACCCCCAAAACCCTAAACCTCTAAACCCTTAAACCCCTAAACCACTAACACCTAAACCCCTAACCCCTTAACCCCTTAAGCCCTAAACTGTTAATGCTTAACCATTAACCCATTAACCCCTCACCCCTAACCCCTAAAATCCTTAACTTCTAAATCCCCTAAGTCCCTAATCCCTAATCCCTCGTCTTTCCTCAGTCACTCTTTCCTCTGCATATTCCTTATCATTTCCAAGATTTGAGAATTTGTATCTGGAGGGTCTCCTCCACCCCTAGTTATACATAGAACTCTTCTTCGTTATTCATGACAACAATTGCAATTGTTTCTGCCATCAAACGGAAGCAATGCATTCCAACCATCAACGAAAGTAGCAAGGAACGTTGATCAAGCTTGATATGGTAAATGCCTTTGATAGGGTTAACCTCTCGTTTCTCTATAAAGTCCTTCTTACCTTTGGGTTCTCCTTTGATTTTGTCAACCTAATCAAGTATCATGGCCACTCCAATGGGTGTTTGGTTGCATGTGTGCAACCCAATAATCCTACCACTGATAGTCAACTTCCCTTTCACCTATAACTCAACTAGGTCTCCACTGGATCTGACATGCATGCAACTAATAATAGTAAATCCTCAGTTGCATGTGAGATCACTGATTGTGAATTAATTAATATTTAATTCACTTGATCTCTCACTAGTGTATCTTCAGTTACAACTAGCATAACTGAGTTTAACTCACTTAACTGAGTTAAACTATTTACAACTTGCATTAACTAATGCACCTTTTCACTTAGAACTCTGTTACAACTAGAATTACTCTGCATGCCTCACCAACTACCTCTAAATCGAAATCTTCTAGCTAACTAAATTTATCACTTTCAGTCAATTGATTCAAGTCCACATTGAGAATTTATCCTAAACAAGAGCCTTCGAAGGTTGAAGTACATACTGTTAGACTTCTCCTCATACTAATTTTTTCACATACTTGGAGGTTCAAACAAGGAAGTGGACAACCATGCAAACAAAGGTTTCCTCCTCCCGCAAGGAGCCTTCAAAAAAAATGACGAATTCCCTTCTCAAATCGTAATTTGTTGAATTTGTAATCCTAAAGTGATGTACAACCAGTTCTTCCATGTCCTCATGACATACTATTCTGTCTTTGACCTCATTTTTCAGTGAGAAGATCCTGTTATGTTGTCTGTGTTGGACCATTGCTTTATGGAAGAAGCGTGTGTTCTTCTCTCTTTCCCTCAACCAGTTGACTCCATATTGTTGCTTCCAGAGTATCTCCTCCTGTTTTCAACGTTATTCTAGTTGCATTATGAGCCGCCCCTCTTCTTCTACTATAAGTTTTGATCTGCCCTCTGTGATAATCTGCAGTTGTACAGTCTCTATCTTATTCTTTAACTCCTCCTGGTCTTTTAAGACGTTGCCAAAGTCCTCTTTGTTCCACTTCTTGATCCTTTGCTTGATCTCTTTTAGCTTGAGTTGGAATGTATGCATAAGATTTCTTCCCACCACTTTGTTGTTCTTCTACCATTCTCCGAGTTGCCCCAATAGCTTAGGGTCTCAGAGCCAAAATGATTCAAATCTGAAGGGATAATTTCTTGGTCCTGTTTTGAGGTCGATTTCCAGTCTTACCGGCCAGTGTTCCGAGCCCATTCTGGGGAGAATGGAGGTTTCCATGTATATGTCTCTGGAGATGACCTGTTCCGAGACCAAGAACCGATCCAATCTGGACGCAATCTGATTTTGACCTCCTCTCTGATTGTTTCAGGTGAAGGTTCTGTTGTTGGTTTGTAGGTCCACCATTTTGAGCTCCGATATTTCATCCCTGAACATATCCATATCTGGGTCATGTCGGTAAATTCCTCCTTTCTTCTCTTCGAGGGACGTTATCATGTTAAAGTCCCCTCCTACTATCCATAATTCTTCCTGAAATTCTCTTCTCATACTAGCCAGGTTGTGGAGGAAGACCTCTTTCTCCCCTGGGGTATGAGGCCCATAAACCCTAGTAAGGAGAACCCAATCATTGGATCCTATGTGTCTAAAGCGCCCTGTAAGCATTCAGGGACTACTTACTCAATCCTCAAAGAAGACTTCCGTCGGGTTCCACAAAATGGTTAGTCCTCCCACACTTCCTCTAGAGTTGAGTGCAACCACTTCATATGGTAGCTTGAAACTTAGAACTATCCCTTTGAGCTTATCTTCATGGATCTTGGTTTCCTGGATGATCATAATGTTGCCCTTGTCTTTCCTCAGTCGCTCCTTCAAATACCATTGTTTGGCTTTACTATTAAGGCCAAAAATTATCCATATCCTTTCCCTCCATATGATTCTTATTGGGCTGACATCACCTTAATGTCATGGCCATCAAAATCATCCATTGGTTTCTATGGTTGGTTTGTAAAACACCTACGAGAAAATATTCCTTGAGGGGGATATGACTATATTCACTTCCACTTGATTGAATTTTTCAGTTGTATGACATCATGTTGATGTCACTAACTATTGACTCTTTTAATTGACCTTTCCTCCTGGTTGATGTCACCATCTCATTAGGTCCAACTATCAGCACTTGTCGATGGAGGGAGGCAAAATATTCCTCGAAGGGAAGTTTTTATGGAACTTATTTGATGCCTTTCTATACTTTAACCCCCTAACAAAAATAAATTTTAAATACTACATTGGGTCTAAAATAAAGGCCTCCTAACACTTAAATGAATTTTTTACTCCTCGGAAAACCCCCTTTCCACATGGTCACCATCTTCTTTTCCATATGGCACTACTATGTCATTGCATGACCTCTATTTTGGGTCCATGTTTTGTTTTCTACTTCTTCCATGCATCCTCTACTAGGATCATCAATTAACATCATCATTCCCATCAATATGGTATCATGCTTATCCATCACCATTTCTCATTGGTGTTTTCCATAGGCTAGGGGTAATGATTATGTGAATGAACTACTCAATGGGTAAACTCCAAAATTTTCGAGGTAAACTTCCAAAATTTGACTAAAACCCTTTTTCATTCATCATTGGGTTCAAGACCCAAATGTTTTCACACTTGATTGATTTATTTCCCATGTTTTCAATGCAACTCATGTGCAACACAAGTACCCCCTACTCCACCATGTTACATGACATGTCATATCCTAGTACTAACACTAGGGCCACATATAAACCATATAGGAGTATCGTGCCTCTCCATTCCTTGAACTTCCTCAATGCGTTATCTCTAAAACTAATCGATCCCATCAAGAAAACATTAGACCATTTATAACCTTTAATAATATTAAAAAGTCTAAGATCTAACCTTTAATAACTTTAACAAAAATTAAAACATTTATTATTAATCAAATAATATTTTTTTATAAAAAATTTATTATTAATCAAATAATATTTTTTTTTTGCATAATAATTATGACAATCGTAAAAGTTTTGGGATTTTCATTAAATTTCATTTTTCACCTCGTGTGTATGGCCAAGGAGGATTGGCGGGAAAAACCAGTCAAATGATAATACTCACAGCAGTTGATTATACATGATTTTCTACATTTTGCCGAATCCAGTCTCTAGGTATGCAATGCTGGCAGAGTTTTCTTAGTTTATAGGTATGCAATGCTGGCAGAGTTTTCTGAGTTTTACAGGTATGCAATGCTGGCAGAGTTTTTTGATTCCATGGAAGCTACCATCAGATTGCTTCAGCGCCGCAAGACAATTAGTAGCTTCTGTAGCATCTGTCCCCAAGTCGAAACAATGACCCACAAATATGTCTCGGTTTAACCCGCAGACTGTTTCTTTTTCTCCTCTCGTACCTACAATGCTTATAACTAGAAGACCATAACAGGTATGCTTCAATTCTATTGTATCATCAACTAATAGTAAACCCTAAACTAATTTGCAAGAGATTTATGTATCATATGGCACAAATGAAGCACATTTTCCCTAAAGGATTGCTGTTGGAGAAGACCATGGCACCCGACGAGAAGACGCTGTGCATGAAGCCAGACTTGAAAATCACTCTCTTGCATGATGCAGTGCTAAGTGGCAAGGACAAGGCCTCCAAAGGCAACAACACATTGGGTTTTCGAAAAGCATTCCACAGCCGCTTAGTTGCATTTGTCAAGGTTCATCCCAAGGCGAGTTTACTCTTGCTATCTTGTATTATTTTGTCGGGGTTCTATCTTTTTTTGGTCAAACCTTTCAATAGCACAGGTTTTAACTTTGTATGTACATTGTATGAATTCATTGCAATACAAGGAGATGATGTTCTAGAGGCAATCCTACAGAGCCATTCAATAGAAAATGTCAGCTAACTTATCTAGTCTCCTCCCCACTTCCTCCTTTGATATGTAACAGCCTTTCCCCAGCAAGAGGTGCTGCTTCTACTCTGCTTGACAATCATCAAGGAAAATCCAAACCCTCTATGATGTCTTCACTATTACCCAAAAGTTTCCAGAGGCGTTTTTCTCAGACAACCCTCACACTCCAGACATCTGTGGATTGATCATTCCCTGTGCCCAAGCAAGACCCAATTCTGAAGCCTCATTCCGAGGTTCCTGAAACAGTGAAAAAAAATGGTGGTGATGAGGCTTAGAGGAGGATTTAAACGCTGGCAGGGCTATAAAATACGCCTGCTTTACCATCTAACCTAGCCCTTGTGATGCAATAGACAAATTTATAGATAGGGAAAAAGTTGAATTTGCTGATCAGCTGATGCAGAATTGCACTGTTGGGGGCCATTATCCTTATCTTTATCATTTGGGTTCAGGGACTCATCACAACTATTTAGAGTAGACGCATGGCTTGAGGAAGAAACTGAGGCAGAGGATCTGGGTGTCTTTGGAATTTCAGAGGATAGAACCTGATTGTATCCTAGTCCATTTGGATGATTTTTATCAAACACATGATATGAATTGTCACAACTCTTACTGATTATCCTAGTGCTAGATTCCTTCCTGAAAGCCTTCCTTACTTCTAAATTCCATATCTTTAAGAAAAAATCAATGGGCGGGTTATTGCTAGGCATTGTCATCATATCCACTGTGTTACTGGTGTGATAACCAGCAGAATAATTAGAGGACATGATCAGTGATTCTCTGGAAAGACGAGCTTCTGCTTCAAGTCTTGCATTTTCCCACTGTGCTTTGTGCCTCGTCAGAGCCAAGGAATCATACCCCTGTGGAGCACTGGGACTGACTTCTGATTTAGGGGCATGGGTTGAGGGATCGAGACCCATCTTCAACAAACGCTTCTTCAAATGGGTATTCCAAAAATTCTTGATCTCGTTGTTTGTTCTCCCTGGTAACTGTGAGGCTATTGCAGACCATCTGCAAGTACCACAGACATAAATAAACCAACTCAGTGATATAAATGAAATTGCTAATAAATGCAGATAGCTATCAAAATATTTATGTGCCATATATAAAGTACACAATTTGTAAAGCCATGGTAGGAGTGAAGGTTATGAACACAACTTGTAAGGCCATGGCAGGAGTGAAGGTTATGGACAAAAAAAATGGATTTTCAAAACAACTCTCTTTTATAACATGATCGATATAATATGTATTGCAAAATATTTTCAAATTATTAAATCTAGACTATTGAAAAACTATGAGAATTTGTAATGCCAAACCAAGAGTAAAGGTTATAAACCAAAAATTAATTTGGAAACTCTTAAATCTAAACTATTGAAAAAAACACATTGAGAATTTGTAATGCCAAAACAGGAGTGCAAGTTATTCACTAGAAAATGGTTTGGAAACTCTTGGGATCATGTTATCAGATAGCATTGATGATTTTCTATGTGGTACTGTGCATCCTAAATTATGGTATCCAGTAGCAAGAATATTTGTAATTAATCAATTACATTTCATAGGGGTATGTTGTTGGGTGAGTTACAAAAGTACTGAATGCCACCAGGTGCTTAATAATGTCAATTAAAGACAGCCTTGTTATGCCTTACCGATGAAGAAGGTTGTTATTCTTTATAAATGCTGCACAGAAAACCTGGTTGGCTACCTTACATCTTTGAGCTGGGAAAAATGATCCTCACAGATAGGTGACTCATGACCTTGGAACTTCTATCAGTGAACCATGATGACAAGTCATATAGCCTACCTTTTAAGCCTCAGAGTAAGGAAGCAACTGTGGGCCATGCTCAAGTACCCTTGAATCCAAATTAAAAAGATAAGAGAACCCAACTATAATCGTTGGCAACCAATCAGAGACTTCAGGGTTTTCAAAAAATGAAATACTATAAAAGGTACTGCCTTGCCTGTTTCCTTTCTTAAGGCACATAGTCCTTTGTTATGAATGTCCTGCTGGCTGTCAGTTTCAAGCCTTCAGTAGGTTGAAAGTTGACTTAGGGATAGATGGCTTCTAATATGACAATATGACCCTAAGAACTCCTCTCAAAGCTCTACTAGCATATACTAAGACTCTTTATTGTCTTATCCAATCACTATTTAAAATGGATGCCAAAGAGCCTATCTTTTATGGCTCCTCTAGTCTCTCTCAAATTACCAAGACCTGAGATTGTCTTGCTTCTGCATACGTGTACATCTATGATTCCCTATCGATAGAATACGAAAAATAAAAATAAAAATAAAAATTGATAGAGGGTTGTTACAGATTTGTTCTTTGTTTTATATTCTTTTGTGTAAGGATCACCTATTGACTTAACATCACGTTGTAATTTACCCAAAAATTTCTTGGTAAGAACTACAATACATGGAAGCAACATATGTTGAGAATATTTGAGTACAAGTGATTCGTTGCTATTGTCCTAGGTAAAGATACTCGACCACAAGTTGTTGGTAGAGATTAGGACAAGTTTGATGAGTGGCCCAGTAGCTTGCAGCTTGGTTTTTGGACTCTAAAGGCCATTCAGAGACATATCGTTTATGTGTTATGTTGCTGGTATGTATTGTACTTAGTGCCATTTTGACATATTCACCCTGACATGGTATAAAGATGAACAAACTTTGCAGATTTTGTCTCTAGTGGATTGGAATCTTAAAAGTATTTTTTTCATTAAAATTTTAATTATTTTATGTGTTTTTTTAAAAGTGGGTCCATTGAGTCTGGTTTGATAGGTGTCCAGTTCAAAGACCAATTCCAAGTTTTAAAACTATGATTGGGAGTATTGTACCTTGATATATAGTATTGCCTATTGTTGATATCCTCATTAGAAGTCTTGTGTATTGATTAATGGATTGCCGGTATAGTTGCATCTCATCTTCTATTTTGGTTTGCTTTTCGTAGTCTTTAATATAAAAGTTGTCTATTGTTTTCATTTCCTAAGAAACTGCTAATACATTTTATTTATTTGGATTGAACAGCCCTCCAGTTGTTGCAAAGTGTGTAGCACTTCTCAAACTATATCTATTTAGGTGAGTTTATTCTAGTAGTGTTTCGTATAGTTCTTGTTCTATAGTAGAGATATGCAATAATTGGTTCCTTTTTCTTTTTACATTACGGCTCAAGTTTATATGAAAATATTCTATTGCTTCAGGTACATAACATTAACAGATTTTTTGACTTGTAAAAACGACAAAATGATAGACAATTGTCTTTATTGTGTTATCAAACACTTCAGTTTTGATGATACATATATTAAATATAGATATTCAAGATGTATATACAGTTTGTTGTCATATGGTTGTCACATGTGCAAATATTGCAGGTATGCTTTGTGTGTGGGTTTGTGTCCATTTTTTAATTTCTTCTGAACATACGTTGCCAAAATAATATAAAATCGTTATCCTCTGTCATTTTCAATTAGGGATACTGAGCCAAATATATTTGCAAAATTTCCTCTTGCTGTTTCAAAATTTGATTCTTCTGAACATACATTGCCAAAATAGTTATAAAACAAAAGATTGTTTTTCTGTGTGTCATTTTCAACAGTTAATATAGACCCAATTTCATTTGCAAAATTTCCTCTGGCTGTTTCACACATTTGATTCTTTTCCCCAAATATTTGATGGTTGATGCAGGTATATACCTAGGATAGAGACTCTAGAGCAGATTGATTTGTTTTGTGTGAATCTAATTGCTGAGTGCAATGCCGTTACCAACAAGAAGGCTTCTCCATGGGTGCAGTCTGCAAACAGTCAGCATGTAGCATCGGCTGCATCTATTAATTCATCTTCTCCAACCTCAACATCTGCAGCATTTGCCTCAGGAGCTCTTGTTAAGTCATTGAATTATGTTCGTGGTTTGGTTTCACGACATATTCCAAGACATTCATTTCAGTCAGCACTGTTTGCTGGAAATTCTCATGCTAAGAGGACAATCACATCCTTGAGAAGTAGAGTGTTTGGTTCTCCAGTCAGTCCAGGTGGCACTGTAACCAGAAGTTCTCCTGAGAATACAGAGGCCACAAATTTGGATATCACGAATATATTAGGTCTGGAAACAATTAATGAGGAGAACAACAATTATATTGTTCTTGATGTTTTGAAATCAAGATGGATTGTGGTTAGGCACCAGCAAAGTTGGACCCCATCTCCTGTTATGACGGACAGGTATTTCTTTCATATAGATTTGCTTCTCTTTTTTCAGGTCCTACATGAGCAACAAGATGAACATGTAAATGAGCTAGGTGATTTTGTTGCTTCCAAGTTAATTGGGCTAGATGAAGTCAATACTTTTGTTGGTTTTTTATAATGAGATTCATCTATGTATTGCCCTTTTATTTTCTTTAAAATTCTGTGTCACTGGAGAATGTCAAAGTGCTGCGGCACCCCTATGATGAGGTTGTTGCATCCTATTGGATGATATATTGCACCCATAGTTTTAAAAACCAGAACTGGGTTTTTGAACCGGCCCATCTATCTAACCAGGTTTCGAATTGGATTAAATGAGGCAGATTTGAAAAGTAAAATACATGAAATCTTTATTAGATATCATTGACTGGCTTCACATCCATAGAGCTTGATTTGCTTTGATTAAAGGGAATGCTTTTAACATTTTGATCCAAGATGCTTGCTGTTAAGCTGGGAACAATAGAGAGATTTTAACAGTCTTAATGATGGAGATGATAGTTGTAACCACCCTTGTCTATTGTCCAGTAGTACACACCTATTGATCCTTGAGTGTATTGTATAACATTGATCCACAGTCCTCAATCATGTTTTCTAATGCATTCAGTTTATCTCCAATAATTTCTACTTGAAATACCTTAATGTACTGAATCAAAAGTAAAATTTCTACACCACATCTTAATGTAACATATGAGATTGCTTTCTTTCCCTTGTTTCTTGGTACCAGTTCTGTATTTGTGGAAATTGCGTGTTGCATGGTTATCTCCATTACAAATACCATTCCCAGTAGACTGTTTCAGATTCCATACTCAGCATATTTAGCACCTCACTTGCTTGCGGAGTTCAAGTTTACTGAGTGGACAATCTTCAGTTTCTTAAAACATTTCGTTGTGTTTCTACTACACCAATGTAGCATTTTTTTTACTGTAAAACCTGATCCTGAACATCCATCATAGCTTTTGCTATTTGTTCTCCATACTTCCTGCTCAGTTCCTTGTAACAATCCTTATGAGCATGAAAATAGAGGTACCTTGAAGAAAGTGCATAAAAAATTTTAGGTGCATGATCCAAGCCTCTAAAACTTCACACAAGAGCTACCACGGGTCCGAGGGTAGCCTTCAAGGTGACTGTAATTCAAGATTCTACACAGTTCAAACTTCAAACTTCTTTACATAATGCTGCCTCTGCAGCTAGAAGAGAGGGCCTTATATAAGGCCTCTTGGCCCTTAAACAATCCTCCACGGTTCTGCAATTCCGAGCCACACAGATAGGAAGAGATTACTGTAGGTCAGAGGTCTTTATTACCACAGATGGCTACCAAAATAATTTGTTGTCCAATTTTGAGAAGGAATAACCCAAACAAATAACTCTTATGTCCTCCTCACCTCGTTGTTCTGTGTTTTCCTATGCTTGTCTTAGCTAAGTGCTCACCAGGAAACCTATTCAACATGAGATCTATCCATTCAGTCATGCCATAAAGTAGGAGTTCCCTCTGTTGAACCATATACAGAAATATGTGAAATACTTCTGCTGCAATATTTAATGGTAGTCAATATTCGGTAACATTCAATAGCAGAACTACCAAATACTTTATGACAATGGGAGTATTGTCTTCTACATGACAATGAGCTTCATGCATATGCACATCTACTACTAGTCCTTGTTCGAGATGTTGCAAAACTCTCTCGTTACTAGGAACAAATCTATAGCCACCTGCACTCCCCACATCATAGGATGGAGTTTTTTGAGCTTCCAATAACTCCTTCAACCTCCTTGTAACCATGGTAGCCTCTTCAATTTTTGTTGAAGAATCATCTTCTGATGTTGAATTAAAGCTTGAAGTGTACACATCTCATATTCATTTGTCTTTCCTGTATTCCTAAGTTGTAGAAGCTCCCTAGTTTTCTTCACATAGTTTTGAGTTTTCAGTGTGACATCAACAGTGAGCTCTGCACATCTGCGAACATTTGTTGCAGAAGTGCTTTTCCTCTTAGGATAAGAATCAGTAGCCTCATATTTGAAGGACTTGGTAAAGAAGTGGCAATCGTTCTTGTAACTAGTTCAATCGTTTCAAGAATTTACAGCAATCCTTCTTTGAAGGAGTAGATTAATAGATTTCAATTTGCCAAAAGAGAACTACATATATACTGATGCAGGTAGTGGCATAGCATGCCTTGCAATGTTTACCCAGCAATGGGATGTCAATATTTGGTAACATTCAACAGCAGAACTACCAAATACTTTATGACAACGGGAGGAACATGTTGTCCTTTGCGCCTACGGTTTGTGATACCTTGTAACTTGTAAGCAAGAAGATATGCTGTGGTGAAATGGTTTTCTCTCTCTATATATATATATATCCTGTAGTTTCCTACTACCACTATAAAAGTTAGACGCAAAAAGCTAGAAGTTAGGCTATGGTGCTTAGTATTTGCAAGGGGTATGGATTTTCTATGTCTATGTATTTTGTAATTTGCTACTACTTCTGTGGTTTGGATGTAACAATATTTTTAGATTGTATATTTATAGATAAATATAGAACGCTTTTATTGCCTATTTCAAAATTCCTAAACCAATGACGTGTTTAGATGTAGCCTATTACTAGGTGTTTACATGCAGGCTATTACGTGTTTACATGTACACATTTAACTTAAGTGGAAAGTTGTATGGCTATTGGATTGATATTATAAGAAAGAGGGGGAGGGGTCTGTTCCATGTTGAAGTGTTGATATCCAAATTGCTTCTTTATTTATTTTTAAAAAGAGCTCCAGAGCTCACAAGAAGGATCAGAAAATGAGCAATTTTTTTAACGTTGAAAGAATATGTGTCTTCTTTTTTTCATACAAAATGCCGAGTTCCTCAAGGGTCATGTGGAAGGAGATGAAAAATAAGTCGATATGTTTAGATCCTTAATTTTATAGTTGAGAACCCGACTCATGGATGAAGAAGTAGAATGCAAGATTCTGTTACTATATGTAAGGAGATGTACCTTAATGTCAAGGGTTGTATGGTTAAGTAATATGGAAAAATTGGACTTGGGAATAAACTTGTGGGGGTCAACAACTTTGAAATTCAGCAACTCGGGAAAACAATGGAAATGACTTGGCAAAAAATGGCTAAGCATTAAAAAATGAAAAATATTTCATTTTTTCATTTAAAATTATGTATAAACTAGCAACAATATATAATCATATTGCCATACCACATGAAAATAAGACACATATATAAAAGGTGTAAGATGCCAAATGATCTAGTATCTACTATCAATGCCTCTGCTCCTTTAGTGGGCATATATATTGGGTCATCCTCTAGTAGTGGAAGGTTTTGTGGCTGGAGTCAAACATAGCGGTGGGTACTGAGTCTAGTACAGGACTTTGTCCATCCTGTAGTGGCTGGTTAAGGACATCCTCTACGGCTAGCCACTCCTGCTCATACTTGACATCTACCCAAGCAAGGAAATCCATGAAAGATTTATTGGCACTGATTAAATACTCCAGTGTTTTTTTTGAAATTGTGATTTTTTCAAAACTCAGAAAAGCTTGCGATTTGTTTGGGTTATTTCTGGGGATGGGAAAATCGGAAAAAATAAATATATTCCAATCTTTTGGCAAAATTTTCTGCATTATTATAGAGAATATAATATTCATTGACATTGAGATGTAGGGAAAGAATTATACATTGAGGCAAAATTTGCAACCTATTTTGCTTCAGAAGCTTATACCAGTTTTCCCAACACATGTGACATAGAAAAATAAATCTTTCACTAGAATTAACAAGGAGAAACTAATCCAGAAAGGGCAAAAATGGAAGTAGACAGATGGTTTCTTTGTCAAACAAAATAATGATCTATTCGCAATTCCAATCTTTTGGCAAAAACATTTTAACGTTGAAAGAATGTGTCCTCTTTTTTTCATACAAAATGTTGAGTTCCTCAAGGGTCATGTGGAAGGAGATGAAAAATAAGTCAAGGTATGTTTAGATCCTTAATTTTATAGTTGATAACCCAACTCATGGATGAAGAAGTAGAATGCAAGATTCTATTACTATATGTAAGGAGATGTACCTTAATGTCAAGGGTTGTACGATTAAGTAATATGGAAAAATTGGACCCGGGAATAAACTTGTGGGGGTCAACAACTTTGAAATTCAACAACTCTGCTCCTTTAGCGGGCATATATATTGGGTCATTCTCTAGTAGTGGAAGGTTTTGTGGCTAGAGTCAAACATAGAAGGTGCCTATTATGATGGACGTATCGTGATTTACCTCGCAATTTGAGGTGGTTGCATTTCTTGCTTACATATTTTCTCCTATTTGTATATGTAAACATGTGTTTTAGGGTGTAGAGCAACCATTCTTTAACAATAAGTTGACTTGGAGAGAAGTGAAAGTTGGTTATGCAATCGGTTAGTGTTGCTTTTTCTATGTTTGGGTCAAGGAAAGGAGTTTCATAAATCTGGGATTTCTAGGCATTTACAATTGTATTGAGTTGCATTAGGGGCTTGGATTTTATGCTGTGTATGTATAGGGGATGGGTTTTCCTGAGGTCAACAATGGATGCCCCCTTGTGTCATTATGCCTTAGACATATCATTTTGGTTGTACATTTTCGTCTTTCCGATGATTATTGCATGGATGGAAATTTTGATATATATCCATGGACACTCGTTGACACCATCAGTTTAAGGATTGATACCATCAAGTGTGTGTGCTAACATGGATGGAACGCTAACTACATGTTGTATATATTGTAATGTAAATGAATAATCTCTTTTGGAAAAGGCTCCACTCATGATGCCATTTCGCAAATGCTTGCACTCACCAATTGTGGTCAGATTTTAAGGTGCCATGTTCTCGTAAGGGTAAACCTACCTATCCATCTCTTTAAATGCACACAACACACATGTTGGCTTGATCTTGTGCTTTTTGTGGGGAAAATGTTGTTGCATTGGGTTGACGCTGATTTGAAAGGTAGATTTATAAAGGTTCTGCATAGTACGTATATAAAAAATATGTTGTGTTATCCATCAATTTCCTGAGAGAAACTCACCAACACAACAAGTAGAATACTTTTTGAAACCAAAGAGATTAACTGTTGCTAGTTTTTTTTCAGAACTAGTACAAAATATAGACAATCCAAAATGCCTCATTTTTGGACTATCAATCATAGTTTTAAAACCAGCCCGATTCGAATCGGACCAGGCCTGGTTGATCGAGCCAAAAGGCCTACCGGTCCGACCAGGTGGATGAAACGACCAGTCGGCCGGTTTTTTACCGAGCCGGCCGGTTTTTTGATCGACTCAGCCGGCTCGGTAACAAACCGGCCGACCAGGCCTGGTCCGAGTTAACTTGGCCTAGTCAATCCAGCCGACCGGTGGGTCCAAAAAATTGAAAAAAACGGACTTAAAACTCGAATTAATTCTACTGTTAGGTTTTTTTTAGGTTTTCTAACCCCTCCCCATCCTATTTAACTAACCAAATTTCAGTAACAATATCACTGCAAAACAATGATTAGCACAGGGACCAATTTTGATGCTAGAAACAATATGTTAGACTTTCAATATACCACTGTAGAGACAAGATAAGCCCATTGTAACCACTGTCAAGTGTATATCAGTCCTTAATGTGATGAAATCAGTCCACCAAATTAGTCTAATTTGACCACCAAATGCAAAGAATAGAAACTAATGGTAGAGATTCAAGCTTTAGTGCTAAAATGCAATATGAAAATGGCACTGTCGAGTGAGATCAGATTTTGTAATTAAAGCCCAGTAAAAAATTTGACAACATTAACCACCAAAGGATGCAAGAAACAAAAACAAGCATTCAAAAGATACCACTGTTATGCTAGATCAGTCAAATGTAGCTTGAGATCAAACCTCTGCAACAAAGATATCAGTCTTCTAATAGCATGAAAAGATCACCCCAAACAACTTGAAATTATTATGTGAATGTTATGAGATAATTCAGGAGTGTTTTAGGCTTATTTTGAGGTATCAATTCGTGATAAAAGTCTACAATAAGTCCACACCAGATCTGATATGAGAGAATCACCAGAGAGACTAAGGATAAGGCTTCAAAATTCCGATGTTAGCTCCCCAAACAAGTGATCACAATGTTTTAAAATCCAACGCTATACTTTATGTGATCAGTCACCGTGTATAATGCTTCTGAAGGAAAAAATATATATCAGTCTTAAAGCAAATACCACAAGAAAGAATGCATCAGGCCCTTAGTATACCTCTGCCAACAAAATGAACCACTGTAGCTACCGTAAGATTAAATCAGTCAATGAAGAATCAGATCAGAGATGTAATTGGCCAAGACCAGTCACCTAAATAGCAAGAAATGAAAGCCACGATACATTGAAATTATTGTGTGTTACTTTAGAATAGTTGGGGCTTATGTTAGGTGTTATTTCAGAGATAGGGCCTGCAAATAAAGTAAGCTTAAGATCCGGAGTAATATATTAGTCTTCAAGCTTTGCAACCTCCCTTTGATGACTGTTGTATGAACTTACTAGTGACTATTCATGTTTTTTTGTAGAGGCCATTTAGAGCCTCCTTAGATATGTTTTTTGTTTTGATCTCTATATCATCATCATGTATTGGTCCTTGGACAGTGCAGTGGGTGCAATTTTGATATAATGGATATATTCATGAGCCTACTTTGATCATATGTTGAATTTTGTCTATATTGTAATGCTTTGTGTTTGGAAACATGAATAAAAATCTTTAAATTTATGTTTTTGGACAAAAAAAATAATATTTAATGTATTTTTTACAAAAACCGAGTCATTGAAACCGAGTCGACCGAGTCATTACCGATTCAGAGTCCGAGTCGGAGTCAACCCTCGGCCTGGTAGCTGACCAATTCCGTTTTTTAAAACACTACTATCAATATAGTATCCATTTAAATAGACACAAGCATAGGTTAATAAAAGATACCTAACACAATCTCAATGAAATACTCTGAGTAGAGAGAGCCACGGTTATATATATGGTTTAGTCGAAAATGGATTGATATATTCCTCAATGTGGACTACCAGCTTTTTTTCCACTTCTTCAATCAGGTCATGGTTGTCTTGGATGCCCTTGTGACAGTCTTAAACTGCCAACTCCAATGCCATCAACTTTATCCCAGTGACCTCCATTTCTTTGTTCAGTTCTTTTAGGCCCTTCTTGTTTTTTATTTCTCTCTTCCAATTTATAAACAAATACAAAAAAGCATTGACGGACCTCTTGCTTTAATGCAATGGATACAACGTAAATAATTCTCCATGGAAAAAAATTCTCGGGGTCCTGCAATGGCTACAATGTAAATAATTCTCCAATGGCTACAACGTAAATTCTCCCTTGTGTTTCCCTGACAATCCCTAACACTTCCTAGCACATGTTGGCACACCCTGGCACCTGGCACATCTTGGATGCATGTCACCTTGACACTATTTTGGGTGTGCCACAACCTTGATCTTGTTGATAGTTCATCAGCTGACTACTTGAATGCCCTCCTCGGAGAGCTTATCTGCTAATTGATTGATCTCATGATAAATGTGGGTGAAGGATGACCATTCTAGCTCTTGAATGTGCGGCCAAATTTGAGACATCGGGGGTTGAAGTCGCACATTCTACCTATAAAACTTGCATTGGCCCGGTCAACAACTATTTGAGATTCTCATCTCTTGCAACCTCTTCAAACCACAAGCACTTTCCAAATAAAGAACAACAAACAATGTTGAGAACTCGTTAACCTCATTGTGGTCCTTTGGATCTATAACATTATTTTGTCAAAAAATTCAAACATAGACGTGACCACATCAAACCCTTTCGCTAGGTCCAAAGTTATACTTCTAGCATCTATTATCATATGAAAAAATATTCTAAAACTAAAATGATTCAATAGAAAAGAATGAGAACTGATAAATATTTGGGATATAAGCCTTTGTCCATACCAAACCTCAGAAGGCCAATAACATATTTCAAAAAACTTAGAAGTTCCCAAGATCAACATGACAACATCAAAGTCTCAGTCCCTTTGGCTAGGTCCAAAGTTATACTTCCAACATTTGCTATCATATGACCCAATCTTCTAAAAATAAAATGGTTCAATAAAAAAGCACGGGAATTGATAACTCTTTGGGCTATAAGCCTCCATCTATACCAAAACTCAAAAGACTGTGGAGAGTTAGGATCTACCACCCCAATTTTGCAGCCAATGCCATGGAGAAAGAGTTCAGGTCTTTGATGCCCCAATCCCCCCACTTTTTAGGGAGGGCAATGAGATCCCATCTAGCCCAAGCATAAGTGTGCCCTCCTTTGAGCCATTCCACAAAAACCGTCAGCAGATTCTCTGAATCCTGTTGAGAATACCCTTAGTTAACCAAGCTAATGACATCCAATAAACCAGAATGGCCTCCAGGACAGATTTAATAAGTACAAGTCGACCAACCCGAGAGAGCAAGATGTGGTGCCATGCATTAAGCCTCTTATCAATTTTTGTAATTAGCAAGGTCCAATCAACAATTCTATAGTTGGTTGGTTTTAGGTAAAACCCTAGATATTTTAGACCATCCTCAAGTCTAATAGAATTGAAGGGGAACCGCTACAAAGCATAATGAGTCTCGTGTGGTGAGCATCCATGAATGGTAATAGTAGATTTGGAGTTATTACAAGACATACCTGTTTCTTTGCAGAACAATTGTAGTATTGAGTTGACAACTATTATGTCACCTAGGGAGCCATTCATAAATATAAGGACATCGTCCACAAAGAGAAAATGTGTCAATATACAGTTTTCTATGATTTTGATACCTTTCAGCCTGCCCCTTTCCCTTTCATCAATCAGGCACCTGCTTAGGCCTTCCATAACGAGTAGAAATAATAGAGGGGAGAGTGGGCATCCCTGTCTGAGGCCCCTCTTTGCATGGAGGAATTTTGTTGCTGCTCCATTAATGAGAACACTATAGGAGACAGAGGTGATGCAACACATGATCTAGTTGATAACCGATACGGGGAAGCCAAGGTGAGCGAGGAGCATTCTGATATAGAGCCAGCTGGTCTGGTCAAAGGATTTGGCAAGGTCAATCTTAAGAATCACGGCTTTGATCTTCTTATTGTGCATAGAGTGAAGTCCCTCTTGTGCAACCCCAATAGCCTCATGAATCTGTCTGTTTTCCATAAATGCAAATTTTTCATGGGAGATATGTTCAGATAGAATGGGCTTGAGTTTGTTGGCAATAATTTGACCATGATCTTGTAAATGCAGTTAAACAGGGAAATAAGGCGAAATTCCTTAAAGGAGGAGGGATGGTCAGACTTAGGGATGAGGGCAATGAAAGTAGAATTAAATGCATCATATAGGTGACATGTACTCTTGGTTTCTTCCACCACCTCCAGTAGCTCTTGTCTCAGAAGATCAAAGAAATCTAGGTAAAATTCCATTGACCATCCATAAGGGCCAGGGTTGTTGTCCTTCTTGAACCATTTGAGAATTGCCTCAAGTTCTCCCATCGTGATTGGATTGAAAAGTTCCTCTATAGAGTCCCAGTCCACAAACCTAGGGAAATATCCAACGACCTTGATGGTTTCTGCTAGTGTGGCTTCGTGAGGGGCTTTGAAGAGGTTTCTGAAGTGTGAAGTGCCCAAGTTGGCCAGCTGTTCAAAGGATGTAGCTGAAGTACCATCCACATTTTCAAGTTCCCAAATGGTATTGATGGCCCCTCTACCTCTAGCATATTTCTTAAAGAATTTAGTATTTTCATCCCCTACTTTTAACCATATGGCCTGGCCTTTGAGTCTCCAAATTTCTTCCCTGACTTTGAGGATTTTGAGGCGGTCAGTTCCAATTTCATAAGGTGATCTTTGGTAGCATCAAATGAAACCCCACAATTATTGGGATCCTCAAGTAGTGGGGCTTTCTCCTTTGCTACGCCTATGTGTGGCAGCTCATGTATTTTTCCACATGCCTGCAATTTATTTGTGGCTTTCTCTTGTGCTACGCCTACGCGTGGCAGGTCTAGTATTTTTCCACATGCCTGCAATTTCGGACAGCCAGAGTAATGAAACTCCTTCAGCGCCAACCTCAAATTTTCGATACCTGCCAATTCTTCCATCTCGGAGCACTCCTGGACATCTAATACCCGAAGCTTTGCCAGCTGCACCAACCCTCGTATGTTCCTGAGCTATTTGCATTCACGTGCGCACAACTCCTCCAAAGATGTCGATGTCTCCAGGCTTGGCAGCTCCTCTAGTTGTTGACAACCACATATGTCCAATTTTTGAAGCTTTGCAAGACCAAAAGGCCCTCCTATTTTTCTCAATACACCATAGAACTGCATCTATAGCATTATTAGTGATGCTAGCAATGCTCCAATCTCCACCGGATAATTACAATACTCAATCTTCAGGTGTTGAATGTTGGGGCAAATACCTTCAACAAACGATAGCTCTGATACCCGAGTTTCATACAGCTGTAAGTTTTCTAGCCAAACCATGCAGTTGTTAATGACAGACTCTGTTGATATCTCCATTCCTATTTCTGAATTAAGAATCTCCATCTTTTTCCTTTGTTTCAACTGTTCAACCGAATAGGGCAAACATTCCAAACTCCTGCGGTTAAGGGGAGTGAGTTCCTTTAATGTCGTTAGATCATGGAGTGAAGGTGGTAGCTCTTTCAAAAAAGGGCTTCCCAATTTTAATGTTTTCAAACGGCCTAGCTCTCCGATATGATCTCTTGGTAGCTCTTCTAAGCTTGTGCCCAACAAATTTAGGTCTTCTAAGGATCATTGGCTTGCTACTTGGGGAGGAAATACCTTCATTTTCAGACAAAATGAAAGGTCTAATGATACAAGTGTGGTGATATTTCCAAGCGTTCCTTGAGAGATGCTCAACTCGGAGGAGCTTTCCAAACAGAGATGCTCAAGTCGAATAAAATTCCCAAGTGAATGTGGCAACTCTTGCAATTTGGAGCAATCTGCCAGATAGATGCTCAAGTCTAATTAAATTTCCAAATGAATGTGGCAGCTTGTGCAACTTGGAGCAATCTGCCAGACAGAGATGCTCAAGTCTAATTAAATTTCCAAATGAATGTGGCAGCTTTTGCAAACTGCAGCTCCCAGACAAGTCAAGATATTGGAGGTTTGTAAGATTGCCAAATGAGTCTGGCAGAAATATCATGTTTCTTTGATCTCTCAGTTAAATCTTTTCTAGGTGCTGCAACTGCCACATAGACTTGGGAAACTTTGAAATGGGAACATTAACAATCAACTCTCAACTGCATTGGTGCCTACAAGGATATTAATCTTAACTCTCAGATATGATTATTTTCATTTAGAAAACCTGGCTACCTCCCGACTAATTTTGTGCTTGCTGGTACAAGCAGAGAATTTAATTTAACATTGAAAAATAAACACAAAACTTTGCTTTAAAATGCAGATGTACCTCACTTTCACTTTGCCAAAATGTTTGTAATGGTTGTTCCCCTGTCACTTGCAAAACCCTTAACTTCTTTATTGGAAGCCAGTGAGGGAGGATGGAGTGGGGAATGTTATTCCAGCAGATCCATATGAGATCAGGTGAGTACTGCATGTGGTAAATATGCTCTCCAGATTTGGATGCTTAATGAGATCAATGCAAAAATGAGAAAGTTGAAACCTGTTGGAGTCTTTGCTTACTGTAATGAAAATTGGTGGTGTTGTGACCACATATATTGGTATATACAGTGAAGCTCAGCTCAGTGGCCAATATAAGCTGTCTTGTATCACTAAGTAAAGAATCGTGGCATCTGGTCAGTGGTCCATTCGATGGGCATGGGAATTCATGGAGGTATTCTGTTATGTCGACGAGTACAGAGTCGTGGCATGTGGTCCATTCCATCGGCATTCGTGCCTGCATGTTCTGTGCTTTTATTTCACCTGCCATAAAAAAGAGAGGTCAGGCGGTAGTGCCAATATTTACAGTGGTGATGTTAAATTATTAATGTGGGGTTGTATAATATATATGTTTATCATTGGATAGGGGAGAGATGTCTAATGTTGTGCATGGACCAGTAATTGTTATAGTACTGGTCCCACCAACCCACCAAAAATTGAGATATGTGCAACTAATAATTAAACCCATCCATTAACATCCTTAGATCTGCCTAATTTATGCAATAAGTCCTTAGATCTTCCTAAGCAACTTGCATCCATTAACATTCTGTCTTACATGCTCTGCTCAATAATTGAGGCTCTGCCTAATATCTTAGTGTTGAAAGCTTCAACCAGTGCATCAAACTCTTCAAATCAAATTAACAATAATAGTACACAACCTATTGTTCACTTAAGGATTTTTAACAATGAGATTCCAAGTAGCAATATTAGTTCATGACTACAAGTCTTATGCAAGCCTTGATAGGAGTACTTCTAAGTTTTACTTCATCAGAACGATGAGGATTTTGAAGGCGAGCTGGTGATTTAATAGAGGTATAGATATCCAAGATCAAATTAGATCAGAGTCATATATGTTAATCACTTTGCCAAAAATATTGTAACAGACTCAGGTCACTGTTATGGAATCTCTGTCATGCATCAGAATGTACAACAGGGTCACCAGCATGATAGATATTACTCCTCAAAGGTAAAAATAAGCTTAAAAACTCTAGGATAAAGACTTCAGCTCATGCATAAGATGTGCCACATAAAGAATAGGTCCCTCTATCTTTTGTTAGCAGGAGAATTATGCTCAAAATTGTGCCTTCAGATTTCTAGAATGGTGAGACAGATTCAAGCATAATCATGCAAATACAGATCTTGGGTCATCACAATTCCTGCTCTGTAAAAGACATCACTACTATGTAGAGGCTTGAGATTATGTTGGAGATAGTTCTTCAACTGCCGACTTACTGTCATTAATAATTTACGTTGCCAAATGATAGGGTAGCTGTAAAGTCACTGTCAGATTCACTAGAGTGACTCCCATCATTACCATTATAAAGAGGGTCCGAACTTTGGGCTTTACGATGTCTATTCGAAAGAAAGTTCCTTGCCGCCACCTAGATTGGCTTCATGATATCAAGCTTTTTTGGGAGATGCACTAGTACCAGGGTTGAAACCTTAGATTAATCCAGATTCCAAAACATCAAATATATGTTGTTCAAAAGGCCTCACGTCTCTCAAGGAAAAATATCATGGCCGCAAAAATATATGGGTGCAAAAGATAAGGAAACAAACCTTAGGTTTCCCAGACCAATTTGCAGGTTTGAATGTGGCCAGTTGTTTCAGTAAATCTGCTCGTTCCCAAGGCCTGCATGAAAGCTGTGATGATCCCAGAGCTGACTCTCCTGCACTTGTGCTTACAGAAGTCCATGGTAACAAAGAACCAGCCCCTGATAAACTACCTCCCTTTGGACCCTGCCCCAATCCAGAGCGGTTTGCACTACCAATATTCACTGGTACAGCAGGAGAAGATGCCCCTGCAGAACTGTAACAATGCAACGCAAGAGCAGACAAAAGAATCATTTTAATTAAATGAGAAAAAATTCCTGGACTTTCCAATCTGCACAAATGGAATAAGACAAACATTTCCTCAAGTAAACACACTTAAGCCAAATAAATTGACGTAGCAGAAATATAAAATTGAAACATCTAGGCCACAACAAAATATCAGCAAGCAACCTAAGTCACAAAGTTTGGGTTCAGGTTCAGGTTATGGAATGATTAGATTTGGTTCGAGTTTTTTGATGAGGTTCGGATAAGGTTCACCACTAGGTTTGTCTATATAAATTTTCTATATATATAGATATATTAACTTTAATATGACATATATAGAAGTAAAAATCAACATCAATAAACATCAGGAATGCTATAATGGACTTGGACACACAAAGGATAGATTACAAGCTTGATATGTGACATGAGGTTATGCACTTGAGCTATAGACTTGGTCAATAGCCATGAGCTTTGAGGCTCATTGAATTTTGAACCTCGAGATTGAAGTTGAGGGAGCCTTGTGACATAGCAAGAAACAATAAAAAGAGTGTTCAGAAGGCACAGGAAGCATTGCCAACAATGCATGTCATAATAGGATCCCTGAATGTATTTCAGCATGAGTATGCAAACATATATGCAACACTGCATCTCCTATGCAGGAGAAAAACAGAATATTGAAAACTGTTACTCTCATCTGACAGAGTTGAATGTAGAGTTAAATGCTCGTTCTGAATTCATGAAGCACCACTCAAATATGTACAGAACCAACAAAGCAATTAAATACATCATTACATATTAAAAGACAATTCAATTGCTACTATAAAATCCATCCCCAAAAATCAACAAAATAATTACAAAGTATGGTCAAGACAAGCTCGAGTCTCCTACTTCTGAGAAATGTACAGCAAACAAACTCTTCTTCTAAATAATGGTTTGCTTTTTCTTATAATCAACTGTTTTAATCAACAACCTGTTTATCTCCCATTTATACTTTCTTTTTGAATTGAGAAAGAAATGAGTTTAACAGAGTACCAGCAATATTAAATAAACAGTGTTATGCTATAAATCTCCAATTGAACAAAATTAGAAACTTAGGAGTCAACTACTTGGGTTCCACTTTTAATGTGAACTGGGTCCATCTAGAGACTTAGACCTAGTTAAAACCATGATGCACTTGAATGGAGATATTGAAAGTTCCTTACTAAACTTTCATATATTTTAGGCTTGGACAACTTTTGACAAAAATTTCATCTTGAATTATTACATGTTGAAGCCATAGAGAATAAAGAAAAATAGGTACTACTCTAAGCAAGAAGATATGATACAATAATCTTATTTATTTCCAACAAATGACCATAAAAGTAGGGCATTGGGACTAAAAGCATACATCCTGTAATGTCCTCTTCTAACTAAATTCAAATTGCCAAGGGAGGACGTCCGAAAAAGTAGCCTATCCAACCCCATAGGCTATAGCCATTTGTAAAGGGGGAAACCCATTATTTAATGTTATTGGGTAACTTTAGATAATTTGGAGTAAATGGAGGGAAACTTGTAATAAAAGCCAAATTTTGAGCAAAATGGAAGGAAACTTGTTAACGGGGAAGACCCCAAAGGAAATCTATAAAAAGGAGAGAGAGGAATCATTTTAATCATCATGGAATGTGGATCTTTCTGATTTTTGAGCTGAGGCTCTTGGAGGGTTTTCTGACCCCTTTTCTCTGATTGTGGTTTCAATGGTGAAAGATGCCACCCTAGCCAATCCCTTCTCTTTACTCTGTTTAAACATAATTCCAGAGGCAGCATTCACCTATTTGTGGCAATAAGGGTTTTCTGAGGGAGAAATTATGTGGCATCAAGGTTCTGTGGCCTTGTTTGGGCAGCAAAGGGCTACTCTGTGACAGCATAGGCCTGTTCAAGGCATTTCCAGGGACAGCGAGGGTCAGCGAGTGAGGTCTGTGAAGAAAACAACCCTGAAACCCTATCTGCGGCTTGCGGCCCACCTTGAAGAGTCCTTATGTGGCAGCAAAATTGTTTAAAGAGTAAATCTTTGGGGCAGCAAAGTAGCCCTGAGGCCAAATATTAGGCAGCGACCCTTCTTCAAATGTTGATTATTAAACAATTTGAAAGAAGGGTGTTTGACTTCAAATCACACTTAAGAACACCTCCAAAACCAAAAGAGAGGGAACTTTGTTTAATCCTGTGACAGATGGCATCTTGTAAATGACTGAAAAAGCATACCTTTAGGATTTCCACTGTGAGTTGAATCAATTCCAATCTTCTCAAACACTCATACAGCTCAGTAACAGACTGTAACACAAAAGAGAATTGACTATGGAGAGAGACAAATAAACACACCCTAGTGCAGACAATTTTCAAGACTTGTAATTATCTCAATAAAAAGTTGCATGAGTAGCAATTTATGTTTAATGGCTGCTAATGAAAAATCACCCATCAAAGGAATATTGCTTGCAAGAATTGACTCAATAAAACTATCAGATATTTAACTTATAAGAAACACTACCGTATATGGGTTCGCAATAATCTCTCTGATCTTGAAGACCTCTTTGAGAGCTGGGGATCCATCCTCAATTTCTTTGCTGAGGGCTCTGGCCTCATCATAGATGTAATTGCTAATCCTAATCCCATATGTCTCACCAATGCCATTGTTTGCCTTGTCATTGTTTTTGTCATGGCAACCCGTGATACCCTCCTCTGCATCCTCATCATCAATAGTTTCATCATGGGGTTTAGCCAAAGTAACAGAAGTACAGTCACAGTACTTGACAATCCTAGATGCATACAGTCTCTTTGCAATCCTATCTCTCTTTCTACTCAATTCATCTGGGCAATCAGAGGCAGCAACCAGGATTGCGTATTCAATCAGATTGCATATATCAGTCCTTGAACCTTTGAGAAATTTTCTCCATTTATTAAGAGACCCCATTTTAGCCCACTTGAAAACCTGGTCTACTGGGGTTCAGTTCAAATTGATCTTTAAATTTCTTGATTTGAGATATGCTCACAACTCTGTTTGCTTTCCAACATTGATGTGAGCTTTTGTGTGTTCAGAAAAAAATAGGATAGCTTCATTTGTGTTGCTTATAATTTATTGCATTCCCTAACCTTTTTGTTGGCTTCTAGGATTCTTGCTTGGCACGGTGGTTAATTATGTTGTCAGGGTAGTTTGTTTTGGATTTTCTTTTGCATGACTTATAGGTGCTTTTCAATTCAGCTGTGATTCAAGAAATCAACTATAATCGAACATGTATCTGTGACTGCAGTTCATTGGAGCATGCAAAGATCCAATCAAGGCAATAGTTACCTAACTGCTCCCAGGCATGTCACTTCGGAAGTACATGATGAGTTTATGTCCCAATCGAATTGATCTCCATGTTGCAATAAGTTTTTCACTTGACATTGCACAAGCAATGGACTATCTACATGCCAATGGGATTATACACAGGGATCTAAAGCTTGGTAATATGAATAGGTTTACTTCTAACCAGTGATAGCTTGAAATTGTGAGATTCTATTCTGTATAGATCTTTTAAGTTGCGCTTCTGTTGTGCTCTTTACTGATGTCTAAAGAGATCAGTAATAGTTCTCTGGTGGCAAAGAAATTTGAGTTTTTTTCGTTTCTTTTGTTTCAGAGAATTCATGGACAATACAATCAGGTATTTTAGCAGATTAAAGAGCATAAGTAATGCATGCTGGATTTTATTTCTAATCATATATGTTGTTCGTGTTAACATGTTTACATGATGGCACCAAGAGAGAACATCTTGGTAACTTCTACAACTGATTGAAGGTGTTTGATTTGATAAACCATAACATTAATTTCATTTTTATTTCCTCAAATTAGAAATCTGTTATGTTTTATTTTTTCATCTGAGTTCACATCTGGATGGAGCCAAGTTAGACGTTGGAGCTTTAGCTGATTTTAGAAACCTGAAAAATAATTCAGAGAGAGAAAATAAATTCCATATGCAGGGGTTTGATATCTTGTCAATCTGTCTTGGTTAAGGTCTTTTTCTCCAGAATTTTGGCATTTTATAATTTGGCAGATTTGTGTTTTGGTATGTCATTGTTGGGCAGTCAAATACATATTTCCGTTAAATATCAGCATAAATATTGAAATGTGAGAACTTATTGTGCCACACCATTTCCCCTCCACCCTATCAAAAGCACCGTCTACCTTGCTCTATAGAATGTCATCTGGCTTCCTGTTATTTAGTCATGGCATCTTAAAATTGTGGAAAATTTTCAATTATATACTGTTGCCTTAGGTTGAAAGTTTCATGCTTTTCTCTATCTACTAACTAATTTTCACTGAAAATCTATGTTTCCTCCCACGAGTCTCCTCCATCCATTTGCAGGGAACCATAAATTACTAAAAAGTGCACCTTGACATTTTCAGTTAAATTCTCCAGTGACTGTTGCATGGATGAGATATGCTGCTGCTGTTGCAATACGTGAAATAATTATGAAGGAGTTATTTCTAGTCTAGTGTTTGCACTCCAGTTTAGTAGTAATTGTATGTTTAAACTTTAATTGGAGGTGTGACTGTTCTTTCTGCAGATAACCTGCTGTTAACTGCAGATCAAAAGTCCTTGAAGCTAATTGATTTCGGCCTTTCACGAGAAGAATCTCTTACAGAGATGATGACTGTAGAGACAGGAACATATCGTTGGATGGCTCCTGAGGTTTGTAGTTCATGCCATGTTCCATGTAAAATATGAGTCCCTTCTGATTGCATAATATGAATTAATTTCAAAAGTGTTTGTAGTTTACTGGCGTAAGCATCACTCAGATACAACCAACTTTTATTGGGTGCAGCTGTACAGTACAGTAACGTTAAGGCTTGGTGAAAAAAAGCATTACAACCTTAAGCTCGATGTATACAACTTTTCTATTGTTCTTTGGGAACTAATAACTAACCGCATGCCCTTTGAGGGTATGTCAAACTTGCAGGCAGCATATGCAGCAGCTTTTAAGGTAAGAAAAACACAAAACCACAGATTTGCAATGGCTTTATAGAGATTTTATTTCCAAGCTTTGCTTTTGTTTGGGAGACCTATAAAGACCATATCAAACAACTTAGTATCAACTAGGGGATTACCTCCATAGGAACATTCCAGTGGAAGGGTTAAGTTGAATGATGGGCTTGGGATTTTTTATTTTGTTGTCAATTTCATTTGTTTTTACCGTCTAATTAGTAATGACACAATTTGATGCATGCATTTTATTGATATTCATGTATCAGCAAGTTATACCTGGTCTTCCTGATGATCTACATGAGGATCTTGCATTTATTCTGATAATCTGTTATGCGTTCAAGACAACCATGTTACACTACATTGTTATGATATATCTAATTTTATTTATATTCTCTTTATGTCGAATTTTATTTCATTGATAATGTCATAATTTTATTTATATTCTCTTTATGTCGAATTTTATTTATATTTTCTTTATATCAATTTAGGAATAGGGGCTGCAACATTCAGAGAGTAGGATTGCAAAAGCTTCTCCATGGTTACGTCAATGGTGGCTTGATCAAAATCCGTGGGTTCCACCAGCTGATATGTGACCAGCGTAGACATGGAATGTTTGAGAGAAGGAGGTATGAGAACCCGATTCTCCTCATGTAGCATCAGGGCTGGACCTAATTTTCCGCTGTTTATTGCCAACAATTACAAGAAACCAGAAGGCAGGAAACGATGGCAATCATCACCACCGATCTGCTCATCGCCGGGCGTCACCCTGGGACAAATATGCGTACATAAATCACTCCAGAATGTGCGTGCAGAATGTGCCAGAGAGCGGGAAAACAATTCAAAACTCTGCAATTCAATTCAGATCTCCCGGATTTAAATAATACATAAATAAGAACTCTGCAACTCAGATCTCCACGATTCATAGAACTCTCGTTTCTTTTGAGAGAGAGAGAGAGAAACGAAATCGGCAATTCACATCTCCACGATTCAAAGAGCTCTCGTTGTCTGTGCGAGAGAGAAAGCTAGCGCAGTGAACAGAAAAGAGAATGCAATGGGAAAGCAATTTTTTTGTAAGGGATAACAGGAACTCAAACCCTCACAAAAATGCAGCAACTCAAAATCTAAATGTTTTGCACCTCTTACATCATTGGGAGGTCTCCTTTCGGTGTTCCCTTGCACCTCCCGGTGCAATTGCTAGTTTAAAAATCAATGCCTATTATACAATTTCAAAGACTTCCATAACTTCTCACATAATTCTTTAAAGAGTGCTAGCTCAATGGAAGAGCACCTGCCATGCAGGAGGTTGGTGGTTCGATTCCACCGTACCCTAATATGAATTATTCAATGATATTGTAGATTTCTTTAATTAAATATTTTTATATTGATTTATTTTAATGGTGAGATATTTTTCTGGATTCATTGTTTTATATTGTCTCTAGAAAGACAATAGATAGGATTATAGACATTGTCTCCATAAAGAAAATATGTTTTTAGTTCCAACTATTGTCTTTTTAGAGACAAATTTTAAGACAAAAATTTGAGACAATTTACCCAAAAATTGTCTTAAAACCCCTCTTTGTATTGTAGTGCTACTATTGTCTCTAGAGAGACAAAAATGAAACTGTCTCTAGAGAGACAAAATTCTTGTGTTATGTATTATCTTTATAGAGACAATATTTTAAGACGATTTAATTTGAGACACCTGCTTAAAGACAATATTTAAGACAATACACAAGTTTTCTTTTGTCTCAAGTTAAAACAATTTACCCAAAAATTGTCTTAAATATTGTCTTAAAACCCCCCTTTATGTAGTAGTGTCATATAACGCCACCCAGAAGTATCCACTTACAAACACATCACAAGTGACAAACTAATTAGCATATCAGTTTTCTAAATTCACTTTCACAAATTAATGGCATCGACTAATCTACCTGAGCAACATCCAAGGAAACTATGTCTGTCTGGCCTCCTTGGTACAAAAATTGCCGCAGATGTGTATTTTCAGGCAGGAGCATTTACCATATTTTAATTGCACACTAGGATGCAATAAAAACATTGTTGCCGCTATTTTTTTTTAAACATTGTTCGAATCTGATATGTTAATTGCATGAAAAGTATGGTACGAGCTTTTGATAGGTTGCAATAAAAACCATGGTACTAGCTTTCAAAACAATTCAGCAACTTTGATCACCGGGGTTTAATACACATTGAGCTGGTACGAGCTTTGAATACATTTAAAAAAAAAAATTGATTACAGACTAAAAAACAAGATTTAATACAAATTAATGTAGTGATTTTACATGTTGAGAGTTGTGCCTTTTTTTTTCAAAACATGGTGATTTTTTCTACATAGTTGTCTAGGTGAATTCGGCTACGAGGTCTACATCCAATATTCCGAACAAGGTGGAAAGTTAGACCTCAGATTTCTGCGCAAAAGAAGCCATTGATATCTCCAGTCCAAACTTGTATTTCTTTAGATTAGTATATGTCATCTATTATAAACAAATTAGTATAAAATTATGTAAATCTGATATTTATTTGACTAGATTTATGTTAATTTCAGATATATTAAAAGTTAAGGTGGCATGTTGACATTCATATCGACTTTAAATCTATTAATCAATAGGTTATGATCATAGAAAAAACAACATAAATCATATTAGCTTTCTTTTCCCGAAAATTTTGACATAAATTCATGTGAACTTACTACTTACGAACTATTACCAAATTCATATATATGTTAGATATATTAAGGGATTTATAGCAGATCTACACCATTAATGTTTTCCGCATTTTATAAAATCAAAGGAACAGGTCGTGCCTATGTCTTTTACCAACCATACTAAAATAACAGTCCTAGAATATATTGTACTGAAATAACAGTCCCAGAATTATACTGTCGAGACTATACAGAGAGGAGACTTATATCAATGTCTGTAACCCAATCAACACAGTGCCATCAATGTTTGTAACCCAATCAACATCATTACAGCTGCTTCTTGTCTGACAAACATTCCATAATTCTTTGTCTGTGTGTTTCTACTTGTGCTTCCTAATTATGCCCTGCCCTGCCCTGCCCTGACAACTTCCCCTGACAACTTTATAGGATCCCATGTGGCACTTTGAATTTATATGGCTCCCCCAAAACTGAAATGATACATCTCTGACCTCTTTTACGGGTGTCCACGTCTGTCTAAAGGTTTTACATAGTCCCGCCGCCAAGGTTGTGGACTGTCTGTCCTCTCACACCTTTCCTTTCCTTTCCTTTCTTTTCCTTGTCAAACCTGCCACCGCTGCGAAGAATATGCTTATTACTCCCAGCAATCCCAAAACTCTCATTTGTCCAAACAAGCCGAACAAGGTGGAAAGTTAGACCTCAGATATTTGCGCAAAAGAAGCCATTGATATCTCCAGTCCAAACTTTTATTTCTTTAGATTAGTATACGTCATCTATTATAAACAAATTAGTATAAAATTATGTAAATCTGATATTTATTTGACTAGATTTATGTTAATTTCAGATATATTAAAAGTTAAGGTGGCACGTTGACATTCATATCGACTTTAAATGTATTAATCAATAGGTTATGATCATAGAAAAAACAACATAAATCATATCAGCTTTCTTTTCTCAAAAAAATTGACATAAATTCATGTGAACTTACTACTTAGGAACTATTACCAAATTCATATCTACTTTAGATTTATTAAGGGATTTATAGTAGATCTACGCCATTAATGTTTTCTGCATTTTATAAAACCAAAGGAACAGATTGTGCCTATGTATTTTACCAACCATACTAAAATAACAGTCCCATAATATATTGTACTGAAATAACAGTCCCAGAATTATACTGCCGAGACTATACAGAGAGGAGATTTATATCAATGTCTGTAACCCAATCAACATCATTACAGCTGCTTGCTGTCTAACAATTTTTAGTTTTGGTGGAGACAAATTCATCATTAAGCACATGACTTAAGAACCTGATTCATGTACCACAACTCATTCATTGGTATTCTAACGTTTCATTATATATTTCTGAATTTTTTTCTCTCATAATTATCACACAACTAAATTTCTAAACTGCATCTTGAGCATTTGTACTTGCATTTCACATATTAATTTTCCTCAAAGTTAATTTTCCTTTGTGAATCTAAAAACTAACCACCACATAACGTCATTTAAATTAAAACTTGGAACAATTCTAATCACATAATATCCAAAACAGAAGGGCGAGCATAAGCCTTTTTTTGGCTACTGATTCAAGGCCTGGACTAGTGATGGATACAAATGTTCCTTCCCAATTCCCCAAGGAGTGGACTTATTAACATTCCACTGAACACATCAGTATCAAAAAAAGCAGTCATAGCTGAACAAACACTCAGGAGAGAATACAAAGGTTCCTGCCCAATTCCCTAGGGATTTGATTGAAGAACATTCTGCTACACACAATAGTATCAACAACAAAAGTCACAACTGAACAAACACTTGGAGAGATGGGAAAGCAGATAGAACTACAAGAACTCCATTTATCCATATTTGAAGGAGATCACACGTGACAATCAATCTGAAGATGACCTGTTAGCCTCATGTGAATACTTGTTCCTATAGAAAATGCACAGGACTATACATTCCATAAATTTGTTTTCCTAATTAGCAATTTTCCAACATTTTTCTATCGCTCTTAGTTATTTAGAAGCACCTACATATGAGTGGTTCATCTAGTTCAATAAAAAGACACAAAGAACATTGGCCAATGTTTTTTTATAAGATTGCTAAACTAGATTATTATGAAACAAAGATTGTTACATAGGTTTCATGGAATTTCTCATTCTCCCTGTGGGGGTCTCACCATCAACCATATCACTATTACTAAGAGTCTTGTTTTCAATAGTCAAAATTGCAGTATTCTAGGCTACGTAACAAGGGAGTGAAACGGAGGAGCTAATAGCATAAGCTAAACACCTAGACCTATCAACTTGCATATAGCTATTGGGTTGAGTGGAAGCCCTTATAACTTTGAACTAAAACAACAAAAACACTAGACAACAAAAAACTAGGTTGAATCTTCTTCATCTGAGTCAATCACCGGAGAAATGGTTGGGCCTGTGCGGTATACCTCTTATAAGGTTTAGCTTCTTTCATCTCTAGAGTTGTTGCTACCTATGCTTTGTTAGGGTTGGCCCTTAGCATAACGTTCTAAAGAATAGAATATCAAATAATTCCATTGAGAAGGGTCAAACATAGGTGCGCTAAGCTATGCTTCTTACAGTTATTCATGCAAATTTTTTTACACGCAAATTGCGAGAAGAAGAAATTGTTATATTCAAATTTGTATCATAGCGATTAGACTGCATACAACACTTACTCTATATGGTTTTTGTACTAATTTTATAACTTTGATCACAAATAACATGTAGTAAAAGGCATATTATGAACACATTTTGAAATTGTAATTATTTTTTGGACAAATTTACCCAGTAACACGTCGATCTCTCTAGTTATGACTATTCAGTCCATACTGAATTCCCTCATAGTGGATTTTGAGAGAGACCTCACATTGTGGATAAAAATAATAGAGCACCGAAAAATATCGATCTCTCTAGATATCACAGGAAGAACTTTCAGCTCAAAAAACAATTCCAATATCATAGGAAGAATGCTTTATACAGGTTCTTAATACTAATGTTCATGGATTTGTGAAGTACTGGAAAAAATCTGGACATAATGTCATTTCACATCTAATGTAATTGCACTTATGATTGTGTATTTTCTCCATTCTTACCCTTTGGTGATTGCAAAGCTTGGATCATAATTTCCTAGTTGCCCTTAACACTATGTCATGTTAATAGATGCCAAAAGGATAAACCTAATCAGAGAATTAGTGACAATTCTGTAATTATCTAAGAATCACCTATGGAACAAACTTTATCTAATATTCAAGTTAGTCATTAAACATGCAATAAGAATATAGTAAGGTATATGTTTAACATTCATGTAAAGAATAGATACCTGCATGCTGCATCCATGTAGAGTAATATCCTCCCATAAGTTCTGAAGTGTAATAAAGAGATATTGTCATCCAATTTATATTACATATAGATAAATCCATTCTTTCTATTCGAACTATCTATCTATCCAACTATATGTTTATGTCTTTATGCATACAAATTATGATCCATCACAGGAAAGCTTTAGGTCGATGTCATTAATGGTCCCATGCACATTGTACAGCGAAGTGTTTTCTCTTTGGGAGTATCTTCTTAAGTGTCATTGATTGCAGTGTAATATTTTATGTAATAACCTAAGTTATACTTAGTTTGGTGAAGTCTGATGAATGGATCTCATTTTAAGAATCTATTGTTGTACTCTTGAAATCATTGATTGCAGTGTAATATTTTATGTAATAACCTAAGCTATACTTAGTTTGGTGTAGTCCGATGAATGGATCTCATTTGAAGGATCTATTGTTGTACTCTTGAAAACAACAAGGGAATTATATATTCGGGCAGAGCATGCTTTAATAACAAAGAGAGGAAGATTTGGGTAACATTTCTTTTTGTTAACAATGTTGGATAAAACAGAAAATTTATGATTCCACAAGACTCTCTAGGGAAATAAGGGTAAAGCCCATTGTAGGAAATTGACACCTAAACATCCTAAAGAGGACTAGAGGCAGAGGAGCGGAGGCAGGGAACAAAGCTACTAACTACACCAAACAGAGCTCTCCCATGCATGGACACTTCTAACACATCTTATTTGTAGGGGTAATCCACTTTCACTTTTCTCCTTGGAAATCACAGGCCCAAAGTTAATTTTGTTTGGAATTCATGGTTAAATTGGGCACTAGCTAAAGAGTTAACTACTAGCTACCACCCTCTTCTTTTTAAATAATTGCTTGAAATTAGAAGTTCGAACTTCGGAAATCTATTTTGCTTAAAATCTATTATTCACTTGAGAATTGCTCCAATAGTTAGTCAAGGCAGTTTCTTGTCTTCGGATTATAAGGTAAAAGGTCCCTGAAAAAACTCTTACTCCTCATTTGGTAAGTGGCTGGTGAGAACCTCCCCTGCAATGGCGAGGACGTGCGAGCTTCATGAGACGAAAGTAAGAACAATGGAAACAACATTCCAGCAATTACAGGAGATTAATCTCGTATTTCACACAGTTCACTTTGTTTTTATCTTTAAACTGCTCAAAGGTTTCATGTACATGAACACACTTTCTTTTTTCTTCAAACTAGACGTTATAAATCACAAATGCGAATCACACTATGTACACTTGAAATATTTAGAAATACTCATATTCAATTTATAAACTCAACTCAGAAATCTCAATTTCTTTCACAATAGATTTTTCTTTTTTGGAGAGGGTTGTTTCTAATTTTTTTCAGAAAATAAACGCAGGAAGAGGGTTGCTTCTAATTGCAAGCTGCAAATCCAACATTAACTGGTTTCCAATACTAACCAAATAAGCTACAAATGTACTCACAGTTCCTTTGAGTCTGAAGTCTTTATTTACCTAGTATTTGCAAATGTAACAATACAGCCGTAATACCACTAGAACGAAAATATTTCAATCTTAGCACCTCGGAGAACTTTGTTAAGTAGCACAAGGTCTACAATAACGCTGGCATGTAACAGTGGGAGAGGTTTTCAGAGATTGCTAGTGATATTGTTGAAGAGATATGGTGCTCTGAATTTATAAGTGAGTATAAAATTAAAAGTGTCATGAAATCATGGAATCTAGTTATTCAAGCGAATCTGTACTTAGAATCACATATAATTCAGTATAAAATCAAAAGCATCATGGAATCTGGTGAGTTTGGGTTCGGAAATAATTAAAAGAGCCATCACTTGCTGCCGTGTATCTTTCCTTGTTTGATAATAATAATGTAGAAACCTAACAAAAATGTTAACATATTAAGTACTTGAAAAGAGCAATGAAATATTCACTAACATTTTATATATAAAAAATCTGCGACATATCACACATCAATTGTCAATTACCTTTCGATAGTATGCATGGTTTATTTGTTTTCCAATTAAATATTCACGAAGTATTTTTTTTTAAGATCAACTACAGATCAAATCTTACTTTCATATTGGGAATGCTTCATATGTTTAAAAAAAAATAGATGGATAGTTATAGGTTTTTACAAAAAATTGTGCCCAAGACACATTGGTCATATGACCTCAAAATGTATGCAACATGTCAAAAGTAAACGAGTGACGCTCATGGTAACATGCTATAGATCTAGCTATCCTACGCAGTAACCATATAAAGCGGTTAGGAACACCTATAGTATGGCGTTGTAGTCGCATGGGTAACTCTTCGATCCGACAATTCGGAATCCCGAAGGTCAACCCCTCTATGTGCTGCTAAAGCTCAGACAGAGTCTCAACCATGTCTAGATCCTGAAGGACAGCTCTCCCAACAACTCTCTATTCTGGCCCATCTGGTCCATGCTCTGGTTCCTCCACCGGTTGAACTCGACCAACATCTACATTACATCAAAACTTTAGTTTAGTCTTGGGAAAACATCAAAAATAAAAAAAACATTGTACAAAACCTTAGAAAAATAAAAAAAACATGGTCAAAACATTCTTACCTATTGCACTCCACTGAGCGCCTTCTGGTAAAGCTAAATCTGGATCTCCTCGAAAATCAACGTCAGCGTATGCATAGTCATCGATGGCGACAACCTGTTGCCTGAACAAGGCAAGGAACGTAGTCAGAAATCAATAATGAAACCACTAATGATTAAAAAATAATGGTTGTATCATGTCTCTAAATCAAACAGAGAAACTGATTGATTTGATGCATGGATCATTCCTTGTCATGTGTTTTGGAAAATAGAGATTTTGAATTGAATTTGAACATTCAAAGTGATGGATATATGGTGAATTTCAATATGAGAATTTTGCAGTACACTACTATACTAAGGGCATTTTTAAGACAAAATAAATCTTTTGTCTTAAAAAGTCACTTTTTATTTTAGTTTTTTTATATTAAAATTTAATATCAATTGAATTGTCTTAAAGATAAAATTTAAGACAAAAATAGTTTGAGAAAAAACTTTATATTTAAGACAAAAACGATTTGGGACAAAAATATTTGAGACAAAAAAAAGAATTAAGACAAAAAAAATTTAATACAAAATTATTTTAAGACAAAACTTTATATTGACAAAAACATTTTAAGACAAAACTTTATATTGACAAAAACATTTTAAGACAAAACTTTATATTTAAGACAAAAGCACTTTGAGACAACAAAAATTTAAGACAAAAGCAATTTAAGACAAAAATATTTTAAGACAGTTTTTTATTTAAGACAAAAACATTTTGAGACAAAAATATTTAAGACAAAACTTTATATTTAAGACAATGGCGACTTAAGATAATGACAATTAAGACTAAACCCGTTTAAGATAGTTAGCAATTAAGACAAAATCATTAGCATTGGGAAGTTTGCATTGAAATATCCATGAATGTATAGTGGATAACTATATTTTTTATTTTTAAAAATAGATTTTCAAACCATATGAAATTTGATCATGTCATGATATTTATTTTCTTTATATTATGTTTTTCTTTTTTCATTAAAACCACATTCTAAAAATATAATAAATAAATAGATAAAAAATATTATTTTTTGGTTGGCCACTCAAGGGGATTTGAACTTTGAATTTCATGTTTTAACATAATACTTCATAACAAGGTGATTGTGAATTGAGTTACATTCCATGAACTAAAATTGTTTATTTTTTTAAATATGTGAAAAAATTTAACCTGGCAATTGCATCAGATGTTGCAAAGGAAACATTGTAAGGCATGAAATAGAGAAGAATCTTGACATATAAGAAATCATTGAATGATAAAAATTAGTAAACAAAACACCATTCAAAAAAATATTCAATGAAGAAGGCTCATTAGGTACAAGGGATGAAAATTTGGTTTTCAAATAGTAAATTGGCATTTGACATTCACCTATGAAACATCAGATTATTCGAAAAATATTATGGGCACAATAACATAAATAGATTTTTTGGGGTATAGAAATGATGCAGTTGAGTGAGTTGTTGGGAAAGTATTGCCTGATGAAGGAGAAGGAAGTGGTCCTTGAGGGAGACAAGTTGTCAGCTTCATGAGTAGGGGTTGCTGTTAGCTTAAATTTTGTGAGTTGCCTTTTTTTTGCATGTGCCACAACCTTGATCTTGCTAATAATTCATCAACTGACTAATAATTGAATGCCTCCTCGAAGAGCTTATCTGCTAGTTGATTGAGCTCATGATAAATGTGGGTGAAGGATGACCATTCTAGCTCTTGAATTCACAGCCAAATTTGAGACATCAGGGATTGAAGCCGCACATTTTACTTATTAAACTTGCATTAGCCCGGTCAACAACTATTTGAGATTCTCATCTCTTGCAAACTCTTCAAATTACCACAAGCACTTTCCAAATAAAGAACAACAAACAATGTTGATAACTCTACCTTTAAATTGGAACCAAGAGTCGGAGTATATCTTATATGAATGAATTGAAATGAATTTATATACAAAACACAGTGAAGAAACTACTGCATGTGGGGGTGTTTTAAGACAATTTTCTAGTCAATTGTCTTAATTAGAGACGAAAATAAAATTGTGTATCGTCTTAAATATTGTCTTTAAGCAGGTGTCTCAAAATTAGTGTCTCAAACAATTGTCTCTATAAAGACAATATAGAACACATATTATTATTGTCTCTATAAAGACATAGGCGTTATTGTCTTTTAAGAGACAGTTTCATTTGTCTACAATTAGTCTCTGTAGAGACACTTTCATTTTTGTCTTTGTAGAGACAATAACATTTGTATCTTTATGGACAATAGCTGAGATCAAAAATGTATTGTCTCTATAGAGACTATATGTCCATAATTCAAACTATTGTCTCTCTAGAGACGATATGAAAAAATATTTTAAAAAAATAAACAAATCATTTTAAATGTTATTTTAAGCTGGTTTCAACATTTCAAGTTCCCAAATAGTGATTTTAATTACCTTAAAACTCTGTTTTTTACAACTTCTCATTTGAACTGGCCAAAGAACAAACTGTGCAATGCAACTCCTATTGTTCCTTTCGTAATGAAGAGGACTATTGGAGAATTAAGTCACGCAGTCTTTGGTTGAAATCCGGAGATAGGAACACCTCTTATTTCCACCAACAATTCAGAGCCCGTCTCTCCCGCAACCATATGTCGAAAATCACTACCTCTGAAGGGGTGATATGCAAAGGCATAGACCAAATTAAAGATGATGTTGCCTCTCATTTCCAAAACCTATACAGCAAAGTAAACGATGGCAGCGAAGAGGACATCTCAGAATTTCTCAACAACATTCCTTCATTGGTAACCAAAGATGACAATATAACACTCACAAAGCAAATCATTGAGGAAGATATCAACAATGTCATATGGTCCATGGAACCTGATGAAGCCCCCGGACCTGATGGGTTTTCAATCAATTTCTACAGGATCGATTGGGACATCATCAAAGTCAACTTGGTAAGAATGATTAAAGGATTCCTGCAAAAAGAAAATATGGGGGGCAACACCAACTCTACCTTCCTTGCACTAAGTCTGAAAGAATCAAACCCTGGCACCTTCACAAGGTTCAGGCCCATCTCTCTCTACAACACCTCATACAAGATCATTGTGAAACTCCTTGCCAATAGAATTAAGCCGCTCCTCGGAAGCCTCATCTCCATCTCGCAAGGAGGGTTTGTCAAAGGAAGACATATATTGGATAATGTCATTCAAGTTCAGGAAACCATGCACTTCAGAAATCTAAGGAAGGAGAAAGGTATGTTGGTGAAGCTGGATATGGCCAATGCCTTTCATAGGGTCAATTTGTCCTTTCTCTACAGGGTCCTCCTCTCTTTTGGATTTTCACAAGAATTTTTTAATTTGATTAAAGCCTGCACCAGCAAGCCTTGGATAGCTCCGCTTGTAAATAGGAGGCCAACCAAAGATTTTCAAGCTATGAGGGGATGGAGGCAAGGATGCCCTCTCTCCCCTTTTCTGTAAATCCTCTTGGCGGACACACTCAATAGAAAGCTAGAGATGGATAAGGTTGCAGGGTCTGCTCCTGGTCTTCAAATTATGAATGGGATGGAGCCAATCAATCACACCCTCTTTGCAGATGATTCCCTGATGTTGGGCGGTATCTCTAGCAGAATTGCCTCTACGTTCAAAGCCACCCTCCAAGGCTACTGCTGCGTATCTAGAGCTCTAATAAATGATAGAAAAAGTGTTGTCTACTAATGGAACGCTGATGAGAATGACATCCAGAGAGTAGCATGGATACTGGGGTTCATTGGTTATGCCAGATGGGACAAAATAAACTATCTAGGATTTCCATTAACGCTAGGCATCAATAGAAGCTCACTATGGGACGGTGTGATAAATAAAATCAATCCAAAATCAAATCCTGGGGAGGCCAGTGGCTCACACACGGAGGAAAGCTTACTTTGATTAAATCGGTGCTCTCTGCCCTCCCGATTTACCAAGCATCGTTTCTAATGGCACCCAAATAAATTACTGGGTAGATCACCAAGCTGTTGCGTGATTTTCTTTGGCACGAAGGTAAAGGGAACCAACGCAAGTTCCACTTAATCAAATGGGAGACTGTGAAACACCCTTTACATGATGGTGGTCTCCAGATATGAGACCGTGATCAAGCAAACATCTCCCTTCGTTGTAAGATCCTCTGGAAAATTCACGACGACCCAAACCATCTAGTTAGTCGCATCCTCAGAAAAAATACATTCAATGTGCAACGTTAAGACAGCTACAGGTGGAAAATTTTTAAAAAAGCACGCAGATCTGGAACCTATGCAAAAAAGGCACTGAATTTTTTCAGTCATATCTGTATCGAATCCCTGGCAATCGAAAAAAAGTGAATCTGTGGACAGATAGCATTATGGGCCATGTGCCTCTTGCTAATTATGTAGGTCTTGCAAAGATCCGAGAATGGTTGAATATGCGAGGAATAAATACAGTCCATGATATCTCAGAATTGGATGAGATAGGTAGATGGATATCTTGGAGCTTTACCAATATTCCGGATCACTTGTTACAACAACTAGAAACTCTTCAAACAGAGATTAGGGATGCTGCCCTGATGCACAAGCTAGCAGATGATTCTTGGGGTTGGGGTCCCTCTGGCTCCTACTTTGCTGCTAAGGGTTATACACTTCTACAACCTCAGCGCGAAAGGCCTCTTCTAGCCAGTTTCTTACTACAGGCATGGGATCCAATGGGCCTTCCCAAAACAAACTTTTTATTCTAAACGCTCATGCAAAAAAAACTCTTAATAGGTGAAAATCTCATGAAATGAAGTATCGCTGGTCTGCACAGATGTGCCCTTTGTAGGAAATCACTTGAAACCTCAGACCACCTCTTCGTTGACTGCCCCTTCGCCAATGAAGTCTGGACTCTCACTCTTCATGGCCTCAACACTGTCGCCCCTTCCCAAATCTCAGTAGTGGACCTCTTCTCCTCATGGAAGGAGCGATACCCTCTGGCCATCTCCAACAAGATCCTTTGGGCCTTGGTTTGGCTCACCATTTCTAAGTTTGTTTGTTGGAAAATATGGCTCGCCAGGAATGAATAGATCTTCAACAAAATTTCTTTGCCCCCCTCCACTGTAGCTTCTAAAGCCAAAGCTCTCTTCTTTGAAACATTGAGCAATCAACCGCATCAAGTCTGAAAACACTGTAATCTCTAAGGAAAAGAAATGGTTTGGGACCTTTGTCTTCCGACACAGGATACAAAGCGCTGTCAAACCCCCTCTCAATCCTGAGTGGAGGTTAAGGGACACGGACGAAAAATTTCAAAGCTGGTGGAGGAAGCAGGGTAAAGCAACGGTTTTCTTTGATGGAGGCTCCAAAGGAAACCCCAGGACAATGGGTGTTGGAGACTTCATTTTCTCTCCAGATGGCACTAGAAGAGAAACCTTCAGCTGGGGTTTAGGACAGCGAACAAACAACCAAGCAGAAATCCTGGGCCTTTTAAAATCTTGTCAAATCGATAGAGAAAAAGGATTCAGAGAGCTGCAAGCATTCAGAGACTCTAAAATTTTGATCAAAAAGATACATTCGAAAGATCAGTTTAATGATGTTGTCCTAAATAAGAGCTTACACAGGCTGAGATACATTCTACTCGATTTCATTTCTTTTAAATGCTTTCACATTCTCTCAGAGATTCAAACAAAGAAATGAAACAAAGGTTGCCTTCTCCCACATGGAGACTTTAGTATAAACGACGGAAATCCTTCACAATTTTACATCACATGAATGGCTGTCCATCTTGTAACAAGAACAATGTTTGTAGTCTTGTACTATGATTGTTCTAACCTGGACCCAACAAAAATCCTTATCCGTTCAAGTTAGAAAAAAAAAAAGGAGTTAACTACTAGCTATCACCCTCTTCTTTTTAAATAATTGCTTGAAATTAGAAGTTCGAACTTTGGAAATCTGATTTACTCAAAATCTATTATTCACTTGAGAATTGCTCCAATAGTTAGTCAAGGAAGTTTCTTGTCTTCGGATTATAAGGTAAAAGGTCCCTGAGAAAACCCTTACTCCTCATTTGGTAAGTGGCTGGTGAGAACCTCCCCGAGCTTCACCAGACGAAAGTAAGAAAAAGTGAAACAACATTCCAGCAATTACAGGAGATTAGTCTCGTATTTCGCACAGTTCACTTTGTTTTTATCTTTAAACTGCTTAAAGGTTTCATGTACATGAACACACTTTCTTTATTCTTCAAACTAGACGTTATAAATCACAAATGCGAATCACACTATGTATACTTAAAAATATTTACAAATACTCATATTCAAATTATAAACTCAGAAATCTCAATTTCTTTCACAATAGCTTTTTCTCGTTTTGGAGAGGGTTGTTTCTAATTTTCTTCAGAAAAAAGAAAAACAGAAAGAGGGTTGCATCTAATTGCAAGCCGAAAATCCAACATTAACTGGTTTCTCCAATACTAACCAAATAAGCTACAAATGTACTCACGGTTCCTTTGAGTCTGAAGTCTTTATTTACCTAGTATTTACAAATGTAAGGATACAGCCGTAATACCACTAGAACGAAAATATTTCAATCTCAGCACCTCAGAGAACTTTGTTAACTAGCACAAGGTCTACAATAACGCTGGCATGTAACACTGGGAGATGTTTTCTAAGATTTCTAGTGATCTTGTTGAAGAGATATGGTGCTCTGAATTTACAAGTGAGTATAAAATTAAAAAGTGTCATGAACTCATGGAATCTAGTTATTCAAGCGAATGTGTACTTACAATCACATGTAATTCAGTATAAAATCAAAAGCATCATGGAATCTGGTGAGTTTGGGTTTGGAAATAATTAAAAGAGCCATCACTTGCTGCCGTGCAGCTTTCCTTGTTCAATACTAATAACGTAGAAACCTAACAAAAATGTTAACATATTAAGTACTTGAAAAGTGCAATGAAATATTCACTAACATTTTATATATAAAAAATCTGCGACATGTCAGACATCAATTGTCAATTCCCTTTCGATAGTAGGCATGGTTTATTTGTTTTCCAATTAAATATTCACGAAGTATTTTTTTTAAGATCAACTACAGATCAAATCATACCTTTCATATTGGAAATGCTTCATATGTTTTAAACATTATCAATCTCCTCATCACTTACATACCTTGAATCCGAAGTGTCATCACCTACATAAGTTTCATGCCCGGCGTCGTCATCAGATGGGCAGGTGTCATCGCTTGAATAAATTCCAGCCGAGGCGCCGTCATCAGTTGGATAGCTGTCATCACTTAGATCCTCACCCCATCGCAGGTTGCCACACCTAGAAACATCAAGCGCCCTCAACGACAACCTCAAATGTCTGATACCAGCAAGTTCTTCCAACGCATCGCAGTTTAACACCTTTAGCACTCGAAGTTTTGTCAGCTGCTGCAAGTCGAGTATCCCCGTGACCCCACATTTACGAAGATGCAACCTCTCCAAGGATGTCAACGTTCCAAGACCAGGAAGCTCTTTCACTTTTGGACACGTGCTAATTATCAGCGTTTTAAGTTTTGCAAGACCACAAAGCCCTTCAATTTTTTCCAACTGACGACAATGATGCAACTGTAGCTTTATGAGTGAATTTGGCAATGTTCCAATCTCCACCAGGTGTTGAAAATCGTTGATGTAAAGACTTTGAAGATTGGGGCAAACACCTCTACCAAATGCTACCGCCGATATCCTTGTCGAGTCTAGGGATAAGTCTCGAAGGCCAAGCATGCACTCAGTCGAATTTCCACCGGTTTCTCTTTCCCCTCCAGCTCTGTTGAATGGAAGTTCTCTTAACGGACAATCAAGTACCTCCAACCAAACAAGATTGTTCAGCTCCATGATCCATGGTGGTAAGCATTCGACACCTGACCACGCCATATTCAACGTTTCCAACTTTGTCAACTCTCTCATAGAATCGGGCAAACATTTCAAATTATTGGAAGACCAGATCCTCAAGTTCTTCAAACTTCTTAGGCAACCGAGCCAAGCCGGCGGCATTTCCAGCGGAGGGAGCCACAGGCTTTCCAAAGCTCTTAAATCTGCAATGCCACTTGGAAATTCTCGTATGCTTGTGTTTTCTAAACCTAACAATGATAAGTTCTGTTGATGTGCGACTTGACGAGGCAATACTTCAATTTTTGGACACCCCCTCATATCTATAATTTCAAGTGTGGTGATATTTCCAAGATTCTCGCTGGACATGGTTAAACTTCTGCATTCAACCAAACTGAGATATTTAAGTCGGATTAAGTTCCCGCAGGAATTTGGAAGCCTACGCAATTTTGAGCATCTGTGCAACTGAAGATGTCGGAGGTTCTTTAAGTTTCCAAAGGACTCCGGCATAGACTCCATTTCTGAATAACCATCGAACTCCAAGTGTTGCAAGCACTGCAGATGGCAAAATTCATCCGGCAAAGTTTTCAGAGGCGCTACCTCACCGCGGGCAGCGCGCACAACAATCTTCTCAAGGTATTTCAGCTGCCCTATGGACTTTGGAAACTGTAATAGAGAAGCCCCGATGTCCAACTGCCTCAACTGTAGAGGTACCTGCATTGTAAGTTGTCACGTTATGTCTGGTGGGGCACAAAGACAAAAAAAAAATCACCAAAGGGCGCCGCTTTTTACATTACCAACGGAAAAACAGAAAGGACAATATACCTCAAAATTACGCTCTCCCCAGAGTCTTTTCAATTTTATACCCTCCACGTTTAGAACACTTAATCTCCTCATAGGAATCCAGGGAGACAGGGAATCGTAGGGAAAATTACGGCTGTGGAGCCATATGAGATATTCTGCGGACTTCACCCCTCTCAGTATGTCTTCACCCGTAGTCATAAGCAGCTCCAACCTGCTAATACTAATTATGGGACGACTGCTCAACTCCACGGGGCTGCTCGTAGAGTCCACGTGCACAAGTCCACGCACCTAAGTTGTTCTCTTAAACGGTTAGAAACAATATGATATCCCCGTGTAGTTTAAGAATTATTCAAAACATGACAGACACAAATTTGACAACACGACAGTATTTTGAATGTAAAGCTTGAAATACATACAACTGATTGGTTGGACAGATTATGAAGGAAGTTCAGATCAGGAATTGGTTGCCAAAGACGATGTCCTCCGAGAGGTTCTTTCTCTGCCAGATATCTGCCCAGGTCTCTCACGTGGTCGTGCATTCTTAGAAACCGTCTCTTACTGTACCGAAATACGCCCTCCACGACGTCCACGAGACATCTGTTCTGTAGGTTTCGAAGACCCAACCATCCTTGCCAGCCGGATCCATCCCATACTCTTATGGCGGTATCCTTGTCTCGATGTATTACGTCATCATACCTTTCAGTATCCGTTTCTCCAGTAAAGAAACAGGCAATATCTAAGAATATCTTCTTCTCCTCTTGATCCAGACCATCATAGCTAATTTTAAGTACACTCTGTATATCTTCAGGAAGTATTTGAGAGATTTTGTGCAGTTGCGCTTCCCAATACCTCAAATCATATTTTCCATGAAGAAGCGCGCCAATTACTTGAAGAGATAACGGCAATCCTTGGCAGGCATTCAAAAAATCTTTAACCACTGGTTCAAATTGTACAGCAGGATGAGGCTGGCCGAAAGCATGCGAGCAGAAGAGCTCTTGGGAGTGTTGTGGATTGAGGCCCTCTAGCTTGTAAATAGATGTTTCTACAATTCCAAAGCTTGTAAGAACATCCTTATTACGAGAGGTAACTAAAATCAAGCTACCTGAACTGAGGGCGTCCTTCACTGGTGAAAGTAATACATCCAGCTGGTGAATATGATCCACGTCATCAAGAATTATGAGAGCGTGAGGGTGACATCGCGAGACACGCCTTCTCAGCTCCTCTATACGCTCAGCAATGCTGTCGACACGCCTTCTCAGCTCCTCCATATCCTCAGCAGTGCTGTCGTTTTGCACTTTGGATTCAGTCAATCCCTTCTGAAGGGTAATTAGCAGGGCATCTAAAGATCTTGTGGCTGCTTTTTCTCTGACATCAGGTAAAAAGCAAGATCGATCGTATTTTGATCTCTCACGATTGAAGTATTCCTTTGCTAGGGTGGTTTTACCCACCCCACCAAGACCCACAATTCCCACAACCCTAGTCTCCCCACTTTGTTGGGGCATTAACACGTTTCTCTGGAAATCTCGTACTTTGTCATCCAACCCCGTGGGATATTTGGAAACATTGAGGGGTGTTTTTGGAAGTTCCTTCAACACTCGTTCCACGACGTCATCAACGAGTTGGCTATCGTCACTACATCAATATATACGCAGAATAACTCTGCTAGTAAGAAACGCCTACATATAGCTTTTATAACATAAAAAGAGCAGCTAACCTAAAGAATTAGTGGTTCTTACCTCTTACAAGCCTCGGCCTCCACCACAAAACCCATTAAATCTGCAGCATGAGAAAGAGCGCTCCTCCATTCTAGGATACTGTTGGGGTCGTACCTTGGCTTCTTTTGACGAGACTGAGGGTCAGTTGTTGTCTTTCCTTCTAGTTCGCTCAGATGTTGCCTATACACTCCGTTTCCATCGAGCGTCCACCGAAGTACATCAGGCTTCACTCCATAGAAGATGGGAACAATAGTTTTCCGTGACTCCAACATCAACAGAAGTTCATTTAGACACCAACTTGATGCTGCGTAATTGGTGGAGAATATTGCTATATGAACGGACGCAGAGAGAATAGCGGCCTTTAACTGAGAAGGTATGTGGTCTCCCACCTGCAATTCTTCCTTGTCAAGAAAGACATGCAGTTTATTGACAATAAGGCGTTTGTAGAGATGGGTTGCTAATTTTTCCTTAACATCGGGACCCCGGTGACTCAGGAAAACATCGTAGTAGTTGCTGGTGGTGGTTGCAGCCGCAGCAATGGGGTTGGAAGAAGAAGCCATTAGAGAACAGAAAAAACTTAGAGTGGTTGAGGATGAAACACAGCAAAATACCTGCTTTCAAGATGAGCAATGGTATTGGAGACACAAACACATTCCAATATTTATAATGAAATTCCTTATTAATAAAAAGGGAAAATTTTCAATGCTTTTAGCGAAAATGCCTCGAAAGCGCGATTGGCATTTTACCCATCATGCACGCAAGTCTTTTCCACAAACTTCACAACAACCGGTCTCTCCAGCTAGTCTCTCTTATTTAATTACCCACAAATACGGCTCCGTCCGCCCTCCTGTTGTCGTTGACGCTGTAAGATTATACGATTCTAAAAAAACCTTAGAATAACTTAGAAATTTTTGGAAGAGTACTAAAAAATTTTAGTAAAGATTTTTGAAAATCTGCTTTAAGGGTTTTTGATGGTGCTGAATTTTTTTCCACCATAAAAAATGCAATTCAAACCTTCCAATTACTTAATTTTTTAATTATTTTTCCCTGATTCCCACCAAAAAACTGCCATCCTAAATATTTTGTTGTCCACTGTATTTTTTAATTATGATACAGGACAGAAATCTTCTCTATTTATTTATTTATTTCATTAATTTATTCAATTAATAATTATATTGTGCTGGGATCTTTTAATAATTATATGGTGTAGGCATTTTTTAAGTTGTTTTATTTCTTAATTATTATTTGATTAATAATTATAAGATTAATATTTATATTGGAACAGAAAAACATTTTATTTTAGAGTAGTAGGAAAAATTATGCAGATATTATGACATCTAGTTTTTGAGATAATTTATTGAACAAAAAAATTGTCAAAAAAAATTATTGTAAAAAAAAGATAAAAACCACATAAAAACTATAAACTATTTTTATTCTTTCTTTCTTATGATATAAGGATCTTGGAAATTTCTCTATTTGTTAATTATTATTTAATTAATGATTATATGATATCAAAGGCTCACATGTATGACCTTAATTTATTTATAAGTTCTGATTTGATATTTGCTTTTATTCAGTTAAATATTATTTTTCACTGCACTCAATGTAATTTTTAAACTATGATATAGGGTAGAGATCTTCCAACTTGCTCATTTTTTAAATTATTTGATTAATAATTATATGATGCAGGGAACTTCCAAATTATTTTATTTTTTAATTATTATTTAATTAATAATTATATGGTGTAAGGATCTTGGAAGTTGCTCTATTTTTAATTATTATTTAATTAATAATTATATGGTGTAGGCATTTTCTAAGCTGCTATACTTTTTAATTATTTTGATATATTTAATAGGATGTGGGATTTTTTATATGATTTGATCTTTCTTTTTATTTAGTTAAATATTATTTTTAATTGCATCTATTGTGTTTTTTAATTATTATAATATAGGGTAGAGATCTTCCAGCTTGCTCTATTTTTTTAATTATTTGAATAATAATTTTTTAATTATTATAATACCCGGTAGGTAGATATCTTCCAGCTTGCTTTATTTTTTTGATTATTTGATTAATAATTGGCCAAAAGCATGTCTATATTAAATTTGGGTGGATGAACCGTTGACTTTTAAAATCTATTTTTTAATTATTTGATTAGTCATTTTTTAATTATTATAATACCGGGTAGATATCTTCCAGCTTGCTCTATTTTTTTAATTATTTGATTAATAATTTGCCAAAAACATGTATATATCAAATTTGGGTGGATGAACCATCGTTGACTTTTTAAATCAATAGCAAGGATTTGATGTGGTGCCAATTATATGCTTCGTCTGAAGCATTATCTATGACTAAGATGTATACAACCATTACAAATTAAATAAAATAAAAAGACAGTGCATCAAATTGACGCATCGGTAGAAATGGGGATTCAAATTGACCTCTTCACGTCTTTCCACCCGTTCCAATGCTTTCAAGAAGCCAGATACTCGGCATTTACATCATCCATTGAATCAAATGCGAGGCTCATATTCTTCTAGCTCGCTATATATAATATTGGTTTTTCTTTCTTCAAAAATGTTACCGGCCCGACATTTTACGGATCCATGTGACCACACTTGCACCACGCATACGTTCACAGTCGGTGCCAATAAAGTGGTTGAATGGGGCAACACTATTGATCAATTATTCTTCATCTTTGACAAGCAGGGCTTCACCTTCTCACCAGGACATCTCTATGTTGGAATGCGTCGGAGAATGAATTGACGGTGGAACGTGATGGCGATTTTAACAGCATCCATCCATGTTGAGATTGATGGAAATTTCTGTTAATTTCGAACAAAACAGATGAAGCAAAGTTCCTCAACTCAATACAAAGAAATGAGAGAAATCTGGACAAAGAAGATATGGAGAAAAGCTCTGTTTTTATTAACCATAAAAATGACAATAAAAATTACAAACTTCTTCAGAACTACAGTTCTGGAATAATCAAAAACTCCATACTCTGTTTTTAACACAGATTCGTGTTTCAGCATCTGGCAAACAGTTGCTGAAACACCACACAGTCTGTTGCTGAAACACACAGACAGTTGCTGAAACGGCCTGTAGAATGCATTGCTTCTCCAAAACACAGCGACTCTGTTTTTCCTCTGTTTTTCCTGCTCTGCCTTCTGCTCTGTCTTTTTCTATTTTTTAAACTCTTCAACATTCTTCTAACTTAAAAAGAACTGCTGTTCATTACATTTATAAGTGAAAAACATATTTGACTTATAATATTTAAAAATGCAAAATATCTTCTAAAGCTTATATGTGTATTGAATGCAGAAAGCAGTGGGAGAATCGTGATGCCTTTTGGAAAATGAAGTCGGCTGTTTGCAGGGACATTAACTCTGCAAATTAAATGCATAGTGGAGTGCAATAAATCAAGCACGACTTTGAGGCATCCACCAGTCTGGAATATATACAGCAAATCGGATTTCTGTCCAGCTGTTTTATTCTGCAGTTGGAATTAAATTCCAACACTCCCCCTTAATTTCAACTGTTGGGTTTTGCTGCATACCCAGGCATTCTCTGAAATGATCAAAGCTTTTCTTTCCCAATGGTTTTGTCAAGATGTCAGCTAGCTGATCCTCTGTTTTGCAGTGCTGCAAAACAATCTCACCATTGTTAACCAATTCATGTATGAAGTGAAACTTGGTGTCTATATGCTTTGTCCTCTTATGAAAGACAGAATTTTTAGACAATGCTATTGCCGAGCTATTGTCACAGTAAATGGTTGTGTCCTTTTCTTGTTCATGACACAAATCTTTGAGAACTCTTCTCAGCCACACTGCTTGGCATGCTACTGCTGTTGCTGCCACGTACTCTGCCTCTGCTGTTGACAAAGCCACAATTGGTTGCTTCTTGGAAGCCCATGAGATGGCTCCCGATCCCATATGAAACACATATCCTGATGTGCTTTTCCTATCATCAACACTTACAGCCCAATCACTGTTAGTGTAACCTGTCAACATGAAACTTTCAGAAGAGGAGTATGAAATACCAAACCCCTTCGTTCCATTCACATACCTTAGAATCATCTTGGCTGCCTGCCAATGAGTCTCTTTCGGTCTTTCCATGAATCTAGAGATTAAACTCACTGCATGCATAATGTCCGGCCTAGTTGCAGTCAAGTACATGAGGCTGCCAACTATGCTCTTGTACAACTTTGGATCAAAATCCTTGCTGCTGTCTTCTTTGGTCAATTTCAACCCCATTACAGTTGGAGTCACAGCTGCCTTGCTGTTCTGCATGTTAAATCTCTTCAACACTACTTCTACATATTTAACTTGGGAAATGAAAACACCATTTTCACTTTGGTCTACTTCAATTCCAAGAAAATATCTTAAGAAGCCCAAGTCAGTTATTTCAAATTCACTTTTCATGACTGCTTTAAAATCAGCAATGAGAGAAGCATCATTGCTAGTAAAGATTAAATCATCTACATATAAAACAACAATAAGAATCTTACTGTCATTCTCCTTTATGTAGAGTGTGGGTTCACCATCACACTTCTCAAACCCATTCTCAATCAGATAAGCATCTATTCTGTTGTACCATGCTCTTGGAGCTTGCTTCAGCCCATAAAGAGCCTTCTTCAGTTTGCAGACTTTATGCTCTTGGCCTTCAACTTCACAGCCTGGAGGTTGTTCAACATAAACCTCTTCTTTTAACACTCCATTCAGGAATGCAGATTTAACATCCATCTGATAAATCTTCCATTTGTGTTGTGCCGCAATAGACAACACTGTTCTAACTGTTTCCATCCTTGCTACTGGTGCAAAGGTTTCATCATAGTCTTTGCCTTGTTGCTGCTTGTAGCCTTTCACAACAAGTCTTTCTTTATGCCTATCGATCTTGCCTTCAGCATTGCTTTTGGTCTTATAGACCCAATTAACTCCAATAACATCTTTGCCTTCAGGGAGGTCCACTAACTCCCATGTTTTACTTTTCTCAATTGCACCAATTTCTTCATTCATTGCTTCAATCCATTTATCTTCATTTACAACATCTTCAAAATGAACTGGGTCATCAACATGACAATATAAAGCGAATAATGAATTCATACCGGTATTTTTACTTACCTCTCCTTGTTCATAAATCTCATTCAGATTTTTGAATCTTGGTCTTCTTGGTGTGCTGGAGTTCCATCCGAACTTGAGGGTATTTCTGATCCCTGTGGTGTGCTTGGAGAAGCACTTCCTTGACTTCTCAAGGCTGTTCGAATTCCAGCTTGTGGTGTGGTTTGTTGTACTTGCTGTGGTGGAGGAGGAGCCACCAAAGAAGGGTTATTTGCTATTGTCCCTTCTTCTTCTTCTTCGTGAGACACAATTGTCTTCACATTCACAGTCTTCTCTAAGCTTCCATCCCAAGCTTCATCTTCAATGAACTGCACATCTCTGCTTACTATCAATTTCTTGGTTAATGGATTATAGAGTTTGTATGCTTTTGACTCATCACAATAGCCAATAAAGACACACTTCTCCCCCTTACTGTCAAGCTTCTTCCTTAGCTGATCCGGTACATGTGCATATGCTACACAGCCGAATACTCTCATGGGAGTGACAGTTTGCTTTTGACCACTCCATGCTTCTTCTGGTATTTTGTTCATGACAGCTTTAGTTGGGCATCTATTCAAGATGTAAAATGCGCAAGTGACAGCTTCTGCCCAATACTCATGCGGCAAGTGTTTTGCCTTCAGCATACACTTGACCATGTCTAGAATGGTCCTATTCTTCCTTTCTGCAACACCGTTTTGCTGAGGTGTATACCTCGCGGTGAACTGCTTTTGTATGCCGTTCTCTCTGCAAAAACGCAGAAAGTCTTTGGAGATGTACTCTCCACCTCTATCTGTTCTGAGCACTTTGATATAATGCCCACACTGCTTTTCAACAAGAGTTTTGAAGTGGCGGAATTTCTCAAACACTTCACTCTTCTGTTTCAGCACATACACCCATGTCTTTCTGGTGTAATCATCAATGAAAGTTAAAACATATTTATTTCCGGAAAATGATGGTATTTGCATCGGTCCACACACATCAGAGTGAACAATTTCCAATGGTGCTTTTGCCCTTATACTCTTTCTTGCTGGAAAGCTTTCTTTGTGTTGTTTGCCCAAGATGCAACCTTCACAAAGGCTGTTCGGTTTCTCGATCAATGGCAATCCCTTTACCATTCCCTTTCTGTGCAACAGATTCAAGCCTCCGAAATTGAGATGTCCAAATCTCAAGTGCCACAACCAATTCTCATCTTTCACTTGTTCTTGAAAGACTTCTTGTGTTACAGCTGCAATAGTTCTTCCTTCCTTCAAATCTGCCCTGAGTTTGAGAGGAAACATTCTATTGCTGGTCATCTGCACCTGTGTAATGATCTTCTTACTTGGAGGTATGTCTCTGATTGTACACATATCATCTTTGAAGAACACATTGTAACCTTTGTCAATGAGCTGTCCAATGCTCAAAATATTACATTTCAGACCAGGTACATAGTATACCTCTGGCACAATCATCTGTTCTCCATTTCTTGCTCGGATACTGACTCTGCCCTTACCCTTGACAGATATCTTGCTATCAGTTCCTGTAGTTACCTCAGATTTCACATTTTCATCCAGATTGGCAAACATTGCAATATTTCCAGTCATGTGATTACTACAACCTAAGTCTAAGAACCAAAAATCTTCTTGTTTGTCTTGTGCAACGTTACATGTTAACAGCACAATCTTTGGGTTCTTATCTTCTTCATTTGAAAAATTAGCATTCTGCCTACTATTCATGTCATTTTGCTTTTTCCTACATTCATTGGCATAGTGACCATATTTCTTACAATAATGACATTGGATTTGGGATTTGTCATACCTTTGTCCATGATCTTGTTGTTTGCTTGAACCTTCATCTTGGTTCTGATTGCAACTCCTTTCGCTTGTGCTTGCAGGATTATTTCTGCCTTTGTTTTGGCTTCTTCCACGACCTCTGTTATTTGCTTTGCCTCGACCTTTTCCTTGGCCGAAAGACATCTGAGTCTTGAATGCTTGCTCAAAAGAGGAATCTGTTCCTCTACTCAGTCTGTGTTCATGAGACATAAGAGAAGCACTGAGTTCATCTACTGTGAACTGTGAGAGATCCTTTTTTTCTTCTATTGCTACCACAACAGCTTCAAACCTTGAGGGTAAACTTCTCAAGATCTTCTCTACAATCCTTCTTTCTTCAAGAATTTCACCATGAGATCTTATATGGGTTATCAACCCAGTAACCTGAGTGAAGAATGAATCCACTGTATCAGATTCCTTCATGCTGAGTGTTTCAAAGCCTCTCCTCAACATCTGCAACTTTGCAGTCTTCACCTTCTCCATGCCTTGATAGGTAGTTTTGAGAATATCCCATGCCTCCTTGGATTTTGTTGCTGCTGTAATCCGTGGGAAAACACTTTCATGTACTGATTGAAAGAGAGAAAGAGGCCTTTGGCATCCTTCTTCCTGTCGCTCTTCAACTGGTCTCTTTCTGCTACTGTCAAAGCAGCCAATGTTGTTGCATCTGCATGTTCAGCATAGCCAGTTTCAACCAGCTCCCATATTCCTTGAGAAGCAAACAATGCTTTCATTGTTATGGACCAATAACTGTGATTTTTCCCATTAAACTGTGGCAGTTGGGAATTTGTCAAACCAGTTCTAGCATCTGCCATCTTAACCTGTATAAGTAAAGAAAAAAGATACTGACTGTATAATAAAACAAGCAAGAACTTTCTCTGCTGGAGAAATCTGCTAAAATAAGCTTCTTACAGCTCCTGCAGTGGAAAAAACAAACTCTGTTTTTGTCTCACTGAGTGCCTAGACCAGCTCTGATACCATGATGGAAATTTCTGTTAATTTCGAACAAAACAGAGGAAGAAAAGTTCCTCAACTCAACACAAAGAAATGAGAGAAATCTGGACAAAGAAGATATGGAGAAAAGCTTTGTTTTTATTAACCATAAAAATGACAATAAAAATTACAAACTTCTTCAGAACTACAGTTTTGGAATAATCAAAAACTCCATACTCTGTTTTTACAAACTCTGTTTTTAACACAGATTCGTGTTTCAGCATCTGACAGACAGTTGCTGAAACACCACACAGTCTGTTGCTGAAACACACAGACAGTTGCTGAAACAGCTTGTAGAATGCATTGCTGCTCCAAAACACAGCGACTCTATTTTTCCTGCTCTGCCTTCTTCTCTGTCTTTTTCTATTTTTTAAACTCTCCAACATTCTTCTAACTTAAAAAGAACTGCTGTTCATTACATTTATAAGTGAAAAACATATTTGACTTATAATATTTAAAAATGCAAAATATCTTCTAAAGCTTATCTTCGTATTGAATGCAGAAAGCGGTGGGAGAATCGTGATGCCTTTTGGAAAATGAAGTCGGTTGTTTGCAGGGACATTAACTCTGCAAATTAAATGCATAGTGGAGCGCAATAAATCAAGCACGACTTTGAGGCATCCAACAGTCTGGAATATCTACAGCAATTCGGATTTCTGTCCAGCTATTTTATTCTGCAGTTGGAATTAAATTCCAACAGAGATACCCGATTTTATGCAATTAGCAATCCGTGTAATGCCCATTACCGAGCATAGGATAATCGTGTTGATAGATAACGAAATACTGTCGAAGGATTGATTTGCTCATCTGGCAGTAGAGTTAAAGTACTTAAATCCCTCTCTGGCTATGGAAGGCGTTCTCGGTTAAACTTTCAGACCGGATGTTAATAATTCTGTGAAGGTTGGTGTTCCAATGCCTATCCTCGGGGGGGAAGACAAGTACGGCACCTCATCTTTGCAGACTGCAAGCTCTTTGTTTTCAAGGCTAAGGCCACTTCTCTCCGTTTTGAGAGCCTGCTTGTCGAATCATCATCCAACATGGAAGAAATTGGTCAGAAATCAATAATGAAACCAGTAATGATCAAAAAAATAATGGTTGTATCATGTCTCTAAATCAAGCACTTGTTACAAGAGAAACTGATTGATTTGATGCTATGGATCATTCCTTGTCATACGTTGTGCAAAATATAGATTTTGAATTGAATTTGAACATTCAAAGTGATGGATATATGGTGAATTTAAATATGAAAAATTTTCAGTAGTAGCTCCCCTTCACTCTCACACTTTTGATGATATAAAGAGGAAAAATAATTAATGTGTTGCATTACCATAAGAAAATGGCGAGCTACAAATTAGAGCAAACCAAAAACATAGCATGGAACTGATAGACCCATATAGGTAGATGAAACCTAAAACCTACGAAAAATAAGCAATGTGTTGGATTACCTTAATAAAATGGTGAGCTACTAATTAGAGTAAACTAAAAACATAGCATGGAGTTTGCTGTGGCTCATTTGCATTTACCTTTGAAATATTTCTCAAAACACCAAAAATATATATGTGTGTGTGTGTGTGTGTGTTAGAAATGTAAAAAAAATTGTATACCTAAAAAGAATTTTTGATTTATGTGTTGGTGTATTAACATTATGTGCGGAGATGCGAAGGTGGGTCGAGTCGTGCTTATTTGCGTGCAGAACAGCTCAAGAGTCGAGCCGATGGATGCGTTCAGAACATTACATGCCAAGGTGGAGTCGGGTGTTCCCACCTCCACTTGCCACGTCATCCCTACCCTTATTGCACATCGCAAGCTTAGGAGGAATGACGCTAAGGAATATGTTATGAATACCAAAATGCGAAGTGTGACAAGGGCTGGACATAATGCAACTCAGAACTATGATTTAATATATTCCAATCACACATCGCACATCGCAAGTTCAGGAGGAATGACGCTAAGGAATATGTTATAAATGCCGAAATGCGAAGTGCGACAAAGGTCGGACATGATGTAGCTCAGAACTATAATTTAATATATTCCAATTGCACTTCGCACATCGCAAGCTCAGGAGAAATGGCACTAAGGAATATGTTATAAATGCCGAAATGTGAAGTGCGACAAGGTTTCGTATTGTCGATTGCGATTTGCGATCGACCCCACCTCCACTTGCCACATCAACCCTACCTTTATCGCACATTGCACATCGCAAGTTCAGAAGGAATGATGCTAATGAATATGTTATAAATGCTGAAATGCGAAATGCGATAAAGGAAAGGACGTGATAGTTTTAAAAGGAAAATTTGAATTTATTTAAAGTCCAGGATTATGTGCAGTTGTGTTTTTTTATGAAGAAACGTGAACACGGGCAGTGGACTTGGGTAAGTGACCTAACGCAGAGCAAAGGAGAAGAGAAGATGGAACGCTGCATGCACGAGCAAGAGAGGTAGAGTCGGGCAGGAGGAGACATTATAACATCGTTTGAAACATAGATGCATAGGTAGAGTCAGGTAAAGGGAGCACATGGTGGCACTTTTAGAAACGCAATAGCTCAGTCAAGTCGGGGAAATATGTGTTATTGCAGAACTATTCAAATACCATATCAAAAACAAAAAATACATGACAGCAGGAAAAAAATACAAATATTGAACTCTAGAAGAAATGTGGGACAAGGATGTCCGATTTGTCAGGGAGACACATCAACACTTCAGGGAGATGCATCAGCAAAAAATCAAATTCAACAAAAAGAATAATATTTCCAGTTTTAATTTGTTTTCTTTGTTTATTAAGATTGAAGCTATAGAGATGTCCTCAATTGCAATGTAATAAGTAGTTTTAACAATTTAGGTAGTCGAAGTAGTTTCAAGAATTTCTAGCAGTTATGAATTGTTTTTGATGTATTTAAGAAAGACAGTAAGAAAGAAGGAGGTTCCGAGTTTGGGACCTTTGGAAGAATAAAACTTTGGTACTTACTTTTATGAGGAATTAATGAAAGAAGCATCAAGTTTCCTGCAATTGTTGATGGTGATTCATTTTTCCTGTGCCATTTTGTGTTCCTTCTTCTTAGAATGAAGTGAAGTAAAGTAGTTTCCAGTCTCTTAATTACCTCTGCGAGTAAGATTTAAATAACCTTAATTTGCAGTCCTTCACTCCAACTCCTCTCCCTTCATAATTTCTCTCTGGAACTTAAAATTAATAGATTATGTGTTTACAGCATATTATTTTGAGTTTCCTCTCTCTCCATAAATTCATTCTGAAATTTGAAGTGATGGATTCTGTGTTATAGCATATCATTTTGAGTTTCTTCTAAAATTCTTCTTTTCCATTCAAATATCAACAGTTCATGGCATTGTAGAGTCTTTCATTATACCATATTATTAAGGGTTTTAAAGAATTAGTTTCCAAAGTGATTGAACGAAGACCACCTGATATGATTACTTTTGTGACACAGTTAAAAAAAATGTCTTAAGCATTGATTCCTTTCCACACCCAAGAAATTCTCTCTTAAGATACAAAATTTTATGGCGTTGTTGCCGGGGATGAAGAGACGAAGTTTATTTTCCCTGGGTTTTTCACATTATTTCCTCTGGTTGTTTAGTGAGGAGGAAATATTTGGTTGTGTTTGTTATTCTCAGAATTCTGGCTCACAAAAGGCCTCACACGGTTAGAAACAATATGATATCCCGATGTAGTTTAAGAATTATTCAAAACATGACAGACACAAATTTGACAACACGACAGTATTTTGAATGTAAAGCTTGAAATACATACAGCTGATTGGTCGGACAGATTATGAACGAAGTTCAGATCATATGCGAGGCTCATATTCTTATACCTCGCTATATATAATATTGCTTTTTCTTTCTTCAAAAATGTTATAGGCCCGACATTTTACCGATCCATGTGACCACACTTGCACCACGCATACGTTCACAGTCGGTGCCAATAAAGTGGTTGAATGGGGTGACACTATCGATCAATTATTCTTCATCTTTGACAAGCAGGGCTTCACCCTCTCACCAGGACATCTCTATGTTGGAATGCGTCGGAGAATGAAGTGACGGTGGAACGTGATGGCGAATTTAACAGCATCCATCCCGATTTTATGCAATTAGCAATCAGTGTAATGCCTATTACCGAGTAGGATAATCGTGTTGATAAATATGAAATACCGTCGAAGGATTGATTTTCTCATCTGGCAGTAGAGTTAAAGTACTTGAATCCCTCTCCGGCTGTGGAAGGCGTTCTCGGTTAAACTTTCAGACCGGATTTTAAGAATTCTGTGAAGGTTGGTGTTCCAATGCCTATCCTCGGGGGGAAGACAAGTACGACACCTCATCTTTGCAGACTGCAAGCTCTTAGTTTTCAAGGCTAAGGCCACTTCTCCCCTTTTTGAGAGCCTGCTTGTCGAATCATCATCAAACATGGGAGAAATTGGTCAGAAATCAATAATGAAACCACTAATGATCAAAAAAATAATGGATGTATCATGTCTCTAAATCAAGCACTTGTTACAAGAGAAACTGATTGATTTGATGCTATGGATCATTCCTCGTCATACGTTGTGAAAAATATAGATTTTGAATTGAATTTGAACATTCAAAGTGATGGATATATGGTGAATTTAAATATGAGAATTTTTCAGTAGTAGCTCTCCTTCACTCTCAAACTTTTGATGATATTAAGAGGAAAAATAAGCAATGTGTTGCATTACCATAAGAAAATGGTTAGCTACAAATTAGAGCGAACCAAAAACATAGCATGGAGTTGATAGACCCATATAGGTAGTTGAAACCTAAAACCTAGGAAAAATAAGCAATGTGTTGGATTAACTTAAGAAAATGGTGAGCTACTAATTAGAGCAAATGAAAAACATAGCATGGAGTTTGTTGTAGCTCGTTTGCATTTTCTTTTGAAATATTTCTCAAAACACCAAAAAAAAAAGCATATATGTTAGAAAATGTAAAAAAAATTGTATACCTAAAAATAATTTTTGATTTATATGTTGGTGTATTATTATTATGTGCGGAGATGCGAAATCGGGTCGAGTCGTGCTTATTCGCGTAAAGAAAAGTTCAAGAGTCGAGGTGATGGATACGTTCAGAACATTACATGCCAGGGTGGAGTTGGGTGTCCCCACCTCCACTTGCCACGTCATCCCTACCCTTATTGCCAATCACAAGCTCAGGAGGAATGGCACTAAGGAATATGTTATGAATGTCTAAATGCGAAGTGTGACAAGGGTCGGACGCGATGCAACTCAGAACTATGATTTAATATATTCCAATCACAAATCGCAAACTCAGGATGAATGATGCTAAGTAATATGTTATAAATGCTGAAATGCGAAATGAAACAAGGTTTCATATCGCCGATTGCGATTTGCGATCGGACCCATATCCACTTGACACATCACCCTATCTTTATCGCACATCGCAAGATCACGAGGAATGGCACTAAGGAATATGTTATGAATGTTGAAATGCAAAGTGCGACAAGAGTCGGACGTGATATAGCTCAGAACTATGATTTAATATATTCCAATCGCACTTCGCACAGCGCAAGCTCAGGAGAAATGGCACTATGGAATATGTTATAAATGCGGAAATGTGAAGCGCGACAAGGTTCCATATTGCCGATTGCGATTTGCGATCGACTCCACCTCCACTTGCCACGTCATCCCTACCTTTATCGCACATCACAAGCTCAGGAGGAATGGCGCTAAGGAATATGTTATAAATGGTGAAATGCGAAAAAGGGAAGGATGCGATAGTTCTCAAAGGAAAATTTGAATTCATTTAAAGTGCATGATTATGTGCAGTTGTGTTTTTTTATGAAGAAACGTGAATGCGGGCAGTGGACTTGGGTAAGTGACCCAACACAGAGCAAAGGAGAAGAGAAGATGGAACGCTGTAGGCATGAGCAAGAGAGGTAGAGTCGGGCAGGAGGAGACATTATAACATCATTTGATACGTAGATGCATAGGTAGAGTCAGGTAAAGGGAGCACATGGTGGCATTGTTGAAAACGCAATAGCTCGATCAAGTTGGGCAAAGATGCGTTATTGCAGAACTGTTCGAATACCACATCAGAAACAGAAAAGACATGACAGTAGGAAAAAAATACAAATATTGAACTCTAGAAGAAATGCGGGACAAGGATGTCCGATTTGTCAGGGAGACACATCAACACTTCAGGGAGACGCATCAGCAACAAATCAAATTCAACAAAAAGAATAATATTTCCAGTTTTAATTTGTTTTCTTTTTTTGTTAAGATCGAAGCTATAGTGATGTCCTCAATTGCAATGTAATAAGTAGTTTTAACAGTTTAGGTAGTCAAAGTAGTTTCAAGAATTTCTAGCAGTTACAAACTGTTTTTGATGTATTGAAGTAAGACAGTAAGAAAGAAGGAGGTTTCGAGTTTTGGACCTTTGGAAGAATAAAACTTTGGTACTTACTTTTATGAGGAATTAATGAAAGGAGCATCAAGTTTCCTGCAATTGTTGATGGTGATTCATTTTTCCTGTGCCATTTTGTGTTCCTTCTTCCTAGAATGAAGTGAAGTAAAGTAGTTGTCGGTCTCTTAATTACCTCTGCGAGTAAGATTTAAATAACCTTAATTTGCGCTCCTTCACTCCAACTCCTCTCCCTTCACAAATTCTCTCTGGAACTTAAAATTAATAGATTCTATGTTTACAACATATTATTTTGAGTTTCCTCTCTCTCCATAAATTCATTCTGAAATTTGAAGTGATGGGTTCTGTGTTGCAGCATATCATTTTGAGTTTCTTCTACAATTCTTCTTTTCCATTCAGATATCAACAGTTCATGGCATTGTAGAGTCTTTCATTATACCATATTATTAAGGGTTTTAAAGAATTAGTTTCCAAAGCGATTGAACGAAGACCACCTAATATGATTACTTTTGTGACACATTTTAAAAAATATGTCTTAAGCATTGATTCCTTTCCACACCCAAAGAATTCTCTCTTAAGATACAACATTTTATGGCGTTGTTGCTGGGGATGAAGAGATGAAGTTTATTTTCCCTGGGTTTTTCACATTATTTCCTCTGGTTGTTTAGTGAGGAGGAAATATTTGGTTGTGTTTGTTATTCTCAGAATTCTGGCTCACAAAAGACCTCACACGAGGTCAGATACCTCACAACAGAAGGTCCATGCTTTGTCAGACCCTAAAATATTGGTTTCTAAAAGGGTTCGGAAACCCCAAACCCCCTCAACACCTAGTCTTACATTGTCTGCTCTTGGCAACAGTTTTAGTAATCCTTTGTTTGCAGGTATCTCTAAAGTACTTCCTTTCTTCGAGCAAGATTCACCTTTCACACCAATTTATTTTCAAGAGCCCAAGTTGGAAGAACACTCCTTTGAGTCTGTTTCTTTTACTTTTACTCAAGATCAACAAACTCTAATTGTTGGTCCCTCTGCCATTTTCCATTAACCCACTCCCATATCAGTTTTACCTCCACCTCCGTTCCTTTTCACAGCAGGTTCATCGATTGCATCTAACCAAGGAACAATCAATCAAGGTGCAAACATGGCAGCACCAGCCTTTTTTTTGAACATATATGCTCCACTTAACCTTCCACAACTAATTAATGCAATGCCTCAAGAGTATCTTAAATTACTCCCATGTTTTATTGGAGAAGATGAAAGAACTGCAGAAAAACACTTGCCTGTGTTTTGTAGTTTTGATGAAAATATGAATCTAGAACACCTTGATGTTGTAATGAGGCTTTTTGTTCAATCTCTTGATGGAGAGGCTATAAATTGGTTTAAGGGATTGCCAAATAATTCTACTAATACATGAGAAGAACCGGAAAATCAATTCGTTCAGAGATGCGGTGAAAAAAGGATCATGGATATTCACTAACATAATTCAATGCAATCAAATGAAAACAAGAAGATAATATATCAGATTTTATCAAAAGATTCAATAAATTGTATAAAATTTTTCCTGTAGAAATGAAGCCCCCTCATTTTGGAGCAAAGGTGGTTTTTGTTGGGGCTTTTGAAGCCGATTTTTTGTTTCACGTTTAGAGAAAGGAGATCCCCTACTCTAGAGTAGATACAGATAGATGCTTTAGAAATTGAAGCTAATATGACTACAGTTGGGAAGGCAAAAGGAAAACAACCAATCCAAGAGAAGGGGAAAGAAAAAGAAGAATCCTCACAAGATCAAAGAATTGAAGAAATGACAACGATGATAAAAAAATTGTCAAATAAGCTAGTTAAGATGGAATTGGAAAGTAAAAACTCCCAAGGACAAGTACAAAAAAATCGAGGAGGATTTAACCCTCAATTCAGAAGACAACCCTTGCAAATTTTGTAGGGGGAAAGAAAATATCAAGACTAGGTTCAAGCACCATTTTATATAGAAGCAACACATGGAGAGTAAAAAAAAGATGACCAAAAGGAAGCTGAAGATCAAATATCTTCTATGTACACAATAGAAGAGGATGAAGAGGAAGATTTCGAGGGAGAATATGCTGAAGATGATGTATCTTTTGATCAAGATGAAATGGATGAATACTGTAGGAAATTCACAGATTTCATGCAAGCTGAGTTACATAAAAAGTATGATTTAAGGTCTAGAAATAGATCTAGAGTGCAGGATAATGAAGGTCAACAAAAAGATTATATTCCTCCTCCAATGGCGACTCCACAACAAAAGGACCCTGTAAAACAAGTCAGTAATGGGGAGAAACTTGTAAATTCAGTTAATAGAACAAATGTGCAGCAAGGTGAACCTTCCCAGGGAAAATCAATAGATACTAATATTTTGGAGAGAGTTGTTTCTGTACTCGAACAAGCGACAAATTCTAGAAAGAGAGCAGAAGAACCTGAAAAGAATGTTAAACAAACTCATGCTTTCAGTTTGAAAAAAGAGTTGGAGAAGGTAGAAATTCATGTACCTCTTCTAGAATTAGCTAAAATACCAGTCTACAAGAAAGAAACTTCAGAATTTATTAATCTTACACAGATTGAAGATATAAGTGACACTGTGAACTTACAAGAAGAGAAGCCAGTGGTCACCTTTGGTCCTCATGTAGAAGAAGCAGATCCTTCTGTTCCATCGTTCTATATTTCTCTGTTGCTTCATGATTTTACTCTCCATAATTGTATGATGGACTCAGGAGCATCCCATAATCTCATGCCATTATTTGTTATGAAGGAATTAAACTTTCAGATTACCAAAACTTATAGTGATCTGTATTCATTTGATTCCAAAAGGGTGAAATGTGTTGGGGTAATTAAATATGTAGCAGTTTCTTTGGCACAAACTCCAGCAAAGAGTATATTCATGGATGTAGTGGTTACTGACATTCCATCCAGGTTTGGAATGCTCCTGTCAAGATCTCGGGGAGAAAATTTGGGAGGTGTTCTAAAATTGGATTTCACTTATACTATCATTCCTGTTTTCAATGGGGAAGAAAGGAGATTGTACAGGGAAAAAAGGTTCGTGAAGATCACTGCCAAGAAAGATGCAGGAAATTCCCCTATTTATAGTCAAGAAATAGAAGATATTTCATGTTTCATTCTGTATGAAGATGTAGAATTTGCTGAAGACACAGGGAAGCAACTCTCTTCAACAGTTGTAAATAATGAGCTACAGTCAAAAAAGATTTGGAAATGCTACTTTGATGGTTCCTTCTCCGAGGAAGGCATAGGAGCTGGATTCTTGCTGTTATTGCCAGAAGGTAACCTCATGCCTTTTTATTTTAAATTAGAGTTTGATTCAACAAACAACGTGGTTGAGTATGAGGCCTTAACCTTAAGCCTTCAAGTTTATAAACAAATGGGAGTTTAGTGTATTTCAATTTTTGGTGACTCTGAATTGATAAAAAGATAGATTAAAAATCATTGTCAAACCAAGCATCCTAGATTAAGATCATATAGGAATGAAGTTTGCAATTGATAGAGAACTATTTTGAAGCCTTCAATCTTTAGTTTATTCCGAGGGAGGAGAATAGATTGGAAGATTATTTAGCATTTGCAGCTAGCGCCGTCAAGCCACCTATGAATCCAAGGTTAAGGTATGAGATTGAAATTATACATAGACCCTCTATTCCTGATAACGTGAAACATTGGCCGGTGTTTGAAGATGATGAGCAGATAAATCATTTATTGACACTGATTGAAGCTTTGAAGACGTTGATATAGATCAAGAAGACGAACAAACATAACAGAAAGGAGAGATAAGAAATCTTAAGCAGTCAATAGGGGAGCAGAAGATTATCCAATTGAAAGATAATGTACTCCCTAAAGGACTAGTTCCCCTTGAAATATTATTTGATTCTAATGATGTTGCTGTTAATTCAAAGAAAATACATCAAGTGGAAGAGATGGAATATTGTAATTTGGGAACTCATCAGGAACCAAAAATGGTGAAATTATTCAAACGTGTTCCCAAATTTTTTAAAGAAAGATATATTGATCTTTTTAAAAAGTATATGGATGTGTTTTCTTGGTCATATGAAGACATGAAAACGTATGATAAAAGCATAATACAACATAAGATCCCATTGAAAGAAGGAATCAAACCACACAGACAAAAGCTCAGACAGATTAATCCATTACTGTTAGCTGCAATTGAAAATGAAGTGAAGAAATTGCTGCAAGCAAAATCATAGTCCCTCTCATATATTCGGATTTGTTTTCTAATTTGGTTCCTGTGAGGAAGATAAATGGAGAGATAAGATTGTGTGTGGACTTCAAGAATTTGAACAGAGCAACTCTAAAGGATAATTATCCTTTACCTAAAATGGATTATGTCTTACAGAAGGTGACAAGAGCTTACAGGATGTCTATGGTTGATGGATTCTCTAGATATAATCAAGTGGTAGTTGATAAGGAAGATCAGAAGACAACTTTCACAACCCCCTGGGGCACCTTCGTGTATGCAAGGATGCCATTTGGTCTTATGAATGCAAGTGCAACTTTTCATAGGGCCATGGACATAGCATTTGTAGGTGACAAGTATGTGGTTATATATATGGATGATGTAACTGTTTTCTCAGGGTTAGATGATGAACACCTTGAACATCTACCAAAAACTTTTGAAAAAATGCAGGAAGTTTGGTTTGTCACTAAACCCCAAGAAATATTTGTTTGCCTTAGAAGAAGGTAAATTATTGGGTCACATAGTTTCAAAACAAGGAGTGAAAATTGATCCAAAAAAGGTGGAAGCAATTCAAACAATTCATTTACCCAAAAGCAAGAAATATATTCAGAGATTTTTGGGAAAAATAAACTTTCTTAGAAGATATGTACCAAATTATGCTAAGATTGTGAGAAATATAACTAAAATGTTGAAGAAAAATGCAGAAGTGAGATGGGATAAAGAAGTAAGAGAAGCATTTTCTAGAATAAAAGAAGCACTCCAAGAAGATCATGTTTTAATAAGTCCAAATTATAAAAAGGTAGTTCAAATATTTTCATTCGCTTCCCCCGCTACTATTGATGTTGTGTTATTGCAAAAAAATGAGGATAGTAAAGAGCAGCCAATGGCATTATTCAAGAAAGTTCTCAGAGATGTTGAGCTCAAATATAACATTTTGGAGAAAAAGTGTATGCTTTGGTTAAAGCACTCAAATCCTTCAAGACTTATGTGTTACAATCACAAATAACCTCTTATGTCCTTAATTCTGCTGTCAAGGATGTGCTGGTTCAAAGTGATGTTGAAGGAAACAAAGGGAAATGGATAGCTAAAATCCAGGAGTATAATTTGGACATTAAACCCACCAAGTTAATCAAAGGACAAGGTTTAGCAAAGTTGTTAGCAGAAACAAATTTTCAAGCATTGGGAATTAACCTCTTGGCACCAGTGGATGGAGTTGACAACGAAGAAGGTCAGAATAAACCCAAAACAGGTACTCAATACAAATTTTTATGTTCATATTGGTATAAATATGATGTTCATTTCCTATGTTTCTTTTCTATTCCATATTTAGTGAATAGAACCAAATACATAGCTCTCAAGCTTAAATCTCAACCATATTTCATATTGTTTTAAATATTGTCAACAATTTACCCAAAAATTGTTTTAAATATTGTCTTAAAACCCCCCTTTATGTAGTAGTGTCATATAACGCCACCCAGAAGTATCCACTTACAAACACATCACAAGTGACAAACTAATTAACATATCAGTTTTCTAAATTCACTTTCACAAATTAATGGCATCGACTAATCTACCTGAGAAACATCCAAGGAAACTATGTCTGTCTGGCCTCCTTGGTACAAAAATTGCCGCAGATGTGTATTTTCAGGCAGGAGCATTTACTATATTTTAATTGCACACTAGGATGCAATAAAAACATTGTTGCCGCTATTTTTTTTTAAACATTGTTCGAATCTGATATGTTAATTGCATGAAAAGTATGGTACGAGCTTTTGATAGGTTGCAATAAAAACCATGGTACTAGCTTTCAAAACAATTCATCAACTTTTATCACCGGGGTTTAATACACATTGAGCTGGTACGAGCTTTGAATACATTTAAAAAAAAAATTGATTACAGACTAAAAAACAAAATTTAATACAGATTAACATAGTGATTTTACATGTTGAGAGTTGTGCTTTTTTTTTTAAACATGGTGATTTTTTCTACATAGTTGTCTAGGTGAATTCGGCTACGAGGTCTAGATCCAATATTCCGAACAAGGTGAAAAGTTAGCCCTCAGATTTCTGCGCAAAAGAAGCCATTGATATCTCCAGTCCAAAATTGTATTTCTTTAGATTAGTATATGTCATCTATTATAAACAAATTATTATAAAATTATGTAAATATGATATTTATTTGACTAGATTTATGTTAATTTCAGATATATTAAAAGTTAAGGTGGCATGTTGACATTCATATCGACTTTAAATCTATTAATCAATAGGTTATGATCATAGAAAAAACAACATAAATCATATCAGCTTTCTTTTCCCGAGAATTTTGACATAAATTCATGTGAACTTACTACTTACGAACTATTACCAAATTCATATATATGTTAGATATATTAAGGGGTTTATAACAGATCTACACCATTAATGTTTTCCGCATTTTATAAAATCAAAGGAACAGATCGTGCCTATGTCTTTTACCAACCATACTAAAATAACAGTCCTAGAATATATTGTACTGAAATAACAGTCCCAGAATTATACTGCCGAGACTATACAGAGAGGAGGCTTATATCAATGTTTGTAACCCAATCAACACAGTGCCATCAATGTTTGTAACCCAATCAACATCATTACAGCTGCTTCTTGTCTGACAAACATTCCATAATTCTTTTTCTTTGTGTTTCTACTTGTGCTTCCTAATTATGCCCTGCCCTGCCCTGCCCTGACAACTTCCCCTGACAACTTTATAGGATCCCATGTGGCACTTTGAATTTATATGGCTCCCCCAAAACTAAAATGATACATCTCTGACCTCTTTTACGGGCGTCCACGTCCATCTAAAGGTTTTACGTAGTCCCACCGCCAAGGTTGTGGACTGTCTGTCCTCTCACACCTTTCCTTTCCTTTCCTTTCTTTTCCTTGTCAAACCTGCCACCGCTGCGAAGAATATGCTTATTACTCCCAGCAATCCCAAAACTCTCATCTGTCCAAACAAGCCAAACAAGGTGGAAAGTTAGACCTCAGATATTTGCGCAAAAGAAGCCATTGATATCTCCAGCCCAAACTTTTATTTCTTTAGATTAGTATATGTCATCTATTATAAACAAATTAGTATAAAACTATGTAAATCTGATATTTATTTGACTAGATTTATGTTAATTTCAGATATATTAAAAGTTAAGGTGGCACGTTGACATTCATATCGACTTTAAATGTATTAATCAATAGGTTATGATCATAGAAAAAGCAACATAAATCATATCAACTTTCTTTTCTCAAAAAAATTGACATAAATTCATGTGAACTTACTACTTAGGAACTATTACCAAATTCATATCTACTTTAGATTTATTAAGGGATTTATAGCAGATCTACACCATTAATGTTTTCTGCATTTTATAAAACCAAAGAAACAGATTGTGCCTATGTATTTTACCAACCATACTAAAATAACAGTCCCAGAATATATTGTACTGAAATAACAGTCCCATAATTATACTGCCGAGACTATACAGAGAGGAGATTTATATCAATGTCTGTAACCCAATCAACATCATTACAGCTGCTTGCTGTCTAACAATTTTTAGTTTTGGTGGAGACAAATTCATCATTAAGCACATGACTTAAGAACCTAATTCATGTACCACAACTCATTCATTGGTATTCTAACGTTTCATTATATATTTCTGAATTTTTTTCTCTCATAATTATCACACAACTAAATTTCTAAACTGCATCTTGAGCATTCGTACTTGCATTTCACATATTACTTTTCCTCAAAGTTGATTTTCCTTTGTGAATCTAAAAACTAACCACCACATAACGCCATTTAAATTAAAACTTGGAACAATTCTAATTACATAATATCCAAAACAGAAGGGCGAGCATAAGCCTTTTTTTGGCTACTGATTCAAGGCCCGGACTAGTGATGGATACAAATGTTCCTTCCCAATTCCCCAAGGAGTGGACTTATTAACATTCCACTGCACACATCAGTATCAACAAAAGTAGTCATAGCTGAACAAACACTCGGAGAGAATACAAAGGTTATTGCCCAATTCCCTAGGGAGTTGATTGAAGAACATTCTGCTACATACAATAGTATCAACAACAAAAGTCACAACTGAACAAACACTTGGAGAGATGGGAAAGCAGATAGAACTACAAGAACTCCATTTATCCATATTTGAAGGAGATCACACATGACAATCAATCTGAAGATGACCTGTTAGCCTCATGTGAATACTTGTTCCTATAGAAAATGCACAGGACTATACATTCCATAAATTTGTTTTCCTAATTAGCAATTTTCCAACATTTTTCTATCGCTCTTAGTTATTTAGAAGCACCTACATATGAGTGGTTCATCTAGTTCAATAAAAAGACACAAAGAACATTGGCCAATGTTTGTTTATAAGATTGCTAAACTAGATTATTATGAAACAAAGATTGTTACAATGGTTTCATGGAATTTCTCATTCTCCCTGTGGGGGTCTCACCATCAACCATATCACTATTACTAAGAGTCTTGTTTTCAACAGTCAAAATTGCAGTATTCTAGGCTACGTAACAAGGGAGTGAAACGAAGGAGCTACTAGCATAAGCTAAACACCTAGACCTATCAACTTGCATATAGCTATTGGGTTGAGTGGAAGCCCTTATCACTTTGAACTAAAACAACAAAAACACTAGACAACAAAAAACTAGGTTGAATCTTCTTCATCTGAGTCAATCACCGGAGAAATGGTTGGGCCTGTGTGGTATACCTCTTATTAGGTTTAGCTTCTTTCATCTCTAGAGTTGTTGCTACCTATGCTTTGTTAGGGTTGGCCCTTAGCATAACGTTCTAAAGAATAGAATATCAAATAATTCCATTGAGAAGGGTCAAACATAGGTGCGCTAAGCTATGCTTCTTACAGTTATTCATGCAAATTTTATTTTTTTATTTTTTACACGCAAATTGCGAGAAGAAGAAATTGTTATATTCAAATTTGTATCATAGCGATTAGAATGCATACAACACTTACTCTATATGGTTTTTGTACTAATTTTATAGCTTTGATCACAAATAACATGTAGTAAAAGGCATATTATGAACACATTTTGAAATTGTAATTATTTTTTGGACAAATTTACCCAGTAACACGTCGATATCTCTAGTTATGACTATTCAGTCCATACTGAATTCCCTCATAGTGGATTTTGAGAGAGACCTCACATTATGGATAAAAATAATAGAGCACTGAAAAATACCGATCTCTCTAGATATCACAGGAAGAACTTTCAGCTAAAAAAAAAATTCCAATATCATAGGAAGAATGCTTTATACAGGTTCTTAATACTAACGTTCATGGATTTGTGAAGTACTGGAAAAAATCTGGACATAATGTCATTTCACATCTAATGTAATTGCACTTATGGTTGTGTATTTTCTCCATTCTTACCCTTTGGTGATTGCAAAGCTTGGATCATAATTTCCTAGTTGCCCTTAACACTATGTCATGTTAATAGATGCCAAAAGGATAAACCTAATCAGAGAATTAGTGACAATTCTGTAATTATCTAAGAATCACCTACGGAACAAACTTTATCTAATATTCAAGTTAGTCATTAAACATGCAATAAGAATATAGTAAGGTATATGTTTAACATTCATGTAAAGAATAGATACCTGCATGCTGCATCCATGTAAAGTAATATCCTCCCATAAGTTCTGAAGTGTAATAAAGAGATATTGTCATCCAATTTATATTACATATAGATAAATTCATTCTTTCTATTTGAACTATCTATCTATCCAACTATATGCTTATGTCTTTATGCATACAAATTATGATCCATCACAGGAAAGCTTTAGGTCGATGTCATTATTGGTCCCATGCACATTGTACAACGAAGTGTTTTCTCTTTGGGAGTATCTTCTTAAGTGTCATTGATTGCAGTGTAATATTTTATGTAATAACCTAAGTTATACTTAGTTTGGTGAAGTTTGATGAATGGATCTCATTTTAAGAATCTATTGTTGTACTCTTGAAATCATTGATTGCAGTGTAATATTTTATGTAATAACCTAAGCTATACTTAGTTTGGTGAAGTCCGATGAATGGATCTCATTTGAAGAATCTATTGTTGTACTCTTGAAAACAACAAGGGAATTATATATTCGGGCAGAGCATGCTTTAATAACAAAGAGAGGAAGATTTGGGTAACATTTCTTTTTGTTAACAATGTTGGATAAAACAAAAAATTTATGATTCCACAAGACTCTCTAGGGAAATAAGGGTAAAGCCCATTGCAGGAAATTGACACCTATACATCCTAAAGAGGGCCAAAGGCAGAGGAGCGAAGGCAGGGAACAGAGCTACTAACTACACCAAACAGAGCTCTCCCATGCATGGACACTTCTACCACACCTTATTTGTAGGGGTAATCTACTTTCACTTTTCTCCTTGGAAATCACAGGCCCAAAGTTAATTTTGTTTGGAATTCATGGTTAAATTGGGTACTAGCTAAAGAGTTAACTACTAGCTACCACCCTCTTCTTTTTAAATAATTGCTTGAAATTAGAAGTTCGAACTTCGGAAATCTGGTTTACTTAAAATCTATTATTCACTTGAGAATTACTCCAATAGTTAGTCAAGACAGTTTCTTGTCTTCGGATTATAAGGTAAAAGGTCCCTGAAAAAACTCTTACTCCTCATTTGGTAAGTGGCTGGTGAGAACCTCCCCTGCAATGGCGAGGACGTGCGAGCTTCACGAGATGAAAGTAAGAACAATGGAAATAACATTCCAGCAATTACAGGAGATTAATCTCGTATTTCACACAGTTCACTTTGTTTTTATCTTTAAACTGCTCAAAGGTTTCATGTACATGAACACACTTTATTTTTTCTTCAAACTAGACGTTATAAATCACAAATGCGAATCACACTATGTACACTTGAAATATTTAGAAATACTCATATTCAATTTATAAACTCAACTCAGAAATCTCAATTTCTTTCACAATAGCTTTTTCTTTTTTGGAGAGGGTTGTTTCTAATTTTTTTTAGAAAAAAAACACAGGAAGAGGGTTGCTTCTAATTGCAAGCCGCAAATCCAACATTAACTGGTTTCCAATACTAACCAAATAAGCTACAAATGTACTCATAGTTCCTTTGAGTCAGAAGTCTTTATTTACCTAGTATTTGAAAATGTAACAATACAGTCGTAATACCACTAGAACGAAAATATTTCAATCTTAGCACCTCGGAGAACTTTGTTAAGTAGCACAAGGTCTACAATAACGCTGGCATGTAACAGTGGGAGAGGTTTTCAGAGATTGCTAGTGATCTTGTTGAAGAGATATGGTGCTCTGAATTTATAAGTGAGTATAAAATTAAAAGTGTCATGAACTCATGGACTCTAGTTATTCAAGTGAATCTGTACTTAAAATCACATATAATTCAGTATAAAATCAAAAGCATCATGGAATCTAGTGAGTTTGGGTTCGGAAATAATTAAAAGAGCCATCACTTGCTGCCGTGCATCTTTCCTTGTTTGATACTAATAACGTAGAAACCTAACAAAAATGTTAACATATTAAGTACCTGAAAAGTGCAATGAAATATTCACTAACATTTTATATATAAAAAATCTGCGACATATCAGACATCAATTGTCAATTACCTTTCGATAGTAGGCATGGTTTATTTGTTTTCCAATTAAATATTCACGAAGTATTTTTTTTTAAGATCAACTACAGATCAAATCTTACCTTTCATATTGGGAATGCTTCATATGTTTTAAAAAAAATAGATGGATAGTTATAGGTTTTTACAAAAAATTGTGTCCAAGACACATTGGTCATATGACCTCAAAATGTATGCAACATGTCAAAAGTAAACGAGTGACGCTCATGGTAACATGCTATAGATCTAGTTATCCTACGCAGTAACCATATAAAGCGGTTAGGAACACCTATAGTATGGCGTTGTAGTCGCATGGGTAACTCTTTGATCTAACAATCCAGAATCCCGAAGGTCAACCCCTCTATGTGCTGCTGAAGCTCAGACAGAGTCTCAACCATGTCTAGATCCTGAAGGACAGCTCTCCCGACAACCCTCTATTCTGGCCCATCTGCTCCATGCTCTGGTTCCTCCACCGGTTGAACTCGACCAACATCTGCATTACATCAAAACTTTAGTTTAGTCTTTGGAAAACATAAAAAATAAAAAAATCATTGTACAAAACCTTAGAAAAATAAAAAAAACATGGTCAAAACATTCTTACCTATTTCACCCCACTGAGCGCCTTCTGGTAAAGCTAAATCTGGATCTCCTCGAAAATCAACGTCAGCGTATGCATACTCATCGATGGCAACAACCTGTTGCCTGAACAAGGCGAGGAACGTAGTCAGAAATCAATAATGAAACCACTAATGATCAAAAAAATAATGGTTGTATCATGTCTCTAAATCAAACAGAGAAACTGATTGATTTGATGCATGGATCATTCCTTGTCATGTGTTTTGGAAAATAGAGATTTTGAATTGAATTTGAACATTCAAAGTGATGGATATATGGTGAATTTCAATATGAGAATTTTGCAGTACACTACTATACTAAGGGCATTTTTAAGACAAAATAAATCTTTTGTCTTAAAAAGTCACTTTTTATTTTAGTTTTTTTTATATTAAAATTTAATATCAATTGAATTGTCTTAAAGATAAAATTTAAGACAAAAATAGTTTGAGAAAAAACTTTATATTTAAGACAAAAACGATTTGGGACAAAAATATTTGAGACAAAAACAATTTGAGACAAAAAAAAGAATTAAGACAAAAAAAATTTAATACAAAATTATTTTAAGACAAAACTTTATATTGACAAAAACATTTTAAGACAAAACTTTATATTTAAGACAAAACCACTTTGAGACAAAAAAAATTTAAGACAAAAGCAATTTGAGACAAAAATATTTTAAGACAGTGCTTTATTTAAGACAAAAACATTTTGAGACAAAAATATTTAAGACAAAACTTTATATTTAAGACAATGGCGACTTAAGATAAAATTAAGACAAAACCCACTTAAGATAGTTAGCAATTAAGACAAAATTATTACCATAAGTTTGCATTGAATATCCATGACTGGATAGTGGATAATTATATTTTTTATTTTTAAAAATAGATATTCAAACCACATGAAATTGATACAAAATATGATATTTATTTCTTTATATATGTTTTTTTTTTCATTAAAACACATTTCAAAATACAATAATAAATCAGACAAAAATAGTATTTTTGTTGCACATCAAGGGATTTAACTTGAATTCATAGTTATGCACACTTCACAACAAGGTGATCATATAATTGATGACATCTACAAGAACTAGAATTATTATTTTAAATATGAAGTGGTCGAATTAGCAATTGCAGCCAAGACAAGCTGCAAGAAACCATCTTAAGGCATGAACAGAAGAACTTGGCGTGGCAGTGAGCCCCAGTTTATCGACAAAATTAGGTAACAAGACCACAAAAAAAATATCCATGAAGAAGTGCTCATAAGACAGGACAAAATTATTTCACAGTAATAAATTTCTGACATTCACCTATGAAACATCAAATTATTCGAAAAATATTATGGGCACAATAACATAAATAGATTTTTTGGGGTATAGAAATGATGCAGTTGAGTGAGTTGTTGGGAAAGTATTGCCTGATGAAGGAGAAGGAAGTGGTCCTTGAGGGAGACAAGTTGTTAGCTTCATGAGTAGGGGTTGCTGTTAGCTTAAATTTTGTGAGTTGCCTTTTTTTTGCATGTGCCACAACCTTGATCTTGCTAATAATTCATCAACTGACTAATAATTGAATGCCTCCTCGGAGAGCTTATCTGCTAGTTGATTGAGCTCATGATAAATGTGGGTGAAGGATGACCATTCTAGCTCTTGAATTCACAGCCAAATTTGAGACATCAATGATTGAAGCCGCACATTTTACTTATTAAACCTGCATTAGCCCGGTCAACAACTATTTGAGATTCTCATCTCTTGCAAACTCTTCAAATTACCACAAGCACTTTCCAAATAAAGAAAAACAAACAATGTTGATAACTATACCTTTAAATTGGAACCAGGAGTCGGAGTATATCTGATATGAATGAATTGAAATGAATTTATATACAAAACACAGTGAAGAAACTACTGCATGTGGGGGTGTTTTAAGACAATTTTCCAGTGAATTGTCTTAATTAGAGACGAAAATAAAATTGTGTATCGTCTTAAATATTGTCTTTAAGCGGGTGTCTCAAAATCAGTGTCTCAAACAATTGTCTCAAAATTAGTGTCTCAAACAATTGTCTCTATAAAGACAATATAGAACACATATTATTATTGTCTCTATAAAGACATAGGCGTTATTGTCTTTTAAGAGACAGTTTCATTTGTCTACAATTAGTCTCTGTCGAGACACTTTCATTTTTGTCTTTGTAGAGACAATAACATTTGTATCTTTATGGACAATAGCTGAGATCAAAAATGTATTGTCTCTATAGAGACTATATGTCCATAATTCAAACTATTGTCTCTCTATAGACGATATGAAAAAATATTTTAAAAAAATAAACAAATCATTTTAAATGTTATTTTAAGCTAGTTTCAACATTTCAAGTTCCCAAATAGTGATTTTAATTACCTTAAAACTCTGTTTTTTACAGCTTCTCATTTGAACTGGCCAAAGAACAAACTGCGCAATGCAACTCCTATTGTTCCTTTCGTAATGAAGAGGACTATTGGAGAATTAAGTCTCGCAGTCTTTGGTTGAAATCCGGAGATAGGAACACCTCTTATTTCCACCAACAATTCAGAGCCCGTCTCTCCCGCAACCATATGTCGAAAATCACTACCTCTGAAGGGGTGATATGCAAAGGCATAGACCAAATTAAAGATGATGTTGCCTCTCATTTCCAAAACCTATACAACAAATTAAACGATGGCAGCGAAGAGGACATCTCAGAATTTCTCAACAACATTCCTTCATTGGTAACCAAAGATGACAATATAACACTCACAAAGAAAATCACTGAGGAAGATATCAACAATGTCATATGGTCCTTGGAACCTGATAAAGCCCCCGGACCTGATGGGTTTTCAATCCATTTCTACAGGATCTATTGGGACATCATCAAAGTCAACTTGGTAAGAATGATTAAAGGATTCCTGCAAAAAGCAAATATGGGGGGCAACACCAACTCTACTTTCCTTGCACTATTTTTGAAAGAATCAAACCCTGGCACCTTCACAAGGTTCAGGCCCATCTCTCTCTACAACACCTCATACAAGATCATTGTGAAACTCCTTGCCAATAGAATTAAGCCGCTCCTCGGAAGCCTCATCTCCATCTCGCAAGGAGGGTTTGTCAAAGGAAGACATATATTGGATAATGTCATTCAAGTTCAGGAAACCATGCACTTCAGAAATCTAAGGAAGGAGAAAGGTATGTTGGTGAAGCTGGATATGGCCAATGCCTTTCATAGAGTCAATTTGTCCTTTCTCTACAGGGTCCTCCTCTCTTTTGGATTTTCACAAGAATTTTTTAATTTGATTAAAGCCTGCACCAGCAAGCCTTGGATAGCTCCGCTTGTAAATAGGAGGCCAACCAACTATTTTCAAGCTATGAGGGGATTGAGGCAAGGATGCCCTCTCTCCCCTTTCCTGTAAATCCTCTTGGCGAACACACTCAATAGAAATCTGGAGATGGATAAGGTTGCAGGGTCTGCTCCTGGTCTTCAAATTATGAATGGGATGGAGCCAATCAATCACGCCCTCTTTGCAGATGATTCTCTGATGTTGGGCGGTGTTGTTGAAAATGCAACAAGATGATGGAACTTAGTGAAATGAAGTCGCCTTCACTAAGTGGGCCCGCAGGCTATTTTTGGCGCAAAGTCTATTTTTAGACTATTTCTATTTTTAGACATATGGATCATGGTCTATGAGTTGCAGGATGCTATTTATGGATGATTGGTCGAGTTGGTAAAAATATATGGACCTCTATTTTTAGACATTGGGCGCAATCTATTTTTAGACTGCTGGGCTAAAAATAGATCAATCAAATATTATTAACCCTTAATAATATTTAGACTATAAACATTATCTTATCCTCTTGGAGCACTTCAATTTGATGCCTGGATGTGGCACATGCAGCTGACAGAAGGAATTACGATATTCCTAGGGTTTGGTTGAGCTAATGCATGATGGACTTCAGTTAGAACTCAGGTGATTGAGTTTGGTGGAGTTGATTGAGGAGTTGATGGAGTTGTGTTCAGTTTAACTTAGTTGAACTAGTTGTATTTAGTCTAACTGACAAATACACTAGTGATGAGTGGTGTGAATTAATTATTAATTAATTCACTGATTATTAACTCATAACTCAACTAAAGAACACATCAGTTAACTCAGTGCATGGACAGTCCAGTGGAGACCAGTGTTAGAGGTGGGTGAAAGGGTGAGTGTGACTATCAGTTGTGACTACAACTGTGCATGAGATTTGCACACACATTGTTGGAGATTGCCAATGAGGATTGCGCAGTTGGAGCTAGTGGGATTCGAACTTGGATCTCATTCATTACTCACTTGGATTGCGCAGTAGAGGCAGGCAGACTTGTGGAGGAGATTTGAACCCATGACTTGTTCAAATCTCATATAGTTGGGGGTTTTCAGATCTCATATGTATTGTTACATGTTCTCTATCATTATATTATACAGATAGTTGGGGGTTTTCAGCTATTTCTTTCCCCTTTACATCCTGTGTTGATATGTGTGCTTGATTATGTTTTAATGAGTGCATGCGACTGCTTTATATTTCCACATATTGATGATAAATTGTAGAAGAGGTTATGTATTATGCATAAAGCTTAAATAGTGTGTGATCAGGATAATCTCGGTGAATAATTCAGCAAATTATTCAAATTTCTACATGGTATCAGAGCGAAATTGATCATCGGATCTATTACAGTGATTACAATTATCTAGGTAGACAGAGTCTGTAATGGGCCAGGTAGCCTCTGGATCCATCCTTTCTTTGAAAGGTGACATATCCAGTAAATGCCCTTACAGTCGATCTCTGTGCTAGAAATACTTATTCTCCCAGATCCAGAAGCAGTTGAGTTTTGAGCTTGGAATTCGAATTTTGCAGCAGTTTGTTTTCTTGGTGCCGGAGTTGAAATGTCTTTCAACGGATTGAGACTGGAATATGCCCTTGAAGGCAGTTCGAATTATGTCGCATGGAAGGACAGAATGGAGGCGGTATTAGATGATAACGGGCTGAAGGAGTTCATAGATGCTGAAGTCCCAAAGCCTACTGATGCTGCTCAAGTTGAGGCTTGGCAAAAGAAAATGGCGAAATGTCGAAGGATTCTGTTGGAGGGCGTGAAGGATCACATTGTATCCAGCCTGTATGGAAAAGCTTCTCCATACATGATGTGGAAAGCATTGACAGATCTATTCCAGAGCAAGAGCGACCAGAGGAAGTTGGCGCTCAAGGATAAACTCAGAAACATTAAGATGGAGAAAGGCGACAGTATCACCAAGTACCTCACGAAGTTCACTCAATGCAGAGATGAGCTGGGAAGTGTGGGGGTGACTGTCGATGATGAGGACTTGGTGGACCTGGCTCTCCTTGGTCTTCCGAAGAGTTGGCATTCGGACAAGATTCGTCAATGGCTTTTCCGGAGAAGGCGGATGGAGCGACTGGTCGGATCTCATGCAAGAGAGATAAGGTGGACTACTGGGGATTATCTTCATCAAAGGCACTTGATGAGAAATTGGCGCTTTGGCTACTGTAAAGCAAAGAAGGGGGAAGAGAAAGAAAAGCTTCGGGCCTGGTGCTGAAGAAGAAAACGGCATGCTTTTCATCGTTACCAAGACGGAGCATTATGCCACAAATTGTCCGCTTAAGAAGAAAAAAAGCATGTCATGATTCCGCAAGTGGAGAGGCCTTAGTCACGCTGAGTTGATTTTTCAATCGGACGTATGCCTTCGTTCAAGTGTGATGGGATCGTGATGGCTCTGGGATGTTGTGCGCTATTTCACATGACTGGAGATCAGGATTTGTTTTCAGATCTGGATGAGAAAGATCTTGGAGTGCACATCGAGATGGGCGATGATGGTAGATACAGTGCGACCGATATCGGTACCATTTCCTTTGAGAGGGAGTCTGGTAAACCCTTTGTATTAAAGGATGTTATGCATGTTCCAGGATTGAAGAAGAATCTGATCTCTGTGGCGATGTTGGAAGACAAGGGGTATGATGTTGTCTTCAGCGAGGGAAAGGCTTTCCTGCGCAGTAAGACAACTGGAGAAACCTGAAAGATAGGGGTTCGAATGAAGAACCTTTATCAGTTGCAAGTAGATGGCTGCGCAGCAATGGCATGCAAGGCGGAAGGAGTGGTGAGCTAGGATGATGGCGAGCTGTGGCACCGGAGATTGGGCCACCTTCACCATGGAGCTTTGAAGATACTACAGCAGATTTCTACTGGGCTTCCTAAAGGCACTCTTGCGCACTCAGATCAGTGCAAGGGGTGTACTTTGGGAAAATTTGTGAAAGCCACCTTTCACAAGAAGGATAGTCGCGCCACAACGATCCTTGAGAGAGTTCACACAGACATGTGTGGACCTTTCTCAGTAGCTTCGACAGAAAAGCACAAATACTATGTGATCTTTGTTGATGATTTCTCTTGGAAGTGCTGGATCTTCTTCATGCAGAAGAAGAGCGAGACATACTCAAAGTTTTGTGAGTTTAAGGCGCTGGTTGAGAAGGAATCGGGGAAGCATGTGAAGGCTCTTAGGAGCGACAATGGTGGTGAATTCATCTCTGCTGAAGTCAAAGACTTTTGCAGCGCAGAAGGAATTCGGAGAGAGCTCATAGCCCCCCATAACCCATAGCAGAACGGGGTTGCTGAGCGGAAGAACAGAACGATCGTGGGTGTTGCACGGGCGATGTTGCATGATCAGGGCCTACCCCTTCACTTGTAGGCGGATGCATGCAATACTGCAGTATATGTGCAGAACCGTTGTCCTCATAAGATACTTGGTATGAGTACACCGAAGGAGGCGTTTTCTGGCAAGAGGCCTGATATTTCCCATTTGAGGATTTTTGGTTCACCTGTCTGCATGCATGTGACAAAGGATGCCAGGAAGAAGCTGGATCCGACCGCAGAGGTTGGAATATTTGTGGGGTACACTGATACGACCGACAACTATCGTGTGTATTTGCCAGAAAGTTGCAAGACTGTTGTGCGATGGGATATCAAATTTCAGGAGGAGAAAGCCATGAAGTGTTCGCTTGAGAGAGAGCCACGCTTGCATGCAGATGAGGAGCTATTAGTTCCTAAGGATGAGCTTCCAGATGTGGATCAGCCACAAGAGGAAGTTCATGAAGTGGAAGAGACCACACCAAGTGGGCCAATATCGTAGGTGCTATCGTGGGCTTCAACAACGTTCAAGCTGCGGTAGAGGTTGTAGGGACCAAAGCACAAAGACACGCAGACAGAGGATGTCATCTAATGGCAATAATCGATACATGGCTCTTGGGGAGAAAATGCCATGACAGCAGCTATCCCTCTTTCGAGGAAGCCGGAGGATCCCGCATGGGTAGATGCCATGGTGGGGAAGTATATGATTCTCATTGTCGAAATGGTATGGGAAATTGTCCTGGCGACCTAAGCGAAATCACAAGGGTTCGCATGGATCTACAAAGTGAAGCAAAGGACCGATGGGTTGTGGAGACTACAAGGCAAGATTTGTCGTCCGAGGCTTCTCACAATAGAGGGGATCGAGACATGAGAACCTTTGCACCACACAAGGTATTCTTCCACATGACGATTTTGCCTCTCAACGTGTAGAGTGGGATTGGCACATCCATCGATGGATGTATGATCGTTGCTACTCAACGGAGTCATTGAGGAGGAGGTGTACATAGAGCAGCCCGAAGGTTTCGAGATCTTCAGCAGCGAGTCGCATGTGTGCAGGCTCAAGAGAGCGTTGTATGGGTTGAAACAAGCACCTCGTGCTTGGTACACACTGATAGACAGTTATTTCACCGGACTTGGATTCTCCAAGAGTGAGGCGGATCCTAACCTGTACCAGATTGTGGTGGAGGGGAAGTTGCTGATCATTGTACTGTATGTAGATGATCTGATTTTGACGGGTGATGAGCTATTGATACTTTCATGCAAGGAGGATCTTGTTAGAGAGTTTGAGATGAAGGACTTGGGCCTCCTTCATTATTTCCTGGGATTGGAAATCTGGCAGCGCAGTGGTGGACTGTTTGTTTCTCAGGGTAAGTATGCTCGAGAGATACTAGAGAAGTTCAACATGCATGACTGCAAGCCTGTTGATACTCCTCTTCCTGGAGGTTGGAGGAAGGAGGATGCTACTTCAACGGAGGTAGTGGATGCCACTGTTTATCGACAGTTGGTGGGGTCGCTTATGTATCTAGTCAAAACACGACCCGATATATGCTATGCTATTAACCAGCTTTCGCAAGCTATGGTCAAGCCTACCAAGCTCTTCTGGAAGGCAGGCAAGCATGTATTGCGTTATCTTAGAGGCACATCGGGATATGGTCTGTGGTACAGACAGGAGGATGAGGTGAAGCTATGTGGCTTCACGGATGCAGATTGGGTAGGGAGCCCAATGGACCGAAAGAGCACATCTGGAGGGATCTTCAATATCGGGTCGACAACAGTTTCCTGGTACAGGAGGAAGCAGAGATCCGTGGAACTCAGTTCCGCAGAGGCCGAGTACATGGCAGCAAGTTTGGCTGCATGCGAGGCTATATGGATGAGGAAGATTCTGGTCGGGTTGTTCGGGTCACACTTGGAGCCTACTGTGATTTATTGTGATAACCAGAGTTGCATTAAAATCTCGGCTAATTCAGTATTTCATGATAGATCCAAACACATCGACATCACGTACCATCATATCAGAGATTGTGTGCAGCGGAGAATCATATTACTTTCATATATTCCCACGGAGGATCAGGATGCTGATATCTTGACGAAGGCGCTCACCAGGAGCAAATTCAAATTCCACAGAGGTAGGATAGGGGTTGCAGATAATCCATATCTTGTTGAGAGGGATTGTTGAAAATGCAACAAAATGATGGAACTTAGTGAAATGAAGTCGCCTTCACTAAGTGGGCCTGCATGCTATTTTTGGCGCAAAGTCTATTTTTAGAATACGTCTATTTTTAGACATATGGATCATGGTCTATGAGTTGCAGGATGCTATTTATGGATGATTGGTCGAGTTGGTAAAAATAGATGGACCTCTATTTTTAGATATGTTAATCTATTTAGACTCACGTGTTGTAATAGACTAAATATTAAGGCACCTTAATAATATTTAGATTATAAACATTATCTTATCTCCTCTTGAGTACTTGCTTTGATGTCTGATGTGGGGCACATGCACTTCTATTTAAGGAATTACGCTATTCCTAGGGTTTGCTGAGCATGCATGATGGACTTTAGTTAGAACCTGTGTGATTGAGTTTGGTGGAGTTGATTGAGGAGTTGATGGAGTTGTGTTCGCCTTTAACTTTCTAGTTGAACTAGTTGGATTTAGTCTAAATGATAAATACACTAGTGATGAGTGGTGTGAATGAATTATTAATTAATTCACTAATTATTAACTCATAAATCAACTAAAGAACACATCATTTAACTGCAATGCATGGACAGTTCAGTGGAGACCAGTGTTAGAGGTGGGTGAAAGGGTGAGTGTGACTATTAGTTGTGACTACAATCACAGGCGAGAGATTTGCTCACACATTGATGGAGATTGCCAATGAGGATTGGTGCAGTTTGAGATTCTGGGATTCGAACTTGGATCTCATTCTTAACTCACTTGGACAAAGAGGGAGGCAGTGGTATTTCAGGGGAGGAGATTTGAACCCATGACTTGTTCAAATCTCATATAGTTTGTGTGTAACTTTTGGAGATAGTACTGAGTACTTGTGAGGAGTATTGTGCTATGTATTGTTACATGTTCTCTATCATTATATTATACAGATAGTTGGGGGTTTTTAGCTATTGTTTTCCCCATTACATCCTGTGTTTATATGTGTGCTTGATTATGTTTTAATGAGCGCATGCGACTGCTTTCTATTTCCACATATTGATGATCAATTGTAGAAGAGGTTATGTATTATGCATAAAGCTTAAATAGTGTGTGATCAGGATAATCTCGGTGAATAATTCAGCAAACTATTCAAATTTCTACAGGTGTCTCTAGCAGAATTGCCTCTACGTTCAAAGCCACCCTCCAAGGCTACTGCTGCGTATCTAAAGCTCTGATAAATGATAGAAAAAGTGTTGTCTACTAATGGAATGCTGATGAGAATGACATCCAGAGAGTAGCATGGATACTGGGGTTCGCTGGTTATGCCAGATGGGACAAAATAAACTATCTAGGATGTCCATTAATGCTAGGCATCAATAGAAGCTCACTATGGGACGGTGTGATAAATAAAATCAATCCAAAATCAAATCCTAGGGAGGCCAGTGGCTCACACACGGAGGAAAGCTTACTTTGATTAAATCTGTGCTCTCTGCCCTCCCGATTTACCAAGCATTGTTTCTAATGACACCCAAATAAATTACTGGGCAGATCACCAAGCTACTGCGTGATTTTCTTTGGCATGGAGGTAAAGGGAAACAACGCAAGTTCCACTTAATCAAATGGGAGACTGTGAAACACCCTTTACGTGATGGTGGTCTCCAGATATGGGACCCTAATCAAGCAAACATCTCCCTTCGTTGTAAGATCCTCTGGAAAATTCACGACGACCCAAACCATCCAGTTAGTCGCATCCTCAGAAAAAATACATTCAATGTGCAACGTTAAGACAGCTATAGGTGCAAAAATTAAAAAAAGCACGCAGATCTGGAACCTATGCAAAAAAGGCACTAAATTTTTTCAGTCATATCTGTATCGAATCCCTGGCAACCGAAAAAAAGTGAAGCTGTGGACAGATAGCATTATGGGCCATGTGCCTCTTGCTAATTATGTAGGTCTTGCAGAGATCCGAGAATGGTTGAATATGCGAGGAATAAATACAGTCCATGATATCTCAGAATTGGACGAGATAGGTAGATGGATATCTTGGAGCTTTACCAATATCCCAGATCACTTGTTACAACAGTTAGAAACTCTTCAAATAGAGATTAGGGATGCTGCCCCGATGCACAAGCTAGCAGATGATTCTTGGGGTTGGGGCCCCTCTGGCTCCTACTCTGCTGCTAAGGGTTATACACTTCTACAACCTCAGCGCGAAAGGCCTCTTCCAGCCAGTTGCTTGCTACAGGCATGGGATCCAATGGGCCTTCCCAAAATAAACTTTTTATTCTAGATGCTCATGCAAAAAAATCTTAATAGGTGAAAATCTCTTGAAAAGAAGTATCATTGGTCTGCACAGATGTTCCCTTTGCAGAAAATCACTTGAAACCTTAGACCACCTCTTCGTTGACTGCCCCTTCGCCAATGAAGTCTGGACTCTCACCCTTCATGGCCTCAACACTGTCGCCCCTTCCCAAATCTCAGTAGTGGACCTCTTCTCCTCATGGAAGGAGCGACACCCTCTGGCCATCTCCAACAAGATCCTTTGGGCCCAGGTTTGGTTCACCATTTCTAAGTTTGTCTGTTGGAAAATATGGCTCGCCAGGAATGAATAGATCTTCAACAAAATTTCTTGGCCCCCCTCCACTGTAGCTTCTAAGGCCAAAGCTCTCTTCTTTGAAACATTGAGCAATCAACCCCATCAAGTCTGAAAACACTCTAATCTCTAAGGAAAAGAAATGGTTTGGGACTTTTGTCTTCCAGCACATGATACAAAGCGCTGTCAAACCCCCTCTCAATCATGAGTGGAGGTTAAGGGACACGGACGAAAAATTTCAAAGCTGGTGGAGGAAACAGGGTAAAGCAACGGTTTTCTTTGATGGAGGCTCCAAAGGAAACCCCAGGACAATGGGTGTTGGAGACTTCATTTTCTCTCCGGATGGCTCTAGAAGAGAAACCTTCAGCTGGGGTTTAGGACAACGAACAAACAACCAAGCAGAAATCCTGGGCCTTTTAAAATCTTGTCAAATTGATAGAAAAAAAGGATTAAGAGAGCTGTAAGCATTTAGAGACTCTGAAATTTTGATCAAAAAGATACATTCGAAAGATCAGTCTAATGATGTTGTCCTAAATAAGAGCTTACACAGGCTGAGATACATTCTACTCGATTTCATTTCTTTTAAATGCTTTCACATTCTCAAAGATTCAAACAAAGAAATGATAGCTACGCCAACAAAAGTTGCCTTCTCCCACATGGAGACTTTAGTATAAACGACGGAAATCCTTCACAATTTTGCATCACGTGAATGGTTGTCCATCTTGTAACAGGAACAGTGTTTGTAGTCTTGTACTATGGTTGTTCTGGCCCGAACCCAACAAAAATCGTTACCCATTCAAGTTAGAAAAAAAAAGAGAGGAGTTAACTACTAGCTACCACCCTCTTCTTTTTAAATAATTGCTTGAAATTAGAAGTTCGAACTTTGGAAATCTGATTTACTCAAAATCTATTATTCACTTGAGAATTGCTCCAATACTTAGTCAAGGAAGTTTCTTGTCTTCGGATTATAAGGTAAAAGGTCCCTGAAAAAACACTTACTCCTCATTTGGTAAGTGGCTGGTGAGAACCTCCCCGAGCTTCACCAGACGAAAGTAAGAAAAGTGAAACAACATTCCAGCAATTACAGGAGATTAGTCTCGTATTTCGCACAGTTCACTTTGTTTTTATCTTTAAACTGCTCAAAGGTTTCATGTACATGAACACACTTTCTTTATTCTTCAAACTTGACATTATAAATCACAAATGCGAATCACACTTTGTATACTTGAAATATTTACAAATACTCATATTCAATTTATAAACTCAGAAATCTCAATTTCTTTCGCAATAGCTTTTTCTCTTTTTGGAGAGGGTTGTTTCTAAATTTTTTTCAGAAAAAAAAAAACAGAAAGAGGGTTGCTTCTAATTGCAAGGCGCAAATCCAACATTAACTGGTTTCTCCAACACTAACCAAATAAGCTACAAATGTACTCACGGTTCCTTTGAGTCTGAAGTCTTTATTTACCTAGTATTTACAAATGTAACGATACAGCCGTAATACCACTAGAACGAAAATATTTCAATCTCAGCACCTCGGAGAACTTTGTTAACTATCACAAGGTCTACAATAACGCTGGCATGTAACACTGGGAGATGTTTTCTGAGATTTCTAGTGATCTTGTTGAAGAGATATGGTGCTCTGAATTTACAAGTGAGTATAAAATTAAAAGTGTCATGAACTCATGGAATCTAGTGATTCAAGCGTGTCTGTACTTGGAATCACATGTAATTCAGTATAAAATCAAAAGCATGATGGAATCTGGTGAGTTTGGGTTTGGAAATAATTAAAAGAGCCATCACTTGCTGCCGTGCAGCTTTCCTTGTTTGATACTAATAACGCAGAAACCTAACAAAAATGTTAACCTATTAAGTAGTTGAAAAGTGCAATGAAATATTCACTAACATTTTATATATAAAAAATCTGCGACATATCAGACATCAATTGTCAATTCCCTTTCGATAGTAGGCATGGTTTATTTGTTTTCCAATTAAATATTCACGAAGTATTTTTTTTAAGATCAACTACAGATCAAATCATACCTTTCATATTGGAAATGCTTCATATGTTTTAAACATTATCAATCTCCTCATCACTTACATACCTTGAATCCGAAGTGTCATCACCTACATAAGTTTCATGCCCGGCGTCGTCATCAGATGGGCTGGTGCCATCGCTTACATAAAGTCCAGCCGAGGCGTCGTCATCAGTTGGATAGCTGTCATCACTTAGATCCTCACCCCATCGCAGGTTGCTACACCTAGAAACATCAAGCGCCCTCAACGACAACCTCAAATGTCTGATACCTGCAAGTTCTTCCAACGCATGGCAGTCTAACACCTTTAGCACTCGAAGTTTTGTCAGCTGCTGCAAGTCGAGTATCCCCGTGACCCCACATTTACGAAGATGCAACCTCTCCAAGGATGTCAACGTTCCAAGACCAGGAAGCTCTTTCACTTCTGGACACTTGCTAATTATCAGCGTTTTAAGTTTTGCAAGACCACAAAGCCCTTCAATTTTTTCCAACTGACGACAATGATGCAACCGTAGCTCTATGAGTGAATTTGGCAATGTTCCAATCTCCGCCAGGTGTTGCAAATCGTAGAGTTCAAGACGTTGAAGATTGGGGCAAACACCTCTACCAAATGCTACCGCCGATGTCCTTGTCGAGTCTAGGGATAAGTCTCGAAGGCCAAGCATGCACTCAGTCAAATTTCCACCGGTTTCTCTTTCCCCTCCAGCTCTGTTGAATGGAAGTTCTCTTAACGGACAATCAATTACCTCCAACTCAACAAGATTGTTCAGCTCCATGATCCATGGTGGTAAGCATTCGACACCTGACCTCGCCATTTCCAACGTTTCCAACTTTGTCAACTGTCTCATAGAATCGGGCAAACATTTCAAATTATTGGAAGACTGGATCAACAAGCTCTTCAAACTTCTTAGGCAACCGAGCCAAGCCGGCGGCATTTCCAGCGGAGGGAGGCACAGGCATTCCAAAGCTCTTAAATCTGCAATGCCACTTGGAAGTTCTCGTATGTTTGTCCCGTCTAAAACTAACCTTGATAAGTTCTGTTGATGTGCGACTTGACGAGGCAATACTTCAATTTTTCGACACCCGCTCATATCTATAATTTCAAGTGTGGTGATATTTCCAAGATTCTCACTGGACATGGTTAAACTTTCGCATCCAACCAAACTGAGATATTTAAGTCGGATTAAGTTCCCGCAGGAATTTGGAAGCCTACGCAATTTTGAGCATCTGCGCAACTGAAGATGTCGGAGGTTCTTTAAGTTTCCAAAGGACTCCGGCAGAGACTCCATTTCTGAATAACCATCGAACTCCAAGTGTTGCAAGCACTGCAGATGGCAAAATTCATCCGGCAAAGTTTCCAGAGGCGATACATGATTGCCGTAGGGAGCCTTCACAACAATATTCTCAAGGTATTTCAGCTGCCCTATGGACTTTGGAAACTCTAATAGAGCAGCCATGATGTGCAACTGCCTCAACTGTAGAGGTGCCTGCATTGTAAGTTGTCACGTTATGTCTGGTGGGGCACAAAGACAAAAAAAAATCACCAAAGGGCTTTTTACATTACCAACGGAAAAAAAGAAAGGACAATATACCTCAAAATTACCCTCTCCCCAGAGTCTTCTCAATCTTTTACCCTCCACGTTTAAAACACTTAATCTCTGCATAGGTATCCAAGACAGGGAATCGTAGGGAAAATTACGGCTGTGGAGCCATATGAGATCTTCTGGGGACTTCACCCCTCTCAGTATGTCTTCCCAGCAATGACCCGTAGTCATAAGCAGATCCAACCTCCTAATACTAATTGTGGGACGATTGCTCAACTCCACGGGGTTGAATATTCTCCTCTCGCTGCTCGTAGAGTCCACGTGCACAAGTCCACGCACCTAAATTGTTCTCTTAAACGGTTAGAAATAATATGATATCCCCGTGTAGTTTAAGAATTATTCAAAACATGAATGACACAAATTTGACAACACGACAGTATTTTGAATGTAAAGCTTGAAATACATACAACTGATTGGTCGGACAGATTATGAAGGAAGTTCGGATCGGGAATTGGTTGCCAAAGACGATGTCCTCCGAGAGGTTCGTTCTCTGCCAGATATCTGCCCAGGTCTCTCACGTGGTCGTGCATTCTTAGAAACTGTCTCTTTCTGTCATATACGCCTTCCACGACGTCCACGAGACATCTGTTCTGTAGGTTTCGAAGACCCAACCATCCTTGCCAGCCGGATCCATCCCATACTCTTATGGCGGTATCCTTGTCTCGATGTATTCCGGCAACATTTTCAGCATCCGTTTCTCCAGTAAAGAAACAGGCAATATCTAAGAATATCTTCTTCTCCTCTTGATCCAGACTATCATAGCTAATTTTAAGTACACTCTGTATATCTTCAGGAAGTATTTTAGAGATTTTGTGCAGTTGCTCTTCCCAATACCTCAAATCATCTTTTCCATGAAGAAGCGCGCCAATTACTTGAAGAGATAACGGCAATCCTTGGCAGGCATTCAAAAAATCTTTAACCACTGGTTCAAATTGTACAGCAGGATGAGGCTGGCCGAAAGCATGCGAGCAGAAGAGCTCTTGGGAGTGTTGTGGATTGAGGCCTTCTAGCTTGTAAATAGATGTTTCTACAATTCCAAAGCTTGTAAGAACATCCTTATTACGAGAGGTAACCAAAATCAAGCTACCTGAACTGAGGGCGTCCTTCACTGGTGAAAGTAATACATCCACCTGCTGAATATGATCCACGTCATCAAGAATTATGAGAGCGTGAGGGTGACATAGCGAGACACGCCTTCTCAGCTCCTCTATACCCTTAGCAGTGCTGTCGATTTGCACTTCGGATTTAGTCAATTCCTTCACAAGGGTACTCAGCAAGGCATCTAAAGATCTTGCGGCTGCTTTTTCTCTGACATCAGGTAAAAAACAAGATCGATGGTATTTTGATCTCTCACGATTGAAGTATTCCTTTGCTAGGGTGGTTTTTCCCACCCCACCAAGACCCACAATTCCCACAACCCTAGTCTCCCCACTTTGTTGGGGCATTAAACGTTTCTCTGGAAATCTCGTACTTTGTCATCCAACCCCGTGGGATATTTGGAAACATTGAGGGGGGTTTTTGGAAGTTCCTTCAACACTCGTTCCACGACGTCATCAACGAGTTGGCTATCGTCACTACATCAATATATATGCAGAATAACTCTGCTAGTAAGAAACGCCTACATATAGCTTTTATAACATAAAAAGAGCAGCTAACCTAAAGAATTAGTGGTTCTTACCTGTTACAAGCCTCGGCCTCCACCACAAAACCCATTAAATCTGCAGCATGAGAAAGAGCGCTCCTCCATCCTTGGATACTGTTGGGGTCGTGCCTTGGCTTCTCTAGACCAGACTGAGGGTCAATTGTTGTCTTCCCTTCTAGAGTCCTCAGATGTCGCCCATACACTCCGTTTCCATTGAGCGTCCACCGAAGTACATCAGGCTTCACTCCATAGAAGATGGGAACAATAGTTTTCCGTGACTCCAACATCAACAGAAGTTCATTTAGACACCAACTTGATGCTGCGTAATTGGTGGAGAATATTGCTATATGAACGGACGCAGAGAGAATAGCGGCCTTTAACTGAGAAGGTAAGTGGTCTCCCACCTGCAATTCTTCCTTGTCAAGAAAGACATGCAGTCCATGGACAATAAGGCGTTTGTAGAGATGGGTTGCTAATTTTTCCTTAACATCGGGACCCCGGTGACTCAGGAAAACATCGTAGTAGTTGCTGGTGGTGGTTGCAGCCGCAGCAATGGGGTTGGAGGAAGAAGCCATTAGAGAAGAGAAAAAACTGAGCTGAAACACAGCAAAATACAGTGGTTGAGGATGAAACACAGCAAAATACCTGCTTCCAAGATGAGCAATGGTATTGGAGATTCAAACACATTCCGATATTTATAATGAAATTCTTTATTAATAAAAGGGGAAAATTTTCAATGCTTTTAGCGAAAATGCCTCGAAAGCGCGATTGGCATTTTACCCATCATGCACGCAAGTCTTTTCCACAAACTTCACAACAACCGATCTCTCCAGCTAGGCTCTCTTATTTAATTACCAACAAATACGGCTCCGTCCGTCCTCCTGTTGTCGTTGACGGTGTAAGATTATCCGACTCTTAAAAAAAAAACCCAGAATAATTTAGAAATTTTTGGAAGATTACTAAAAATATTTGGTAAAGATTTTTAAAAATCTTGATTAAAGTAGTTAAATTTTAGTATTTTGAGTGCTTTAAGAGCTTTTAATGGTGCTGAATTTATTTCCACCATTAAAAAATGCAATTCAAACACTTTAATTATCTAATTTTTTAATTATTTTTACCTGATTCCCACAAAAAACTGCAGTCCTAGATATTCTGTTGTCCACTGTATTTTTTAATTATAATACAAGGCAGAAATCTTCTTTATTTATTTATTTATTTCATTAATTTATTCAATTAATAATTATATTGTGCAGGGATCTTTCAATAATTATACGGTGCAGACATTCTTTAAGTTGTTTTATTTCTTAATTATTATTTGATTAATAATTATAAGATTAATATTTATATTGGAATTAAAAAAAAATTATTTTAAAGTAGTAAGAAAAATTATGCAGATATTCTAGCATCTAGTTTTTGAAATAATTTATTTGACAAAAAATTTGTAAAAAAAAAATTATTATAAAAAAGGCTTACAAAAAAAAAAAAAAAAAAACCACATAAAAAACCATAAACAATGGTTATTCTTTCTTTCTTATGATATAAGGATCTTGGAAGTTGCTCTATTTTTAATTAATGATTATATGATATCAAAGGCTCACATGTGTGACCTTAATTTATTTACAAGTTCTGATTTGATATTTGCTTTTATTGAGTTAAATATTATTTTCAACTGCACCCACTGTATTTTTTTAATTATTATTTAATTAATAATTATATGGTGTAAGGACCTTGGAAGTTGTTCTATTTTTAATTATTATTTAATTAATAATTATATGGTGTAGGCATTTTCTAAGCTGCTATACTTTTTAATTATTTTGATTGATTTAATATGATGTGGGGATTTTTATATGATTTGATCTTTCTTTTTATTAAGTGAAATATTATTTTTAATTGCAATTATTGTGTTTTTATAATATAGTGTATAATATAGTATAGAGATCTTCCAGCTAGCAAATTTTTTCAATTATTTGATTAATAGTTTTTTAATTATTATAATACGGGATAGATATCTTCCAACTTGCTTTATTTTTTTAATTATTTGATTAATAATTTGCCAAAAGCATGTATATATTAAATTTGGGTGGATGAACCGTCCTTGACTTTTTAAATCAATGGCAAGGACCTCGGTAGAAATGGGGATTCAAATTGACCTCTTCACGTTTTTCCACCCCTTCCAACGCTTTCAAGAAGGCAGAGGCCCATATTCTTCTACCTCGCTATATATAATATTGGTTTTTCTTACTTCAAAAATGTTACCGGCCCGACATTTTGCTGATCCATGTGACCACACTTGCACCACCCATACGTTCACAGTCAGTGCCAATAAAGTGGTTGAATGGGACGACACTATCGATTATTCTTCATCCCTGACAAGCAGGGCTTCACCCTCTCACCAAGACATCTCTATGTTGGAATGCGTCGGAGAATGAATTGACGGTGGAACGTGATGGCGAATTTAACAGCATCCATCCATGTTGAGATTCCCGATTTTATGCAATATTTAGCAATTAGTGTAATGCCCATTACCGAGTAGGACAAAAGCACTTTGAGACAAAAATATTTAAGACAAAACTTTATATTTAAGACAATGGGGCCAATGACAATTAAGACTAAACCCATTTAAGATAGTTAGCAATTAAAAAATAATAATTAGCATTGGGAAGTTTGCATTGAAATATCCATGAGTGGACAGTGGATAATTATATTTTTTATTTTTAAAAATAGATATTCAAACCACATGAAATTTGATCATGTCATGATATTTATTTCTTTTATATTATATTTTTCTTTTTTCATTAAAACCACATTCTAAAAATATAATAAATAAATAGATAAAAAATATTATTTTTTGGTTGGCTACTCAAGGGGATTTGAACTTTGAATCTCATGTTTTAACATAATACTTCATAACAAGGTGATTGTGAATTGAGTTACATTCCATGAACTAAAATCGTTTATTTTTTTAAATATGTGAAAAAAATTAAACTAGCAATTGCACCAGATGTTGCAAAGGAAACATTGTAAGGCATGAAATAGAGAAGAATCTTGACATATAAGAAATCATTGAATGATAAAAATTAGTAAACAAAACGTCATTCAAAAAAATATTTATTGAAGAAGGCTCATTAGGTACAAGGGATGAATATTTGGTTTTCAAATAGTAGATTGGCATTTGACATTCACCTATGAAATATTAGATTATTCAAAAAATGTTATGGGCACAATAACATAAATAGATTTTTGGGGGTATAGAAATGATGCAGTTGAGTGAGTTGTTGAGGAAGTATTGCCTGATGAAGGAGAAGGCAGTGGTCCTTGAGGGAGACAAGTTGTCAGTGTCATGAGTAGGGGTTGTTGTTAGCTTAAATTCTGGGAGTTGCCTTTTTTTTGGGTGTGCCACAACCTTGATCTTGCTAATAATTCATCAGCTGGCTACTAATTGAATGCCTCCTTGGAGAGCTTATCTGCTAGTTGATTGAGCTCATGATAAATGTGGGTGAAGGATGACCATTTTATCTCCTAAATGCACGGCCAAATTTGAGACATCAGGGATTGAAGCCGCACATTTTACTTATAAGACTTGCATTATTTCGGTTAACAACTACTTGAGATTCCCGTCTCTTGCAAACTCTTCAAATTACCACAAGCACTTTCCAAATAAAGAACAACAAACAATGTTGATAACTCGACCTTTAAATTGGAACCAGGAGCTGGAGTATAGCTGATATGAATGAATTGAAATTAATTTATATAAAAAACACAGTGAAGACACTAATTCATGTGGGGGTGTTTTAAGACAATATTTAAGACGATTTTCCAGTGAATTATCTTAATTAGAGACAAAAATAAAATTGTGTATCGTCTTAAATATTGTCTTTAAGAGGGTGTCTCAAAATTAGTGTCTCAAACAATTGTCTCTATAAACACAATATATAACACATATTATTATTGTCTCTATAAATACATAGGCGTTATTTTCTTTTAAGAGACAATTTCATCTGTCTACAATTTTTCTATGTAGAGACACTTTCATTTTTGTCTTTGTAGAGACAATAACATTTGTAACTTTATGGACAATAGCTGAGATCAAAAACGTATTGTCTCTATAGAGACTATATGTCCATAATTCAAACTATTGTCTCTCTAGAGACGATATGAAAAAAATATTTAAAAAAAATAAACAAATCATTTTAAATGTTATTTTAAGCTGGTTTCAACATTTCAAGTTCCCAAATAGTGATTTTAATTACCTTAAAAGGTTGTTTTTTAGTGGAAAGAAAGAATAAATTCCATTTTTTTTAAAGCTAACAGCAATCATTTTAAATCTAAGTGAAAAAATAGTTTTCCAAAACTTAACAATTCCGGAAAGCAACCTTGAAAATAATAAGGCATCACACTTATATTCACTGAAAATAAATTCATGTCATTGAATTTGAACATGCAAGATCTCAATTTGGAACTTCATTTCATAACTATTATGAGGCAAAAGAAAAATGTACAATATTTCTCCATCTTACAAGAGAGTTTAATCTCTGATATATAAATTGAAAAGGTTGAATCACATTAAATGCTGGAAAAATAAATTCGTATCCAGTGGTTAGCTCCACCATTTCAACACCTTTGTATAATTGGAATTGGCTTCTTTGATAACAAAAAATAGCAAAAATGTATATGCATTCGAATGTACAATTGATTGCCCAATTTACACTTAATTTCAGTGCTATCATAACACAGATTTGTGTTAAATATCAACCTCGAATCAGTTAAATATCAGAGGTCAGAACTAGCAGCTCCCATATTGCCACCATAGAGTTTTGTTGCAAATGATCTGTATCCACACAAATCGGAACTGGAGAGCACCTCCTGGTGGCCTCTGTATGTCCCACACAGCCCCATGGTTGCGTGTCATATAACACCACCGAGAAGTATCCACTTACAAACACATCACAAGTGAAAAAATAATTAGCATATCAATTTTCTAAATTTACTTTCACAAATTAATGGCATCAACTAATCTACTTGAGCAACATCCAATGAAATTATGTCTATCTGGCCTCCTTGGTACAAAAATTGCCACAGATGTGTATTTTCAGGAAGGAGCATTTACTATATTTTAATTGCACACTAGGATGCAATAAAAACATTGTTGCTGCTATTTTTTTAAAAAATATTGTTCAAATCTGATATGTTAATTGCATGAAAAGTATGGTACGAGATTTTGATAGGTTGCAATAAAAACCATGGTATGAGCTTTCAAAACAATTCAGCATCTTTGATCACCGGGGTTTAATACACATTGAGCTGGTACAAGCTTTGAATACATTTTAAAAAAAAATTGATTACAAACTAAAAAACAAGATTTAATACAGATTAACATAGTGATTTTACATGTTGAGAGTTGTGCTTTTTTTTTTAACATGGTGATTTTTTCTACATAATTGATTAGGTGAATTCGGCTATGAGGTCCAGATCCAATATTCCAAACAAGGTGGAAAGTTAGACCTTAGATTTCTGCGCAAAAGAAGCCATTGATATCTCCAGTCCAAACTTGTATTTCTTTAAATTAGTATATGTCATCTATTATAAACAAATTAGTATAAAATTATGTAAATCTGATATTTATTTGACTAGATTTATGTTAATTTCAGATATATTAAAAGTTAAGGTGGCATGTTGACATTCATATCGACTTTAAATCTATTAATCAATAGGTTATGATCATAGAAAAAAAAACATAAATCATATCAGCTTTCTTTTCCCGAAAAAATTGACATAAATTCATGTGAACTTACTACTTAGGAACTATTACCGAATTCATATCTACTTTAGATTTATTAAGGGATTTATAGCAGATCTACGCCATTAATGTTTTCCTCATTTTATAAGATCAAAGGAACAGATCGTGCCTATGTCTTTTACCAACCATACTAAAATAACAGTCCCAGAATATATTGTATTGAAATAACAGTCCCAGAATTATACTGCTGAGACTATACATAGAGGAGACTTATATCAATGTCTGTAACCCAATCAACACAGTGCCATCAATGTTTGTAACCCAATCAACATTATTACAGCTACTTGTTGTCTGACAAACATTCCATGATTCTTTTTCTATGTGTTTCTACTTGTGCTTCCTAATTATGCCCTGCCTTGCCCTACCCTGACAACTTTATAGGATCCCATGTGGCACTTTGAATTTAAATGCCCCCCTCCAAAACTGAAATGATACATCTATGACCTCTTTTACGGGTGTCCACGTCCATCTAAAGGTTGCACGTAGTCCCGTCGCCAAGGTTGTGGACTGTCTGTCCTCTCACACCTTTCCTATCCTTTCCTTGTCAAACCTGCCACCGCTATGAAGGATATGATTATTACTCCCAGCAATCCCAAAACTCTCTTCTGTGCAAACAAGCCGAACAAGGTAGAAAGTTAGACCTGAGATATTTGCACAAAATAAGCCATTGATATCTCTAGGCCAAACTTTTATTTCTTTAGATTAGTATATGTCATCTATTATAAACAAATTAGTATAAAATTATGTAAATCTGATATTTATTTGACTAGATTTATGTTAATTTCAGATATATTAAAAGTTAAGGTGGCACGTTGACATTTATATCGACTTTAAATCTATTAATCAATAGGTTATGATCATAGAAAAAACAACATAAATCATATCAACTTTCTTTTCCCGAAAAAATTGACATAAATACATGTGTAGTTACTACTTAGGAACTATTACCAAATTCATATCTACTTTAGATTTATTAAGGGATTTATAGCAGATCTACGCCATTAATGTTTTCCGCATTTTATAAAACCAAAGGAACAGATTGTGCCTATGTCTTTTACCAACCATACTAAAGTAATAGTCCGAGAATATATTGTACTGAAATAACAGTCCCAAAATTATACTGCCGAGACTATACAGAGAGGAGACTTATATCAATGTTTGTAACCCAATCAACACAGTTCCATCAATCTTTGTAACCCAATCAACATCATTACAGCTGCTTGATGTTTGACAATTTTTAGTTTTGGTTGAGACAAATTCATCATTAAGCACGTGACTTAAGAACCTGATTCATGTACGACAACTCATTCTTTGGTATTCTAATGTTTCGTTATATATTTCTGAATTTTTTCTCTCATAATTATCACACAATTAAATTTCTAAACTACATCTTGGGCATTTGTACTTGCATTTCACATATTAATTTTCCTCAAAGTTTATTTTCCTTTTTGAATCTAAAAACTAACCACCACATAACGTCATTTAAATTAAATTTGGAACAAGTCTAATCACATAATATTCAAAATAGAAGGGCGAGCATAAGCCTTTTTTTTGCTACTAATTCAAGGCCCAGACTAGTGATGGATACAAATGTTCCTTCCCAATTCCCTAAGGAGTAGACTTAATAACATTCCATTGCACACATCAGTATCAACAAAAGCAGTCATAGCTAAACAAACACTCAGAGAGAATACAAAGGTTCCTGCCCAATTCCCTAAGGAGTTGACTGAAGAACATTCTGCTACACATAATAGTATAAACAACAAAAGTCAGAACTGAACAAACACTTGGAGAGATGGGAAAGCAGATAGAACTACAAGAACTCCATTTATTCATATTTGAAGGAGATCACATGTGACAATCAATGTGAAGATGAACTGTTAGCCTCATGTGAAACTTGTTCCTATAGAAAATACACAGGACTATACATTCCATAAATTTGTTTTCCTAATTAGCAATTTCCCAACATTTTTCTATTGCTCTGAGTTATTTAGAAGGACCTACATATGAGTGGTTCATCTAGTTCAATAAAAATACACAAAGAACATTGGCCAATGTTTGTTTATGAGATCGCTAAACTAGATTATTATGAAACAAAGATTGTTACATAGTTTTCATGGAATTTCTCGTTCTCCCTGTGGGGGTCTCACCATAAACCATATCACTATTACTAAGAGTCTTGTTTTCAACAGCCAAAATTGCAGTATTCTAGGCTACGTAACAAGGGAGTGAAACGGAGGAGCTACTAGCATAAGCTAAACACCTAGACCTATCAACTTGCATATAGCTATTGGGTTGAGTGGAAGCCATTATAACTTTGAACTAAAACAACAAAAAAACTAGACAACAAAAAACTAGGTTGAATCTTCTTCATCTAAGTCAATCACCAAAGAAATGGTTGGGCTTGTGTGGAAGACCTCTTATTAGGTTTAGCTTCTTTCATCTCTAGAGTTGTTGCTACCTATGCTTTGTTAGGGTTGGCCCTTAGCATAATGTTCTAAAGAATAGAATATCAAATAATTCCATTGAGAAGGGTCAAACATAGGTGCACTAAGCTATGCTTCGTACGGTTATTCATGCACATTTTATTTTTTTATTTTTTCATAATATATTTTTTACTCGCAAATTGCGAGAAGAAGAAATCATTATATTCAAATTTGTATCATAGCGATTAGACTGCATACAACACTTACTCTATATGGTTTTTGTACTAATTTTATAACTTTGGTCACAAATAACATGTAGTAAAAGGCATATTATGAACACATTTTAAAATTGTAATTATTTTTTGGAAAAATTTACCCAGTAACACGTAAATCTCTCTAGTTATGACAATTCAATCCATACTAGATTCCCTCATAGTATATTTTGAGAGAGACCTCACATTGTGGATAAAAATAATAGAGCACCGAACAATACCGATCTCTCTAGATATCACAGGAAGAACTTTCAGCTAAAAAACAATTCCAATATCATAGGAAGAATGCTTTATACAGGTTCTTAATATTCACGTTCATGGATTTGTGAAGTACTGGAAAAAATCTGGACATAATGTCATTTCACATCTAATGTAATTGCACTTATGGTTGTGTATTTTCTCCATTCTTACCCTTTGGTGATTGCAAAGATTGGATCATAATTTCCTCATTTCCCTTAACACTATGTCATGTTAATAGATGCCAAAAGGATAAACCTAATCAGAGAATTAGTGACAATTCTGTAATTATTTAAGAATCGCCTACGGAACAAACTTTATCTAATATTCAAGTTAGTCATTAAACATGCAATAAGAATATAGTGAGGTATATGTTTAACATTCATGTAAAGAAAATACACCTGCATACTGCATCCATGTAGAGTAATACCCTCCCATAAGTTCTGAAGTGTACTAAAGAGATATTTTCATCCAATTTCTATTACATATAGATATATTCATTCTTTCTATTCAAACTATCTATCTATCCAACTATATGTTTATTTCTTTATGCATACAAGTTATGATCCATCACAAGAAAGCTTTAGGTCAATGTCATCAATGGTCCCATGCACTTTGTACAACAAAGTTTTTTCTCTTTGGGAGTATCTTCTTAAGTGTCATTGATTGCAGTGTAATATTTTATGTAATAACCTAAGTTATACTTATTTTGGTGAAGTCTGATGAATGGATCTCATTTGAAGAATCTATTGTTGTACTCTTGAAATCATTGATTGTAGTGTAATATTTTATGTAATAACCTAAGCTATACTTATTTTGGTGAAGTCCGATGAATGGATCTCATTTGAAGAATCTATTGTTGTACTCTTGAAAACAACAAGGGAATTATATATTAGGGCAGAGCATGCTTTAATAACAAAGAGAGGAAGAGTTGGGTAACATTTCTTTTTGTTAACATGTTGTATAAAAGAGAAAATTTATGATTCCACAAGACTCTTTAGGGAAATAAGGGTAAAGCCAATAAGGGTAAAGCCCATTGCAGGAAATTGACACCTAAGCATCCTAAAGAGGAGCAGAGGTAGAGGAGCAGAGCTACTAACTACACCAACCAAGCTGTCCTATGCATGGACACTTCTACCACACCTTATTTGTAGGGGTAATCTACTTTCACTTTGCTGCTTAGAAATCACAGGCCCAAAGTTAGTTTTGTTTGGAATTCATGTTTAAATTGGGTACCCTGCATGATGAATTATTAGCATAAATGACGGCTCTCAGATTTCACTCTTTCCTATCATAAATTTTCTTGCATGCATAAGCTCATATTGTAGATGGTTAAAATTTAAATTTCACAACATCAATACTTCATATTTGGCATAGTTGCAAGCACTAACATTACCTTTATAAGTATTGGTTCAAATTTTACTAAATATATGGGAATTTCATATCTCACAAGCCTAAGGCTAATAAACTATTGGGTTCGCTTTGGGCTTAAGAACCTAATAAATTTCTTGCATTTCTACTTAAACATGTGTCCATTCTTTGACTACATCTTGGACTACCAATGTTGAGTACTTTGTGAGCTTGGATTCTAAGAAGTTTTCTCACCCTTTAGAACATTCGAACTGCATCTTCAAAAGTGAGTTGGTTTGATTGAGTGTTGTCATTCTAAGATCAGATGCTTTCACTCTATATCAAACAATTAGACTTATGTTGACACAGGGATTCTCCCTTAGAGTCTAGACTAGTCTTTCCTTGTCTTGAAGAGTGGAGCAAGACCACCAAAGTGACAATGGGTAACTTGCTTGATAGTACCTTTAACTAAATCTAGGTTAGGGTTTTCCTTGTAGGTAGAGATTGAATGATAACATTTTGGCCCTATTTTAGGGGATAAAGTCCATTCCTTCATTTTTCTTTTAGTTAGTAGATTTTCAAATGACTCAACCGGCGACTTCACCATTGGTTACAAACGTTTATAGGCCCTCAACATGACATGGATTAGAGGATTTCCACATGCCATTCCTAATAACTACAACAAATGGCTTCCTAAGTTTTAAGGTAGCAATGTCATTACTGCTAAGGAACACATTTCCAAAATTTATGATGTTCTTGGTGAACATTCTATCCCAAACGAGAGTGAGGATGTTGTAATGAAATTGTTTGGTGTTAATATTTTCTGCAATCCATCAACAATTTCAATTATGATTCCCAATCCAATTCATGTACTCCAGTAAACAATACTTTTATAAACTTCATCTATTTGCCTCTTTAAATCTGACAATGTTTGGATGCTACAATGAGCCATGATTTATAAACTCCCCCTGGACATTTTCATCAATCTGCCACATACTTCTAATTAAACCCTAAATAATGCAGAATATCTTATTTTCAATACTCAATTTTGTTGTTTCAAATGCTCTACTTACTAGCTATAGGTCTAAAATATAATTTCTAGCTATAGGTCTAAAATATAATTTCTCAAAACCCTAAAGATCATATATTCCACTCTTTTCGACTGTACTCTTGCAACCCATTTTTTAAATTTTTCCATAGCATAATTGTCTAGACCAAAAGTCGTAATCTATTATTTTCCACAGCATTATGTTCTTTTTCCAAAAACTGCTAAATCAGAAGCTACACGACAATAAATTTACTTTTACACGATAATTTACATCCATTTCCTCCTAAAATCGTTCACGTATGATAAAAAGGCAACTATGTTTTGTTTTGTTTTTATTTTTTATTTTTTTGGTAACTATTTTTTAAATAATTGTTTGAAATTAGAAGATGAGATGCATTCCATACCCCAGTATGACTCTAATATGTAAATATGTGAGAAGCCAAAATAAAAAACTAAAAAAAAAATTAAAAAAAAAATCTAAATAATGTTAACTTAAACAATAACTTATATAACCATATAAATAGACAATTAAAAATAAATTTAAACAATATAAATTTAAAATATGAAGAGATTTGCAAACACTCAAAAAAGAGATATTGTAAACAAATACAAATATAAATAAACGAGAGATATGGTAAATAAATAAAACCTCTTTTTATACATACTCTAAAAGAGATATGGTAAATAAATAAAAATATAAATAACAAGAGATATGGTAAATAAATACAACCTATTTTATACTTACTCTAAAGGTATGGTAAATAAATATAAATATAAATAAACCAGAGGTATGGTAAATAAATAAATATTTACTCCATAATTTTATTTACAAAAACTCAAAAAAGAGGTTTTTATTAAGTGAAGCCTATAGGCAAATACCATGGGGAAAAATTATTATTAATACTATGGGCCAAATACCATATTGATAAAATAGGTGCAGTAAATAAATTAATAAGAAAGAGGTATAAATAGGTAAGATAAATAAATAAAAATATATCAAATAGGATTAGAAATACAAATCTCATTCTGAAGCCTATGGGCCAAATAGCATGGACCAAATTATTATTAATACAGTGAAAAAAAAATATTATTAACCCTAACATTAATGTTAAAATATTAATATTATTATTAAATAAATATTCATATTAATATATTATAATATTAATATTATTAAATTTAATAAATTTACATTAATACAATATTATATATATATATATATATATATATATATATATATATATATATATATATATATATATATATATATATGGGAGGGAAGAACAAAGACATGATAGAGGTGGAGAAATAGAGGGAGTGACAAGGGAGAGATGGAGATAAACTAAAGGAGAGGGGAGAGGAGGAATGAAGAGAGAGATAGCGAGAGGAGTGAGATAGATAGAGAAGGGTAAGAGAGGGAGAGGCAGGCATACAAATGGAGGTGGGAGAGAGAGAAGGAGAGAGGGATGGAGAAAGAGAGAGGATTGGAGGGTAGAGAGAGAGAGAGAGAGAGAGAGAGAGAGAGAGAGAGAAGGGGGAAGAGAGAGGGAGGTAGGAGAGAAAGGGAGAGAGAGAAAGGATGAGAGGAGGAGGAGAGAGGGAGGGATAGAAAGATGGATTTGGAGGGGGGAGAGATGGAGGGAAGAAGAAATACATACCGAGTGAGAAATGGAGAGAGAGGGAGTGACAAGGGAGAGATGGAGAGAGAGTGTGTATGTTTAGGGGTGAGATCAAGAGACATAGAAGGAGTGATGGAGACAAGAGGGGAGAGAAGGAGAGAGAAGAATAAATGGAGGAATATAATAACATAGTTCCAGAGAGAGATAGAGTGATGGGGGAAGAGAGAGGATTTGAGGGCAGAGAGAGAGCATTGAATGGAAAAGAGAGAGAGAGAGAGAGAGTAGAGGGGGGGGGGAGAGGGAGGTAGGAGAGAAAGGGAGAGAGAGGAAGGGCGAGATAGAGGACTTGAGAGAGAGGAAGTGAGTGATGGGGGGACATATAGGACTGTAGGGGAGAGAGAGAGAGAGATGGGGGAAGGGAGATGGAGGTAAGAGAGAAAGGGAGAGAGAGGAAGGAAAAGATAGGGGACTTGAGAGATAAGAGGAGAGAGGGAGGGATAGAGTCATGGAGTTGGAGGGGGAGAGAGAGAGAGATAGAGATATGGAGCTAGATGGGGAAAGAGGGAGGGAACAAGAAAGACATAGAGAGTGAGAAGTGGAGAGAGAGAGGGAGATGGAGAGAGAGTGTGTATGTTTAGGGGTGAGAGAAAGAGACAAATAAGGAGAGATAGAGAGAAGGAGGGAGAGAAGGAGAGAGAGGCATATAGTAACAAAGTTGGAATGTGGAGAGAGAAAGAGTGTAGAGAGGTAGGGAAAGAGATATGGAGATAAAGGGGGGAGAGTTGGAAATAATTAATATTATTGTATATTAATGGAGAAATGGTTACATTGTTGTAACGTAGCTCCTTAAATTAGGATTAGTTCCTAGGATATAGGAGTTTCTCTACAACTTCCTACTCCTTTGTGATGTACTTATAGTTGTATCATTTGATTAATGAAGATAGAGTGTGCTCTCCATTTATGTGCAGTCTCCAGATGCAGTACTCACTTGAGAGCTACAATTTCTATTCAATTCAGTTTTTATTTTGGTATCAGAGCGCAAACCGGGTGAGCCTATTTTTTTTTTCTTTAGAGCCCTCACGGCTATAGAACCATCATGGATACATAGCCTTTGTGGCTACGGTGCACACAGGAGCTTCAATGCTCAAAGGAGTAGGTGGCATACAGTAAACACCTCACTCACAGGTCTCAGGTTTTTCTTTCTCTGAGCACAAGAGGGTTGGCACGTTTTCCAGTCTGATAGTCGCGCCAATATGCGCAATCATCACGAATCCTAGAGCCATACCCACGCCAATTTCAAGACTTACATGAATTCTGTTCGGGTGCGGATTTTTCTCTCAAAAAGGCGCCAATTTTGGCGCGGATATTTGGCTCAGAAAGGCGCCAATCTCTCTTTTGGTAGTTCCGCATACAGGATTCACCCGTCTGTGGTGGATCTGAGTCAGATATTCTTGCCAGTTCTACACATGGGATTTTCCCGTTTGTGGTGGATCTGAATCGCAAACACAGTAATCTTCAGATCGGTGGTGGATCTGAGTTGCAGTCACAAGATCGTGGCAGATCGGTGGCAGATCTGTAATCTGGTATGTATGGAGTTCTTGTTAGTGTAGCTTGTAATTATTCAATTAGTTAAAATTATCAGAGGGTCTAGAATAAGATCAGTCTAGTATGAATAATACCATAGAAACGTATCTCAACGAGTCCAGCAAACTCGATGGGTCCAATTTCACCAGTTGGAAATTCAAGCTACAAACATTTCTTGAGGGAGCAAATGCGTTGTCGATTGTCACAGATGATGATTAGAAACCAAATATTGTAACAGGAACAACCACACTTATACAAGCTTCGGATAAAAGGGAGAACATACTAAAAGTCATACTGAATATTTCTGTCAAGGATAATATTATCCCACACATTAGAGATGGAAAATCGTCCACTGAGATTTGGATGACGCTGAAGAACCTATACCAGACACAAAATACAAATCACATCTTGTCACTCAAAGGCAAGTTGTTTTCGATGAGGATGGAGGAGAATGAATCCGCTACTAGATTTGTTGCTAGGGTCAAAGACCTGAAGGACAAATTGGGTGACATCAGAGAGAAGGTGTCCGATTCTGATCTAGTCACAATCACATTGAATGGAATGAAGGATGAATATCAAATGTTCATCACAGGTTTGGCAGCAACGGATAAAGCCCCTGCATTTGAAGAATTGATAGGAATTTTTCTACAAGAAGAAGAGCGACGACAAAATTTAAGGCCCCAGAGTATCGATCTTTCTCTGATGGCGAAGAGGAGACAGTTTAAAGGGAAACAACCACAACAACCACAGTAGCAACATCAGCATCAACAGAAATGAGGTAGCACGTTTCAAAAGAGACCATTTAGAGGTATGTCTGCAAATAATTTTTCTGGCATTAAATGCTTTTATTGTGGGAAAAATGGCCATCAAGCTAAGTCATGATATTCGACTGTTTGTAGCTGATTATGCTCTTTCAAATTCGAAGGAAGATGAGGATGACATATGGTATGTTGATTCAGGTGCATCCTCACATATGACAGGTAAGAGAAACTGGTTTGAATCTTTTGAAGAAACTTCGTGTGGATCTAAAATTTATTTAGGAGATGACAAAGGATATGAGATCAAAGGGTACGGTGATATTCCAGTTGGTTTCCTAGTGGTGACATCAGACATATTGAGAATGTGATGCACGTGCCTGAGATTAAGAAGAACTTGATCTTTGTATCTATGATAACAGATCCGGATCTGCTAGTAGAATTCTTCAAGACATGTTCCATCATAAAGGACATAAGGATGAAAGCAATTGCATCAGGAGTGCATGTGGGGAGCCTGTACAGATTGAATGTTAAAATCATGCCACAGCAAGCCCCTATTTCAATAGGATTGACAGTTGAAAATCTCTTGCACAAGAGATATGGTCACCTTAATATACAAGACCTCATGCTACTTCAAAGAAAAGGTATGGCAGATGGACTTCTTGTTTTTCACAGTGTTCAGTTAGATTGTGATGGATGTGCATTAGGGAAAATGCATAGAGAATAATTTCCTCTGCATATTAATAGAAAGGAAAGAGATATTCTAGAGCTGGTGCATACAGACAAATGCGGAACTATGCAAACCAGGTCGCTAGGTGGTGCATATTACTTTCTTTTGTTTATTGATGATTGCACTAGATACTCTTGGATATATTTTTTAAGTAAAAAGAGTCAGAAATTTCAGTGTTTTAAAGAATTTAAAACTTTGGTGGAGAAGCAGACAGGAGAATGCATAAAAATTCTCCGCTCTGATCAAGGGGGAGAATAAAGGTTGGGTGAGTTCATGAAATTTTGTAGATATCATGGGATTGTTCAATAGTTTACCGTGCCTCATACTCCACAGCAAAATGGAGTGGCAGAATGAAAGAACAGAACTCTAGTAGAGTGCGCAAGAAGTATGCTTCAAGGTAAGGGTCTATCAATTGGTTTTTGGGCTAAAGCCATCAACACTGTTGTTTATTTAAAGAATAGGAGTCCTACTAAATGTCTCAGCTTAAAAACTCATTTTGAAGCATTATATGGATTCAAACCAGCAGTGAGTCTTTTAAGAGTATTTGGGTCAAAATCCTTTGCCCATATACCCAAGGATGATAGAAAGAAGTTAGATCCTAAAGCCATGAAATGTATCTTTGTAGGATATGGCACTGAGTTTAAAGCATACAAGTTATTTAATCTTGTGACTCATAAAATATTTGCAAGTCGAGATGTCGTATTGCATGAAAAAGTTGAGGAAGGAAAGGAAGACAGTAATAATGAATGGCACATTCCATTATTGATGGAAGAAAACAACAGGGATAATCAGCAGCAGGAGCAAAAAGAAGCAGAAACAGGTGATGTGGTCAATAAGGCAAGCTCGTATAAGTCTAAAGCTGATAGATTTGAGGTGAGTCCCCTACCGAGAAGATCAGGTAGGCAGACTCAATTACCAGCCAGATTGAAAGACTATGCTTTAATGACAAGTATTTTAAATATTGTAGAACCCGCAAACTATAAAGAAGCAAGTCAATATGATGAATGGAGGGCTGTAATGAATGAAGAAAATGAATCAATTACTAAAAACTATACCTGGGATCTAGTTGAATTGCCTGAAGGAAAAACACGCATAGGTTGTAAGTGGTTATGCAAACCTAAAGTTAATGCAGATGGGAGTATAGACAATTTTAAAGCTAGACTGGTAGCAAAGGGTTACTCACAGCAAGAGGGAATAGACTTTGATGAAACCTTTGCCCCTGTAGCTAAACTGAATACTATTAGAATGTTAACTTCTTTAGCTACAAAATATCAGTGGAAGCTACACCAATTAGATGTTAAGTCTGCATTTCTGAATGGTGATTTAAAATAAGAGATTTATTTAGTCCAACCTGAAGGGTTTGTTAAAGAAGGGCAGGAACATCTAGTTTGTAGGTTGAAAAAGGCACTATATGGTTTAAAACAGGCACCCAGGTTGTGGTATCAGAAGATCGATTCATTCGTCTTACAACATGGTTTTCATAGGATCATGAATAATCCAAATATGTATACCAAGTATAATGAACAGACGCAAATTATTTTGATTTCTTTGTATGTGGATGATATGATTATAACAGGCAATGCAGATGATTTTATCAAAGAAATCAAACTGCAGATGTCGCAAGTTTTTGAAATGAAAGATCTCGGAAGCCTACATTATTGTTTGGGTCTGGAAATATGGAGAGACTCTGGACAAACTTTTCTTACTCAAGGGAACTATGCCAGAAGTTTACTCGAAAAGTTCAGGATGGAGCAGTGTAAGTCAACATCAACACCATTACAACAAAATTTAAAGTTGTGCAATGACGATGGCACTAAGGATATTGATGCCACTATGTATATACATCTAGTTGGTAGTCTGATATATCTTACTACAACTAGACTAGACTTGGCATACTCTATTAGTGTGTTGAGCTAGTTCATGTCTAAACCTCTCGAAAGTCATTAGGTGACAGCAAAAAGTGTGTTGAAGTATCATCGTGGTACTAGTGATTATGGTATTTTATACACTGACACTTCTGATGTTACTCTAGTAGGTTTTTCAGATTTAGATTGGGCAGGTAACTTGGATGATCAAAAATCTATCACAGGTTATGCATTCAGCACTAGATCCGGGGTCATAGCATGGAGCAGAAAAAAGCAGAGTACTGTAGCTTTATCTTCAACTGAAGTTGAGTACCAAGCATTGTGTGCAGCTACATGTGAAGCTATTTGGTTGAGAAGGCTTCTCCATGATGCAGAAGAAGAACAGAAAGAAGCAACTACTATCAAAAGTGACAACCAGAGTACCATCAAGCTAGCATACAATCAAGTATTTCACAAAAACACCAAACACATCGATACTCAATTCTATTTTTTTCGAGAAAAACTTCAGTCAAAAGAAATAGTTGTTGAATACTGTAAATATTGTGACAATATTGCTGACATTTTTACTAAGCCTCTAGGAAGAATAAAGTTTGAATTGTTTAGAGGGATGTTAGGAATTCAAGACAATCCTTTCTCCATTCAGGGGGAGAGTTGGAAATTATTATTATTATTGTATATTAATGGAGAAATGGTTACATCGTTGTAATGTAGCTCCTTAAATTAGGATTAGTTCCCAGGATATAGGAGTTTTTTTACAACTTCCTACTCCTTTGTGATGTACTTATAGTTGTATTGTTTAATTAATGAAGATAGAGTGTACTCTCCATTTGTGTGCAGTCTCCAGGTGCAGTACTCACCTGAGAGATGCAATTTCTATTCAATTTAGTTTTTATCTGGGAGAGAGGGAGGCAAGAAGAATTACATAGAGAGTGAAAGGAGGAGATAGAGAGAGGGGGAGTGATAAGTAAGATGGAGAGAGAGGATAGCAAGAGAGAGAGAGAGAGAGAGAGAGAGAGAGAGAGAGAGAGAGAGAGCATGTGTGTTTTGGGGGGGTGAGATAAAGAGACAAAGAAGGAGAGATGGAGGGACACACACACACACACACACACACACACACACACATATATGGAGGGGGGGGGGAGAGTGAAGAAGATTTCTTGCACTGGATGCATTGATTTCAAAGTAGATGGTGATTTCAAATCGTATTTGATTTCTTGCACTAGATGCATTGATTTTAGTGTAGATGTTTATTTCTAATGATATTTGATTACTTGCACTAGATGCATTGATTTCAATGTAGATTATTTATAATTCTATTTGATCACACTAAATGCATTAATTTCAGTGTAGATGGTGATTTCTAATCCTATTTGATTACTTGCACTAGATGCATTAATTTCAGTGTAAATGTTGATTTCTAATTATATTTGATTGCTAACACTAAATGCATTGATTTCAATATAGATGATTTCTAATCCTATTTTATTTCTTGCACTAAATGCATTGATTTTAGTATAGATGGTGATTTATAATCCTATTTGATTGCTTGCACTAGATGCATTGATTTCCTTGTAGATGTTGGTTTTCTAATCCTATTTTCTTACTTGCACTAGATGCATTGATTTCAGTGTAGATGTTTGTTTCTAGTACTATTTTCTTACTTGCACTGGATGCATTGGTTTGAGTGTAGATGTTGATTTCTAATCCTATTTGATTACTTGCATTAGATGCATTGATTTTAGTGTAGATATTGTTTTCTAATCTTATTTCTTATTTTCGATGCATTGATTTCCATGTATATGTGGATTTATGATTTGATGTAATTTGATGTATGATGGTAAATTAATTTTAAAGGCATTGGATTAATAGTGTGCATTGATTTTAGTGCATGCACAAACAATTATTGACAATGTACATTGATTTTGTGTTATAGTAATTAAAACTATTAATAGTGGAGAGCAAGGGAGGCAAGATATGAATTTTACTACAACAACTCGAGCTAAATATTTAAATGGTTTATGATTTCAAATGTCCTTTTCATATAATCGATATGAAAATATGACAAAACTAACAAGGGTGACAATAAGAATAGTAGAAGAAAATAGTTTGAGATTGACCACAATAAATACTATTTGTAATTGATTACATTCTTATTATTCATATTTTTTATCATTCAATATTATTAGAGTGCCACTTTGCATTCAAAAATTTTATTTCATCATTTTTCATCATTAACGTTATTTTACAATATTGATCATCTCAACAAACTGAGGTAACTAAGAAAATTTAAAATTAAAATGACTCAATAAATCTCAGACATATTTAGCATATTTAAAATGGGTATATTAAAATTAGATGTATTTACATATTATTGATAAAATTAATCATATGTTTCTCATATTATCGAAAAATTTTCCTTGGCCACACACAACTAAACCAACCTATATCCATCTTAACTCCGGATCTATCAAGGGCCTAAAGAGATCAAATTTCTCGAGGTGCAAACATTTCCTAAATTTTTTCACTCAAAAAATAGGTTTTCACCTCAAGAGATTTGATCCCTCCCAGCCCTTGATAGATCTGGAGTTAATATAAATCTAGGCTGATTTACTCAAAATCTATTACCACCCTCTTCTTTTTAAATAATTGGTTGAAATTAGAAGTTTGAACTTCAGAAATCTGGTTTACTCAAAATCTATTATTCACTTGAGAAATGCTCCAATAGCTAGTCACGGCAATTTCTCGTCTTCGAATTATAAGGTAAAAGGTACCTGAAAAAACTCTTACTCCTCATTTGGTATGTGGCTGGTGAGAACCTCCCCTACAATGGCGAGGACTTGCAAGCTTCACCAGACGAAAGTAAGAATAGTGGAAACAACATTCTAGCAATTACAGGAGATTAATATTGTATTTCACACAGTTCACTTTGTTTTTATCTTTAAACTGCTCAAAGGTTTCATGTACATGAACACACTTTATTTATTCTTCAAACTAGATGTTATAAATCAAAAATGTGAATCACACTATGTACACTTGAAATATTTACAAATACTCATATTTAATTTATAAACTCAACTCAGAAATCTCAATTTCTTTCACAATAGCTTTTTCTCGTTTTGGAGAGGGTTGTTTCTAATTTTTTTCAGAAAAAACACAGAAAGAGGGTTGCTTCTAATTGCAAGTCGCAAATCCAAAATTAACTGGTTTCTCCAATACTAACCAAATAAGCTACAAATGTACTCACGGTTCCTTTGAGTCTGAAGTCTTTATTTACCTAGTATTTACAAATGTAACAATAAAGCCGTAATACCACTAGAACGAAAATATTTCAATCTCAACACCTCAGAGAACTTTGTTAAGTAGCACAAGGTCTACAATAACGCTGGCATGTAACAGTGGGAGAGGTTTTCAGAGATTTCTAGTAATCTTGTTGAAGAGATATGGTGCTCTGAATTTACAAGTGAGTATAAAATTAAAAGTGTCATGAACTGATGGAATCTAGTGATTCAAGCGAGTCTGTACTTGGAATCACATGTAATTCAGTATAAAATGAAAAGCATTATGGAATCTGGCGAGTTTGGGTTTGGAAATAATTAAAAGAGCTGTCACTTGCCGCCGTGCAGCTTTCCTTCTTGGATACTAATAACGTAGAAACCTGACAAAAATCTTAACATATGAAGTACTTGAAAAGTGAAATAAAAAAATTCACCAACATTTTATATATAAAAAAACTACGACATATTAGATGTTAATGGCCAATTACCTTTCGATAGTAGGTATGGTTTATTTATTTTACAATTAAATATTCACAAAGTTTATTTTTTAAGATCAACTATAGATCAAATCTTACTTTTCATATTGGAAATGCTTCATATGTTTTAAACATTATCAATCTCCTCATCACTTACACACCTTGAATCCGAAGTGTCATCACCTACATAAGTTTCATGCCAGGTGTCGTCATCAGATGGGCAGGTGTCATTGCTTAGATAAGTTACAGACGAGACATCGTCATCATTTGGATAGCTGTCATCACTTAGATCCTCACCCCATCGCAGGTTGCGACACCTAGAAACATCAAGCGCCGTCAACGACAACATCAAATGTTTGATACCTGCAAGTTCTTCCAACGCATGGCAGTTTAACACCTTTAGCACTCGAAGTTTTTTCAGCTACTGCAAGTTGAGTATCCCCGTGACCCCACATTTATGAAGATGCAACCTCTGTTGGATTTTAATTCCAACTGCTTGCATTGATCAATAGACGGCAGAAGTAATTGTGACAGGATCGCAGGTCTGTAGAGTTAAGGAAGATGTGAAGTTGAAGAGCGGCGACATAAGTATGAAGGCGGTGGAAGCACATAACTTATCGGCTGCAACCACTTGCATTGAAGTCCCACCAGCTACAATTAACACAACAACAACATTTATTGTAGAGGCGGAAACATTTTGGAGGGGGAAACAAAATCTCAAGCAACAGGGGCAAGGGAACTCCCGGAAGTGCTGATGTCACTCCTCCCTGGACCCACCACTCTACCAAGCAAAGGAATTCCGGGGGGACTAAGAAAGCTAGAGTGAATACTCTCCATACACCCCACGAAAAATATAAAAGAATCACATGAAGTTTTTGTTTTGTTTTAATGTTTGTTTTATTCACAGCAAATACATGTTTTAACTTTTAACCTGTGTTAATGTTTTATTACCGCAATTTATTTTTGTTTTTCACTTTGGTAATACATATTATATATATTATAAATATGAGATATTTATAATATATATATTATATTGTAATGAGATATAAATATGTTGTGAGCATTAAAAATAATATAGTGTGAGGGCATTGTATTATGGAGACAGTTGCTGTGTAATTGATTTTTATGCTCGAAGGTTGAAAACACAGAAACAGAGACAGAGAGAAATTTGGAAGCATTGCGTGTGTAGTATCCAGTTGAAGGTTTTTAACCAGTGAACCCTAAAGACTGTTCTAAAGATTTGTAACAACAGTTTTTTTATTTATTTTATGAAATAAAGATAAGTATTTCATCTCTGTGTCTGTCTACGTTTTAAATTTTATTTGAAACTTTGTGTTGTGTATTGGTTAAGGAATTATCCTCAAATTCCAACATGGTATCGGAGCTAGTCTAGGCACTCAGTGAACAAAGCAGAGTTTTCTCTTCAATGTAGAAGCTGTAAGAAGTTTATTGAAGTGGATTTCTCCAGCAGAGGAAGCTTCTGTTTGTTTTTTTTCAAACAGTCAAGGAAATTATTTGTTTTGCATAGTCAAGATGGCAGCAGCAGGCACCAGTCTGACAAATCCCCAACTTCCACAGTTTAATGGGAAGAATCATGAATATTGGGATATCACTATGAGAGCTCTGTTTGCCTCATAGGACATATGGGAGCTAGTTGAGAATGGCTACCCAGAACCAGCAGATGCAGCAGCGTTGGCTGCTTTGACAGCAACAAAGAGAGATTTGCTAAAAGATAATAGGAAGAAGGACTCCAAATCCCTCTTCTATATTTTCCAAGGATTGCAGCAACAATAAATTCTGAAGAGGCATGGGATATTCTCAAGATAGCCTATCAAGGCATGGAGAAGGTGAATACAACAAAGTTGCAAATGTTGAGGAGAGATTTTGAAACTCTCTGTATGAAAGAGTCTGAAAATATTGACTCATTCTTCACACAAGTTATTGGGTTGGTTACCCAGATAAGGTCTCATGGAGAGACACTTGAAGACAGAAGAATTGTGGAGAAAATCTTGAGAAGTCTACCCTCAATATTTGATGCCATAGTAGTGGAAATAGAAGAGACAAAGGATCTTTCACGATTTACATTGGATGAGCTTAATGCATCCCTGATGTCTCATGAACATAGACTGAGCAGAGGAACAGATTCCTCATTGGAACAAACATTCAAGACTCAAATGTCTTTTGGCCGAAGTAGAGGTCAAGGCAGAGCAAACAACAGAGGAAGAGGCAGAAGCCAAAACAGAGGCAGAAACAACCCTACAAGTTCGAGTGGAAGGAGCAGCAATCAAAACCAGAATGAAGGCTCAAGCCAACAACAAGCTCATATAAAAAGGTATGATAAATCCCAAGTCCAGTGTCATTATTGCAAGAAATATGGGCACTATGCTAATGAATGTAGGGAAAAGAAAAATGACATGAATAATAAGCAGAATGCTAATTTTGCAAAAGAAGAAAATAAGAACCAGAAGAATGTGCTATTAACGTGTAATATAGCACAAGATAGACAAGATGATGTATGGTTCTTAGATTCAGGTTGTAGTAACCACATGATTGGAAACATAGCAATTTTTGTCAATCTGGATGAAAATGTTAAATTTGAAGTAACAACAGGAACTGATAGTAAGATATCTATCAAGGGAAAAGGTAGAGTCAGTATCCTGGCAAGAAATGGAGAACATAAGTTTGTGCCGGATGTATATTATGTACCTGCCTTAAAATGCAATCTTTTGAGCATTGGAAAACTCATTGACAAGGGATACAATGTATTTTTTAAATAAGATGTGTGCACAATCATGGACATACCTCCAAGCAATAAAGTCATTGCAGAGGTGTAGATGAAAAACGATAGGATGTTTCCTCTCAAGCTTATAGCAGACTTGAAGGAAGGAAGAAATGTAGTAGCTGTAACAGAAGAGGTCTTTCAAGAGGAAGTGAAAGATGAAAATTGGTTGTGGCACTTGAGATTTGGACATCTCAATTTCAAAGGCTTGAACTTGTTGCATAGAAAGGGAATGGTAAAAGGATTACCATTGATTGAGAAACCAAACAACCTATGTGAAGGCTGCATCTTGGGAAAAGAACACAAAGAAATTTTTCCAACAAGAAAGAGTATAAGGACAAAGGCGTCCTTAGATATTGTCCACTCAAATTTGTGTGGACCAATGCAAACGCCATCTTTAGCTAGCAACAAATATGTTTTGACATTCGTAGATCATTACACCAGAAAGACATGGGTGTATTTCTTGAATCAAAAGAGTGAAGTGTTTGAGAAATTCAACCACTTCAAAAATCTTGTTGAGAAGCAGAGTGGGCACTACATTGAAGTGCTGAGAACTGACAGAGGTGGAGAATACATCTCTAAAGAATTCCTACGTTTCAATAGGGAGAATGACATACACAAACAGTTTACCACAAGGTACACACCTCAGCAAAAAGGTGTTGCTGAAAGGAAGAATAGGACCATCGTGGACATGGTCAGAGGTATGTTGAAGGAAAAACATTTGCCAAATGAGTATTGGGCGGAAGCTATCAATTATGTAGTGTACATCTTGAATAGATGCCCAACCAAAGCTGTCATGAATAGAATTTCGGAAGAAGCGTGGAGCGGCAGAAAACAGTTTGTCACCCACATGAAAGTATTCAGCTGTGTGGCATATGTACATGTTCTGGATCAGCTGAGAAAGAAGCTTGACAGTAAGGGGGAGAAATGTATCTTTGTTGGATACAGTGATGAGTCTAGAGCATACAAACTCTATAATCCATCCACCAAGAAAGCAGTAATAAGCAGATATGTGTAGTTTATAGAAGAAGAAGCTTGGGATGGAAGTTTAGAGAAAACAGTGAACGTGAAGACTAGTATGTCTCATGAAGAAGAAGAGGATGGGACAGCAGCAAATAATCCCTCCACGGTGGCTCCTCCTCCACCACTGCAAGCACAACAAACCACACCACAAGCTGGAAATAGAACAGCCTTGAGAAATCAAGGAAGTGCTTCTTCAAGCACACCACGGGGAACTGAAACTCCATCGAGTTCAAGTGGAACTCCAAGTACACCAAGAAGACCGAGATTCAGAAATCTGAGTGAGATTTATGAACAAGGAGAGGTAAATGAAAATTCCATTCTGAATTCTTTATTTTCTTTGTATTGTCATGTTGATGACCCAATTCATTTTGAAGATGTTGTAAATGAAGAAAAATGGATTGAAGCAATGGATGAAGAAATTGGTGCAATAGAAAAGAGTAATACATGGGAGTTAGTGGATCTCCCAATAGACAAAGAAGTCATTGGAATAAAATGGGTCTATAAGACCAAAAGCAATGCTGAAGGCAAGATTGAAAGGCATAAAGCAAGACATGTTGTCAAAGGCTACAAGCAGCAACAAGGAAGAGACTATGATGAAACCTTTGCACCGGTTGCAAGGATGGAAACAGTAAGAACAATGTTGTCCATAGTAGCACAACATAAATGGAAGGTTTATCAAATGGATGTGAAATCTGCATTCCTAAATGGAGTGTTGAAAGAGGAGGTATATGTTGAACAATTTCCAAGCTATGAAATTGAAGGCCAAGAGCACAAAGTATGCAAGTTGAAGAAGGCTCTTTACGGGCTGAAGCAAGCACCAAGAGCATGGTACAATAGGATAGATGCTTACTTGATTGAAAATGGATTTGAGAAAAGTGATGGAGAACCCAAACTATACATAAAGGAAAATGATGGTAAGATACTTATTGTTGTTTTATATGTAGATGATTTAATTTTTACTAGCAATGAAGATTCTCTCGTTGTTGATTTTAAAGCAGTCATGAAGAGTGAATTTGAAATGACTGATTTGGGTTTTCTGAGATACTTTCTTGGAATTGAAGTAGAGAAAAATGAAAATGGGATTCTTATTTCCCAAGAAAAATATGTTGAAGCAGTGTTGAAAAGATTCAATATGCAGAACAACAAGGCAGCTGTAACTCCAACTGTCATGGGGTTAAAATTGAGAAAAGAAGACAACAACAAGGATTTTGATCCAAAACTATTTAAAAGCATAGTTGGAAGCCTCATGTATTTGACTACAACTAGGCCAGATATAATGCACGCTCTTTGTTACACAGTAATTTGTCACCGTCCTTACCATTCCCCGTCCCGCACAATGGAGGACCCATTATGTGACCTGTGAACACTGTCATGCTTTGAAAACATCATCAATGCATCCCTCTGAGTATGAGTTTCATTTTCCCTTGAGACATCTCCTTGCAAAACTCATGAAAAACAGCTCTTTTTGCATTGGCGCGGGTGGGCAGTTCAGTGCTCGCGCCAATCAGGGAAATCCTGTAAAGAGGCCGCGCCACTTGGCGCTCTGTCATAGAGCAGCAATCGCGCCACCCATTTTAGGGACTGTTTTTTAAATATGGATGGCGGAAGTTGAGTTCAAACAAACTCACAAACTACTGCCTATCTTGAGTTGGGAGGTTTGGCTGCGGGAGTTCTATGGAAGGGAATTGGTTTTGCCACCTCCCATGGAACCTTCCTTGTTGATAGGGCCAATCCCATAATAATAGGGATCCCAACTCTCTCCTTCCCCATCTATAAAAGCCTGCTCAGATCCATGGCAAGCTAGTCTTGAAGTGCTGAAGCTTTGCATCTCCCTATTCCCAAGTGCCTTTGTGTTGTAAAGAATCCCTTCTTTCCCTTAAGGCCCATTCAAGCGAGGAGACCATTGTTACGAGACTCTGGAGAGGTTTCCCTTTCCTTGGCGAGCTTTGCGAGACGTGGACGACCGGGGACCCGTTCGAAGGAAGCTGCGACGTCAGAACTTGGTTGTAACTTCTATTCGTTTATCATTTTAATAGATGACTATGATTATGGTTCCACTTCTTTTTCTATCATGTTAATGCGAGTAATATCTTTTCTGACCGATGTTTAGTTACGTATGCTGGTTCCTATGCATGTATCTGTTCGTTTCTTCTGTGTGCAGGTGTTCATCCACGGAGATCGTGGAAGGATTGTGATCTGCCAGGGCCGAAGGACGGGGACATCTCTTCTTCAGATCTAGCGTTGGAATCCAGGTAGGCTCTTATCCCAAGTCTTTCATTCGTAACTAGGAGCTTGCGTCATAGCATTGTTTGCTTGTTGCTAGACCCCTGCTGGGCTAGTAGGGATCGCCTCTGTCCGCAGAGGGGATTTACCTCCTCAACAAATTGGCGACTCCACTGGGGACCGTCCGGTCTTCCTTGTCTTGTTTATGATTGTTTCGCCTTGATTGTTTCTCCTTGCTTGATGAACCTTCTGGGTTGGATTCTTTCATTATTTTAGCTTCTTGGTTTGCTTAGCTTGTATTGGTCTTCTTTCAGAATAGCTTGTTTTTTAATTTTTATTGAAGAACTCGACTGGCGCGGGTTTTAACCCGACAGTCGCGCCACTTGGCGCTTGTTGCATTTGTCTGTCTCGCGCCAATCGGCCTCTGGCGCCAGTTTCAAGCCCACAGTCGCGCCACCCCTGTGACTTTTTTGAGTTTCTTCATTTTTTAGCTTTCTGGACTTGACCAGTACTTTTCTTCTTGATTTCCTGATTGTCTGAGTGTGTTGGAGTCTTGTTTGGCTGGAATTCACCGCTATCCCTTGGTTGTTTGCCTCTATCTACCGATTTCACGTTTTGAGCCCTAGGGCATCTAGTGGCTTAGTGTGTCGAGCCTTCCTCGGGAGTTTTGGTGTCTTGATTGTCCTGTCAACTTGTTGATTGATTCTCCGTGCTCTCTTGATAGTCTTTGATGGTTTTGATTGCGTTTTTGGGTGATTGTCCATTTCTTCATTCAGAATTCGTTTGTCTTGCTTTGGACCTAGATTACACGGTCCATCGGAAGCTTTTGAGTCTTTCTTCGCCTTGAGAGACTTTGGGTCGATTTAGAGATTTGGTTGCTTGCTTTGTTGAGTGAATGTTGCTTGTTTCGCTCTCTTAGATATCATTTCTCAAATTGTTCCTTTTGTTTTCAGTGCACATTAGCCATTAAACATTGAAAATAAAAAAAAATCTCTTTTGTTTTGATTAATTAGTGAAAATTGTGATCTTTTCCATATCGCTAGTGATTAGTGTTTGAATGAAAAGTGTGCAATTGCATTAGTTGCATTAGAGACATTATTGTTTGTATTCCGTTCATTTCGTTTTCATAAAAGCTCTCAACTCTTATTTAACTAGTTTTCATCGAACAAAATGTTGCACTGTGGCATGTAGCTTGCATCTAGGAGTCTTTCGAGACACTACATACGATAGGGCCTGGAAATTGAAACTTAATTGAAGATCAACCATAAAATTTATTCAATTAACCTAAGGCAACATTGGAACTTAACGCAACATATTTAGAAGGTCTAGGCTAGAGACGTGTTCCGGCGTCGTTAAACCTAGCAGCTGTCGTTCGCCTGTTGGCTTTAGACAGCACTAGTACGGACTTGCGCTCCCCGTACCGTCGCGTATATAAAGGGAGACCCCCATAGGTTTTCAATCCTTTATCCACAGGAAGCCGAGTCTGCCGCCTTTTACCCGTGATACACCGAACACAGCATTCGGGGAGACTACCTGCACGTACGGAAGTCCTTGGTCGATTTCTGTTTCATTTTTGAAACCAAGGTGTATATTGCAGTTCACGGATATTTGGTACACCCTTTGTGCCTAGTTTTTCCTGAGCAGTCATTTGGTCTTTTCTGACTCCCTAAATTTGAAAAGACCGTCAAGCGCTTATCCTTTCACGCTTGTATCAACTCTGAAAGAGATAGAGTCATCTTTTTATCGTTTCTCGACTCTTAAAATATGAAACGGTAGAATTTGTTTATTTTCCAATGTGGTAAAATCAATCTCCCACGATTACACACCTGTTTAGATATTGCTTGTGACTTTTTGATCGTGTGTCTTAACTCGCTTGCAGCCCGTGTGTGTGTTTGCTCTTTTCTTCTAGTCTTTTGCCACGGTGGCGGAACCTTCGATTTCGTCTACTGGTAGTCCTTACACGGACGATTCTTCAGAAGCTTCTCAGCCTTCTGTCGAACCACAACAGCCTGTTGTTTCCGAGTTCCCTGACGGGGGACCGGTCCTCGCCGAGCAACCCTTTGGAGAACCAGTTGAGTTCAACTGGCCCTTTTCGGACCCTGTGTCTGAATTGAGATTAGGAGCTGATTTCCTTTCTCTTACATCGGGTTCACCGTTTGTCGCTGCTGTCTTTCCTCCTAGTCCTCGCCGTCTTCTGCGTGATTTAACGGCAGGATCAACCATGAGTGATTCTGGTGAGGAAATTCCCGGGTCTGATGACTATCAGCGCATCCCTCGTAGATTGTTTGAGGGAGACGAGTCTGAGTTGGCTACCACATCGTCAGCTGGTCCTTCTTTGCCACAGGGATACAGATCTCTGGGTCAGATTATCTCAGTTGCTGCCTCTATGGGAATATCATCTCCTGCTTCGAGGCCAGCTGCCACTACACCCGGGGTGTCTCCTTCGACGCCCGTCACTTCTGTTCCCGTGCGACCCACTGTTTGTGTGGCTGCCTCTTCTGCTGTTGTCTCAGCATCTGCTACCAGGGCTGGGCCAACTCCTGAAGATATCTATCTAGCTACCGCTATACCGGATAATATTTCTCCGGAAGAGTATCGGTTGTTTTTGCAACAGCCGAACGCCGGGGCTGGACAAATCCCCCAAGATCCTTACCGATCTTTCTTTTCGCACTATGCACAGGACGGCACTCCCGTGTATGGTTTCCCGGGTCAGCTTGATGAGCATGGGGAAATTTTGCGTCTTCCTGCTCCTGAGGCTTATCTGTATGCTCAAGGTTTACCGTACAACCAGGCTCAGAACCTGCAGGCACAGCCTTTCCAAGGCCAACCTGCAGGCCAACCTGGCTATCTGTACGACCCGCAAGGACAGCCCCATCAAGGCTACTCTGCGGGCCAGCAAGGGCCATTCTATAATCCGTAAGGACCATATTATAGCCCTGCTGGTCAACCTGCCCAGCCTCAGCCGGGGTATCAACAGGGACCGGCCTATGGTCCTGAGGGGCAAATCCAGCCTTCTTTACCGATGCAACCGCAGTATCCTGTCGTCTCTAACGTTGCATATCAGCCAGGACCACCTCATGGACAACGCCGAGTCAAACTGGTTTTCCGATGGCACACAGTCTGTTCGCGCCACGGGACAACCGGGTCATCGGTACAACTGGTGTCCGCCTCCCGAGGAGCCAAACATTCGGTGCGGCACGGGGCTCACCCACCTTGGTCAACTGCGCAGCAGCGCGCACGTTTATCCGGGCCAACCTGTTCATTCAGGGCTGCCCCCTCACTCGGGTCAACCTGTTCATTCAGGGCAACCCTCTCATTCTGGTCACTCTGCTCAGCAGCCTGCTCATTCAATGCCGCAGCCAAATCAACAGCTGCGCCCTACGTACCAGGCTTCGCAGGGTTCCACTTATCAGCAGTCTACTCATCCTCAGAGTGGTTATTATCCACATGGTCAATCTCAACCGAACTATAACCACCCTAGAGGCTCTCAGTATCAACCTCCTCCACCCGGTTCTAACTATGCTCAGCAGCCAAATCCAAATGCTGCTTATACGGGGCAAACGCCTAATCAGGGCACACACTCTGGTTATCAGGCCCCACACCATGGTTACCAGAATCCAAATCAGTCTGGCTATACGAATTATGCCCCTCATGGTCAGAATCCTACGGGACAGAACCCATGGGGGCAGGGATATTCACAACCATCGTGGAGCATGGGTACCGGACCTTATTCTGGGACTGGCATGGGAATTAACCCTCCTTTGCCGTTCCTGGCTACCTTGGATCTGCCGGACGTTTCAAAGTTGACCAATGATCCGATTTCGCATAATCCTTATTGGCCTCCGGTTCCAACCAAGATACCAGGTGACTGTCCCAAGTTTGAGGGCAAAGCTGGTGAAGATCCCCAGGCGCATGTGATGACGTACCACCTTTGGTGTTCGTCTAACTCTTGGACTGACGATTCTGTTCGTCTGCGTCTTTTCCAGCGTACGTTAACAGGAGCTGCTGCTAAGTGGTACATAGAATTATCCCGTGGTATTTTTCAGGATTTCAACTCGTTAGCTATGGCTTTCCTCACGCATTTCCAGTTGCCGGTCCAGTATGAGACCGGGACGCACCTCCTGTCTTCCTTGAAACAGGACTCAGCCACCCACATCTCGGATCACATCCATGAGTGGAGGCGCCGTCGTCGTATGATCAAGTTCCACATACCTGATCATATTTTGACCCACTGGTTCACCACCTCCTTTGTCAATAAAATCGCTCAGGATATCGCGATGGGAGCGTGTGTGACGGAGGAACAAGCTATCGCGCGTGCCCAGTACCTGGATCTTGTTTATTCACAATCTGGCACGCTTTATGACATCCTGCCTGATGCTCCACGGCCCGGAGCCAAGAAGACCCCGCCTGCCCCTACGGTAGATGGTGTCATTGGTTCCGTCTCTCAAAATTCGAAGAAGTCTTCGAATGGGAAGCAGAAGGCTAATTCTTCCAATAATACCTCTGCTAATCCCGCTTTATCCGATTCTGGTAAAACCGCGGAGGTGAATGCTGTCCAGGCCAATCCTGCAGACAAATCCTCCAAGGGGAAGAAGAAGGGCAAAGGAAAATCAAAATCTGATGCCCCGAAACCAGAATCCAAATCTCGAACTGAGGATGGCTCCCAACGTAAGCTGAAATTCCCTTGCCTCATCTGTGAAGGTGACCATTATACTAAGGACTGTCCTCGACGGTCCGAAGTTAGTCAACTTCTTAAAGGCTCAAAAGGGACTCCGGCTGTTTTAAAAGAGCCATTTCCATCTCAGCAGACCCAGATGGTCGAACATGGCTCATCATCTACACCGTTTGGGTCTCAGGTCTTCATGATGAAGACTAATGCACCTATCACTATCGCTACGCGGTCGAAGGACTACAGTGAATCACGGCAGGCACCCGGGAAGGCAGTTGCGGATGGACCGCCTCCCCCACCTGTTTCTGGTCCATTGGAAATCGAGAAGCCGACTCTTGAACCCGTTGTGAAGCCACCCCCCAAGGGTGTTCTTCGGAGATCCTCTTATAATCCAAATGCTCGTGCTGCTCAACATTACAGTATCGTTGAGGATCTGGCACAAGCGCCATGTGCTATGTCTGCACTTGAGGTTCTTCAAAGTTGTCCTTCACAACGGAAGGCTTTACTGTCTGCCATCGGTGGTATCGATCCCGCCGACTCGAGCCTTCTCACCTTCAATCTGGAGAATTTTACTCCCCGGCTTTCACATCAAATCGCTTTGGTCATTCAAGTCGGGATTAACGGTCTAAATGTTCATAGGGCCGTCGTAGATGAGGGTGCATCTACCTGCGTGATGTCCTCCGCTTGCTGGAAGGCCATTGGCTCTCCAGTCTTGTCATCGTCTCCTAATGCCCTTGAGGCATTTGATGGTCGGGAATCTAAACCCCTGGGAGTTCTCGAGAGTCTACGGTCCGTTCTCTTGGGTAACTGTCGAAATGAAATAGAGATGACTGCTAAACTCACTATGATATACTTCTTGGCAAAATGCGGATTATGCCTCTCTCCTGCCATCTCTTGAGTCTTTAGGTTATCATGAGGTGGATTATCACGTTAAGATCAGTTGTAATTTACACCTCTGGCTCTTATAGGAGCAACATGCGTGTAGTGGATCCGTGAATCCTGAGCTGGCACAGAACTGGGTCTTTCAAGTCCCAGTCTCATAGGTGAGTACTGTTTGATGTGTAATACCTCAGTTAACATCTTCGCGAAACCTTTCCCCTTCTGTGCCACTTTGGGCAGGTATGAGTTTGGAGAGTCCATGCCTTTAACGCCAGTAGAGATCAGCTACTGTGAGATTGTTGCTGCATCGGACCCTCCACCTCCTCAGCATGCTGCGATGAGCATGGCTCTTGACGTCTACTCACAATCCCCCTGGCTTGGTCAGGCTGATTCGCCTGATCCTCTTAGAGAGACTTTTCCCTCAGATGAGGCTATCATTGAAACTATGTCTCTTGAGGAGCTACCCTGGGGCGATGGGCATCATCGTTCCTCGTTTATGCCTAGCTTGGGGGCAATGACTGACTGTCTCGAGCGCTATGCTACTCAGGTTCCTTCCCCTCCTCTTCAAACACTGATCTTGACGCACGAGGTTTTTTCGGAAGGCAATCTGAGTAACATTACTCAAACTGTTCCTATCAACATCTCTGTTAAACCAGGGATTGTTGAGAACATTCATGTGGGTGTGACTTGTTCTCCCGAGGAGATTCAGGTCTATACGGAACTTTTCAAAGAATTCAGAGATGTTTTTGCGTGGTCCTACGAGGAAATGCCGGGAATTGATCCTAGTATTGTCGTGCACGAGATTCCAACCTACCCAGGTGCGAAACCCGTGCGCCAACGCTTGCGTCCCATGCATCCTCGGAAAGCCGCCGCTATCAAGGCAGAAGTTGAGAAACTTCTGAACGCGGGGTTTATTTATCCAATCCCCCTTACAGAATGGGTGTCCAACATCGTCCCTGTCGATAAAAAGCAGGGTACCATTCGAGTCTGTGTCGATTACCGCGATATCAATCGCGCCTGTCCTAAGGACAATTATCCCACTCCGTTTATCGATCAGATTATCGACGATTGCGCTGGGAGTGAGATCTATTCCCTAATGGACGGTTTCTCAGGTTACAACCAGATCAATATTGCACCTGAGGATCAACATAAGACCACATTCATCTGTCCATGGGGCACGTTCGCATATAAAAAACTCCCGTTCGGCTTAAAGAACGCTGGTGCCACATTCCAGCGTGCGATGTCATACGCCTTTCATGATATTCGCCATATTGTCCAGCCTTATCTGGACGACTTGCCTGCCCATTCGGGTAAGCGAGAAGACCACCCTGAGCATCTTCGCCAGATTTTTCTTCGTTGCAGACGCTACAATATTAGGCTCAATCCTCATAAGTGCGTCTTCTGCGTCGATTCTGGACGTCTTTTAGGCTTTATAGTCTCGAAAGACGGAATTCGCCTTGACCCTCTGAAGGTTGAGGCGATTATAAATCTCCCGTCACCCTCCTCTTTGTATCAACTACAGAGTCTGCAAGGGAAAGCGAATTTTCTGAGGCGCTTCATCCCAAATTACGCCGAGGTGGCCAAAGGATTCACTCGTTTGTTAAAGCAGAATGTTCCCTTTCATTGGGACGAAATTGCCCAAGAATCCTTTGAGAAGCTGAAGACATTGCTAGTCAATGCTCCGTTGCTTCGTCCTCCGGACTACCACCGCGACTTTACTTTGTATCTAGCCGCCGCATTAAGCACCATCGCCATGGTCTTGGTGCAGGATGACGAGAACGGTGACGAACATGTCGTTTATTACCTATCTCGGAACCTTCTCGACCCGGAAACGCGTTATGCACATGTTGAGAAGTTGGCCTTAGCAGCCGTACACGCTGTACAACGCTTTCGCCATTACATCCTGTTGCGCACGATAACAGTGGTTTCAGACTGCAACCCCATGACATATATTCTTTCTAGACAATTGCTGGGGGGCAAGTACTCCAAATGGATTGTCATCCTGCAGGAGTTTGACTTGGAGTTCACCACTGCCAAGTCAACTAAATCACTGGTCTTCGCGGATTTGATATGCTCTCTCCCCACAGACTCTGTTCCTTCGCATTCAGAAGATCATATACCGGACGAAACACTGTTTCTTATCGATACTCGTGATCCCTGGTATGGTGACATCATAGTGTATCTTCAGACCGCCACATTCCGGTCTGAGTTGGATAAAGCTGCACGCCGTCGGATTCGGCACCAGTCCCAACCCTACCGCATAGTAGGAGATACCCTATATCGTATTGGAGTAGATTCGGTGCTCCGACGATGCCTTACCTTGGACGAGGCTGAGAAAGTTATGAATGACTGCCACAGTGGCGCCTGTGGCGGACACATGTCCGGATATGCCACTGCCCAAAAGATTCTGAGGGCAGGTTATTTCTGGCCGTCTATATTCAAGGATTGTATCACTGCAGTCCGAAAATGCCATCCGTGCCAGATTTTCCAGCGCAAGATGCGCGCGCCGCCGTTGCCTTTGCATCCCGTTATTACCGTCGGCCCTTTCACGAAATGGGGCGTAGATTTTATGACGTGTAACCCTCACTCGGCCGGGGGGCATGCGTATATCATTGTCGCCGTCGACTACTTCACTAAGTGGGCCGAGGCGATGCCTACACTAGCTGCTGACGGAAGAACGGCTGCTTCAATTTTATTCAACCATGTTATTGCACGATTCGGGGTTCCTCAAGCTATCGTCACTGATCACGGTACTCATTTCCGCGATTACATGATGGCGGAGCTGACAGCTGCGTTGGGCCTGCGTCACGACAGCTCAACGCCATACTACCCTCAAGCGAACGGTCAGGTTGAAGCAGTGAACAAGGTTTTGGTCACTATGCTTCAGCGAACAGTTGGGATTCATAAATCCACTTGGCATCTCCAACTGTTCTCAGCTCTCTGGGCGTACCGAACATCTGCTAAAAGTGCAACTGGATTCACACCATTCCAACTGGTGTACGGTCTGGAAGCTACTTTGCCGGTTGAATGTGAAATTCCTTCGCTTAAATTAGCTGTGGAGCTCTTACCGGATAATTCTCCTGAAGAAGAGCGTCTTCTGTATCTCGAACGGTTGGATGAAACCCGTCGTCTAGCTGCTTTGATCATCGAAGCACAAAAGAAGAGGGTCAAATCCCATTTTGATCAATCTGTTTCTCCCCGTTCTTTCATCAAAGGAGACCTCGTCCTCTTGTACGACCAGGCACATGACAAGCTTGGTGCCGGAAAGCTCCAGCCCATGTGGCACGGCCCCTATATAGTAAAACGTGTTTTGAAAAATGGGGCCTACGAGCTGATAGATTACGAAGGAGTTCCATTGGCGCAGCCCAGAAATGGGCTGTACCTGAAGAAGTACTACGCCTGAAATGTTTCTTGGTGTGGTGTGTGTACATGGGTGTGTGATTGTCATTTGTGTGCATGGTGTGGTGTGCTTTGTAAACATCTTTCTGCTGATCGGGTCTTCCTGGTTGTGCAGATGTCTATTCATCCATTTGTTGGTTTCGCGGATGGTGCCTCCCGCAGTACCAGGAATCTGTCTTCCGCAGCCTGGGTAATCTACGATCCTGGTGGTGAGTTGATTAACCTGCAAGGTGTGTGTTTAGGACGTACCACGAACAATATCGCGGAATATAGCGCCGTGTTGGAATTATTAACCGAGGCAGTAAACCTTGGTATCCGTGAATTGCTCGTGTACCTAGATTCACAACTTGTAGTGTTGCAGCTGAACGGGCACTATTCGGTAAGAAACCCGTCCATTTTACGATTGTATTTGCGTGTTCGATTACTGGAGAGGAATTTTGAATATATTACATATCATCATATACCCAGACATTTGAATACATTAACAGATGCAGTAGCAAATTTGGTGTTAGATAGGCATTTGCGCAATTTATAAATCATTATCGCATGTAAAGAAGACTCATCCAGAAATAGATATGTATATATATAGATATCGAAATGTTTACATAAGAGTGTGTCACATAAAACTCAAAAAATATACATAATTGTCTTAATACATCTGGAGACACTGTGTCTCTCAAAAATAGGTGTGGCATAAATCCTAGAGACTAGTCTGCATGGTGCTCATGATAGCACGTCACTGCACGCACTATGCGCCTCAGGATTCGGTGGATCCGATTCGGGACTCCCACCGTATGGCGCTGGTACTCCAAAGGCACATCTGATAGCCGAGCATGGTCTGGGATCCCATGGACCATACCCTCGAGGTTCTGGACCAGTGCCTCTCCTCCGCTGCCTTCCCCCTGGATCTCAGGGGCGAGTTGTGTCCTTCGGGAGATAGGAGACATCCCGGCTGGTCTCTCAGGTCCTACATCTGCATGCATATATAATTGTGTTTAGACGAATGTGTGTATACAAAAAAAACATATAAACATAAAATCAAAATATGAGGTCTTACCCAGCTCTTCATCCCAGTCGTCTCCTTCTGGTAGTGGGAGATCTGGGTCCCCTGTAAAGTCAGTTCCCGCATAGGGCCAATCTTCCACAACGATCAGTTGGCGCCGGAGCCACCTAAAGAAATCGGGCTTCAAGGACATCTGTTGCCCGCCTCCAGATCTGGGCATCAATGCTGCCCAGCGAGCCATTCTCGGCTCTCGTGGTACTGGACTCGCCACATGGGCCTCTTGGCCCTGGAAGGTTGGTATGCGTTTCAGAATGAACGATACCAAGATGGAACCATACCCAAACTGCTTCAGTTTGCCCTGTTTACATTTAGTGAGCTGCCTTTTCATGTTGATTGTGACGGCTGTTGCCCAATCATACAGTCGGGGACCCATGCATTCTGAGGCCAGTAAGAGTTGAGTCTTTGTAGCCTCGTGCGGTGCCTGCGATCCAGCAGCCCGCGTAATGGTGTGGAGTACAACTCTCAGTGCAAGATCAGGGATGGTTGAGATATATACCTTCTTGCTCCCTGTTCCTGTTTGTGCCCCACGGCACACCCGCGCCATTACTTCTTCCATCTTCTCCCCTGATGGTCTGCTCCCAGTCAGTACAGGGATTGGACCCCTGCGGGACAATCCAGTAATGAAATATATGTCAGCAACCTCCAATTCCAGCACCTGGTCTCGTATTCTGAATACTTGGTCGTTCTCATCCCAGATGTTGATCAGATATTGGAGGAGCTCAGGCTGAGCTCGTAAGCATGGCGTGAGGAAGAATTTTTTCAAGCCACAGTCTCTCAGAGCATTCATACATGCTTGGCTTTGCATGGCCTCTTCGTCCTCGTCTCCGTGTTCCCGTTCCTTCCACTCAATTGCCATTCTGACTGTTTATCTGCATTCACATGGTCCAAAACCCTTGATTAGACCTTTTGTAAGCTTCAAAATTCAAGAAATTTGGCATAAATGGTGGAATTTTAGGCGGAAATTTGGGTTCCGCCGCTGGCGCGACTGTTTTGCTGACAATCGCGCCATGTGGCGCGGGCCCTTTGGTAAAAAGAGCTTAGTGGCGCGGGTCCGTGCCCGATACCCGCGCCACCTGGCCCGGCCCTAAAATTTCAAAAGTGCCCTTACAGAGCTGATTTCTAAAGGAAATGCGTTAAAAAATGAATGGAAAGAAAGAGAAAAGGAGCGCCACTTACCTATCACAGACGAGACGCTGAATGGTTGCCTGGATTGGTCGCAATCGCCGTCAGAAGATTCTGCTCCAAATGGACCACTGTTGCTCTCCACAAGGTAAATAGTAAAAGTAATTTCAATTTTTACCATTGGACATATTTATAACTTTTTGACGTTAAATGAGCTTTTAAAGGTTATTTTTTGTCAAATATTTGCATGTATTATGTCGAAAATGGATTTTACACTTGTGGGTATGTGCAGTGGCAGGTATTTTGCGACTTAAAAAGGTGGAAACGAGTTGTATTTTATACTTTTTCGGACTCGGTAAATACACGAAAAAGTCACTTTGGAGTCATCTTTCAGCTCTTTTCTGACTCTCTAAATATGAAAAGATTGCCGAGGCCCTTGTCGTTTCGATCTCGTTAAAATGGATACGAATCGACATTCACCCAGTATAAGTTTAACCCTTTTTCGGGCTGGGCTGGATCGATTACGAAAAAGGAATACCCTAGCCTATCGCGACTAGGAGGTTTTCCCGGATATTGTTTTCTACCTTTTCGGATCTGGGAAGCTATTTACGAAAAGGGACTTGTGGAGTTTTCTTTTCCGCTGTCTTTTCAAACTCTCTAAACATGAAAAGACGCCGAGTTCTTCCTTTGTCAGACTCGTTAAACCATGATGACATCGGATCTAGTCGAAATGACGTTCTCCGAGTTCCTCCTTCCTAGGACTCGTTAAATGCACTAGGATGGATTCGCCCGAAGGGCGGACTTATATTGCAAGCATATGCTATCCCCTTCAAACTTGTTATCAAAAAT